>CM062813.1:551219386-551854386 GCA_031772625.1 Pinus tabuliformis | reverse complement strand
AATGAAATGACGAGTTTTTCCATCCAATCATATTTGGGTGAGGATCGTTGATTGTGGTGGCTTTTAGCGGATGGTAATACATAGATTTGTGTGAGAACAAATTCTTCCAAGATTATCTATAGAATTGAGTTTCCTGGTTGATTAATGTTGGCCTATTGTATATGAATTTGAGTCTCCTAGCTGATGGGAGTCAACAAATCTATGTAAAAGACATATTTTGCATAATAGAATATTTTGAGAAGCGCAAGAATAGTAAGGGTGGTTTTTTCCTGGAGAAGGGTTTTCCACCAGATATCTTGTGTCTCTTGTGTGGATGTGTTTGTGATGTATTGATTATTGTTGTTCTCCTAGTTATCTTGTTTTAGCTACTTGTATGGTTTATATGATGAGATAATCCAATGTGCTGCTAGTTAATATATGTGATTCAGTAAGAAGCTTAAATTGGTAAAAATTGTCAAGAAGTCACACTACTAATTCAACCCTCCCTCTTAGAGGTGCTTAGATGTTTCAAAAAATTGGTATTAGAGGGGGGGATCTAGGTTCCATCTTGATCATTGGAGAGTATATTTGGGGTTTTTTGGTAGAAATTTGCATTTTTTTTCCAGAATGAACTCTCAAGGAATACCTGTTCTTACTGCTACAAATTTCAAGGTGTAGCAAGAATGTGTGAAGTATAAATTATTTTCTTGTGGATATAACTTATGGAGATCGATATGTGAAGGATATGATGATGATTCACCTTCATCTAAAGTAAACAATAAAAATTCTCAAGAAAGGAAAATTATTTTTGAAAATATCCATAATGCAGATTTAGAAAAGGTTGGAGATTTAAAATATACCAAGGAGATTTGGGATAGAATGCATATGTTATATGGAACCAAAAATAACAATGATGATGAAGAGGTTGAGAGGGGAAGAAAAAATAATAATAATAATATATCCATGAAGAAGGAAGCCCTAGTTGAACCAACTATAAAAGGGGACAACAAATATGAAGGTATAAGCCATAATGATTTACTTTTGAGTTATATTTTTTATAGCAGTAATGATAATAGTTCAGATCTCGTTAGTGAAGAAAATGATGATCATAGTTATATGATCCTTAAGGCTGAATATGAATCTGCATTAGTTGTTGTTTAAGATATCTCTAGTGAAATTGTTAGACTAACTAATGCATGCAAGGAGCATGAGAAGAAATTGCAGATTTGTGATGAAAAAGGAAAAAGATCTGAAGGAGGATATCACCACCTTGATGACAAAATTGGAAGAATTGAAAAGAATATAAGAGGTCGATTACAAAAAGTAAAAATATAGGAAGGATTATGTTGAAGTGCTTGAAGGCGCGATTGACAAATTGAGAAAGTAGCTTGAAGAAAAAGACTAGTAGTCGGAGCAAGTAAAGAGCACCATAGTAGTAAACAAATATGGCAACATTTAAAAAAAAGGAGAGGCAAGCTTTCATGTAGGAAATAATAATAAATAAGAACCAAATAAGCCTACATCAAACAATGTGACCAACAATAACAATAAGACAGGTGAGAGGAAAAAAATTCACTTGTAGTAGCAAAGTAGAAAACCAAAAGGAGCTTTCACAGCTAGAAGATCATTTGTTCCTATGGTTGAAAGTAGCACTTTTCAAAGAAGAAACCAAAAATCCTTTGCCCCCTTGATTGTTAGGTCCCTAGAATAATAGTGTATCCCCCATATTGTTATTGTTAGTGTAGCACCTTTTTTTTTTATTGTTGTGCCCATGTAGCCCCCATATTGTTATTGTTGTGCTCATGTGGCCACCATATTGTTATTTTTGTGCCCCATAGAATCCCATTATTGTTATTGTTGTGCCCTTACATTATTATTGTTATGTAGGATTTGATTATATTGCGATACCTTAGACTCCTATATATACAAAGGAGGTATTGTCATTTGTATCATCCCAGAATTGTTCATTTATGTAATGTACATGAGGTTTCCCCCTCGAAGAGGACAATTTTTAAGTCATTGATCTATCTATTTGTGAGATGGTTGCATAACATTTGGTATAAGAGCTTTGGATTCTAGGGTTTCAATACTTCAAATAGGACATTGTGGAATTTTCTCTATAATTTTTTCTACGAAGCATCAAAAGCTGAAATTGCAACCACATGAAGCCGAAATCTTGGTGAACTTTGGGTATGAATTTTAGATTTTGTCTCGCCATAGTTTTAGAGATATGATCCGAGGAAGTTAGGGGTTTTGCACGCTCTAGAATTCCCAACTCAAACAAAATATTCTTTTCGAATTGCACTCCTCTCCCTTAGGAGGCCACTTAGGATTTTTAAAAACTTACCGCAGGGTCAAAAAGGAATTTTTGTGGGATGTCCTTAAATATGATATTCAGAAGTTTGTGGAAGAATGTTTGGTTTGCCAACAAAATAAAGTTGAGACAATTAAGACCCCGGGTCTATTACAAAATTTAGCCATTCCAAGTTAGTGTTGGGAGGAGGTCTCAATGAATTTTATCACAAGTTTACCCAAGTATGAAGGAAAGAGTGCAACATGGTGGTAGATGATAGACTTACCAAGTATGCATACTTTTGTGCACTATCTCATCCTTTTAAAGCCATTACAGTTGCTACTGTGTTTATGGAAACAATTCAAAAGATTCATGGAAACCCAAATATTATTGTAAGTGACGAAGATCCCATTTTCACTGGAAATTTTTGGACGAAATTATTTTCTTGTCTTTGTGCTCAATTAGCTCATAACTCATCTTATCATCCTCAATCTGACTGGAAAATTGAGATAGTGAACAAATGTTTGGAAGGATATCTTCATTCCTTTGTATATGATAAAAAAACACAATGAGTCAAGTGGTCACCTCTCGTTGAATGGTGGTATAACACTTCCTTCCATAATGCAACAAAAATGACCCCATTTATGACACTTCATGGATATCATCCACCGTCCATCAGATCATGTTTAAGAGAAAATTATAAGGTTCAAGCAATGGAAGATCATATTCAACATCAAAAACAAGTTCTCCAACTCTTAAAGGACAACCTCACTCTGGCACAAAATTGAATGAAACAATAGGGAGATTAGCATCACAGTGAAAGAAGTTTTGAGGTAGGAAACTGGGTATTTTTACGGCTACAACCATACAAGGAAATGTCCCTCAAGAAAGCTAAGAAGGATAATAAATTATTACCCAAGTACTATGGTCCTTAAAAGGTGTTGCAAAATATTGGTACTATGGCATAAAAATTGGAGTTTCCTACATCTCCCTAAGTACACCTAGTTTTCCATATTTCATGCTTAAAGAAGGTTATTAGTGACAAGCAGTCATGGAAATAAAACCCAACAGCTACAAAATTGATCAATTTCAGAGTATCTCATTAAGTGAAAGAACTTACCCACTGAAGATTCCATATAGGAGGATGATAATTTTATATAGAAGCATCAAGAATTACTCAAGCATTGAGGGAAATTTTTTTTTGAAGGAGAGGGGGATGTTAGGTCCCTATAATACTAGTGTATCCACCTTATTGTTATTGTTAGTGTAGCCCCCTTATTGTTATTTTTGTTCCCATGTAGCCCCCATATTGTTATTATTGTGCCCCATAGAAGCCCATTATTGTTATTGTTGTGCCCTTACATTATTATTGTTATGTAGGCTCTGATTATATTGTGGCCCCTTAGACTCCTATATATACAAAGAAGGTATTGTCATTTGTATCATCTAATAAATTTTCATTTATGTAATGTAAAGGAGGTTTCCCCCTCAAAGAGGAAAATTTTTAAGTCATTGATCTATCTATTTGTGGGTTGGCTGCATAGCGTTGATGGATGATATTAATTGCTTCAACTGTCACAATTTTGGACATGTTGTTGTTACTTGTAGGAGGAGAATGCACACTTCTATGCAAAAATTTGATCAAAAAAGTAGAGGATATGCCTTCAAGAATACAAGTTCATTTAATGTCTTTTGTTTTGCTTGTAACTTGTTTGGCCATTAAGGCCATTGACTGCAGATCTAGCATGAGGGGATGCAAATCTGACATGGGAAATAAATTATCATATCCTTTGGATTCATATCTTGGTCACATAGAGTGTTATGTGTGTCATAAATTTTGGGAACATGGCCAAGGATTGAAAGATGCATAGATTATTAAGGTCATTTGTTCAAAAGCAGGAGACAAAGGAAAATGCACAACCAAGGAACCAGCCAAAGAACACATGGAAGAGGAGGAGAAACTAGGAAGATGTGGCATTGCACTTTTTTCACATGATGAGGATGAAATTTGGGATATTGATAGTGGATGTTCAAACCTTATGTGAGGAGATAGGAGAACATTTCATTTTCTCAATAGAACCAAGAATGGTTGTGTTGTGTTTGAAGGTAATGAATCAACAAGAGTATTAGGAAGTGGTAAAGACAATGTTGGTGAGAAGAGGACCAACGCAAATGATGTTTAGCTAATTGAATGTCTAAAGAATAATATTTTGAGTGTGATCCAAATGGTTGATGGAGGAAAGGAAGTGATCTTTGATGAGCCTAGGTATTGCAGCAAGAATGCTGCAACTCCCAGGGCTACTAACTTTACTTATCAACCCGGGGTTTGTACAAACTTGGACGTGACAGTGCTATGTGCACAAGTCGAAGTGAAGGTACTGCCTGATGTCACTGCTCATCTGGTAAGAGACCCCAGGGGTTCCAAGCCAGACTTCTATAGGGTCAGAATGCTTCGCAATGAGATAGGTCATTCCGTGAGAAAGATTGTCACTGATCTGATTAGGTCCTTCAGGGGCTCGACTGATAAGGAGAGGAGAGATGGTTCATTCTTTATATATGTCATTATGCAATCGAGATCTCGAACTAAATGACATATATAAACCTAATTGGTTCATTTCGACCAGTGATTCCAGTCATTCATTATATACGTAATTACGTCATTCGAGATATGTCATTATGCATTCATTCATTATATATGTCATTACACATCAAAAAATCTGCCTCCTCTCCTTATCAGTCGAGCCTGCTTAAGCATCCACGTGGGGCCTAATTATTAGGGTGAGGAAGCGAACTCTCGACCACCGCCCCCACCCAATAAGCATCAAGGAAGAAAAACAGCTTGATGCTGATGGAAGAAGAGAAAATCTATTCTAAGGGAGAGCTACTCTACTGCAATAATGAAGAAAACAATCATGTAATGCTAAACTCACACTAGACCCTAGCTAACCATTTAAACAACTACGCTAAGAAGAATTACTAGATCAATCACTAATATAATGCTAATTCTCTAAGTTACATAAGTAAAAGCATCAAAACTAGACTAAGGGGTAAGCAAAGGAAACTAAGATAAGTCTGTGTGTAAGCGAAAGAGCAGTTGGAGATCAAAATTGGTCAAAAGAGGACATAAGGGAGTGGCAGTGCATAAGAATTGTTGGATCAGGCGGGTGAAAGGTAAATGAGCGGCTGAGATCGGATCGCAGGAGGGTACGTAGATAGATCGGAAAACAGGGTTAACTACGGTGGAGATTACGTCGCGGCGGTTGAGTGAATAGATGAACGAACAAGGTTAACAAGAGATGGATGACTGAGATTATATTGTGGAGGCTAAGTCAAGAGATGGATAGATAGGATTAATTGGTAGATGGACGACGGAGATTAGATCACGGGCAAAAGAAACATGTGTGGAAATGGTAGCGGGTTTGCGGAGGTGGTAAGATGTATTTCGCATGCCCTCAAAACCATAAGCTGTATTTTGATATTTCACATGATTAGCCTTACCAAGTGACACATAGCATGAGAAAACCACTTTTCTCATGTGCTCTCAGCCAGATAACGGTAGTGCAAGTGTCCGCACGAGATTGCGCGACAGCCGTTGGATCAGGTAGGGTTGATCAACGGTGGAGATCAGACAAGCTAGTTGGTGATCGGGTGAAGTGATAGCCATCAGATAATGAGATAGATCGATGGTGGAGATTAAAGTGGGAGAAGAAAACGTGCGGAAATGATGGAGCGGGTTTAGAGGGCGGTAAGCTATTTATTGCGCACCCACAAAGCTATAAGTAGTTTTCTAAAATTTTACGCGACTAGCCTCCCCGAGCGACATGTAGCACGAGGAAACCACTCTTATTGCGTGCCCTCGGGTGGATAACAATCAGACAAAAATCCACACGATATCATGCGATAGCCGTCAGATCTGGCGAGGCCGATCAACAGTGGAGATTTGATCGAGCTAGTTGGCGAGCGGGTAGATGATGGCCGTCAGATCAGATAAGGCAGATTGACAGTGGGCATTTAAAGTGCATAAAGTCAGTGTTGAAAATGAATTGGGTGGTGATTGGTCAGGTTTTGCTGTGTAAGGTAATCTACAGGTAAAAACCATTTAAATGTGAATTAACTTCTTCCACCTAAGTATTTCATGCTAAGGGAGAATGAAAGGGATATGATGGAGATCGAATGACACGAAGATAGTGAAGGAGCAGATGATCATGAAAGGAATAGAGTAATAATGCAATGAACCTAGTGACTGCGTTAAACAACAAACTACCTGTGAAAACCAAAACCTTGTGTTTTTGGGGTTGTTGCAGGGTTTCTTCCTCACGTCATGGTCCCAGAGGGAGGAGGTGAGGTCAAGACACCTGTGGGCAACCTTGTGGATCTTTTCTTTGCTAACCCGCTAATTGAATGAAAGCATAAATGAAGCAAAATGAAACACAACTATTTTACTCTACACTACTATAATGAGACTGCAACTACTTAAACAAATAAATAGTTAAACAATAAACCTTTGTAATGGAAATACAACTACTTAAACAAATAACTAGTTAAGCCATGAATCATCTACTCTATACTATGGTGATGAAAATGCAACTACTTAAGCAAATAAACAACTAAACCATGAAGTTATGCTAGTGCTGTAATGGAAATGAACTACTTAAGAACATGAACAGGATACCATGAATCTGTACCACTGGTGTAATGAAAGTGCATCTAATTAAGAAAATGAACAGAAAACAGGAATCTATGCTAGCATAACAATATAATAAAGAGGAGCTTTGGCTACTAGGGTCGGGCCCTAACCCAAGAGCTTCATCCCTCTGAGTTAACTTAGTGTTGGCTCAAAACAAAACTCATCTTCATTATAAATAAAAAACTGTTACAAGACTTGCAGCTTGAAAACAAAGTAGAGTTCTATAGTGAGAAGTCCAAATTCTTGCTAACTCTTGGAACCTAAAAAAACTGAGGTCCTAAGCCTCTCTAGTTATACATCTAAAGTCTCCAACGACTTCCTTCAAAATTAGGGAGGCACAGCTCCCAATTCAATGATAAACTCGTGCTTTCCCTTTCACTAGCTCGACTGCCTTCTAGTAGGGAGGCTTGGCTCCCAACTCAAGATAAACTTGTATTTTCACTTGCTTGGCTGCTTTCTAGTACACCTGATTTGACTGTTTGCACTCTCACTTGCTTGGCTGCCTTCTAGTACACCTGATTTGACTGTTTGCACTCTCACTTGCTTGGCTGCCTTCTAGTACTCATTTGGCTATTTTCACCTTCACTTGCTTGAATGCCTTCTAAAAGGGGGCCTGTTTGTACTTTCAGCTGATGGAGGGATATTCGAATGTAGGGGCAGTAAATTAGGAGGACTTACTTCCTGTAATTCCTCTCCCTTGTCCCATTCAAGTTTTTACCAATGTCTTTACCATAGTTCCTTGCTTTTATATTTTATCCCTGCATTTTCCTTGCTTTTATCCTTTATTCCTGCATTACATGCACATTAGACCACAAAGAAAAATATCCAACTCTACTCATCTCATAAACAAAATATAATCAAAAGTATGCAATAAGTTGTGAGAATAGTTGGTTTGACTAAGCTAGGAGGTGAATTAAGGTCAATTAAGGCCCATATAATTACTCAATGATGAGGCTCATCATCACCCCCCTACTGAAAGTGTTTCTCATCCTCTGAGCAACTTAGTGGCTTTTGTAGCCTCTTTGACATCTCATGCTTCTGTTGTGGTCTCTAATTCTTGTTTATAGAAGCCTACTTTCCTTTATACTTCTTCCCACTGATATTCTATGATCTTAAAGCTATGTGGCAGTGTTTTCCATCTCCTTATGCAGGCATGTATATTATCATTTCTTGGCAGCCTAAACATGTCCTCAAAATGTGAAATTTCTTGCCCTTGAGCAGCAAGATATCAAGGTGCCAGCTGAGGATTATTTACAATTAGATTATGGGTGCTGATTAGGGCCATGGGATTTGATTGTTCAGCTGCTTCTCTATCCCTAAAGCCACTTAGCTCTTTTGTTTCTTGCTGCTCTTTCTTGTTCTGAAATGTAGAGGGGTTTGCCTCCTTCTTTTCCTTTTTTTCTTGACTAGTGTGTTGAGAGCAGTGATGGCAGCTGCTGCCTTCTACTCAAGGACCTCTGGAGACACCCTAGGTGACTCCTCCTTTTGTTCTTCCCCTTTTGTTTCAATGCCTTCTTTCTCTTCTGTTTCAGCATCATCCTCTGTATTAGTTCCTTCTTCATCCATCTCATCCCCATCTAGCTCTGTATCTTCTTCTTCTTGTTTTGCCTCCTCCTTACTGACAGAAGGACTAACACCATAGATGACGCTTTTGATGTTATCCTTTGTTGGTAAGTCTCAGAAGACTGACCATGTTGTAGGGATCTTGAGGTTTTGGAGGGTGTCCTCAATGATAATTCTGGTCAACCCATGGTGAACTAACTATTGGGAATTTCCTGTCTTTTCTTTGTTGCTAGAGTCCATGAGTGATTGCATTAGAAAATAGGGTATGCTAAGTCTTTTGTGAATTGGTGTTTCTATGCAAAATATTAATTCTTCAAGCTCTTTAAAATGGTAGCCATAAACGACACTATATATACCCTCACATGAGATATACTTGATGAGCATCTTGCTTGTGAGGCTTGAGGAGGAAATACGCAAATTCTTAAAAACACACACACACACACACACACACTCACACTTTCCTGTGTATGTAATCCACTAGCTTTCGAGAGGAAACTAGCCACCTTTTTACTTACAAACCAACTACCTCTTAACCTTTACAAATTTTGATCAAATGATGCATATGAGTGAGTGAGTAGGATACTTACCTATGGCCTTAATGCCACACTGCAGTTGTCAAAGATCAGAGGTGTTGCTGATGGTCATTCTTCTTCCTTCTTTGCTGTCTGCTGATGGTTTCTTGACTGCAGATTTGATGCTGCTACTATATGGTCTTCTTTCTTCCTCCTCTGCTGTCTGCTGATGGTGTTTGTGACTGCAGATCTGATGCTGCTGAGTGGACAGAGGGAGTAGGAGTGTGTATGGATGCATGGATGATGGTAATGAACTAGTAGATTGGTTAGATCCCCAAAATTCATTCTATACATGATAAGTAAAGCTAGTAGCCTCGGCAACGTCACCAAAAAGTGATGAGCCTAGGTATTGCAACAATAATGCTGCAACTCCCAGGGCTACCAGATTTACTTATCAACCCAGGGTTCAGACAAACTTGGAGGTGACAGTGCTATATGCACAAGTAGAAATGAAGGTACTACCTGTTGTCATTGCTCATCTAGCAAGAGACCCTAGGGGTTCCAAGCCAGACTTCTATAGGGTTAGAAGAAGCGTGATGTTGATGGAAGAAGAGAAAATCTATTCTAAGGGAGAGCTACTCTATTGTAGTAATGAAGAAAACAATCATGTAATGCTAAACTCACACTAGACCCTAGCTAACCAATTAAACAACTATGCTAAGCAGAATTACTAGATCAATCACTAATCTAATGCTAATTCTCTAAGTTATAGAAGTAAAAGCATCAAAACTAGACTAAGGGGTAAGCAAAGGAAACTAAGCTAAGTCTGTGTTTAAGCGTAAGAGAAATCAGAGATCAAAATTGGTCAAAAGAGGATGTAAGGGAGCGAAAACGCATAAGAACCATTGGATCAGGTGGGTGAAAGGTAAATCAGTGGTTGAGATTGGATTGCAGGAGTGTACGTAGTTAGATGGGCGAACAGGGTTAACTAACAGGATGAACGGTGGAGATTATGTCACGGCGGTTGAGTGAATAGATGAATGAACACGGTTAATAGGAGATGGACAACTGAGATTATATCATGGAGGCTAAGTCAAGAGATGGATAGACATAATTAATCGAAAAATGGACAACGGAGATTAGGTTGCAAGCAAAAGAAACGTGCGGAAATGGTAGCGCTTTTGCAGAGGTGGTAAGCTATTTTCGCGTGCCCTCAAAACCATAAGCTGTATTTTGAGCTTTCATGTGATTAGCCTTACCAAGAGACACATAGCACGAGAAAACCACTTTTCTCGCGTGCTCTAGGTCGGATAGTGATCGTGCAAGTGTTTGCGCGAGATATCGCTACAACTGTTGGATCAGGTAGGGCTGATCAATGGTGGAGATCGGTGAAGCTAGTTGGTGATCGAGTGAAGTGATAGCTGTCGGATCAAGAGACAGATTGATGGTGGAGATTAAAGCGGGAGAAGAAAACGTGGGGAATTGACAGAGCAGGTTTAGAGGGAGGTAAGTTGTTTATCGCACGCCCTCAAAGCTATAAGCAATTTTCTAAAATTTTACGCGAATAGCCTCCCCAGGCGACACATAGCACAGGGAAACCACTCTTATCGCATGCCTTATGGTGGATAACGATCAAACAGAAATCCACGCGATATCGCGTGATAGCTATCAGATTTGGCGAGGCAGATCAACGGTGGATATTTGACCGAGCTAGTTGGTGAGTGGGTGCGTGATAATCGTTGGATCAGATAAGGTAGATCGACGGTTGGGATTTAAAGTGCATAAAGTCAGTGTTGAAAATGAATTGGGCGGTGTTTGGTTGGGTTTTTCTTTGTAAGGTAATCTACGTGTAAAAACCATTGAAATGTGAATTAACTGCTTCTGCCGAAGTATTTCATGCTGAGGGAAAATGAAAGGGATACGAGGGAGATTGAATGACAGGAAGAGATGAAGGAGCAGATGATCATGAAAGGAACAAAGTAACAATGTAATGAACCCAGTGACTGCGTTAAACAACAAACTCCCTGTGAAAACCAAAACCCTGTGTTTTTTGGGTTGCTGCAGGGTTTCTTCCTCATGTCATGGTCCCAGAGGGAGGAGGTGAGGCCAAGACACCTGTGGGAAACCTTGTGGATCTTTTATTTGCTAACTTGCTAATTTAATGAAAGCATAAATGAAGCAAACTAGAACACAACGATTTTACTCTACACTACTGTAATGAGATTGCAACTACTTAAACAAATAAATAGTTAAACAATAAACCTCTGTAATGGAAATGCAAGTACTTAAACAAATAACCAGTTAAGCCATGAATCATCTACTCTATACTGTGGTGATGAAAATGCAACTACTTAAGCAAATAAACAACTAAACCATGAAGCTATGCTAGTGCTGTAATGGAAATGAACTACTTAAGAAAATGAACAGGAAACCATAGATCTATACTACTGCTGTAAAGAGAATGCATCTAATTAAGAAAATGAACAGAAAACAGGAACCTATGCTAGCATAACAATACAATAAAGAGGAGCTTTGGTTGCTAGGGTCAGGCCCTAACCCAAGAGCTTCAGCCCTCTGAGTTAACTCAGTGTTGGCTCAAAACAAAACTCATCTTCATTATAAATCAAAAACTGTTACAAGACTTGCAGCTTGAAAACAAAGTAGAGTTCTATAGTGAGAAGTCTGAATTCTTGCTAACTCTTGGTAACTAAAAAAACTGAGGTCCTAAGCCTCTCTACTTATACATCTGAAGTCTCCAATGACTTCCTTCAAAATTAGGGAGGCACAACTCCCAATTCAATGATAAACTTGTGCTTTCCCTTTCACTAGCTCGACTGCCTTCTAGTAGGGAGGCTTGGCTCCCAACTCAAGATAAACTCGTACTTTCACTTGCTTGGCTGCCTTCTAGTACACCTGATTTGGCTGTTTGCACTCTCACTTGCTTGGCTGTCTTCTTGTACTCCTGATTTGGATGTTTGCACCTTCACTTGCTTGAATGCCTTCTAGAAGGGGGGCTGTTTGTACTTTCATTTGATGGAGGGATATTAGAATGGAGGGGCAGTAAATGAGGAGGAATTACCTCTTGTAATTCCTCTCCCTTGTCCCATTCGAGTTTTTACCAAGGTCTTTACCATAGTTCCTTGCTATTATATTTTATCCCTACATTTTCCTTGCTTTTATCATTTATTCTTGCATTACATGCACATTAGACCACAAAGAAAAATATCCGACTCTACTCATCTCATAAACAAAATATAATCAAAAGTATGCAATAAGTTGTGAGAATAGTTGGTTTGACTAAGCTAGGAGGTGAATTAAATTCAATTAAGGCCCATAAAATTTCTCAATGATGAGGCTCATCATCACCCCCCTACTGAAAGTGTTGCTCATCCTCTGAGCAACTTAGTGGCTTTGGTAGCCTCTTTGACATCTCATGCTTTTGATGTGGTCTTTACTTCTTGTTTATAGAAGACTGCTTTCCTTTCTACTTCTTCCCACTGATATTCTATGATATTCAAGCTATGTGGCAGTGTTTTCCATCTCCTTATGCAAGCATGTATATTATCATTTCTTGGCAGCCTAAACATGTCCTCAAAATGTGAATTGCTTTCCCTTGAGTAGCAAGATATCAAGGTGCCAGCTGAGGATTATTTACAATTATATTATGAGTGCTGATTAGGGCCATGGGATTTGATTGTTCAACTGCTTCTCTGTCCCTAAAGCCAATTAGCTCTTTTGTTTCTTGCTACTCTTTCTTGTTATGAAATGTAGAGTGGATTGCCTCATTCTTTTCCTTTTTTTTTGACTGGTGTGCTGAGAGCAGTGATGGAAACTGCTGCCTTCTACTTAGGGACCTCTAGGGACACCCTAGGTGACTCCTCCTTTTGTTCTTCCCATTCTATTTCAATGCCTTCTTTCTCTTCTATTTCATCATCATCCTATGTATTAGTTCCTTCTTCATCCATCTCATTCCATCTAGCTTTGTATCTTCTTCTTCTTGTTTTGCCTCCTCCTTACTGACATAAGGAATAACATCATAGATGATGCTTTTGATGTTATCCTCTACTGGTAAGTCTCAAAAGTCTGACCATGTTATAGGGATCTTGAGGTTTTGGAGGGTGTCCTCAATGAGGATTCTGGTCAACCCATGGTGAACTAACTATTGGGAATTTCCTGTCTTTTCTTTGATGCTGGAGTCCATGAGTGATTGCATCAGAAAATATGGTATGCTGAGTCTTTGGAGAACTGGCGTTTCTACCCCAAATCTTAATTCTTCAAGCTCTCTAAAATGGTAGCCATAAATGACACTATATCTACCCTCACATGAGATATACTTGATGAGAATCTTGCTTGTGAGGATTGAGGAGGAAATAAGCAAATTCTTAAAAAAAAAAAAAAAAACACACTCACACTTTCCTCTGTATGTAATCCACTAGCTTTCTAGAGGAAACTGGCCACCTTTTTACTTACAAACCAACTGCCTCTTAACCTTTACAAATTTTGATCAAATGATGCATATGAGTGAGTGAGTAGGATACTTACCTATGGCCTTAATGCCACACTACAGTTGTCAAAGATCAGAGGTGCTGCTGATGGTCATTATTCTTCCTTCTTTGCTGTCCGTTGATGGTTTCTTGACTGTAGATTTGATGCTGTTGCTGCTGCTATATGGTCTTCTTTCTTCCTCCTATGTTGTCTGCTGATGGTGTCTGTGACTGTAGATCTGATGCTGCTGAGTGGACAGAGGGAGTAGGAGTGTGTGTGGATGCATGGATGATGGTAATGAACTAGTAGATTGGTTAGATCCCCAAAATTCATTCTAGACATGATAATTAAAGTTATAGCCTCGGCAACATCACCAAAAAGTGATGAGCCTAGGTATTGCAACAATAATGCTGCAACTCCCAGGGCTACCAGCTTTACTTATCAACCCAGGGTTCGGACAAAATTGGAGGTGACAGTTCTATATGCACAAGTAGAAATGAAGGTACTACCTGTTGTCACTGCTCATCTGGCAAGAGACCCTAGGGGTTCCAAGCCAGACTTCTATAGGGTCAGAAGAAGCTTGATGTTGATGGAAGAAGAGCAAATCTATTCTAAGGGAGAGCTACTCTACTGCGGTAATGAAGAAAATAATCATGTAATGCTAAACTCACTCTAGACCCTAGCTAACCAATTAAACAATGATGCTAAGCAGAACTACTAGATCAATCACTAATCTAATGCTAATTCTCTAAGTTACAGAAGTTAAAGCATCAAAACTAGACTAAGGGGTAAGCAAAGGAAACTAAGCTAAGTCTGTGTTTAAGAGGAAGAGCAATCAGAGATCAAAATTGGTCAAAAGAGGATGTAAGGGAACGACAACACATAAGAACCATTGGATCAGGAGGGTGAAAGGTAAATTAGCGGCTGAGATCGGATCGCAGGAGGGTACGTAGAAAGATGGGAGAACAGGGTTAACTAACAGGATGAACGGTGGAGATTATGTCGCAGCGGTTGAGTGAATAGATGAACAAACAAGGTTAATAGGATATGGATGACTGATATTATATTGTGAAGGCTAAGTCAAGAGATTGACAGACATGATTAATAGGTAGATGGATGACGAAGATTAGATCGCGAGCAAAAGAAACATGCGGAAATGGTAGTGGGTTTGCAGGGGTGGTAAGCTGAATTTTGCGTGCCCTCAAAACCATAAGTTGTATTTTGAGATTTCATGCGATTAGCCTTACCGAGTGACACATAGTACGAGAAAACCACTTTTCTCGCGTGCTCTTAGTCGGATAACAATCGTGCAAGTGTCTGCGTGAGATTGAACGACCGCCGTTGGATTAGGCAGGGCTGATCAACGGTGGAGATTGAACAAGCTAGTTGGCGATTGGGTGAAGCGACAACCATCAGATCAAGATACAGATCGACGATGGAGATTAAAGAGGGAGAAGAAAATGTGCAAAAATGATGGAGTGGGTTTAGAGGGTGGTAAGTTGTTTATTGCGCGCCCTCAAAGTTGTAAGTAGTTTTCTAAACTTTTACGCGACTAGCCTCCTTGGGCAACATGTAGCACGGGGAAACCACTCTTATTGTGTGCCCTCGGGCAGATAATGATCGGAAAGAAATCCACACGATAGCAGTCGGATCTGGCGAGGCAGATCAATGGTGGAGATTTGACCAAGCTAGTTTGCGAGCGGGTGCGCAATAGTCGTTGGATCAGAGAAGGTAGATTGACAGTGGAGATTTAAAGTGCATAAAGTCAGTGTTGAAACTAAATTTGGCAGTGATTGGTTGGGTTTTTCTATGTAAGGTAATCTCTAGGAAAAATCCATTTAAATGTGAATTAACTGCTTCCACCTAAGTATTTCATGCTGAGGGAGAATGAAAGGGATATGAGGGAGATCGAATGACAGGAAGAGATGGAGTAGATGATCATGAAAGGAACAAAGTAACAATGTAATGAACCCAGTGACTGCGTTAAACAATAAACTCCTTGTGAAAACCAAAACCCTGTGTTTTTGGGGTTGCTGCAGGGTTTCTTCCTCACATCATGGTCCCAGAGGGAGGAGGTGAGGTCGAGACACCTGTGGGCAGCCTTGTGGATATTTTCTTTGCTAACCTGCTAATTGAATGAAGGCATAAATGAAGCAAACTGAAACACAACTATTTTACTCTACACTACTGTAATGAGACTGCAACTGCTTAAACAAATAAATAGTTAAACAATAAACCTTTGTAATGGAAATGCAAGTACTTAAACAAATAACCAGTTAAGCCATGAATCATATACTCTATACTGTGGTGATGCAAATGCAACTACTTAAGCAAATAAACAACTAAACCATGAAGCTATGCTAGTGCTATAATGGAAATGAACTACTTAAGAAAATGAATAGGAAACCATGAATCTGTACTACTGCTGTAATGAAAATGCATCTAATTAAGAAAATGAACAGAAAATAGGAATCTATGCTAGCATAACAATACAATAAAGAGGAGCTTTGGCTGCTAGGGTTGGGCCCTAACCCAAGAGCTTCAGCCCTCTGAGTTAACTTAGTGCTGGCTCAAAACAAAACTCATCTTCATTATAAATCAAAAATTGTTACAAGACTTGCAACTTGAAAACAAAGTAGAGTTCTACAGTGAGAAGTCTGAATTCTTGCTAACTCTTGGTAACTAAAAAAATTGAGGTCCTAAGCCTCTCTACTTATACATCTGAAGTCTCCAACGACTTCCTTCAAAATTAGGGAGGCACAACTCCCAATTCAATGATAAACTTGTGCTTTCCCTTTCACTAGCTTGGCTGCCTTCTAGTAGGGAGGCTTGGCTCCCAACTCAAGATAAACTCATACTTTCACTTGCTTGGCTACCTTCTAGTACACCTGATTTGGCTGTTTGCACTCTCACTTGCTTGGCTGCCTTCTAGTACTCTTGATTTGGCTGTTTGCACCTTCACTTGCTTGGCTACCTTCTAGAAGGGGGGCTGTTTGTACTTTCAGCTGATGGAGGGATATTCAAATGGAGGGGCAGTAAATGAGGAGGATTTACCTCCTATAATCACTCTCCGTTGTCCCATTCGATTTTTTACCAAGATCTTTACCATAGTTCCTTGCTTTTATCTTTTATCCCTACATTTTCCTTGCTTTTATCCTTTATTCTTGCATTACATGCACATTAGACCACAAAGCAAAATATCGAACTCTACTCATCTCATAAAGAAAATATAATCAAAAGTATGCAATAAGTTGTGAGAATAGTTGGTTTGACTAAGCTAAGAGGTGAATTAAGGTCAATTAAGGCCCATATAATTACTCAATGATGAGGATCATCAACTTCAATTCCAAAGGTTGCATCCTTCGAAAAGAAGGTTCAAAGAGAGTGATTTACAGGGGAATCAAGACACCGAATAATGTGTATGTGTTGGAGGGAAGAGTGGTTAGTAAGAAGAGACCAAGAGAGTACTCTTCCTCATCATATTTAGAGTAGAAGAGATCAACTCCTACTGTAGTCCATTATTGCATGATGGATCTACCTGACTGTAGAAGCACATATGAGACTAGCGTGGTCTCAAGGGGAGCTTTGGTAGCTCGAGGAGTTCTAGCAAAAATGAGTTTTGATCAATTTTTTCCATGAAATTTTAGATCATCTAGATCATGTCATACAAGGTATATCATGCTAAGGGGAGATATGTTTTCATGGCTTTGTCCTTTATGTTTTTATTTCTTTTCACTTAATAATTTTGTTGTTGATTTATTTACTGTGTAGTGGAAAAGATGTATATTAGCCTCGTTGCAACATCTATTGATCATCTTTCAACCACCCTAGCATGAGGACATTATTACAATGACATGCATACCATGAATTGAGACATGAAACAACCATGTATAGGTTTTTATATTCAGTTTACTACAACCACATATTATTATTGATTCATCTTTCCATGTTGATAGAGAGTTCATTCATTAGTTGTTTGAGTCATTATGTTGATAGGCATGATATGGCGGAGTGTAATGGAGTCTTATTGTAGCCACATGTATGGGATAATGTTAATGTAAAAATCATGTATTTCAGTCATTGGTCCATAGAAGATGATTATATAAACTATGTACTTCATTGATAAATTCATATACATGCTCATGAAGCCATGTACTTATGTTGTACTATTATTGGGTCTTCTAGTCATGAGTTATGAGGTCATGTTATGGTCATATATGAGTCATTTATGAGGTATTATGTCACTATTACAACCATGTATTTTCATTGTTATATGTCATTCAATCATGGTCATGTGGAGTCTTGGTCCATATGGTGCTTCTATTTGTCGCAAGGAATCATTGTTTGCAACATAAGTTGTTCATTATAGGTTGAAGTTGATTTTGGAGATGGCATATGTACAAGGGGGAATATGTACAAGGGGTGCATTATTTGTTCCTATTTACTTCAGCCATCCATTGTTGGCATCATGGTCCACAAGGAGGTGTTTGTGGTGTGTCTCATGCTATGACTGTTTGGGGCTAATAACCTCATGTTATGAGTAGAGAGATTGATGATGCATTTAGATATGGTTAAAGGTTATTTCCATGTGTTTGTTGCTTCTATGAAGAATTTTTGTTATACTCATGTGCATATTTTTGGATATTTTTGCACACTTTGGTCATTGTCGCTTATGGTTTCCTGTGCATATTGTTGTTGTTGCTAGAAGTTGATTAGTGTGACATGATGCTCCTAATGATGATTGGATTGTATGCTTCTTATTGCTACTGATATGAGAGGCATGGATTTTGGTTGATATGCATTAATTTTCATCCAAGTAGAGATCAGTTTCTCCAGTGTTTGTGCTCCAGTTCTTGCTACCTTATCAGATGGAGTTGACCCTTTTCCATTGATGTCAAAGGGGGAGTGATAGAGGAGATTGGTCTGAAGATTGTGTGTGGTTACCATCAATGCCACAAGGGGAGATTTTTAGCATTATGGTGTTCATGTGTGCAACTAGCTAATGTTGGCATTGGTTTCATGATGGAATTTAGATCATGTTGTCATTGATGTACCCCCTATGTAGACTAGCTGATGCATTAATTCCATTATTGTAGTATGTTTGCAGTTGGTTGAGTTGATATTGAGATGATTGTGTTGGAATTCTTGTCGACATTATGATGTCACACTCATGATGATCAAATGATGGAAATGATGTGGTATGTGGTTAATGGTTCCTCATGTGCTAGTGGTGTTAATGACCTAGTGCAATAATTGGAGATTGAGTTGTTGGTATTATGAATATGTTGCCAAGGTGCTAAAATGTGTTGCAAGAGGTGTTACAGAGTGTGTTAAGAGTTGTTGCAGCTTGTGCAAGTGTTTAGGGAGAATAGAAAACTTGTTGGCAGTCATGCAAAACCTTGTTTGTTGGCATTTTAGGTAAGTAGTGGCACTTGGGATACATTCTTGGGCTATTTGGAGAGGTGTCAAAGGACTTGACAGAGATTTGGAGGCTTGTACAAGATCTAGAGGAGAGGTTCCAACATGTGGCTGAGGTCATGAGTAGAGGATATTTGGTTTTGACCATCCTCTGCCCCAAACACATCCATGCAAGATTGTGAGTGAGGTTGAAAGTCTCCAATCACATGGAGAGAATCCTGTGCATGTGTTTGTAGCTAGGATTAGACTGTTTTGTGTGTGTGGCTGAAATTCCATGAAATATTCTCTAAATTCCTTGCGTAAATCAAATGTATTTCAACATGGAAATTCTAAGAATCTTACAAATGAATTGGTTAAGGCCGAGAATGGTTTGAAAAGGTCCTCCAATGACGTGAACACCTTTACTGCACAAGTGGTGGAAATAGTGGCTTGATTAGGTCAACTTTGTGCACCTTTGATCCCAAGCCAAAAGTGAATTTCACCTTTAATGCTTTATGTTCTTTATTTTGGAGCTGGATGTAGGTTGGACGTGTGATAGTATGAGTTAGCGAAGGTTGCATTGTGTGAATATGATTCAAACCTATTTTTGAGAAGGATTGCTTCAATGTATGTGTTCTAATGGTAGTAGAATGAACATATCTAGTTTTTTTTCCAAAGTGTTGTGGCCAGCAACAACCCCCTTCTTATTTAGTGTTATTACTAATACTAAATAAGTGGGGACCCTTAGTTAAAAATTTAAAAAATCAATTAGTGCTTGAATTTCCTTTTTCAATAAAACTTACCATCATAAACTTAGGAGAATACCCTTGAAAAATCTCAAAAAGCTTAAGTTTTATGATAAGGTAGGATAAAATCACTCCTTAAGAAATATCACATTGCAAAAAGGATAATGGATACCTCCTTACAAACAAAATTCTATGGTTGCGAGATCGCGATGCGAAACTTCATCGCATGGCATGCATCAAATATCACTTACGCTGAAAAACCTCAAATTGCTGATATGCGATGGCGCATATCACAAATCGAATTTCGCGAAAAACACATTAACAGATGATTGTCATATGCTGAGCTCCAGTGATATTGAGATGTTGCGATATTGTGATCGAACGATAAAGTGATATTGCGATTGAGCGATAATGCGATAAAGCAATAAAGTGATAAAGTGATATTGCGATGTTGCGATCTGTGATATTGCGAAGCAAATCGCAAAATCGCTTCATCGAAAATCTTTCGGGCTCGTTGTTCAAAAAAGTATTTTCCATAAACTGAGACCTGGTTATGCGCTTTAATGCTAATTAATGAGTTACTTGCCAATCATTAATGAAATAGGGTTTTGTGCTTATCGAAGAGCCATTTCATGTAAGGTGGTATATTTTATATGTCTTTGGCATTTAAAGCATTCCCGTCACCTTTTCCTTATCATGATTCTCACCTCATTTGTAAACTGCAGGAACAAATAACAGAGAATTATACAAAGCAGTATTTAGGATACTATGGGAAAGAAAGGCAAAGCTTCGAGTTCTGAAGATCAAGAAATGATGCCCTTGTATACAGACACCACCTGTAATAGAGACGTCGATATTACTACTTGGGAAGGCATGTATAGTCTACTTGAGGAAGAGAATCCAAAAATAATGGAGGTTACAACTACTGCAGGCTCACACGAGTCTTCTGAGGCATCTATTACAGAGCTAGCTTGCTCATTCTTACACCGAATAGCGGCGAGGCCCAAAATTATTCCATACACGGACATGGTTAAATGGGTACTGGACAACGCCGACATAAAAAACAGACAATTTAAGACTCAGGGTCAAGGACTCATTGGCTCATTCACTCCACAAGATTTGAAGCTCATGTATCATTTACCAGAGCCACAGGCGACTTATAACGGACAGTTCATAGAGAAGTTTGCTAAAGAAAATGAAAGCCTGGCAGAATGTACCAAAGACTGGTCAAGGAGGGATGAACCACTAAAAAGGGATAAACATGGTATGTATAGTACTGGTTCTCTCACCTCCCCGTATTGCTTTGCTGCTGCTATGCTCTGTAGACTTTTTGGGAAGCCAGACATTAACAAATTTTCATCTGAATGGCTACCATTATTGGATGCCGCCATTAATGCTACTGTTATGGATTGGGCTAAAATATTGTCTGACAACTTAGCCATAGCCATTGTAAGTTACCGGTCTAAAAGAACTGTTTCTCAGAGAATTTACCCCCCTTTCTACTTATCTGCATATGTGATGGATGCAATCTGTTATGTTTCCAAGTTTCCTTTAATGGGATGGAAATGGACAACTCAAGACCCCTTACCCATTCATATTTATCATAAAGAATTGTGGGATTCTAAGTTCACTCCACATTTCTACAAGATTTGTCATGGAATCATGCTGCCCTTGTACAAATTATTGTATGATAAATATGCTCCAAGATTTTCTCCTGAAGCAGAGGTAGATATACTCCCTGTCGCGAGATGGTTCAGAGAAGAACTGTTTACATATGTCAAGGTATTCGGAAGTCTCACTTTCCCTCATGTCTTACCTTTGTATGTTCCTGATAAACTCATGGCATGAGAAATTGCTTATCAAACCTGCGGAGAAGGAGGCTTGACTAAAGAGTTGAAAGACAAAAAGAAGGCTATTTGGCCACAATTTCCTGTGGCCTGTGGGGCCTTTTGTCTATTAGATGTAGGCCATGCATTCAAAGAAGTAAACAACATAACATGTCTACGATTGTTCAAATTTCCAGGAAGACCGTTCGACCCTTATGATATTGCTAAGAATTTCACTACTGCAATCAAAATAAAGGTGTTTTCTAAAGAAGATAATCTTTTTGATGACATGTTCCAACAGAAAAGTACACTTAAAGAAGTTCTGCATTTGGCCCAATTGCAAATCCCTCCAGTAGAATTTCAAGAGTTCAAGATATACAGGGAAAGGAGGTTAACTAATATCCCTTTGGAAGAACTACGCTTGGAACCCGTAAGGGAACCAACTCCGAGTATCAGTCTCAGTGGAAGTTCAGGTACAGATAGATTTAAATCTAAATCCAGGAAAGAAACATCAGTACATTCTAAGAGATCCGAAAGTGGCCATGATAAAAGCGAAGGGTCAGTAAAGGATACTGCCCAGTCAAAAGACCTCCCACAGCAACAGGGTTTGATCTCTCCACAACTAGATCCTCCCCCTCTCATCGTCCAGCCACCATCAATCAGAACCGATCTAGATAAATAATGGGAGATATTCAATGATTTAATCAATAGTGAATAACAAAGCACAAAGACACCTGTGAGTAATATACAGGCAACAAAAGATATAGTCATAGGAACAATTTGTTGTGAAGGTAAATCCCCTCTGCGGACAGAGGTGATCCCTACTAGCCCAAATGGGGTCTAGCAACAATCAAACAACACTAACACACAGGTTCCTAATTGCAAATCAAAGACCGATGATGAGAGCCTACCTGGATTCCAACGATAGTATTTGTAGAAGAGTCGTCGCTCCCGTTTCTTTACTCCGACTGGTCACAATCCCCACAATCCTCGTGAACAAACACCTGCACATGCAAAGAACGACACAAACACAAGTATAAAATCCAATAGATGCAACTATATATTAGTCAGAAAGGATATAACTCAATCATCATTACAAAGAAAATAAGAGTGGAACCATAATGATAGTCGTCTATTATTGATAAACAACAAAGAAGAATACAACCATAGTTTTGACGTCAAATCCTCCTTTGGCTGGGTGATCAGCGACACATGCCTTGAAAAGCTTGTTGGGAATGGGGAACAAGCCTCTCTCTCCTTGGTCACTTGGATAAGAATCTCCTCACTTAAGATTTAGCCTCATGGGAATGAATAAGGTTCCTTGTAGCATGAACTTGGCAATTCTCAGACTTTGAGACTTAGAATTTGGAACTTGGAGACTAACTTGTCAAAGGCAAAAGGACAAGCTTTTATAGATAGAGGAGAAGGAGTTAGGGTCATCCACAAGATTCATGGGATTGGCTTTATCACTAAGAAGCTTCCATGAGAGGTGGAGAACTACTTTCCTACTATGGAGATTCGAAGCCCAACTGAACTAACTCAAGATGGAATCAGTTCATGAATAGGTTAGGAAAAACCTTCGTAAGTTTGTTTGTTAAAACCTTTACCCAACTGGGCTGGCGCGAGTGCGACTCTAAGAAAGAGTGCCAACTGGCGCGCCCTATTTGGAGGATTTCCCCCATTGGCGTGAGTGATACATAGTGGAACCGCGCCAATGGAAAAAGGGCTATTTTTATGGGTATTTTGCAGAAGGTGCCTTCAGGGCATATGAAGTACATACTCAAGGGGATACAATGCAAGTGTTTTCAGGTTATGTCACTTCTCACAGGTCCCGGAATAAGTCCTCCAATGTGCGGGAGAAGGGGTAATAGGGACAGTGACAAATTACTGTGTAATAGATGCCCCCTAAAGCATGAAGCCCGAGAGAGAGAGAGGGTTAAATGCTTTACAAGAACATGGCCAACTGAAAACATTGCCGCCGGAGAACCTGCATGAAGAAGTACAACTGATATCTCAAGTACATGACGTATGTGGTATGGGCGCAGCCATCCATAGCAGAGTACATAAAAATCTAGATCCAAGGTATGGGCGCAGCCATCCAATAAGGATCGATAAGTAGACTCAGGCATGGTCACAACCATTCAGTGAATGAGTCATGTAATGATCATAATAATCCACAAAATCGCAACCTGGATCTCAACAGACAAAATCCAGGGTCTTGCGCTCCATCTCGATTCGAACAAAGTACAAGTTCAAGCATGCAAATATAGGAGTCGAAGTCGAACATGCAAGAACATCATCTGATTACCAGTCAATGATGAAAACTCTTAACAGATGCGAGAGGTACCACCACTAATGACAATGGTCTTCAAGGTACTATAGGTACAATCTATGACGTGCGAATCATTGAGCCGATGTCAAACACCCATAGAATCATTCGATCAGAGGCCAATGATGAAAACCTCACGTCGAACACAAAGAACCTGCCATTGAAGCATGCAAGCTCCAAGGCACCTGAAGGGAGTCTCTAGGTCAACTTCCTGGATAATGAGTTGAAGTCGATAGGAAGTGACCTTGATTGAAGGTGGGCCATAATGTTTCCCACATCATTGACATGAGACAGAGAAGGATAAGATGTTTTGTGTGAGGTATCAGAGGGAGGTTGAGTATTCTGCAGAGGTCAAATTCTCTTGAACATATTGGCGGCACGACAGTGGACTTGGCAGTATTTGACATCAAATTATCAAGGGTCATGGTGACGAGGTAATGAGCAGATGAGAGGTCAAACAGGATAACCCAAACCCACGGAGGCAAGTGTAAAAACAAAATGAGATGTCCCCACCCAAACACGAATGCAGTCAAGTGCCATGTTCAAGAGCGACATACTGCCGACACGGCAATAATTGTGGTTCCATTTTCCCCACCATTGCTGGCGAGTACCCAGGTTATTTTTTGATGACAAGCTTGACGGGGATAGCATATGCTTAAAAGGTGTCATTTCGACGGAATCCGTGTCATTAAGTTTTAACGAGTCTGACAAAGGAAGAACTCGGCATCTTTTTATGTTTAGAGAGTTTGAAAAGACAGCAGAAAAGGAAACTCCAGGGGTGTCCTTTTTCGTAAAGTTGTGTCTCTCGAGCCCGAAAATGTATAAAACAATGCTCAAAAGAACTGCCCGATCATTACGATCGAGGAGTACTTTTCATAAGTAGTGATTTCGATCTAAAAAAGTAAAAAAGCGATCGAAACCACGACGCTTCGTAACCGTTAACGAACCTGAAATGACAAGGGTTCGACAATATTTTCATTTTTTTACACGGTCGGAAAAGAGTTTAAAGACGACCACCTCTTATTTACGTTTAACGAGTCAAGAGGAATAACTTAGCAATCTTTTCATCTTGAAACGGTCGGAAAAGAGTTGAAAGTAGACCTCCATTTTTATTTTCTTTAACGAGTCAAAAAGGGAAAATACTCGGCAATCTTTTCATATTTTACGAGTCAGAAAAGAGCTTAAAGGTGACTCATCCTAGAGGAACGAGTGGTATAAAGGGGAGAAACTGGTTCTAGCAATGGTGGAACTGCTCAAAACATGTAATGGTCAAGAGGCTGGCTAATAAAACCACTCATCGCTGCGGTTCCTCAGGAAAGGAAAAACAACCAAGTGAAAGCATATGATCAGCCAAAGAGATGGTGGCGATGGAATGAAACAACCAAGGCTCATCTAACAGAATTTAGCGGATAAACGACAATCACGAGATGTAAATCGGGTATGGGTTCATTTTTACACAAGCTTGAACCATGGAGAACTTTGCTTGGATTCGGTTTCATGTTTACACAAGCTTGAAACGAAAAACTATGCTTGTTATGAGTTCGCATGCCCCCAACATAATAACACAAAACGAGGTACATGCCCCCAAGCTTCATTGCATTCAACAAAGTGGATGGAATGAAGGTTCACTCTCGAGATCTATGAAAGACTCGACTTGTATTTTAAGAGATCTTAATCAAAAGACTCGATTTGGGAAGGGAGTTGTTTCATTTTTTAATGAGGTTGACACAGTAAAAGAACTATCCTCATAACCCTTGTTTCATTTTTTAACGAGCTTGACACAAGAAAGGAACTATTCTCCGAGATCCGTGTTTCATTTTTTAACGAGGTTGACACAGGAACAAACTATCCTCAGACCAGACCCAGTTTCATTTTTTAACGAGGTTGACACAGGAACAAACTATCCTCGGACCAGACCCAGTTTCATTTTTTAAGGAGCTTGACATAGGAAAGCGAACTATGCTCCGACAGACCCAGTTTCATTTTTTAAGGAGCTTGACATAGGAACACGAACTATTCTCCGAATGGACCCAGTTTCATTTTTTAAGGAGCTTGACATAGGAACACGAACTATGCTCCAAACGAACTTCATCATAATGAACAGGAAGTCATTGCTTCCAAAAGTGGCACTCCCAGTGGAAGGAACTCTTGGAAGTCAGGACCCAATGCCCCCAGGACACTATGCACGACGGCATCATTACTGGATACAGGCATGGGATAAGTAGCCACGTGGTTGACCTACGGCGGGGCATACACAACCTGTGGATAAAAACCAGGAGGGGATGGCAGCTGCATGGGAGGTGCCGAGGGACTAAAGAACGATAATTGATCTATAGTCACGATTCTTCCGTCGTGTGGAAAACAAACCACACGGAAAAGTGAAGAGACAAGGGCCCCCATGGCGTAAACATAGTCACGGCCAAGGAGAAGACTGAAATCTAAAGCACCTTGGGTAACCAGTACATCTATATAGACGGTTTTGCCTCCCAAAGTAACAGGAAGTTTCGGGAGGATCCCTAAAGGTTGACTGGTTCCTCCATCAAATGCCAACAGATTTTGTGCGACTGGCACAAGCTGTGGGGAGCCCAAAGCTTGCCAAGTAGTGAAAGGCATGAGACTGACAGATGCACCCTCATCCAAGACAGTGCCAGGTACTACCTTATCATAGGCATGTACTGTAATCTGGAAAGGCACATGGGATGGAAGGTGGAATGTAGTCAAACGACTCCAGTTGAAGGAAACGACTGAACTACTTGGTGGGGGAATCGTATGGTTGCCCCCCTGCGCTATAGGAGACAAAGAAGGACCCTCTTGATCAGCAAGGATAGGAGGGTCGTTCTGAGACTCAGGAGAATCTGACGAGACAAGAAGAACATGAGCATTAGAATCATGATGCTCCTCTGGAATAGAGTAATCAACAGGTGGTGAACCCAAGGTCGACACTCTCTCCGACCAATGGTTGGTCTGGAGCAGGCTTGGCACAGCCAGGTTTGGAAGGAGGAGGATGGACAAGAGAAGAATCTAAGTAAATCTTGTTGTCCACAGGGAGGGGGTCAGAAGAGAGCCTCTGATAACCAACAGGAAGCTGGGGTGAAGAAGCTGTAAGACTTTTCAAAACAACGGAAGCTTTATCCATGAGCGGACAAAGGTGAAGGGGATGGTTTCCTTCACATAGTCTATAGGGGATTCGAATCTTCCCTTTCTCTTTAATTTTGTGAGTCAAGAAGGTAGCATCACCATGAGCTTCAGAGGACGATGAGGGGCGGGCCGGATTGCGAGACCATACTTCTAAGATCCTGGGAATGCCAGGACAATCACAAAGAAGGTGGTCATCCTTGCACAATCTACAAGGAAATTTGACCTTCCGTGGAGGAGCAGAAGGTGGCTCGACTTGAGTTGTACTTTTAACCTCTCGCTTAGGAGACTTCTTCTTCTTCGTCTTCTTCTTCTTCTTCTTAGCCACCTGGTTACTTGAATCTAGACTTTCACCAGGCGAAGTAGGAGATGAGGACGCAAAAACAGGCGAAGAAGGGGAGAGGTCCACCTTAGAATCAACATGATGTTGTTCGGGTGGAGGAACTGATTGACCAGCAGTTGAGACGGTAGGGACCAGAGAGGTTGAGAACAACCAAATAGGCAACCCAACAGTTAACCCAGGAAGGGACAACGTTGCCATGTAAGGAGCACCAACATTTCCAAAAGGAGGGAAATGACCAGGATTCCCTTCAGAGGGGATGCCTAGGTTGGTAAACTCCGGAAAAGTTGCCATCAAAAACGAGAAAGAACCCTACTCAAACTAATGGAAACAAGATCTAACCGGGTAAATGTGAATTGTGGCCGAATAAATTTTAATACACAAGGACATAACTTGACCTTTTCATTTTTAAAGAGTCGAGAAAAGGACAAAAGATGACTCTAGTCACCTTCGAATGTTTAATGAGCCTGAAGTGACAAGTGCTCAGATGGACCTTTTCTTTTAGGGAGTCCGAAAAGGAATGAAAGTGACTACTCTGGAGAGCTAGGCAAAAGGGTTTACCAAACAAATCCGTAAAACTGCATATACACCTTGGAAGTCATATGAAAACCAAGGACTTTCCGTACGACAGTCAATCTTTCCGAATGTTGTGTTCGGTGCATTATGGCTTGTAAGGCGGCAGACACAGCTTCCTATGGATAAAGGATGATAACCTAGTGGGGTCTCCCCATATACTCGACGGTACGTGGGAGCTCAAATCCGTGCTAGACCACTATTGCATCACGGAAGGAGGAATCACCCAACCTTGAGTGAAACAAAAGTGACTAGGTTTAACGATGCCAGAGCACGTCTCTAGCCTAGACCTCTAAATGTGTGCGTTATGTTCCAATGCGTTGTTAGATTCATTCAGTTCATTTTAAAGTTGATCTTGTATTAGGTTTCAGTTTTCAGGCCTTACCGTATGTAATCTCTCAAAATTCCCTAAATGCAAACTATATGCCAAAATATGTCATTTCATTCGATGAATGCTAGTTACGAGAGGGTTTGAGAGCTTTCACGCAAACGAAATGATCACAAAACAACAAAGAACTTCCCTAATGAAGCTAATGGAAATTAACAAACTTTTCTTTAAGATCACTAATCACTAATCAAAATGAAAAGTTCTAATTCTCATTAACTAATACAAAGCAAAAGAGTTTTTTTTTTTGGTTGATGGCAAAGTGCATTAAACAAACTTTGAGAAACGACAACAAACAAATTCTATTCAATACAAGCACATTCAGTTCCCTAAATCACCAAGCAAACCTCCAAAGAACAAGAAAAGTCCCAAAGAGACCAATGAGCCGTGTAATCTAGGCTCAAAGTGAAACAAAGCAGAATTCAAGTGAAAACAAAGCAAGTCACCCAAATAACGCAATAAAACGATTAACAACCACTAAATGAGTGCAAGGGAGCAATCAGAAAGTTGACTGGACTAATAGAAGACCAAAACTCCTAAGGAAGGCTCGACACACAAAGCCACTAGATGCCCTAGGGCTAGAAATGTGAAATCGATAGAAAATGGCAAACATCCAAAGGGTAAATGTAATCTATGCACAATTCACTTGAAAAGTATGCAAATGTAATCTATGCACATTCTAAAAATGAGAATTCTAATTATGCAAGTGTGATATATGCAAGAGAATTCTCAAACACAAGATGATTCTAATGTAATCCAAGAACCAATCAAGTGCAAATCAAGAAAATTGGGTGAGAGTTCCAAAGATCAAAAAAATAAAAACACTCATAGGCGATTAACACTCATACACAATTTAGCCCCCAACGCACTCAAGTAGTCGAAAAAAGGTACCCATAATAAAAACCAAGCTCAGGAGGCTCAGAAACAAGCAAACTTCAAAAGTTCCCAGGCCTGGCGCGACTGTCAGGCTGAAAATAACGCCTTTTAGTGATTGGCACGGGTTGTCAATGTGCAACTAGCGCCAACTGGCATGACTGTAACGCTATAAAAGAGCGCCAACCGAGTTTGCTATGGAAAAATAAAAAACAAACGAGCCAAAGCTAAGTCAATAGTACCCAGGTACACCAAGGGGCAAGAAGCAACACAGGGACTCAACCTAGAAAGCTAATCAAGCAGGAGAAACCAAGAAACAACTAAGAAACAAGGCAAGTTCCAAGCCGTTCAGCTCGTAAACCAAACCAGAGATGGATTGAAGTGGCGTGGATCTACTTTGCTAATGTAGAGCAATAGCGTTTCGAAGGCTATCTGGCCGTACTTTAGGCTCCTTCTAAAGTTTACAAATCAAACAAAAAGACAAAACGAAGAACAAGACAAAAAGCCAACTCCCTAGCGGAGTCGCCAAATTGTTGTATTGTGAATCAGAAATCCAACTCCCCAGTGGAGTCACCAAATCGTTGTGGAGGTAAATCCCCTCTGCGGACAGCGGCGATCCCTACTAGTCCAAATGGGGTCTAGCAACAATCAAACAACGCTAACACGCAGGTTCCTAATTGCAAATCAAAGACCGATGATGAGGGCCTACCTGGATTCCAATGCTAGTATTTGTAGAAGAGTCGTCGCTCCCGTTTCTTTACTCCGGCTGGTCACAATCCCCATGATCCTCGTGAAAAGACACCTGCACATGCAAAGAACGACACAAACACAAGCATAAAATCCAATAGATGTAACTATATATCAGTCAGAAAGGATATAGCTCAATCATCATTACAAAGACAATAAGAGTGGAACCATAATGATAGTCGTCTATTATTGATAAACAACAAAGAAGAATACAACCATAGTTCTGACGTCAAATCCTCCTTTGGCTGGGTGATCAGCAACACATGCCTTGCAAAGCTTGTTGGGAATGGGGAACAAGCCTCTCTCTCCTTGGTCACTTGGATAAGAATCTCCTCACTTAAGATTTAGCCTCATGGGAATGAATAAGGCTCCTTGTAGCATGAACTTGGAAATTCTTAGACTTTGAGACTTAGAATTTGGAACTTGGAGACTAACTTGTCAAAGGCAAAAGGACAAGATTTTATAGATAGGGGAGAAGGAGTTAGGGTCATCCACAAGATTCATGGGATTGGCTTTATCACTAAGAAGCTTCCATGAGAGGTGGAGAACTACTTTCCTACTATGGAGATCCGAAGCCCAACTGAACTAACTCAAGATGGAATCAGTTCATGAATAGGTTAGGAAGAACCTTCATAAGTTTGTTTGTTAAAAATTTTACCCAACTGGGCTGGCGCGAGTGTGACTCTGAGACAGAGCGCCAGCTGGCGCACCCTATTTGGAGGATTTCCCCCATTGGCGCGAGTGATACACAGTGGAACCACGCCAATGGAAAAAGGGCTATTTTTATGGGTATTTTGCAGAAGGTGCCTTCAGGGCATATGAAGTACATACTCAAGGGGATACAATGCAAGTGTTTTCAGGTTATGTCACTTCTCACAGGTCCCAGAATAATTCCTCCAATGTGCGGGAGAAGGGGTAACAGGGACAGTGACAAATTACTGTGTAACACAATTAGCAATGTATCAGAAATGGAACATATTCCCATTATCCCATCCTCTGAACTTATGCTCAAAATAGAGGAGATTCCTCCTCTTGATGTATTTTATAGTCCACAACACAAGGCAATAGTGAGAAGACAAAGAAAGAAAAGAAAATTGGAAAACGTGCTCTCTCATGATGCAGAGCAATTAGACATCCTGTGGCAAGATCCTACCACTGATCCCACTGAAAATCTCACCAAATTATCTCAGATCGCAGGAGAATATGCCTCTACGACCATTGATAAAGCATCTGAGGTACAACAACTACTGAAAGAGAAGGAAGATCAAATACAGGTTTCGCAGCAATAGCTGCAACAAGCCAACACCAACAATGAAGCACAAAAACAGCGTGAAACATGACAACAGGACTTCCAATAAATACAGATAGGCTACCAGAATAGTTTGGTTGAAAGAGAAAAACAGTTACAGGATATGCAAGAGATGCACAAGGATGATCCTAAGCTTACAAAATTTATTACAGAATCCAGTTCCTTAAATGATCAAATACTACAACAACAGGAAGCATTGTGCCAAAGAATATCATAGTGGAACTCTTATTGCGAAATAAGCAATAAAATCACTAATCAAGTTTTGGAATTATGACATGATTATGATTTAATTGATAAAAGAGTTACTGAATATTTGGCTTGGCAAGAAACAAAGGAGGGGAAAAGAGCAGGCGCACCAATAATCAATGACAATCATAAAGAAATGCTCTTTAACAAATGGGATGCACAAATCAGGAAAGTAGAGCAAGTGGCAGAAGAAGCAACCACAACAGCAAACAATGTTATTGATTGCATAAATGAAAATTTGCACAGGGCAAATCTGATCTCAGAAACCACTCCAGGGTATCTACCAAAAGCACAGCAACTGCAGACAGGCTGGAGACAGAAGGCTCAAGAAAAGGCAGAATCAATCAAAAGATTGACTAAGTTGAATTGGGATTCTTACTGGGCATATTTGGTAAAACCACACAGCCAGTGCATGACTCTCAAATGTATCATCAATTCTGCCGAGAAGATGGTGCCAACTCTTGCCGATGCCGTTTTTGCAGGATAGTTAAAGTCGGAAGTCGGCCAGCCGACACTTCTCAAACAAGTGTTGAACGCTTGCGATTTCAAGGAATAGATATAGAAATAGTTAGTTGTTAGTTTTAATTTTAGATTCAATGTTAGTATTAATTTTGCTTTATTTTTGCCTGAAATGAGGACGGTCATTTAAACCGTATCCTACATTTTTGTAATAAGTTATTTTTAGATTTAGTTAGTAGTATTTAAACCCTTCTCATGCATTTAGAGAAGGGTCCTGAAATTTGTCAAAAACTTGTCCTCAGAACATGCACTTTTGTACCCTCCGAGGAGGTTTTGATGAATGAATGGAACAAGATTTATTGATATCTGCATTTAATATCTACTACTAATGTTGCACTTCTGTACTCTTAGTGGATGTTGGATTAAGAAGAGATAAATCATTATCGCTTGAAGCTCATGAGTAGAACTAGTTATAAATGGTACTTCTATCGCTTAACTATTTCTGTCTTTGTGTTAAAGTGATATTTATGTTCAGTTGTTTATATATTGATGCGTGAATGCTTGAGTTATCATTTGGCACTTCTGTATGGTGATAGCTATTTATTTATGGTTAATGTATGAGTAGCTTATTAAGCGATATGTTTTTCACAACTGTTTCGTCTAAATTTTTATACGAAGTGGTTTATCTCTATTGAATTCTCTTCTTATAATAGTTGAATGATCTTTCTTACCAATTTTTATTTGAAATCATTTTAGATCACATAACAGAAAGATTACACCTCGGGTTAGTGTAGAATTAGATATTTCTGTTTATTAGAATACAATTTCATGTTATTAGGTTAGAGTTAAAGTAAAATCATTTCACTTAGGAACTTTTAGAAAGGAAATATCAAATCTCAACACACACACACATAAATTGGGAAACTGGTCCCATATCCCCAGTCAGATCCACTATACCAAACGAAAAAGGAGGTGCTAACCAAGGTCCGGACTGGGTGGGTATCCCCCTTGTTGTAGACCCTATTTTTGGGGCTTCAACATATTTGGCACTAGAAGGAGGGCCCCGTACTGTGAATGACAAGTAAGTCTAAATCTAAATACCATTCTGAGAGTAAATTGCCCTCACCATCTGCCCGACTTCTCCATCGAATTTAGAACCTTTAAATCTAGAGCCAGAAGTCGAAAGTACAATAGCCGCTGCTACAAACCCTGAAATTTCAAAACAATCTACTATTGAACCTCCTGAAGTTGAATCTTTGATCCATAAACTTCAACGATTTTCTATATCACCTCAAAGATCTGATAAATCTCAAGGTAGCATGACTTCACAATATAACCCTACTCATCCTCTCACCAGATTAAAGAGCGAAAAATTTGGTGTTCAGCCAATTGAGTTACCTCTACCTACAAGAAAGAGAGAAAGGAAATCGCCTAAAGGCTCTGATAGCGAGACTCTTTCATCATCATCATCCATCTCCACCTCTCCACCGTGAAGTCAACCATCCACTCCTCCACTTCAGGTTATTGTCCACCAGTCCACAGGAACTTCCACACCTTTTTCTCAATCATCTGGAATCATAATATCCTCATCTTCTCAATCTCAGGGATCCTCTTCTACACTTTCCTCTGTTAGTAGTTCAGCGATGGCCCAATCTCCATGGAATAACCCAGGGGCAGTCTTAATGCCTGCGCCCTTGAGTCAGATGCCGACCCATCCTGAAAAATGGCCGCCTAAGTTTAATCCTGAAGTAGGCATGCTAGCGGAAGAACATATAAATAACTTTATGTTATCCATAAACCTCAATGGAGTTACCAACGAAGATGCTGTCATCCGACTTTTCCCTTATATTATGAAAGGAGCAGCCGGATCATGGTATTTCTCATTACTGTCTGGATTTGTCACTAGTTGGGATATCTTCCAAGAACAATTCCTGACTAAGTTCGGTGATGACAGGTTTATGACGACATTGATCAATGACCTGTCTAACCTTAGGTTCGAGTCAAAGGAACCTATCAAAGATTTTAATTCACATTTCAATAAACTCTTAAATAAAATTCCTACTGCTTCCAAGCCTAGCGAAGAAGTGCGAAGTGAGTGGTACATCTCTGCTTTACCATCAAACATAGCAATCTTCGTTGATAGGGCTAATAAAACAACTTTAGCCAACAATATGAAAGAAGCAATAGCGGTGGAGAAACATATCATAGCTCTAGAAAAGGAAAACATGATAGAAGAACGAAAATCCAAGAAGGTTACTTTCAAGGAAGACCCTAAGAAAAAACAATCGAAAGATCCGTTCGATTTAGAAGGATTGAAAAAAGTTTTTAAAACTATGTCTAACGAAATGGTTGAAATTAAGAAACAAGTGGAAGAAACTTCTTCTAAAAAGCCATACAAGCCTTATAGAAGAAACCCTTCAATCAATTCAAAGCTGCTAAATGCTATCACAAGTGCTGAATCAGAAGAAGAAGAAGAGGAAATTGTTATTGAAGAACATACCGATGAAGAAGAAGTTGTAGAGGTACAAGGTATGTGGGACTTCATCCTCCCAGATGAAGAGGATCAAGAGGCATCCCCAGTTAGTACTCAAATTAGAAATCAACTTGATCCTCCTCATCCTACTCCTAAGCCAAAGAGCACAAGCTCAATGGCAAAGGATAAAGTCACAGTCAAGAAAACGACACCTAAAGCGACTCAAACTAGCCCAGTCCAAACAGATTCATCAACCCCATCAAAAAGCTGATCGTTTCGGATGAAATGGAGTATAATATCATAGAAGACATGAAAAATACTAGGGCTAACATCACTTTTTACGAATTGAGCAAGTTAAAAAACCAGCAAAAGGTTCTTTTGAAAGAATTACATGTTGTACCAGTTGCACCTTTGCCCGCCGCTGTAATCTCTCAAGATTCCCATGAAATGGGAAGACCTCCAACTAACATGATTAATAAAGTTGATCCAAATGACATCGCTTTAATTGGAGGAAGGTCGAGATCTCATACTCCCCCATTTCTTCTTACTTATGAAATTTTCAGTAAAAATTTGCATAATTTCTTAGTGGATTCTGGAGCTTCATCTAATATTCTACCAAAATCAATATGTGCAAAGTTGAATGTTCAACCGCAAAAATCTGTTGTGCGCATAGTTCATCTAGATCGATCGCAAGTTGAAGTGATCGGCAAATTAAATAAGGTTACCATAAGGCTGTCATCCAATCCAAAGGTATGTCAAGTTATTGACATTTTAGTTGCTGATATTTCAGATTTTTATGGCTTAATTCTTAGCAGAGATTGGTCAGAAAAACTTCATGGATACTTTGCAACTGATTGGTCGCACATGTGGCTCCCTTACAACGGTAAACCAAATTAGATAAAAGTTGAGCGAGAAAGACATCATAAATTCATAGTAACAGAACTGGAAGGAGAGAATGAACCAGTAGCATACAACAATAACACCATTGGAAACTACTTAGTATATTCTTTCTTAGGAAATTTTAATGCTCATACTTCACCTTACTTAGAACATTCTGTTTTATCTCAAGTAGAAAATTTCTCTGAAATAGATAGTTCTAAATGTATTAATTTTATAGATAGTCCTGTAAATAAATCTTTATTTGGAAGTTATTTTTTGATGGTTCTAAGTCTAACCAAGGAGCAGGAGCAGGATGCATGTTAATCAGTCCAGAGGGAAACAAAACTATGCTAACTTGTAGACTCGAATTCGATTGCACCAATAATCAGGGAAAATTTTAAGAACCCCCCCTAAATTTACATTATAATAAATGGGCGAATCTCCATGGTATATATGAATAATGGAAGGCGATTTGATCAATAATATGATATGTATATATAATTTTTTGGCAAATCTCTCACTAGGCATGGCGAATATTTTACTCAACTATAAAATCTTGTGTTTATTGAATACACAAATGAAATCATTGCATTTCTTTAAAATATCTTTTGAAATCAAAATTACCGAAATTACATATGGATAACCTAGTGGGTGTAGGATAAAATTCACCCGTGCCATTCACAGAAAGCATGAGAAAAAACCTAATACTATATATAAAACCAAGAAAAATTCAAATTCATCACTTCTAGGGACTTCGTAACCACACTGCCAATACACAAGTATGTTCCTGTTTGCAATTAGAAAAATTACCCAAATTACAATCTGTTTACTCCAGCATATGTTGAAAAGTTATAGAAGGATGACTAGTGCAATCAATCCATTCCTTTTAGCCCTGGATTTGTTTCAATTTAAAATAGAAGTATACAAATATACTTGTCCAATGTCTATGCTTTAACCATTCACCTTAAGATGTTTTTACAATATAATTTCCTAAGTCTATTTAATATCTTCATTATCATAAAAACCAACCTATATCCATCTTAACTCCACATCTACCACTCTTAGGGGGACGAAATCTATTTATCCCTCTGAGCACTTGGTAGACCCAAAATTAAGATGGATCTAAGATGATAGAATTTCCCCTTTAAATAGTCTATGCTCACATGAATACCATGGTATTACCATGGGTCAATACCATGGGTTATCATAAACCTGGAGCTTAAAAATTACTATTATAATCTATAAAAATTAATAAAATTAATAGTTTATTTTTATTTTATTTTTTATTTTAACCAAGCTAAAATGTTTAACATACATTAAATTACAACATCCATTTTTACTCTTGATCGGATCAAATATTTTTTCACTCTATGCTAGTTTTCATATCACGATATTTGATACCTCTCGGGGGTTAGTAGATCCAGAGTAAAGATGGATCTATGCTGGTTTAATTCCCCCATTTAAATAGGCTACATTCTAGGTGAATACCATGGGTCAATACCATGTGCCATTTTGGTGAATACCATGTGCCATTTTTATTTTTATTAATACTAATATTAGGGTTAATAATGTTTCTTTTCATGGTATTAATAACAATCTAGTCCATGGTATTTGTCCCATAGTATTTTGCCCATAGGTTTCACCTAAATATAAGGCATTTTTTGAGTGTTCGTAAATATAAGGTGACTTATGGAGTAAATATAAAAAAATGTTTTATTTGTTTACCATACCTCTCGTTTATTTATATTTTTATTAATTTACCATACCTCTTTTACAAATATGGTATTTGGCCCATAGGATTCTCTTAAATAAAACCTCTTTCTTGAGGCTTCATAAATAGAATGAGGGTTATGGACTAAATATAAAAAGAGGTTTTATTTATTTACCATGCCTCTAGTTTATTTATATTTTTATTTATTTACCATACATTTTGAGTAAGTATAAAAAAACGTTTTATTTATTTACCATACCTCCACTTTACTTATATTTTTATTTGTTTACACCTTTGCATGTATATAAGGTGACTTATGGAGTGAATATAAAAAATGTTTTATTTATTTACCATACCTCTCATTTATTTATATTTTTATTAATTTACCATACCTCTTTTATAAATATGGTATTTGGGCCTTTGGCCCATACGATTCACTTAAATAAAACATATTCTTGAAAATGGGCGAATGGATTCACTTAAATAAAACCTATTCTTGAAAATGGGCGAATGGAAGGTTGTAACTCCTAATTTCAAGGGCTAAATTTACTTTTTTTACCCTCTCCCTTAAAATAAGGTGGGCTATTTGAGGTGATTTGTAAAAATGTACTATGATACAAAATATTCGCCCACTAAAAATTTAAAACCCCTTAATTTTGCCAAAGGGCGAACATTCGCCCCTAAAATTTTCTATGCCAATAATACCACAGAATACGAGGCTTTAGTCCAAGGATTATACAAAGCAATCAGATTAGACATCAAATATCTTCAAGTTTTTGGAGATTCTGAAATTGTAATCAGACAGGTACGCAATACTATACATTGTTTATCAGATCATTTAAAGCATTACCAATCTTTAGTTCAAGATCTAACTGAACACTTTATAGCATTTAATATTTCATCAATTCCCAAACTCCAGAATGCTAGTGCAGACCTCCTAGCTAACGTAGCTTCCAAGCTCATTCCTTCAGAAGACTATAGCCCTGATCGATTTTCAATCGAATTAATCTTTAGACCCTCAATTCCTGATTACATTACCAATTGGAGTATTTTTAACGATGATCCTAATATTGTGAGCTTTTTCACATCTGAAGGATCTTCCACCAATCAGATAATTGATGAGGACCAACATGACAGACAATTGCAACAAGATAGCACTAATAATGCTATACCAAAATCAGTAGTCAAGTTAGAAGACCTTTATGATTTGAAAGATCGATTTAAAAGATCTACCAATTCAAAACTGCAAAGTTCAACTTTGAACTATGAATTAGTAAATCTAGGAATTGATGCCAAACCAAAAAATATCAACCTAGGCCTTGGCCTAGATCCTGAAGAAAAATTAGCGTATATTCATCTCTTGAAACAATACAAAAGTGTATTTGCTTGGAACTACGATGAACTCAAAACTTATGACACTTCTATCATCCAACATACTATCCCAATGCTAAACGATGAAAAACCTGTCTAGCAAAAGCTGAGAAAGATCCATCCCAATCTAGAAAACCAGATCAAATCTAAACTCAATAAGTTATTGAAAGCCAAAATAATTTTTCCCGTTCGACATTCCAAATGGGTTTCCAATATGGTTCCTGTTAGAAAGAAAAATGGAGACATTAGAATTTGCATTGACTTTCGAAACCTTAACAAAGCCTGTCAAAAAGATAATTTTCCTTTACCTCCCATGGAGCAAATACTACAGGCAGTCGCAGGATCAGAATTAATGTCCTTCTTGGATGGATTCTCAGGATACAACCAAGTGTTGGTTCATCCCAATGATCAATTAAAAACCACATTCAGAACCAAATGGGGCACTTATGCATATCAAAAGATGCCCTTTGGTCTGATCAACACTGGTGCCACATTTCAGTGAGCCATGGACATCGCATTCAAGGGATTAGTTAACAAATCAGTGGTAATCTACTTGGATGATATAACTGTATATTCCAAGAAACGAGGCAATCATCTTAGAGATTTAAAAAAAATCTTCCAACGTTGTCAAAGGTATGGAATTTCACTTAACCCAAAAAAATCCTTCTTCGCATTAAGTGAAGGAAAAATTCTTGGATTTATAGTGTCAAAATCTGGAATTCATATTGATCCTGACAGAATCAAGGAGATTTCCGAAATACCCCTACCTCACAACAAGAAAGCTATGCAATCTTTCCTTGGCCAGATTAATTTTGTAAAGAGATTTGTTCCAGATTTTTCAAGAATCGTGTCTCCTTTACAAGCAATGATTAAAAAGAACTCAAACTTGAAATGGGGCCAAGACGAATATGAGGCATTCAATCTAATCAAACAAGCAATTGTTAACGCTCCATCTTTAGCAACTCCAAATTTTTTTGATCCTTTTATTTGATATACACTTGCCTCTGATAGATTATATGCTGTGATACTCACTCAAGCAAATCAAGACAAGGTAGAAGCTCCAATTGCTTTTTTCAGTTCAAATTCACAGGGTGCTGAGTTAAATTATTCAGATGTAGAGAAACAAGCTTATGCTGTTTTCAAAGCAATTAAATATTTCAGACCCTTTCTACTTAATACCCATACAAAGATCATAGTACCATTTCCAGTAGTAATAAATCTCTTAGTATAGAAAGATGTGGGTGAGAAAGGAGCCAATTGGGTTACTGCCTTATAGGAATATGACGTAGAAATCAAACCAACAAGTACTGTAAAAGGTCAAAGCTTTTGCAAAATGCTGGCTAGAGCATCGCTTATTTCTGAAATACCATCTACAGAGATGCAAATGTATGAGGTAAGCCTAAACGATGTTGAATCATTATACGTTGATATCATATTTTATCTAAAGAATGGATATGCTCCTTCAAACCTCGATCATACCAAGAAAAGAGCTCTAAGGTTGAAGGCTAAACAATATCAGCTCGTGAAGGATGTTCTTTTTAGAATAAATTATGATTTTGTTCTCCTTAGATGTCTTGAGAAATCTGAAGTTGAAAAAGTATTGTAGGAACTCCATGATGGGCTAGCCGGGGGACACTATGCTAGAGACGCCACTGCACATAAAATCTTACACGCAGGCTATTACTGGCCCACATTATTCAAAGACTCACATAACTACACAAGGAAACGTCAAGTTTGTCAAACCGTTGCTGGGAGACAAAAGAAACCATCATTGCCGCTGCAACCGGTCAACATTGAGCAGCCTTTTGATCAATGGGGATTGGGCATAATAGGTGAGATCGTTCCTCAGTCCTCTAAATAGCATAGATATATCCTTACAGTAACAGATTACTTCACTAAATGGGTAGAAGTAGTTCTTCTCAAGACGGCTAATGCCGAACACATCATCGAGTTCATAGATAAGTTCATAATCACTAGGTTTGGGTTGCCTTTTGCTTTAATGTTTGATAATGCATCATATTTTTCTGGTAATGCGATGACTAAATTTGCACTCAAAAGGGGTTTCAAGCTTAAATACTCTGCCAATTATTACCCACAAGGGAATGGGTTAGCTGAATCTACAAATAAAAACTTAATCAGAATCATTAAGTGAACTATTAATCAAAATCATAAAAATTGGCACAAGTCTTTAATATATGCTTTATGGGCAGATCGAATAACACAGAAAGCCTCCATTGGCACTTCTCCCTTTAATTTAGTTTATGGGAAAGAAGTGGTTCTTCTAACTCATTTAGCAATTCCCTCTTTGGCCTTAGTTCAATATATTGATGAAGCACCAACTTCTTCCTTACAACTAAGGCAACTGGAAATAATTAAGTTAGAAGAGAAATGAGAATAGGCCAAAATAAATCATGCTCATCACCAAGCATTAGTAAAAGATTCTTTTGATTCAAACATAATATCCAGAAAGGACTTTCAGATGGGAGATCTAGTTCTAAAATGGGACAAGGCTTATGAGGAAAAAGGGAAACATACGAAATTTCAATGAATGTGGGTTGGCCCTTTTCAAATCTCAGAAGTCATAGGTCTATCTACTTTTATGTTACAGGATTTAACAGGAAAAAGAGAATCTTTACCTGTTAACGGACAGATCCTCAAAAAATATTTTCCATAGGAGATCATTCTTCTATCTTGTAGATGATTTTTTTTTTTAATATTTATTTTATTTTTTATTTATTTTTATTTTCATAATAAAACCAGTTGTAAATGGTTACATTTGGAATTCACGAAAAAGACACAAATTCTCTTTTAGATTTTGTTTTTTCACTTGTATAAATAGAATTCTTTTAGAAAATTGATCGTTATCACTGAAAGATACAGTTAAAGGCTCTAGGCCTAGAAATGATACTAGTTTCAACCTTGTAAATTTTGATGAAAAGTGACCTTTAGTGGGAAATTGTTTTATATCAGTCCAATGAAAGGTATCAATAACAAAATGAAGATTCTCTGTAGAAAATCTCTTTCCAAAAACTCTACCATTATCGTCCAGAGCTATCTTAAGGAAACAATGACTTCCTCCCCACCTAGGAAATTACATCGTTCAAGGAATAATCCAATGATACACTTTAACTTAAAGAGTAAGAGGTCTCATCATGAGCCGACTTATCATGATCATAGATATTATAGCTTGCTGACTTTGCCAATACTGCATACCGCAACAGGGCAATGACTCAAAGATTGTTGCAATCAAAAGACAAGGGGTCTCATCACGAGCCAACTTGTTCAACAAAGTTATAAATCAAGTGAATGGCACTGTCATAAATTGGCTACCAAACCAAGACATTGTTCTTTAAGGGTAAAAAGGAAAATGAAAGCAATAAGTGTGAATATGGATTTCTCTTTGAAAATTGTATATTTCTCTAAGTGGGATACAGGATCATTGCTAGGTAACAGGTAACCCTGTCGAGGCTATAAATGTCTGCTGGTAGCAGAGGCTCTACCTACGATAAATGAGAATATTTAAAACCGATTTATAGAGAAGGCTTTATTTTTATCTTTATAAACCAAGTAGTGACTGATGTAGATACAAGGACTAGCTTGAGGGAGTAAATAATCAAAATCAAAAATAGAAGAAACGAAATATCATTGATAGGTAAAAGCATAATGTACCTTGTCTTTTTATAATAAAGTTTGATTTTCTGGAAAATTTTCTGTTTTGGAAGTTTAGAAAATTCAAAAGAAAAGTAGAGATAACTGGTTCTTCCAAGTAAATCGCCAATTGTTGTGGCCAGCAACAACCCCCTTCTTATTTAGTGTTATTACTAATACTAAATAAGTGGGGACCCTTAGTTAAAAATTAAAAAAATCAATTAGTGCTTGAATTTCCTTTTTCAATAAAACTTACCATCATAAACTTAGGAGAATACCCTTAAAAAATCTAAAAAAGCTTAAGTTTTTTGATAAGGTAGGATAAAATCACTCCTTAAGAAATATCACATTGCAAAAAGAATAATGGATGCCTCCTTACAAACACAATTCTAAGGTTGTGAGATCGCGATGCGAAACTTCATCGCATGGCATGCATCAAATATCACTTATGTTGAAAAACCTCAAACTGCCGATATGCGATGGCGCATATCGAAAATCGCATTTTGCGGAAAACACATTAACAGATGATTGTCATATGCTACGCTCCAATGATATTGCGATGTTGTGATATTGCGATATTGCGATCGAACGATAAAGCGATATTGCGATTGAGCGATAATGCAATAAAGCGATATTGCGATGTTGTGATCTGCGATATTGCGAAGCAAATCGCAAAATTGCTTCATTGCAAATATTTCGGGCTCGTTGTTCAAAAAAGAATTTTCCATAAACCGAGACCTGGTTATGCGCTTTAATGCTAATTAATGAGTTAGTTGCCAATCATTAATGAAATAGGGTTTCATGCTTATCGAAGAGCCATTTCATGTAAGGTGGTATATTTTATATGTCTTTGGAATTTAAAGCTTTCCCGTCACCTTTTCCTTATCATGATTCTCACCTCATTTGTAAACTGCAGGAACAAAGAACAGAGAATTATACAAAGTAGTATTCAGGATACTATGGGAAAGAAAGGCAAAGCTTCGAGTTATGAAGATCAAGAAATGACGCCTTTGTATACAGACACCGCCTGTAACAGAGACGCTGGTATTACTACTTGGGAAGGCATGTATAGTCTACTTGAGGAAGAGAATCCAAAAATAATGGAGGTTACAGCTACTGCAGGCTCACACGGGTCTTCTGAGGCATCTATTACAGAGCTAGCTTGCTCATTCTTACACTGAATAGCGGCGAGGCCCAAAATTCTTCCATACACGAACATGGTTAAATGGGTACTGGACAGTGCCGACATAAAAAACAAACAATTTAAGACTCAGGGTCAAGGACTCATTGGCTCATTCACTCCACAATATTTGAAGCTCATGTATCATTTACCAAAGCCACAGGCGACTTATAATGGACAGTTCATAGAGAAGTTTGCTAAAGAAAATGAAAGCCTGGCAAAATGTACCAAAGACTGGTCAAGGAGGGACAGACCACTAAAAAGGGATAAACATGGTATGTATAGTACTGGTTCTCTCACCTCCCCGTATTGCTTTGCTGCTGCTATGCTCTGTAGACTTTTTGGGAAGCCAAACATTAACAAATTTTCATCTGAATGGCTACCATTATTGGATGCCGCCATTAATGCTACTATTATGGATTGGGCTAAAATATTGTTTGACAACTTAGCCAAAGCCATTGTAAGTTATTGGTCTAAAAGAACTGTTTCTCAGAGAATTTACCCCCCTTTCTATTTATCTGCATATGTGATGGATGCAATCTGTTATGTTTCCAAGTTTCCTTTAATGGGTTGGAAATGGACGACTCAAGACCCCTTACCCTTTCCTATTTATCATAAAGAATTGTGGGATTCTAAGTTCACTCCGTATTTCTACAAGATTTGTCATGGAATCATGTTGCCCCTGTACAAATTATTGTATGATAAAGATGCTCCAAGATTTTCTCTTGAAGCAGAGGTAGATATACTCCCTATCGCGAGATGGTTCAGAGAAGAACTGTTTACATATGTCAGGGTATTCGGAAGTCTCGCTTCCCCTCATGTCTTACCTTTGTATGTTCCTGATAAACTCATGGCACGAGAAATTTCTTATCAAACCTGCGGAGAAGGAGGCTTGACTAAAGAGTTGAAAGACAAAAAGAAGGCTATTTGGCCACAATTTCCTGTGGCCTGTGGGGCCTTTTCACTATTTGATGTAGGCCATGCATTCAAAGAAGTAAACAACATAACATGTCTACGATTGACCGTTCGACCCTTATGATATTGCTAAGAATTTCACTACTGCAATCAAAATAAAGGTGTTTTCTAAAGAAGATAATATTTTTGATGACATGTTCCAACAGAAAAGTATGCTTAAAGAAGTTATGCATTCGGCCCAATTGTGAATCCCTCTGGTAGAATTTCAAGAGTTCAAGATATACAGGGAAATGAGGTTAACTAATATCCCTTTGGAAGAACTACGCTTGGAACCCGTAAGGGAACCAACTCCGAGTATCAGTCTCAGTGAAAGTTCAGGCACAGAGAGATCTAAATCTAAACCGGGAAAGAAACATCAGAACATTCTAAGAGATCCGAAAGTGGCCATGATAAAAGCGAAGGGTCAGTTAGGGATACTACCCAGTCAAAAGAGCTCCCACAGCAACAGGCTTTGATCTCTCCACAGCTAGATCCTCCTCCTCTCATCGTCCAACCACCATCAATCAGAACTGAGCTAGATAAAGAATGGGATACATTCAATGATTTAATCAATATTGAAGAACAAAGCACAAAGACACCTGTGAGTAATATACAGGCAACAAAAGATATAGTCACAGGAACAATTAGCAATGTCTCAGAAATGGAACATATTCGCATTATCCCATCCTTTGAACTTATTCTCAAAATAGAGGAGATTCCTCCTCTTGATGTATTTTATAGTCCACAACACAAGGCAATAGTGAGAAGACAAAGAAAGAAAAGAAAATTGGAAAACGTGCTCTCTCATGATGCAGAGCAATTAGACATCCTATGGCAAGATCATACCACCGATCCCACTAAAAATCTCACCAAATTATCTCAGATCGCGGGAGCATATGCCTCTGCGACCATTGATAAAGCATCTGAGGTATAGAAACTAATGAAAGAGAAGGAAGATCAAATATAGGTTTTGCAGCAATAGCTGCAACAAGCCAACGCCAACAACAAAGCACAGAAACAGCTTGAAAGATTACCGTAGGACTTCCAACAAATACAGATAGGCTACCAGAATAGTTTGGCTGAAAGAGAAAAACAGTTACAGGATATGCAAGAGATGCACAAGGATGATCCTAAGTTTACATAATTTATTACAGAATCCACTTCCTTAAATTATCAACTACTGCAGCAACAGGAAGCATTGTGCCAAAGAATATCATAGTGGAACTCTTATTGCGAAATAAGCGATAAAATCACTAATCAAGTCGTGGACTTACGACATGATTATGATTTAATTGATAAAAGAGTTACTGAATATTTGGCTTGGAAAGAAACAGAGGAGGGGAAAAGAATAGGCGCACCAATAATCAACGACAATCACAAAAAAATTCTCTTTAACAAATGGGATGCACAAATTAGGAAAGTAGAGCAAGCGGAAGAAGAAGCAGTCACAATAGCAAATAGTGTTATTGATTGCATAAATGAAAATTTGAACAGGGAAAATTTGATCTCAGAAACCACTCCAGGGTATCTACCAAATGCACAGCAACTGTAGACAGGTTGGAGATAGAAGGCTCAAGAAAAGGCAGAACCAATCAAAAGATTGACTACGTTGAATTGGGATTCTTACTGGGCATATTTGGTAAAACCACACAGCCAGTGCATGACTCTCAAATGTATCATCAATTCTGCCGAGAAGATGGCGCCATCTCTTGCCGATGCCATTTTCACAGGACAGTTGAAGTCAGAAGTCGGCCAGTCAACTCTTCTCAAACAAATGCTGAACACTTGCGATTTCAAGGAACATATACATAAATAGTTAGTTGTTAGTTTTAATTTTAGATTCAATGTTAGTATTAATTTTGCTTTATTTTTGCCTGAAATGAGGACGGTCATTTAAACCGTATCCTACATTTTTGTAATAAGTTATTTTTAGATTTAGTTAGTAGTATTTAAACCCTTCTCATGCATTTAGAGAAGGGTCTTGAAATTTGTCAAAAACTTGCCCTCAGAACATGCACTTTTGTACCCTCCGAGGAGGTTTTGATGAATGAATGGAACAAGATTTATTGATATCTGCATTTAATATCTACTACTGATGTTGCACTTCTGTACTCATAGTGGATGTTGGATTAAGAAGAGATAAATAATTATTGCTTGAAGCTCATGAGTAGAACTAGTTATAAATGGTACTTCTATCTCTTAACTATTTCTGCCTTTGTGTTAAAGTGATATTTATGTTCAGTTGTTTATATATTGATGCATGAATGCTTGAGTTATCATTTGGCACTTTTTTACGGTGATAGCTATTTATTTATGCTTAATGTATGAGTAGCTTATTATGCGATATGTTTTTCACAACTGTTTTGTATAACTTTTTATATGAAGTGGTTTATCTCTATTGGATTCTCTTCTTATAATAGTTGAATGATCTTTATTACCAATTGTTATTTGAAATCATTTTAGATCGCATAACGGAAAGATTACACCCCGGGTTAGTGTAGAATTAGATATTTCTATTTATTAGAATAAAATTGCATGTTATTAGGTTAGAGTTAAAGTAAAAGCATTTCACTTAGGAACTTTTAGAAAGGAAATATCAAATCTCAACACACACACACACACATAAATTGGGAAACTGGTCCCATATCCCTAGTCGGACCCACTATACCAAATGGAAAAAGAGCTGCTAACCAAGGTCCAGACCGGGTGGGTATCCCCCTTGTTGTAGACCTGATTTTCGGGGCTTCAACACAAAGGAAAAATCATAATCTTTCATTATATAGAAAAATTACATATAGTAGATGCCTAAGGCATATGCATAACTATTGGCCCATGGCCAAGTTCTAGATACATATCAGTAGATAAGTTATGGCAGTTGCCATTTCCTATAGGTAGCAATTCAAAACTATACAAAAATTACCTCGTAGAGGTGTTCAGTCTGATGAGCCATATATATATGTACATAAATGTTTTCAAAATGACAGCTTTTTATAAATAATACCCAAAGTAAAAACAAAATTTAGGGCCTGTCCACCCTATGATATGCATGATCTATATAATGAACAGATCTAGTTGTTGAAGTAGTGTATTGATTTAAAAATTCATATTGCAGATCAGATATGTAGAGAGATGATGTAGAGCTTATTGGTATAGATGGAGAGGTTGAAAGAGCTCCAAGCTTATGAGTCTCACTTTTTTTTTGCAGGTGATGCTGATGCATTTGGCACGTAGCCATTGTGTTTTATGCTGCTTGTTGGGTAGTGGATCCCCCGCGTAACGGTTTGGGGGCTTAAAGCCCACAATTTTGGGTAATGGTTGTGTAAAGGCTCAATTTTGGGTAATGGTTGTGTAAAGGCTCCGCGAAGTGCGCGGAGCACGAATTGTAATGAGTCAATGTTATAGACATTTTTGGGCACTACAACCCTGTAGTGACCAATATAGGGTGTTAGATTAGACTAGATTTAATATCAACCAAGGTAGGTAAACTTAGAGGCACGTGTCTAAAGTCTATAGACCTACAAGGATTTCATTTACCTAACTAAGTGTTTACTGTGACAGGCTATAACACTCCTTTACAGGAGATTGAAATGTGTTTCCTTTCACACTTTAGCACTCAGATCATCTAATTTATCTAACTGTTCTAAAGAAACAGCGTGTTGCTAGACTGATTTTTCAACCCTCTTACAAGGATATTATCCACGAAAGCTCTTTCCAGCTAACACACTAAGCATTCATGAAAATCAAAAGCTCTTTTAAGCACACTGAAATTTTAAATGCATGAAAATAGAGTCCACAGAGATACTTTGAAATCTAATGATCGATCAAATCTTTTACAAGATATTGTTCAATGATCTAGCAATCGAATTCTCAAGCTATCACCATGAATATTATTTGCAAGAACTTCTAATCAAATCAATAAACTCACAGGCAAGAAAATAACATTAAACGTTGTTCATACTACTCAGATTCGAAAACGCTATGGAAATGAAAATAAAAGTATGCCAATCTCCACGTAGGGCCCATCCACGCTTCAATGGCACACTTAAGAAAGTTCAAGCGATGAGAATATTAATGCATAAGCACTGTAAGGGTAAAACGATGACTGTAATTAAGTTCTTGAAGTCGAAATCACATGAAAGAGAAATGTTCTGGAAACAATACACAAGAATAATCGTTCTAGACAATACAATACACAGTCTTTTATCTGCTTGTCTCCTATCCTATGTTCACTAACTTTCCCTATAAATCGAATGTACATACATTATGCAGATGTTTCTGCTTTTACAAAAGAGTGATTTTTTGTCTTTTCTAATCTTAACTGATTTCCAAAGCAAAACGAAATTAGTTTGGGAAACTCTGGCTTTTTGCTGCCTTTGTGACCAAAAAGGCTGGGTTTGACCAGCATTGACCATATATCCAGGACCTTTAGATTCGCTGTTGAATAGATCTTTCACCATATATGTACATTCTAGATCACGCTCCTACCCTTTGTTTTGATTTTCCTGCCATGCCACGTGTCACATCATAAACCATTTACAGGAAGTCATGACATCCTATAGTTTTTGTTGAAAATTCCTAATTTTTAACATAAAAATTCACAAATTAAATTTAATGTAAATTAACAACTATAATGCTTTGATTAATCAATTTCAATGGACTATGAGGGGTTTATGGGAGAAAAAGATAGACAAATGATGGATTTCTAGAAGAAAAGGATGGCAATGAAATGGTACCAACATCTCCCCCAAGCTCAATGATTTAGCATGTCCTCATGCTAATCCTGATGTGCTCCCTTTATACTCTGTTCCTGCTTGTGCCTCTGCCGCTTGTAGCAATGCATCTATATTCTTCTGAGCTTGGGCATTCTTTTGGACGTGGAGCTCATGTTTCATTTTCTTGTATTTCTCTTTGAGAGCTTTCTTTTGAGTATACCATTTGGATGCCCACTTGCAAATGTCAGTTTGTTCAGCCTTGAGTTCTTTGATTTGCTCCTGGAGCTTCTCATTTTTCTGCTGAGTCTCCTTGCTCTGAGCTCTCAACATTTCATTCTCCTTCTTGATAACCTTCTCTAGCATGTTGGCCTCCATCAATTCTTCTTTTAGCTTTTCAATTTGTTTTTCTAACCTCCTTTGTTTCTTGTTTGCAGGTGCTGGCTCTTTCCCTTGTCCATTGTTACTCTCAACTTCCATTTCAGCTTCCGGTCCTAGCTGTGAATGAGCATTGCTCTCAATGTCCATCGGTGCATGTGCATTTGACTCTGGTTGATCTTCTTGTGTTTGGGTCTTTTGTCTTCTCCTTGATCTTCTTGTATATGTAGTGAAAATTTTGTCTTGCTCAATTTTTTGGGCAGCTTCTTGCCTCATCTTTCTTGTCCTTACACTACTGCTGTGTGGAGGAACATTGCTTGACTTGCGCATAGGGATTTCCTCATCAATATCAAGCATAAATTTTGAGTGCTCTTGCTGTTCCTGTTCATCTTCTCCATCTTTGATTTGATTATCAACCAAAAATTCCTTCCATGTTTTTCCCCTCCTCTGCACTTCAAATTCAATTAAAATTTTGATCAACCCAAAATGACATAAACTCTTACCCTCATTACCCATTCGTTTCTGAATGGTATTTTCCATTTTAGTCAAACTCTGTAAGAGGAAGTAAGCTAAACTGATGGTGCATTTCCCTTTTAAGTGCAACAGGAGTTTGATGTGATATAGATAGACTATGCTGTAACGACCTTCACACGTAACAAATTTCTAAATAATGTACACCATTTCATCCCATGGGTGCATCAACCAGCTTCTAGGGACACCCTTTTTCCAGTTGACAGAGGAAACCCTTGACCTAGACATGAATTGAGTCCATGATTTTTCCTTAAATTTTTTTGTTTTGAAATATTTTTCTCCTTTTGGACTGATTCCCAGGGTTTGTGCTATGGTATCCTCTGAAATCCTAAAAGAGAAGTTTCCTATCAATGCTTTCTCTCCATTAAATGTAAATGCAAACTGCTTGGTTACTTCTTCATTGTTCCCATTAAACTTCTCTAGGAAGGATAACCATTGTTTTTCCCTTAAAATTGTAATACAGTCATCATGATATTGGGAACTATCAAATGTCGTAGGCTCTGCTCTATTGGTCATTTTGACAAAGAAACTCCTGTTCTAACCCTTTTTTTGTTTTTGCTTAATAATTCAACAAGGGTCTCTTGATTTGTTACCTCTGTTTTGCGCTCCACTCAACCGACCTAGTAGCGCCCTTTGTTCTCGGGGTCTCCTTCTTCAATGACTTGGGCAGCGACTGGATTAATGTCCTCGGATTATGGCGGAGGTAGAAACTCATGGAGAGCCCAATTACTATGTTCTCCCTTTGTAGCGCCTGCTGTTCTCGGCCTTTTTTTTTTTGAAATCACAGAGTTTGAATTACTAGTATAGCAACGCCCTTTTTACAAACTGAGAATGAAATGAAACTTAACAACCGACCTTACCCAATTTACTATAATGATAATGCAGAGCGCATTCATATCACAAAGGCAGAGGAGCTATATTGGTTTGCATAGGTACAATCATGAGAACGCCGTAGACATATAAGGAGTGCTGGAGTGATGATAACGGATAGTTGTTGCATGAGTCGACTTGGGTCAAACGATCATTTTAGAACTTGGACGATTCAAAAGAAATGAATGAAATCATTTAACACTTGGCTCTCCAATGATTCACCACTTGTCCATTACTTGTTGGTACTTGGCCGATTAAGAAAATGATGGATCGATGATAAGGTTGATGGCCGATTCAAGAATGAGGAGTTAATGACAAGGTTTTAAGGGTGGTGTAGGAGAAGAGTGTGTTGGGAAATAGGCTAGAGTGTGTTGGGAAATGATATTAGTTAGGAATGTTACAAGGGTGATGGGTATAGGGGTGTTTTTGAAATTGATCATAAGAAATCATAATCATTATATTTAACACTAAAATAATTCAAGAATTTTAAATGTTAAAAATAAAAATTACAACAATACATTACACTTTGATGGTTGACCAAGAGTTGAGTTGGCATGCATAGGTAGGATTGATCTTTATTACAAGTAGGACTGATCTTTACTATAGGTAGGACTGATCTCCACTGTCCATAACAGGTCCCTTCTGAGATAAAATTGGATATAACAGGTCCCTCTGAGATCTGAAGAATGTTGTGTGTGCAGCTTCTTTGAAATATGAAGAACTATGTGTGTGCAGCTTCCTTGATATTTGGTGTTGATGTAGCCTTGATGATAAGAAACCTTTGAAACTCTGTTGAAACTTTGTTGAAGTAGCCTGATATAGCAGTCTTTAACAGGTCCCTTTAATGTTTGTTGAACAGGTCCCTCTAATATTAGTGCTGGTAACATAGTCTTCTGAACAGGTCCCACTGATTAGAACAAAGACAAAAACAACTTCTTTATTGAAATACTGAAGTGCTGAAACAAACTCTTTGAAAATTTACAATGAGGAGATGAGATAAGGAAAACAAAAATGCTGATGTTTCTCCCCCGCTAAAGCTTTGACTTGTCCTCAAGTCATTATTGAAGCGATGAACCAAACAGTAAACAAATAGAGCAAGGAATTCTTACCAGCCAAAGAATTGGTTTTCAAGTAAGAATTCTAGGTTAGAGTGTGCCAGAGTGTGGTTTTCACATCTAAACCATTATTAAATTATATATATATTTTAATTTTTTTAAATTGACATGAAATGAACTAAGGTAGAGATATCACAGCTGAAGGCTGCAATATCTCAACCTCCCTTTGCTGAGATACAGTTTGAAGAAAATCATCCTTGCTGATGGGCTTATGGTAAAGTTTCAACCGATGGCCATTGACAAGAAAGGGGTGGCCTTCTCCATCAATGGTAATAAGCTTGACTGATCCATTTTCATAAACTTGAACTATTTCATATGGGCCCATCCAATGTGTGGTAAATTTGGCTTTATGATCTCTAAATTTAGAGTCAAAGAGTAAAGCCCAGTCTCCTTATTTGAAATTGTTTCTTCTTGATGTGTGCATCATGCCACTGCTTCCTTTGTTTCTGCATTAGGAGTGTTGTCTCCTCTACTTGCTGCCTCATTTCATCTAGCTGGTTCAATTGCTGAATCCTCTCTTGTTGGGCTTCATTGAGATCAATTCCTAAATCTACAGCCATCTTATAAGTGTGTATTTGAAATTCAATAGGAAGCATTACCTCTTTTCCATACACCAACTGATATGGTGTAAATCCTGTAGTGTTCTTCCACGTGATTCTATAAGCCCAGAGTGCATCTTTGAGCTTCTCTTCCCAATTCTTTCTGTTCATTGCTACGGTCTTAGTGAGAATTCCTTCTAATGTTTTATTTGTGGATTCCACCTGGCCATTGGCCTGTGGATGGTAAGGTGTACTTTTTCTGTGCTTGATTTGATATTTTTCTGTGATGTCTTTAACTAGCTTTGAAGCAAACTGAGTACCTTGATCTGTCACTATCTCCCTTGGTACTCCATACCTTACAAAAATTTCTTCCAAAAGGAAGTTTACCACTGTTTGTTCAGTTTCTCAGACTAGTGCTTTGGCTTCAACCCATTTTGTTACGTAATCAGTACATACTAGGATGTACTTTTTACCTTTGGAAGTTGGATTGATGGGTCCTATGAAATCAAGAGCCCATTTTTCAAATGGCTCTAAGTGTACTTGAGGCTGAAGTGGCATTTCATCTGTAGCTGTTGGCCTACCCATTCTTTGACGGCTATCACAACTCTTCACATACTTCTTGGAATCCATAAAAATAGATGGCTAGTAGTATCCAAGACTAAGAATCTTGAATGCTGTTCTTTTAGCTGCAAAATGCCCACCACACGGTTCATCATGGCAAGATTTTAAAATATCAATTATTTCATCATTTCTTACACATCGTCTAATAATCATATCATAACCAGTGTAAAATAAATCTCCATTAACCCATGAGTATCGAGCACTTTGTTTGATTAGCCTTTTCTTTCCCTTTGGAGTAAAATATGGAGGTGTTCTTCCTGTGGACAAATAGTTGGCCAAGTCAGCATACTAAGGATTCACTATTGAAATTGCAAATAAATTTTCATCTGGAAAAGAATCTTCAACCAGAACAACCTCACCTGGATTTTGTAGTCTAGAAAGAAAATCGGCCACCTGATTCTCCCTTCCTGGTTTATCTAACACTGTGATCTTAAATTCCTGTAATAATAAAATCCATTTGGTGACTCTGCCATTAGTTACTGGTTTGTTCATTAAATACTTAATGGCAGAATGGTCAGCATGCACAAAAACCTCATAACCAGTTATATAATGTCGGAATTTATTCACAACATGTATGATTGCAAGCATTTCTTTTTCAGTGACTGTGTAGTTTAATTCTGTAGGTGTTAGATTTTTACTAATGAATATATGGCATAATGAAAAGGCTCCTATTTTTGGCCTAATGAGGCACCTATTGCAGTATCAGATGCATCTGTAAAGATGTGAAATGGTAGGTTCCAGTTAGGTCCTTTTAAAACTAGTGTGGTTGATAACTTTTCTTTGAGTGTTTCAAATGCTTGCTGACAATTCTCATTCTAGTTGAAAGGTGTATCTTTTGCTAGAGGCTTAAACAGAGGTGAAGCTATTTTACTAAAATGTTCAATAAACCTTCTGTAATAGTTTGCATACCCAAGGAAACTTCTTACCTCTTTTTGAGTCTTCGGAATTGGCAAATTGACAATGATCTGGATTTTTGATGCATCAACTTTAATGCCTTGAAAAGAAATATAGTGTCCTAATACTATCCCTTCATTTAACATCATAAAACACTTTTCATTGCTCAGGGACAGATTAGCTTCAATACATCTCTTCAAATTTTTTTCAAAATTCTCTAATGCATGCTCAAATGAATTACCATACACTGAAAAATCATCCATGTAAACTTCAACACAATCATGAACTAAATCAGCAAAAATAGCTAACACAGCTCTCTGAAATGTAGCTGGAGCATTGCAAAGTCCAAATGGTAAAACATTATAAGCATAAGTTCCCCAAGGACAAGTAAAAGTGGTTTTGTCCTGGTCCTCTAAGGCTATCCTGATCTGGTTGTAGCCACTGAAACCATCAAGAAAAGAGAATGATGATTTCCCAGCTAATGTGTCTAGCACTTGGTCAATAAATGGTAGTGGGAAATAATCTTTGAGGGTTGCTTTGTTCAATTGTCTATAATCAACAAAAATCCACCACTTACCATTTTTCTTGGGCACTACTACCAATGGGGATATCCACTGACTGTCAGAGATAGGATAGATAAAATTGACTTTCAACAGTTTTTGTAATTCCTCTCTAACAATATCCTGAAGCATGGGATTCATTCATCTCTTCAGTTGCCTCACTGGTTTGATATTACTATCCGTATAAATATGGTGAGTGCATGTTTCAGGGTGAATTCCGTGCATATCGGTGTATTCCCAAGCAAATGCTTTCTGGTATTTTCTCAATAATTGAATCAATTTTTCCTCCTGAGATGAGTCTAGGTGAGTGCCAATATTCAAAGTTTTTCCTGGACTAATCTCTATGGTCTTGCTCTATGTGTTTGTGATAGATTGGATAGGAAAAATGTTCTAAAATGTTGTTTGCAAGGAATGAATGGTGCATGTTTCCTGAAAATTTTGTGCCAAAATTTCATCTGCAGCATGATATTGGTCATTTCTCAAATCTTTGGAAACATCAAGTTGAGAAAGGAACAATTCTACCAAATCATCATTATTATGTCCTTGAAAATCATAGATTTTGTTGATGCTGAAAACAGATTGAACTTCTTCCTTGTCATTGTATTTATCGTCAAGCCATAAATTGTTCACTACTGCTGGTGATTGTGCTGATGGGTAAAGAGTGAGTTGTTTTCTTTCAGTTCCTCGGGAAATGATCATATTACCCGATCGACGTCCTATGAATGCATCAATAGTTGCTAACCATGGTCTACCAAGGATGATAGGGTGTCCTCCTAAATTGGATTTTGGCTGAAGAACTAAAAAGTCCACTGGATACTCCCAAGAGTCCAGTGAAACAATTATGTCCTCCAAAATCCCTTCAGGAATCACTTTATACCTATTAGCGAGTTCTAGAACAATTGTTGTGTGCTGCAAGTTTGTGAGCTGGAGTGTTTTCATTGTTTCAAGAGTCATCACATTTATTGCGGCCCCAAGGTCAATTAAGGTGTTTGGAATATGTATGTTGTTATGATTGTAGTGACTCTGGGAATACCAGGATCAACATACTTTTCCATTGAAATGGTGTTTGTCATAAGGCCAGCTAAATGTCCAATAACATGAATGGTTTGTGGATCAACTCTTTTCCTAGTAGGCTTTTTAAGGCATAGTTTTTGATGGCTTTAGTATATATGGGAATGTCTTTTATGGCTTGTAGTAGTGGAATTTTTATATAGACATTCTTTAGCTCATCTAAAACATCAAACTGTGGTATAGACATGGGAAGTTTTGTTTGGACCAATCTATCTGGAAAAGGTGGTGGATGCTGGTTGCATTTGTTTATTTTTGATGTCATCATTTTGTTTCCTTTGAATTGGAGTTTCATTTTCATTTTCTTCGTTTTCTTCTTATTTATCAGCTGTTGGAGATTCTTTGTGAAGTATCTTACTAGACCTCAAATTGATATTTTGCAAAGGTAATGTGGGATATGATGGTCCCTCATCTACATTATAAGCTGGTCTCTCTTCTCTGTTATTTGGATTTGGTACAGGTTGAGCAGGGATTTGAGTAGGTCTAGGAGGTTGTTGGTTAGATGGAAGTTGCAATTGTGGTGGATTTATTGGTGGAGGAGCAGGTAATTCTTGTTGAGTGGGTTGGGGTTGATGTGGGTAAACAACTTGCTGCTGAGGATATTGCTGATATGGTTGAGGATATGGCGAATATGGCTGATGATATTGTTGATATGGCTGCGAATATGGTTGGTATGGTTGAGGATATGGTTGATATTGTTGAGGGTATTGCTGAGATGGTCTCCATTGTTGTTGTGGGTAATTTTGGTGCTGCCATGGCATGGGTACATTCCATGAATTCTGAGCATACATATGATCATGTGCAGGAAATTGCAAGTTCTGGTTTGGGAACATACCTTGAGGTGGAGGTTTTGGCTACCATGGTCTCTTTGCGCCCATGAAATACACATTTTCCATATCTGTGTTAGCTGCCACGTTACAATTCTACAAAACCTTGACTTTAGAGCAATGAAATATATCATGATTTTCAGTACAAAAGGCACAAACTTGAATGTTTTCTAATGGGCAGTCTTTTAAGGCATGTTTCTTCCGGCATTTTGGACAAAAGACAGCCGTCATTTGATCTTCCTCTTCTTGTCTTTTCTTAGCTTTGGTAGTGTCAATTTGAGTTCCTAAGGTACTCAATAGATTTGTTTTGAATTCCTCTAACAAATTTCCTATTTCAGCTCTTGTGACACTTGCTGAAGCAGATTTTGTGGCTTTGGATGATATGGTCCTTTTTCCAATTTTGGCTTTGCTCCTAGAATACTTTTCACATAACTCAGCAATTTCTTCAAAAGGTAAAGTGGAAATATCACCTTTGCCCATCAAATTAAGATCATCTAAGTATTCCTCTCGAATGCCCTTCAAAAATATTGTTCGAATCAAATCAAGAGGCATGGTTTTGTGTTTTGATTTTTGTAAATTGTAAACAAAACGCTCTAAGTACTCCTCTAAATTTTCATCCTCTTGTTGGTTCATCCTAAAGATATCATCTTTGGAATCTTTCGATCTACAATAAGGTTGGTATTTCTTTAGGAATATTATTCTCATGCCATCCCAATCAGTTATTGCATGTTCACCAAGCCCCATGAACCATCTTAATGCTGATGCTTTTAATGTTGCTGGGAAGAGTCTAAGCCTATGGGCATCATCTGTGTAACCATATGTTCAACATACTATGTCAAACTCAAACAAGAATGAATCTGGGTCTTCTGAAGCCATGCCATAAAATTTTGGTAGCACAGATGGAGGTATGTTTTTCATTTTTAATTCGTCATCCTCTTTTGGTTCTTGAATAGGAAATTTAAAGGTTGACTCTTCCTCATCTCTTTGACCTTGATTTGGTGGTCCTCTTGTTGATCCATCTCCTTCCACAGCCATTTTGATAGGTTCCTCTGTTGATTTAATTTCTTGTTCAATGTCACTTGTTTCAAAGAGAAGTTCAAAGAAAGATTGTTGAGTTACTGTGCTACTTTCTCTTTTTATAGAGGATTCAGGGAAATGTTTCTTCTATGATTCATGTGCTAATAGAATTTGCCTCTCGATGAGTGTGAGTCTTTGCCCTGATTTCTGTTTATCCTCTAATTTTTGTATGGTGACTTCCTCAGCTGGTGTTGTGTGTTCAACTTTTCCTAAAGGGTCTGCTCCTGATGGTAGGTTAGTTTTTGGATGGGGGGTTTTTATGAATCTACCTTTATTATCTCTAGATCTAGGCATAAGTAAACATGACTTCTAAAATGATAATTAAAATCAAATCTATGTTGTGTTTTTTTTTATTTTAATTTTTTTTTTTTATATTTTGTTTTTTTAGAAATCCTCAAGCTACGCCTCCCCGTCAACAGTGCCAAAATGTAGTGACCAATCTAGGGTGCTAGATTAGACTAGATTTAATATCAACCAAGGTAGGTAAAATTAGAGGCACGTGTCTAAAGTCTATAGACCTACAAGGATCTCATTTACCTAACTAAGTGTTTACTGTGACAAGCTACAGCACTCCTTTACAGGAGATTGAAATGTGTTTCCTCTCACACTTTAGCACTCAGATCATCTAATTTATCTAACTGTTCTAAAGAAACAACGTGTTGCTAGACTGAGTCTTCAACCCTCTTACAAGGATATTATCCACGAAAGCTCTTTCCAGCTAACACACTAAGCATTCATGAAAATCAAAAGCTCTTTTAAGCACACTAAAATTTTAAATGCATGAAAATAGAGTCCACAGAGATACTTTGAAATCTAATGATCGATCAAATCTTTTACAAGATATTGTTCAATGATCTAGTAATCGAATTCTCAAGCTATCACCATGAATATTATTTGCAAGAAATTCTAATCAAATCAATAAACTCACAGGCAAGAAAATAACATTAAACGCTGTTCACACTACTCAGATTCGAAAAAGCTATGGAAATGAAAATAAAAGTATACCAATCTCCACGTAGGGCCCGTCCACGCTTCAATGGCACACTTAAGAAACTTCAAGCGATGAGAATATTAATGCATAAGCACTGTAAGGGTAAAACGATGACTGTAATTAAGTTCTCGAAGTCGAAATCACATGCAAGAGAAATGTTCTGGAAGCAATACACAGGAATAATCGTTTTGGAAAATACAATACGCTGACTTTTATCTACTTGTCTCCTATCCTATGTTCACTAACTTTCCCTCTAAATCGAATGTACATACATTATGCAGATGTTTCTGCTTTTACAAAAGAGTGATTTTTTGTCTTTTCTAATCTTAATTGATTTTCAAAGCAAAACGAAATCAGTTTGGGAAATTCTGGCTTTTTGCTGCCTTTGTGACCAAAAAGGCTGGGTTTGACCAGCATTGACCATATATCCAGGAGCTTTAGATTCACTGTTGAATAGATCTTTCACCATATATGTACATTCCAGATCACGTTCCTACCCTTTTTTTTTATTTTCCTGCCATGCCACGTGTCACATCATAAACCATTTACAGGAAGTCATGACATCCTGTAATTTTTGTTGAAAATTCCTAATTTTTAACATAAAAATTCACAAATTAAATTTAATGTAAATTAACAACTATAATGCTTTGATTAATCAATTTCAATGGACTATGAGGGGTTTATGGGAGAAAAAGATAGACAAATGATGGATTTCTAGAAGAAAAGGATGGCAATGAAATGGTACCAACAAACCCCAATCAAACATGTCCATAAACCAAGGGCTCCTAAGTCCCTAAAAGTGTTGTTCCATCCCCTAAAAGAACAAGGTCAACTAATTACATCATCTCCCAGAAGTTCTCCATGAAAAACTACTCAGAACTGGTCAAAACTGGACCATCTCACCCACTCTATGGTCAAAGTGCGATGCATCCCACCTAAATGCACACGGGAGGTGCGATGCACACTGAAAATTCCTTCTATGGGGTGCGATGGGCGAGAGTGGACAAATGGCAGAGTCAATTTGCGAGGTGGATGATCATGGAATCTTCCAGAAACTTCTCCTGTGACACTTGCCTCTCTGAATTCGCCCAGGGATGAGTAAGAGATCATCAATCTCCAAGTGGAATCAAGAACTATCAGGTAAAGGACACTAATTAGAATCCCAGAAGCTGACTCACCCCCCTGCAATCATCTATATATGGATCCCTCATCCCAGAGATCCAGAGGTTGGAACTTTGTATCTTGTAGGGAAGTGTTGTTGGTTTCTTGTTGGAATATCATAGTGTTGGGTGATCTAAGCTTTTCATGAGGTGAAAGAAGGGCTTTCATGCTGGAGGATGATGCTGGGTCAGAACAATTGGTTGTAATCCTCTTGGCTATTCTTGATTATTAATAAGGCTATTCAAGTTTTCCTCCACATTCTTGTATGTTTGATGATATATGAATTTGTGTGGTCAATATATCTTTGGTCCTATATTTTTTATGATTGTAGATCTCTGTTCTTCGATAGTATTATGATTCTTTGATCCCACAGGTGCTCTTTGAAGCTGGGTAGACGAAGGAGAAGCGGCAAGGATCTGTCAGAAAGGAGAGGAATCAAGCAAGGAACCAAGTGCAAGACTGAGGTTGGTGTCCTTCATTCCACTCTTATCTACTTCTCATAAAGGAAAACGAAAGTGGTTTTAGTTTGTTTGTTTCTAAGATAGCTACCAGTCTTAGTGGGACTAGCAGATCCGAGTGGACACTAGATTTCTCGATAACAAAATGGCGACTCCACTGGGGAGAGAATAGATTGTTTGTTTGTCTATATTTGTTTGTTTTATAAACTTACAGACAGAGCTTGAAGTCAAGCCAGCTAGCCTTCGAACTGCATTTGCTAAGAAAGTGCAAAGTAGATCAATGCTGCTTCAGTCTATCTCCGGGTTTTGTTTATAAACTGAACAATTGATTTGCAAACCTTCTAATTGCCCTAGTGGTGGCTCTAGTAACCTCATTAGATTAGCCCCTGTGATTTCTATTTACTATACATCATTTTCTCGGCCTAAATCCCTGAACTGAGTTGCAAATTGTGACCAAGAGCCAAGTAAAGTCTTGTCCTGGTACCATCGCACCCTCTCTTCAAGGAAACCTGGATGCATCACACTTCCCGTGTGCAGTAGATGGGATGCATTCCTGTTTCCCTATGTTACAGGTGCGATGATCAGAAAAGGCTAATTTTGCCTCCAGGTCTTGGTTTTTCTTCACTATTTTTAGCTCTATTCTGGAGTTTTGCTGTCTATGATCAGTATACCACTATAGAAACCCCCTTCCTTTCCATCATTCCGCCTCCATTGTGCAAATAAATATGAATTTTTTATGTATTTTTCGCCATTTTCAGTTCTCTTTTGCAAAGTAGTAGCATAGTCGAACTGTCGTCTTTTGATTTGAAAGTGTCGCAAGTGTCGTTTTCAGTCAAAGAAAGGAATTCTATGGTTCTTGATGGTCGATTATACAGTTACTCTTGTATTTGATTTGAATTAGTAGTTTTTCAAGTGTCGAAAGTAGTTTTCAATTCGAAATAGTAAAGTGTCGTCATTATCTTCCTTTCGTTTTTGAAGAGAAATATGTTAGTACTGTTGCTTAGAAAAGATAATTCAGATTTGTACTTAGTGTTCTTCTTGTTGGTTCAATTTAGGACAATGCATCTAGTGTGTGCTCTCTGCTCTATGTTGAAAGAATACCGTCTCTCTTTCTTTAGTAGCTAGGATTTTCATTGCAAAAACAATATTAAACAATTGTTTATCATCTTAGATTGCATTTTAGGAATTGTACATCTACATCATGCGGTGAACCTGAAAGGAAAATTTCTTAAGAAAGATCAACTGTAAAACAAATTTAATGAACCTAAAAACACTTTGGAACCTAACGCACAACATCTAGAAGTCTAGGCTAGAGATGTATTTCGGCGTCGTAAAGCCTGGTAACTGTCGCTTTCACTGTTGGTTGGGTGATTCCTCCTCTTTGAGATGACAAGTGCCAGTACGGACTTGTGCTCCCACGTACCATCGAGTATATATTGGGAGATCACAATAGTCTATATCCTTTATCCATAGGAAGCCGTGTCTGCCGCCCTATCGATCGCAATGCACTGAACACAACATTCGGGAAGATTGCCTACCGTACCGTAAAAATTATTCTGTAGTTTTGCGATTGGTTTGGTAATCCCTCTGTTTAGATTTCCAGAGTAGTCTCTTTCATTCCTTTTCAGACTCCTTAAAGGAAAAGGTCCATCTGAGCACTTGTCACTTCAGGCTCATTAAAAATCGAAGGCGACTAGAGTCATATTTTGTTTTTTTCTCGACTCTTAAAAATTGAAAAAACAAGTTGTGTCAAAGCGTCTAAAATTTATTTTAATCGGAATAACACCAACTTTCCTACGTTGGTCTTAGGTTGAGAAAAATGGAGTCCACCAACCAAGGAGTTCCCCTTGGGGGAAATCCTAGTCCTTTCTCCTCTTGGGGAGATGTTGGTGCACCTCATATGGCCACATTGTCGCTTCCAGGATTGACAATTGGCTTGCCCGTATGGCTCTTCTCGACCTCCATTGTTCAGAACACAGTGATTCCTGAACAATCAAGTTAACAACTAGATGATACTAAAGTAACCCCCCAACCTTCTACTTCATCCGATTCTCCCTCTCCTCCTTCCTCTTCACTTGATGAAGCCGGTAAGGCCCAAACTAAAGAAGAAGGAGAAGAAGAAGAAGGAGCCAAAGACGGAAGGGGGCAACCATGCATCTCTAGCGAAAATCCACACACTGCACCGTCTAGGCCTAAATTGCCATGTGTCATTTGCAAAGGAGACCACTACCACCGAGATTGTCCCTGCATCCCTCGGATCTTAAGGGACTGGTCTCCTCGTTTGCACAATCCGGTGTCATCAACCTCTGATGATCATGTTGAAAGTACACCATCAACTAGTGAAAATGAAGCACCTAGAAAAAAAGGAAAATGTAGATTTCCTTGTAGATTGTGTGAAGGCAATCATGCCCTCCACCATTGTCCCTTCCTAGACGAAGCTAAAAGAGTTTTGGATGACCGTCCGGTTTCACTGTTACAGCTTCCTCCTGGATATAAGAAACTCTTGCCAAGTCCATCACTGGTTGAAAATCTGACTGACACGCCATTGTGTCTGGTCAAAGAATATGTCATTGAAGATAAACCCACCGAACCCATACCAGACGAAAGTCAAAAGGTTGAGGCGGCAGTCAACCCGGTCTTGTCTTCGGAAGGTCCATCTTTAGATGACACAATCACCGAAGAGAATGAGAACGACACTGTCCAAATTCTTTTCGTAAACACAGATTTCGATGAACATGGGGGTAGTCTACCCGTTCCTTTACCGTAGGAAAGAAGTTCGTCAAACCGGCCGTCTATTCCGTCCCACCTCCAAGCAACCTAGTTGCTTCCTTCAATTGGAACCTACTAGGAAGACCCCGTTTACCGGTTAGTGTACCATTCCGAATCATTGCCCAAATATACAGAATGGTCATGGCTGGTACCATCATAGATGAAGGGGCTTCTGTGAGTATCCTTTCCTCAACTGCTTGGAAAGTGCTTGGTTCGCCATCGCTTTTGCATGAGATGAGAAATCTGACAGGCTTTGACAAAGGAACTAGTCGACCATTAGGGATCCTTCCCAATGTGCCGATAACATTGAGAGAGAAAACCGTTCACATGAACGTAATGGTAGTCCAAGGGTCTCTGTATTATAATCTACTCCTTGGACGTGACTATATTTATTGCATGGGAGCCATTGTCTCCTCACTCTTTAGAGTAATGTGTTTTCCGCACGAAGGCAGAGTGGTCAAGCTCGTAGACCAGCTGTCGTTTCCCGGCTCACACATAGCAAATAGTCAAATACCATCCCTAAATGGTCTTTTCATGCAAGGAATGTCTCATCAATCTCCAGTCCGTCCACTTGATGAGCGCGAGTGATTCAGGAGGACATGACTGAAACCCAGGGGGCATGCACCCTGGTTTGTTTCGGCAGGAAAACCTTGGGTATAGGGTAGGTTTCCACGGAGGATATATGACTAGTCTGACACACCCGTCCATTTAGGAAAATGGTATTTGACTGGAATAATATTCCCTCGTCAAAGTTATGTGAGTGGAGGCAACTGTGCCACTCACTTTTGTCTATTTCGGTAGACATCGCCAAGGAAGCATTTTGTCTGCGACGCAGATGGAGAGCTTTCATATGGTAACCTGGGAATTTTTTGCTATACCTGGGGGCATGCAAGCGAAGAACGACCATTTATTTTCATAGTTTGTAGTTTCTCAACCCTTTAATCTCGTAGGATTGGTCGTTCCTAACTTGCATAAAGAAAGGATCCGGGGCAAAGCTTTGTAAGGTGCAAGCTCCATAAAAAATGGCATCTTAGAAGAGACATCCTTCTTATACGAATGGCACGAGCAGTTTTAACGTGGAATTCAAGCTCGTTAAAAATAAACATAAGCAATGAGTAAATGTTCTCCCAGAGTTTAAGCTCATTAAAAAATGAACCAATTCCCGGTAAATAACCATTGTGAATGCATTATCATTAGCTTTTAAGCCTTGGTCGTGTTCTCATCATCACCTCTACTCTGTTTAGCCGATCATTCACCTCCATTTGATTGTTTACCCCTTTTGAGGAATAGCTTCGAAGAGTGATCCTGTTAGTCATCCTCGTGATGTTGTCGTGACTGGAAAATTCCAAACCTTACCTGGAATCAGCTACTACCTGAAAATTATCACTCGTTCCTCAAAAATGAGTCTCCTTTAAGCTCTTTTCAACTGACTCGTAAAATATGAAAAGAGTGCCGAGAAATTGGCCTCTCCAGCTCGTTAAAATGACCGGAAGTGCCATCCCTCCTCTAGATTTTAATCTTTTTGGACCTGAGGGATTATTACACAAAAAGATCGAGCGCTTGTCTTGTTCGGCTCGTTAAAATTACCGAAAATTCATCCCTTTTGTATTATTTTATACTTTTTCGGACTTAAGGGATTACATGACGAAAAAAGATCATTAGAGTTTCCTTTACGTCCCTTTTCAGATTCTCTAAAATTGAAAAGGACTGAGTTATCTTTGTCGTTAAGCTCGTTAAAACTGAATAGTGACAAACTTGTCCATACAGACAAGAACGAGTTTCACTGTTGCTAGGCTAGTTAAAATATAGCGATGGCTTTTCCCGAAGGGAAAATTATAGAACAAGCATATGTTATCCTCCTCAAGCTTGACAAAAATAAAGAGGTACTGGTCAGCAATGACTGGGGAAAAATTGGGAAGAAGACTTGAAGAAACTTTATTGGTAGCAAGTCGCTCTTGAACATGGCACTTTCACTCCGCATCCGAGTCGGGTTGGGTTGTTCCGTTCACTGGTCATATCACCATTGGTCCATCACACCATCCACATTTGGGGTTAACACTACCAATCCATCATGTCAGTGTCGCCGGTATGTTCAAGAGAAGTCGCTCAGAGAATTCACCTGTGTCTCATCCGCTGCAATACATTCACGCTCCATTCTTTCATGACCACCACCCTGAACCCTGTATCGTCAGATCGTTTTCACCTTCAAAATCATTTACTCCATTCCACGTCGTAGATGTGGGATTCATTAAGGCCCTCCTATGGCGAGTCACTTCTTGTTGACATCAACTCATTATCTAAGAAGTCGACTTAGGAACAACCCTTTCAGTGCTTTGAAGCTTGCACGCCTCAATGGCAAGTTTCTCACTTCCGGCGACAGGTTTACGTCAATGGCCTTCGACCGAAAGATTTTGCGTGGTGTTTGACGCCAAGTCCCTTATTCACACCATGTGAATTGTACTGTAGTACCTTGAGGGTCATCATCATTATCGGTGATTCCTCTTGCGCCTGTTAACAACTTACATCATTAGCTGGTAATCAGGCGATGTCTTTCCATGTTCGACTCCAGAACATCTTTTACATGGATCGACTTGTACTCCGAGTGAAGATTGAACGAGTTTGAAGATCCCGGATCGAGTTTCGTCCATCCGGGCTACGATATATTCAAGAAAATAAAAACATCAAATGTACATTGTTGCTGCACAGATGATCATCCGAATCAAAGGATGATGACTCTATTAGAATCATCAGTCTCTCGCATAGACAGTTGTCTGTCTTATGTACATGAAAATGAATTTATAAAGTTGAGCATGGGAATGCCCGCCTCAGCTAGATCATGAAAAATATTATGAAGATAATGTATTGTATTGTATCTTATTACAGATCGCCTTCCAGCTCGAAAAAACTTCATATCCTCATGATAAAGCATTTCAATCGACATCAAAGATTAATGACCTCATGCTTTAGGGGGCAACTGTTATAGACATTTTTGGGCACTGCAACCCCAATCAAACATGTACATAAACCAAGGGCTCCTAAGTCCATAAAAGTGTTGCTCCATCCCCTAAAAGAACAAGGTCAACTGATTACATCATCTCCTAGAAGTTCTCCATGAAAAACTACTCAGAACTGGTCAAAACTGGACCATCTCACCTGCTCCATGGTCAAAGTGCGATGCATCCCACCTTAATGCAAACAGGAGGTGCGATGCATACTGAAAAGCCCTTCTATGGGGTGCGATGGGTGAGAGTGGACAAATGGCAGAGTCAATTTGTGAGGTGGATGATCATGGAATCTTCCAGAAACTTCTCCTGTGACACTTGCCTCTCTGAATTCGCCTAGGGATGAGTAAGAGATCATCAATCTCCAAGTGGAATCAAGAACTATCAGAGAAGGGACACTAATCAGAATCCCAGAAGCAGAATCACCCCCCTGCAATCATCTATATATGGATCCCTCATCCCAGAGATCCAGAGTCTGGAATTTTGTATCTTGTAAGGAAGTGCTGTTGGTTTCTTGTTGGAATATCATAGTGTTGGGTGATCTAAGCTTTTCATGAGGTGAAAGAAGGGATTTCATGCTGGAGGATGATGCTGGGTCAGAACAATTGGTTGTAATCCTCTTGGCTATTCTTTATTATTAATAAAGCTATTCAATTTTTCCTCCACATTCTTGTATGTTTGATGATATATGCATTTGTGTGGTCAATATATCTTTGGTCCTATATTGTTTATGATTGTAGATCTCTGTTCTTTGATAGTATTATGCTGCTTTGATCCCATAGGTGCTCTTTGAAGCTGGGTAGACGAAGGAGAAGCGGCAAGGATCTGTCAGAAAGGAGAGGAATCAAGCAATGAACCAAGCGCAAGACTGAGGTTGGTGTCCTTCATTCCACTCTTATCTACTTCTCATAAAGGAAAACGAAAGTGGTTTTAGTTAGTTTGTTTCTAAGATAGCTACCAGTCTTAGTGGGACTAGCAGATCCAAGTGGACACTAGATTTCTCGATAACAGTCAAGTCAAAGGGTTGTCCACCCTCAAATAATGTAAGGTAATGTAAAGTGAGTCGGCCTGGCCATAGTCTACAGACCATGGGAATGTACAAATAGAGCAAGGCTCTAAGTGTAGAAGACCATTTTTTTTGTTGAATTCTGATCTGAAGTGATATGGGTTTTTGAACGTGAAATTCGCTCTGAGTCTGTAAGTCTGATTCATGGTTGGTAGTAGTAAGGATAAGCTCTACAGTTGTGTGCGAAGAGGCCGGGTAGAGTCTGCAGCTGTGTGCGCAGATCCCTGCAGCTGAGTGTGCAGGGCGGAGTTGGGATTGTACTGGAACAGAAGATTAATAAAAGATAAGTTGGTTTTGGAACATCGCATATCTGTTTCTATATTCCTGTTCATGCACCTGTTTATAGTTTATCATCACGCGCATGTCTATTTATGTTGAATAGTAATTGAAAGTATTGGGCCCACTTAATTTAATTCAAGATATATAATAATAATAAGCAGAGTAAAGGGTAAAGAACATTCGTGCCCTTCATTGAAGCCATAGGAAGGTAGTTGCACTGGACAGACAACTGCGCGGAAGTAGCACAGGGAATAGAGTGGGATTGCGAGTCTTCTAACACCCATCAAGACATCCCAAGGGTGCAGAAACTTGGTTCCACCACCCTCCCATACTACCTTGGGTGAGACCTCAGTCCATGCTCTGCGTACTGTTGCCGAAAGGGCCGGTAGTTTCAGGATTTGATTGGCTAAATCACTTCTAAACCTGGGTTAGGCCCCAATAAGCCAACAAATGGTTCCATTGCTGGGATTGGGGTCTACCTAAGGGATTTCTGATGTCAGAACACTGGAACCCTACGAAGAAGGAAGTTGAAGATTGGTTGGATCAGAAGCTTCATGAGTTCGTAACATAGGAGAACAGGACTCCACAGATATCGGAGAAGAGGTGGTTGGATCGCTACGTATATATGGAAATCCACGAGATCTTCTTCGTGACCTTCTCTTCAGAGTTGTATGATTGGATTGCGACGTTAGCTGACAGCCAGGGAAGGTAAAAGCTTGATCAACTAATAGTGTGGACTTTGGAGTTAGTGTGCAGACTAGAGGCATAAGAAGATAAGATTAGGTGGGCCGTGGACCATTGGCTCGACTGGATAATAGGAGGGTTTATCACTGAGTTCGCGATAGACACAACTATGAGTTATAGCAAAGCAAAACAATGTTTTCTCCAGGGACCACGAGGTAGGTACATCAAATCCCTGAATACCTGGATTAAGATGTTGTTATGTGAAAAGCGGGTTATGCGAATACATTAATGAGTGGAGCAATGCGGAGCGGAAAGATCTACAAAGGGATTGAAGGGTTAGGGAACAGTGCTTTAATTTCACCTTTGTGAGAGAGCGAGGAAGAGTGCGCTCAGGTTTCTATGAGGAGTGCAGTCAGTTTGATAAGGCAGCACATTCCGCAGCTATCACCTCCTCTTACGCCATCGCCCACTTCACCTCCATCTTTAGCCACCCCACCTCCACCAAACCTGGAGTTCAGCACGACGAGCGTGATCAAGCTACCCATATTCAGAGGAGTAGGGAATGAGGATCTGGATTAGTTCGGTTCGTGGTAAGAGTAGTGTGGGAAGCACATGGGGTCACGGATGACAACATTAAGAAGGTCACACTAGTAAGTGCGATGCAAGATTGCACTAACATGGTATATTAAGCACTCGATTGATCATCGAAATGCAGGAATAACGGAGATCCAGAACGCATTGAATAGAGAATTTAGCCGGCCAAAATAAAAAACATAGTCGATCATTGGATTTAAATAGATCGTGGTGCTTTCAGGCGAGACCCCCTAGGATTTGGATCAGAGAATGAAAAGTACAATCTGCGAGGCTAATATGACGCTAAAGGATGTGTAGCACCACACGTGGTTTGTGCTGTCTTTGAAACCGCATCTGAGGACGACGTTTTCACAACAGAAGCTTTCAATCCAGGCCGAAGCATTGGAAATGGCAATGAGGCTGCATGAAACACTGATATAGGATCCAGGATTGGGAGTCCAATAGATCCATGTGCAACTGCAGAACCTATGCTTGGAGATGCAGAGTTTGAAGCAGGATAGGACACCACAGCCAGAGGTGCGCGAAGAAGTGTGGTGCATAAAATGTAAAGGCCAGGGCCATGATAAGGATCACTATCTAGTATTCGTGAACTACTTGGTAGGAGTGGGACCAATGTCGTTGAGACCAGAGGCACAGGCAGGGCCAAGTGTGGCACCTGCGCTCTGGTGCACGATCTGTCAGGTGGGAGGAAAGCACACGACGGACAACTGTCATTTGTTGCAAAAGTATACACAAACTCCCCAACAACTGTTTTGTAATTTTTGTAGATTGGTGGGCCACCATGAGCATACTTTTCACATCTACAAGTTAATGATGGAGTGGACCCCAGCATATATGATGCAGAAAGAAATGCGAAGCCTTGACCCAGCTGCAGGGATGGCGTGGAATGGATTTCAATGGCGAGGGCGAGGACGAGGAGGAATGGGGCCAGGAAGGGTTCGCAGACAGCTAATCTGTTACAATTACGATGGACCAGGGCACTACGCTCGCGATTGCACCAACCCAATGAGAATATCTTGTTCATACTGTGCTCAGTTCGATCATGAAGCAGTAGATTGTCCTACATTAATCGCACAAATGTGAGAGAAAGGGGTGCTTCAGTCTACTCCAACGCAGAATATTCAAATGATGAGGTCTGAACCACGTGAAGAAGACCCAAATGTGAATATGCTGCTCAGGAGTGGTGTGACCTTAGGGGAAGATAAGGGAAAGCGGCTCGAGGAAGATACATGGGTTCACAAGGCTCCTACAAAGGAACTTGAGTTTGACTTGGAGTGTGCAAAAGAGACATTTATGGAAGCTAAGAAAAGATTCGCAGAGGCCTCTACTTTAGGTAGTAAGGATCAACCAGAGCCAGGAATAGATCCTTCTATGCTTACTACCTTTTTAGAGACATGCATGAAGTTTTTACGCGACAATAAGGTAGTTAAAAGACTACAAGAGCTGGTCACTAGGTGCGCAGGGTCGGTGAACCGGGCGTAGTCCGAAAACTAGGAAAGCATACATTGCGCACCAGGAGGGAGATGAGATTAAAGGTGCAGATAGGTGAATATGAAATGGATCAGGTAATCCTAGACCTGGGATCAGATGTGAATGTGTTACCAAAGCCAACATGGGAACGCATGGGCAGGCCCGCGTTACATTGGTCTCCTATTCAATTATGAATGGCGAATCAACAAAATATCTTGCCCACGGGAAGGTTGCAAGGGGCAATAGTGGACATCGAAGGCGCGAGTATGTAGATGGACTTTGAAGTAATAGAGATTGTGGATGACAACAACCCTTACCTCGCGTTGCTAGGAATAGATTGGGCCACGAATATGAATGGAGTCATCAACCTAACGAAGCGGAAGATGATTTTCGAGAAAAAAATCCCTACACATAGTAGTTTTTCTAGATCCAGTCGAAGGAGCGTGCTACACTGAACCTGTGTGCGATGATGATAGTGACAATGAGTTGGATTGCATTTACCAGATAATGGCGCAAGACCAGGATTGGGTGAACCCTACTACAGATGGGAGAATCTCATGGGAGCAAGACAGTTCTTGTACGTCAAATTCAGACGAAGAAATTGAAAGATGGCATAATTGGTTGCACGAAGTGCTGACACTTAATTGCAATACGGTGATAAGATCACTGCGCTGTGTGACTACATAAGTATGCAACTTAACAATATATGATGGGGTATCCGCGGTAGAAGAATTTCTAGAAGAATTTGAGCATGCGGTGCCTAAGCAACATTGGTTTGATGCATTAACCTGGGCGCTACGCACAACAGCCGCAGAATGGTGGAAGACATATCAAGGAAGTTTGGGAAGTTGGAGTGAATGTGGTAGGATGATGCACGTACGTTTTCGAAGGCCCCAACTAAGGCAGACTAATGGAAAAGGGAAGAACAACTTGCACGCACACCTTTGCCGATGGGTATAGACGTATACCAAATACATTGTTCTAACGCACAACAATATTACAGTAGCAGGCTAGAATAAGGTGCATTGGTGGAAGAAAAGGATCGCACTACCAAGTGTGAGAAAGGAATCGTTCACCAAGGCACGCGAAGTCATGAATAGGGGACAACGGATACAATGTACAAAATAGGACTTGCGTGTCTTAGCGGTCAGATGGGCGTATACGGCACTATCCTAGAACCTGATCGTGAAGTCGAGTCCGAGGTTGCAGAATGGTATAGGAACTTATGTCCCTGAAGAACCTCCATAGGAGGCCGGTGATGTAGTAATACCGATAGAGAGAACAACGTGCGAAGTCTAGACTGAAGAGGTCACAAGACTGCGCGAAGAGGAGTATGAACGGATTCAGGAAGCCATTCGGCAAGGGAATGTGAAACTTCGTGAACTAGAAAGAGATAGGGTGATTCTGAGAACGAATAGTATGATGTTGGACGCGAAAATTAAGTAGCTGGAAAAGGAACTAAGGGGAGACTTTTTGAATGGAAAACTTGGAGAGTTGTAGCCGGATGCGCGCAAACCTAAGGATGGATTGGAGGACTATGACCGCGAGCTAGTTTGTCGAATGTCGTGGTTAAGGCCACACCTCACTCTCGAGGGAAATCAGGAGAGTGCGCTGCATCCAGCAATGCATGCAAGGGCGACAATAGAGACCGTGTTGCGGGTTGTTCGCCAAGACATGATAGCGGTGCACCAAGGGCGTGAAACCACCTGACTAGCTAAAGAGGAGACAATCTCACTGCTCTAGAAAGTTGAAAGAGAGTGTGGGACTATAAAACAGTCTGTTAGAGAGATGTGCAACAACAGGGGTGCACGTAGGGTTAGTATGTCACAAGGGTCGCGGTCGCATGGAAGGGGCTACACTGCTGCGTGGATAGACAAGGAAGTGACCATTGGTGTCACTATTCATGACAAGATGTCTGAGTTAAGGTGAAAAGGAGCGGGCAATGGGCAATTAAGATACAAATTCAGAGCCAGATTCAGAACGATCTACTGTAAATCTTGCATTAATGACCTGAATAAGGGGGGAATGGTCGAATTTGAATTTCAACAGGCCTATAAATCACAGCTGGTCATCCACCGAACAAATCGTGGCATCTTGAGAATTAAGTTATTGCGCTATCCAATAGGTATGGACCCGTCGAACTTCGACACTTTGAGAGTAAGACCAGTCTTTGCAACAATGCCAAAAGAGATGCAAGACCTTCTAGATAGTGTAATTTCGATAGCCAAGGACATTGCGCTGAGCCCAATGCCAATGTATACTGGAAATTCCCATACAGATAGCAGGACCGGTCCGAATGTCACCACAAAATCCGTGGTTTGGTAAGCGATTTATGAAAGATAAGGGCAAGACTGTGAATCTTGAGATAAAAGATAGAATTCCGTTTAAAAGTTTGTCTCTGGGCTGTGTGTCCACGATGCAACTTGAAGATTGGGACCTCGCGGACAACAACAACTCTCTTGCAAAAATGCAACACAAGCTTCAACAGACATTGAGTATATTGAACCAGATATCATAAGCTTGCTGCTCTTGCACAAAAGGTTCATGCATTGACCTCTCAGCTAGAGCAAAAATCCTATGAGGGGTTGATTTTTGTTAATCTAGCAGAGCAGAATGAGCATCATCAGTTAAGCGAACTAGTAGGGACAATGGAGTAGGAGCTTGAAGAAGTGTTGTAGGAGGCAATAACGGAGCAACAGATTGTAGTATGTCACTCACAGGGATGGCGGACCGCGAAGCCTTGGCAGTGCGACTCGCCACACCGACGGGGTGACTCGAGGGTGAGTCACGATGTTTGTGTTGGGGGACTATTTGGTAGTGGATCCCCCGCATAACAGTTTTGGGGCTTAAAGCCCACAATTTTGGGTAATGGTATTGTACAGGCTCCGCAAAGTGCACGGAGCACGAATTGTAATGAATCAAGTTAAAGGGTTGTCTGCCCTCAAATAATGTAAGGTAATGTAAAGTGAGTTGGCCTGCCCATGGTCCGTGGACCATGGGAATGTATAAATAGAGTGAGGCTCTAAGTGTAGAAGACAGTTTTTTTGGTTGAGTTCTAATTTGAAGTGATATGGGTTTTTGAATGTGAAATTCACTTTAAGTCTGTAAGTCCGAGTCGTGGTTGGTTAGTAAGGATAGGCTCTGTAGCTATGTGCGCAGAGGCCGGGTAGAGTCCACAGCTGTGTGTGTGGACCCCTGCAGGTGAGTGCGTAGGGCGGAGTTGGGATTGTACTGGAGCAAAAGATTAATAAAAGATAAGTTGGTTTTGGAACATCACATATCTATTTCTATATTCATGTTCATGCACTTGTTTATAGTTTATGATTGTGCGCATCTCTGTTTATGTTGAATAGTAATTGAAAGTATTGGGCCCACTTAATTTAATTCAAGATCTATAATAATAATAAGCACAGTAAAGGGTAAAGAACATTCGCGCCCTTCATTGAAGCCACGAGAAGGTAGTTGCACTGGACAGACAGTTGTGCGGAAGTAGCGCAGGGCATAGAGTGGGATCACGAGCCTTCCAAGACCCATCAAGACATCCCAAGGGTGCAGAAAACTGGTTCCAGCACCCTCCCATACTACCTCGAGTGAGACCTCAATCCGCGCTCCACGAATTGTTGCCGAAAGGGCTGATAGTTTCGGGATTTGTTTGGCTAAATCACTTTTGAACCTAGTTCAGGCCCCAATAAGGCAACACTGCTGATTGTATTATGCCCTAATTATATTTTGTAGCGAGTGTTTGATGTTATGGATGAGTATGAGTTTTATTTTAGCTGTTAGTGATATTATGTTCAGTTTTTTTTTGTATGGATTGTGGCCACTATTTTACTGGAGTAGAGAGCATGCTTGGGGTGTTTTGTTTTTTATTTGATGAGATTGACTTGTTGTTGAGACTTGGATTGCAAAGATGAATCAAGTTGAGCAGAAAGTATTGGGATCTTATATGAAAACAGATGAAATGAGGTCCACATAGAGGAGAGGAGAAATGACTTCATGGGTGTGGAGAATTCATTGCAAAGTTTCAAAAAAATGAACAATTTCTCCATCCAATCAGAGTTGGGTGAAGATCGTTGATCATGATGGCTTTCATCGAATGGTAGTACGTAGATCTATGTAAGAACAAAGTCTTCTGAGCTGATCAGTAGAATCGAGTCTCCTGGCTGATTGATGTTGGCCTATTGTACATGAGGTCAAGTCTCCTAGCTAAAGGGAGTCAACAAATCTATGTAAAAGACATATTTTGCTTAATAGAAGATTCAAAGCAGCACAACAACAACAAGGGTGGTTTTTTTCCCTAGAGAATGGTTTTCCACTAGATATCTTGTGTCTCTTGTGTAGATGTGTTTTTGATGTGTTGATTATTGTTTCTCTCATGGTTATCTTGTTTTAACTACTTATATGGTTTATATGCATGAGATAATCTAATGAGCTATTGGATAATATACATGATTAAGTAAGAAGTTTAAATAATTTAGAAAAATTTGTTAAGAATTCACTACTAATTCAACCCCCTTCTCAGTAGTGCTCAATGGTTTCCAACGACTTCTTCAAGAGACAAAGCTATCAAAATCCAAGGCAGTTCTATTCTCAACTTCCATCTATTTCTATGTATGAAAACCTTTTCTATGGATATTATTACTTGTGTAAAAATTTTGGAACCAACTCACAAAAAGATAGAAAAGAAAGATCAACGCCCTAGAAATTAGTCTCTTTGAGGGGGAAACCTCCTTTACATTACATAAATGAACAATTCTTGGATGATACAAATGACAAAACCTCCTTTCTATATATAGGAGTCTAAGGGGTCACAATATAATCAAAGCTAACATAACAATAATAATATAAGGGCACAACAATAACAATAGTGGGATTCTATGGGGCACAATAATAACAATATGGGGATAATAGGGGCACAATAATAATAATATTAAGGGCTACAATGAAAATAGTAATGGGGGAATCACCAGTATTATAGGAACCTAACGTGCCCCTCTCCTTCAAAAAAGTGTTGTCCTCAACGCTTAAGTAGTTCTGGATGCTTCTATATAAAATTCTCATCCTCCCATGTGGAATCTTCAGTGGGTAAGTTCTTCCACTTAACAAGATACTTCAAAATTGATTGATTTTGTAGTTGTTGATTTCTTGTTTCTGTGACTGCTTCAGGTTCCAATATGATTTTTCCTTCCTCGTAAAGTTATAGCAATATTGTTTGAACTGAGAGCTTGTCACCAATAACCTTCTTTAAGCATGAAACATAGAAAACTGGGTGCACTTGGGAAGTTGCAGGAAGCTCCAATTTGTATGCCATAGTACCAATCTTTTGTAAAACCTTGTACGGACCATAATACTTTGGTGATAATTTATTATCCTTCCTAGCTTGCTTGAGGGACATTTTTTTTATATGGTTGTAGTCGTAGAAATACCCAGTCACCTATATCAAAACTTCTTTCGTTGTGATGTTGATCTGCATGTTGTTTCATTCTATTATGTGCCAAAGTTAGGTTATCCTTTAAGAGTTCGAGAACTTGTTGTTTATGCTCGATTGATCGTCCACTGCTTCAACCTTAGAATTTTCTCTTAAATATGATGTGATGGATGGTGGGTGATATCCATAAAGTGCCATAAATGGGGTCATTTTTGCTGCAGTATGGAAGGAAGTGTTATACTACCATTCAGCCAAAGGCAACCATTTGATCCATTCTGTCTGTTTATCAAATACAAAGCAACAAATATATCCTTCCAAACATTTGTTTACTATCTCAGTTTTCCCATCAGATTGAGGATGATAAGATGAGCTATGAGCTAACTGAGTACCAAGACAAGAAAATAATTTTGTCCAAAAATTTCCAGTGAAAATGGGATCTCTGTCACTTACAATAATCTTTGGGTTTCCATGTAGATTTTGAATTGTTTCCATAAATGCAGTAGAAATTGTACTGGCTTTAAATGGATGAGATAATGCACAAAGGTGTGCATACTTGGTAAGTCTATCAACTGCCACCATGATGACACTCTTTCCTTCGGACTTGGGTAAACCTATAATAAAATCCATTGAAACCTCCTCCCAACGTTGACTTGGAATGGATAAAGGTTGTAATAGGCCCGGGGTCTTAATTGTTTCAAATTTATTTTGTTGGCAAACCAAACATTCCACCACAAAATTTTGAATATCATATTTAAGGCCATCCCAAAAAAATTCCTTCTTAACCCTGTGGTAATTTTTTAAAAATCCCGAGTGCCCTCCGAAGGGAGAGGTGTGCAATTCCATAAGAATATTTTGTTTGAGTTAGGAATTCTGACATAGGTATAAATGATATTTTCACCATAATGAATCATTTTTCCAGCTAAATGTATCAGATGTACTGGGATCTTGTTGTAACTTTTGAATGAGTGCCCACACTTCTTCATCATTCTTCCGTTCATCCCTTGCTTCGTTTATCCAATATGGTTGGATAATAGAAATGGTATAAAGTAATCCTTCCACATTCTCATCCTTTCTTGAGAGTGCATCTGCCACAACATTTTTCTTCCCTTTTTTGTATATGATTTCAAAGTCATAACCCAATATCTTTTTGAATCACTTTTTTTGCTCTTCTGAAGATAATATTTGTTCTAAAAAGTATTTAAGACTATCATGATCTGTTTTTACCTTGAAGTGTCTTCCCATTAGGTAGGGTCGCCATTTATTAAGTGCATGTAGTATCGCCAACATTTCCTTCTCATAAATTATAGCTTTGTGTAAATACTTTCCTTTGATTGGACGACTTTCAAAAGAAATGGGTCTTTCTTCTTACATTCAAACAACACCAATTCCATTTCCCGAGGCATCAAATTCCACAATAAAGGTTTTTGTGAAGTCCAGCGTAACTAAGACAGGTGCTTGGCACATTTTTAAGATGTTCAAAGGCCTTCGTTGCTTCAGGAGTCCATAAAAATTCATCTTTCTTCAATAATGTTGTTGGAGGTGTATTTATTCTCCCAAAATTCTTAACAAACCTGCGATAATACCTTGTCAACCCGAGAAATCCTCACAAATTCTTTATGGATGTGGGGATTTTCCATTCCATAATGGATTTAATTTTTCTAGGGTCTACCTTAACACCTTCATGAGATACAATATGACCCAGATATTCCACCTCTTATACTCCAAAGAAACATTTGGATATTTTTGCATATAATTGTTTCTCCTCCAATAGTTTGAGCACCATGTCAACATGTTGAACATGATCCTTCCAAGACTTGCTATAGATTAGTATATCATCAAAAAATATTAACACAAATTTTCTAAGGAAGGGTTTGAAAATGGAATTCATCAAACCTTGAAATGTAGAAGGTGCATTGGTAAGGACAAAATGCATGACCAAAAATTCATAATGACCCTCATGAGTTCTAAATGCTGTTTTCAGAATGTCTTCAATATTCATTCTGATTGGATGATATCCTAAATGAAGATCCAACTTGGTGAAGTAAATTGATCCATGCAATTCGTCCAATAGTTCATCAATGACATGAATGGGAAATTTATCTTTAATAGTGATCTTGTTGAGCTCCCTATAATCCGGACACATGCACCATAATCCATCCTTCTTGTGCACCAATACTATTGGAGCAGAGAAAGAACTTTGACTAGGTTGAATTATACTAGCCTCTCGTATTTTTGCAACCATACGTTCAATTTCACTCTTTTGGGCATAGGGATATCTGTAAGGCCTGATGTTTGGAGGAACACTTCCTGGAATCAAATGAATAGCATGATCATGATCATGAATAGGTGGGTGATCTTTGGGAGTCTCAAATACCTTGGAATTATTTTCCAAGACTTTTTGGAGATCTGGAGAAATATATGATTTCAATATGGGAACCTCTAGCGAACATAATTGTGCAATTACTCCTTGTTGTTATTTCTTTAGAAGACTTGTCATTCCATTAGAGATGATTATCTTTCCTGGTTTCCCCACGATACCTCTTAATTCAACTTCCTTTCCTTCCAAAGAAAATTTCATGAAAAGTTCTTGAAAATTAAAAGCTATTGTACCCAAGGATTGTAGCCATTGGACTCCTAGTACAAAATTAGCACCATCCATTGGAATGGAAAGCATTGGGCTATTGAATACATAATCTCCCATGGATAGATTGATATTATGGAACTTTCTTGAGCTATTTATGGTTCCTCCACTTGCAACCATCACTTGACACTCTGGTGCTGGATATAGGAAGAAATTCAATTCCTTGGCTATCTTACAATGAATAAAATTATGGGTACTGCCCGAATCAATCACTCCTATTACCTTTTTATTCTTGATATGTCCTTCTATATTAATAGTTTAAGGAGTGGTAATTTTGACCAATGCATTACAAGATATGGTTGGATTCATTTCTTATTTCTCTAGGGTTTGTTCCTAGTGTATATCCTCTTCTTTTGACGTTTCTTGTTCCTTTTCTTCCTCCTCTTCACAATCTATGTAAAATTATTTATTCTCAGCACACTTATGACCTTTAGTATATTTGCTATCACAACTGTAAAAAAGCCCTTTTGCTCTTTTTTCTTCCAATTGTTGGGGTGTCAATCTTGTAGGTTGTGGAAGGCTATGGGAAACAACACTTCCATCCTTATAGTTGTGAGTGGTAGGCTTCCTTGTTACCATAATTTTTCTTTCCATTTTTATTGCCAACCTGAATGCCTTCTCCATTGAGTCAAGTTCACAAAGGCAAACCTCATGTTGGATGTTATCCTTTGAATTCCCTATGAACACATCAATACTATGCTCCTCTGGAATATATTTTACCCTTATATTCAATTTTTGGAAGTCCTCAATGTGCTCCATCATTGAACCCTTTTGTTTGAGGTTTATCAATTGGCTAAAAGGTGTTGATTTTTGTATCCTCATAATGTGCTACCATTTCTTCCATAAAAATTGCCCAAGTGAAAATTTGTTTACGAGAGAAAAGCCATCGATACCATATAAACTAATTTGGTTCCAAATACAAAGTTGCAATGCGTAACTTTTGTGTGTTTTGCACATTATGGAGATGGAAATATTGCTCCATCTGTAGTGTCCATGTTATGGAATCCTTGCCATCAAAATTCCTCATATCAATATTTGGAACATCGTGGGTCTTCAATCCAATGTTAGAGTCTATGAAATCATGATTAAAATTTCTTTTTTCTCATCATGAGTTTCCTTTACTACCCTTACATCATTAGTAAGCATTTCTTGTAGCAACTTAGTCAAATATATCTTCAAATCTTCCATCTTAGCATCTAAGAAATTCATCTTAGCTTCCATGCCATCCATCCTGACTTGCATGCCATTCATATTAACTTCCATGCCATTCTTTAAACCATCAATATTAGCTTCTGTTACCTTTTGTGAGAGTGAAATTTGTTGCACTTGGTCTCGTAATTTTGATATATCACGTTGCATTTCTTCCTCTTCTTCATGAGTCATGCTAGAGCTTTCATGTTTCTTACTAGATGTTTCCATTTTCTTTCTTCAGGTCATCAATTAATGATAATTATGCTTCACTATGCCATTTGAACTACAAACTAATTTTTCAACTCAAACTGATGCAAAATTTTAAAAAGACTACACACCTTTTTTCTCTTTTTAGAAGCTTGATATTGAATATGTTGTATCTCTGTAATTGCAGATCTCCAAGGTATGAAATTACTTCATGTGGTAGCCCTCTAAGTCCTATTTCCAATGCCATCAGTCTGATCACAATTGGATTCTCCAAGAAAGAATTATGCCCAATCTCACAAGATGACCTGATTATATAATTTTTTAGTAGAGCGAACTTGTACGACGTTCCACGTGTCATTATTTCGACCTTCAGATACGAAAAAGATACATAGAAAACTAAAGTCCGTTCTCTTGCTATAACTTCTTATGAAATTTTAATCTGATGCTCAGAGAGAAATTTATGACAATTTTCCCAAGGTCAACTGTTTGGAATGTAATTCGGGAGTCTGCAAAAACCCTAACTTCCTCAGATCGTAGATCCAAAAATATAGCGAGACAAGATCTAAAATTAGGACTTGAGGTTCATAATGATTTCAGCTCAAATGTTTTTTTTTTTTAACTTCTGAAACGTCACAGAAAAACGTTATAGCGAAAACACCACAATGACTTGTTTGGAGCAGTGAAACCCTCGAATCCAAAGGTCTGATACCAAATTTTATGAAACCAGCTCACAAAAAGATAGAAAAGAAAGATCAACACCTTAGAAGTCAGCCTCTTCAAGGGGGAACCTCATTTACATTACATAATGAACAATTCTTGGATGATACAAATGAAAAAACGTCCTTTTTATATATAGGAGTCTATGGGGTCACAATATAATCAAATCTGACATAACAATAATAATATAAGGGCACAACAGTAACAATAGTGGGCTTCAATGGGGCACAATAATAACAATATGGGGACAATAGGGGCACACCAATAATAATAAGGGCTACAATGACAATAGTAATGGGGGAATCACTAGTATTATAGGGACCTAACATCCTCCAATGATGTGAACACCTTTAGTGCACAAGTGGTGGAAATAGTGGCTTGATTTTGTCAACTTTGTGTACCTTTGATCCTAGGCCAAAAGTGTATTTCATCTTTAATGTTTTATGTTCGTTTTGGAGCTAGATGTAGGTTTGATATGTGATAGTGTGAGTTAGAGAAGGTTGCATTGTGTGAGTATGATTCAACCTATTTGTGAGAAGGATTTCTTCAATGTATGTGTTCTAATGGTAGTAGAATGAACAACTCTATTTGTTGAAGTAGTGTATTGATTTAAAAATTCAGATTGTAGATCAGATATGTATAGAGATGATGTAGAACTTATTGGTATAGATGGAGAGCTTGAAATAGCTACAAGCTTATGATTCTCACATTTTTTTGCAAGTGATGTTGATGCAGTTGGCACATAGCCATTGTGTTTTATGCTGCTGATTGTATTATGCACTAATTATATTTTGTAGTGAGGGTTTGATGTTATGGATGAGCATGAGTTTTATTTTAACTGTTAGTGATATTATGTTCATTTTTTGTTGTATGGATTGTGGCCACTATTTTGCTGGGGAGATAGCATGCTTGTGGTGTTTTATTTTTGATTTGATGAGATTGTCTTGTTGTTGAGACTTGGATTGAAAATATGAATCAAATTGAGCAGAAAGTATTGGGATCTTGTATGAAAATAGATGAAATGAGGTATACATAGAGGAGAGGAGAAATGACTTCATGGGTGTGGAGCAGTCATTGCAAAGTTTCAAAAAAATGAACAATTTCTCCATCCAATTAGAGATGGGTGAGGATCATTGATCATGGTGGTTTTCAATGAATGGTAGCATATTAGATCCGTGTAAGAACAAAGTCTTCTGAGATGATCAGTAGAATCGAGTCTCTTGGCTAATTGGTGTTGGCCTATTGTATATGAAGTCAAGTCTCCTCGCTGAAGGGAGTCAACAAATCTATGTAAAACACATATTTTTCTTAATAGAAGATTCAAAGCAACACAACAACAACAAGGGTGGTTTTTTTCCCAGAGAATGGTTTTCCACCAGATATCTTGTGTCTCTTGTGTATATGTGTTTTTAATGTGTTGATTATTGTTTCTCTCATGGTTATCTTGTTTTAAATTCTTATATGGTTTATATGCATGAGATAATCTAATTAGATGTTGGATAATATACATGATTAAGTAAAAAGTTTAAATTGGTAAAAAATGTTGTCACACAACTGATTCACCCCCCCCAGTAGTGCTCAATGGTTTCCAACAACTTCTTCAAGAGACAAAGTTATCAAAATCCAAGGAGGTTCTATTCTCAACTTCCATCTATTTCTATGTATGAAAACATTTTCTATGGATATTGTTACTTGTGTAAAAATTTTGGACACAAATTTGTAAATTACAGAGCTTATGTCAGAAGAAATGAGACAAAAAATCCTAAAAGAAGTGAAGCAAGCAACAAATCTGCAAATGTCAAATCAAACATGAGTCAGGATAGGAATCCATTTTCCAAATGAAAGCTAATAAGTGTGGCTTAGTTCAGTATGCTCAAAATTAGAATAGTCAAATTATTGGTGATAAAAGCGAAGGATTTCAAATGAGGAGGCAACTTATAGGGACAATATATTAGGATCAAATTTCCATGCTGTCAAAGATTGAACCAAGAAATTTTGCTGAAGTAAGCAAATACAAACATTGGATAGATGTTACGAATGAGGAACGCGATCAAATTGAAAAGAACAAGGTCTGGGAACTAACAACAAGACGAACATGAAAGAATGTCACATGTACAAAATGGGTATTAAAAAATAATATGAATGGATAGAGACAAGTTATTAGAAATAATGAAAGACAAGTATGCAAGGGTTACTCACAAGTAGAAGGTTTGGACTATGAAGAATCTTTTGCACTTGGACTATGAAGAAGCTTTTCTACCAGTGGGGAGATTGGAGGCAATCAAAATGTTTCTTGCTTTTGCATGTTATAAAGATTTCAAATTATACTAGATGGATGTGAAGTCTTCATTTTTAAATGAAGAACTTGAGGATGAATTCTATATGGAAAAACCCAAGGGAATTTTATTATTAAATAATCCTAATTATGTAGACATGCTAAAGAAGGCAATTTATGTACTCAAACAACCACTAAAGGCATGGTACTCTAGGTTGGACAAGTATCTCAAAAGCAGGGTTTCAAAAGAGGTGTAGCTAACAATAACTTGTACATTAATTCAAATGAGGATGAATTTATTATTGTGGTTGTCTATGTAGATGATATAATGTTTGGAAGCAACAAATACTCTTTGGTACAATAGATTGCTTAGGAAATGAAACCAAAATTTGAAATGTCAATGATTTATGAACTTTCTTACTATCTAGGTTTGCAAATCCTACAAAAATCAGAAGGTATATTTATATCTCAAAAAAATATCTAAAAGATATGTTCAAAAAGTTCAAAATGGAGGATCGTAAAGCTGTCACAACCCCCATGACAATTGGATGCAAGATATCTAAAGATGATGAGTCACATGAAGTTAATCATAAATTACACAGATCTATGATATGTATCTTATTATATCTAACTACATCTAGACTAGACATAATGTTAGTTGTGGGACTTGTAGCAAGAGACCAGTCAGAACCAAAGCAAAGTCATCTTGTAGAAACACAAATAATTTTCATATATTTAAAAGGAAAAACATGCTATAGACTATGGTACCCAAAAACGAATTTATTTTTCATTAAAAACATACATAGATTCAGATTGAGCCAACTGCATAGATGACATAAGATTATGAGTGGAGGTGAATTTTATTTAGGAGAATCATTGGTGGCTTAGCTAAGCAAGAACAAAACCTTAATATCCCTATCTATTACAAAATTCAAATACATGCCAGCTATAGCTTGTTGCACACAAGTACTCTAGATGAAGTAGACTCTACATGACATGCAAGAATATAAAACAAACCTATTCCTATTAAGTGTGATAATGTTAGTGTAATAATAATCTCAAAGAATATAGTGTTACATTCTAGGACTAAACATATCCCTAAAGTGTCATTTCCTTAGATATCAGGTGGCTGAGAAGACAATGAAATTAGAGTACATATCTACTAAATAGAAGATAACATATATCTTCACTAAGCCCTTGGTAAGAGAACCATTCAAGTATCTAAGGATCAAATTAGGGATAGTCCCTTCTCCCACTTCTCATTAGTTTAACTTCAAAGAGGAACCTCAAGGGACTATAGAGAATATAAAAAATAATGGTCTATCTAAAGGGGAGACTCTATAAAAGCAACAAGAAGTATATGAACAATAATAAGAAGTATATGAACAACAACTAGAATAATATGAACAAAAACTAGAAGAAAATATGAATAATGCATTGCTTTAAGAGTAAAAAGTTTGAGTTAGCTAGAGAAGCAGTATGAACCAGGCCATATTCATCATGAAAGATGCCATCAATTCGTTTCATCATTAAGAATATTATCTTGTGCAAAAATCTATATATGAAAAAGTAAATAAGCATATTCAAAATGCATATGAACTACATTAACATTTGCATACCTAATCAAAGAACATTGAATATGTGTCTAGCTCAAAGTTAATTTTTGCATAATTATAATTCCACAAAATTCTTCAACCTTTATGAATCTAAATATACAGGAATTATGCATCAAATTTCTTTGTATTTCTTATGTATTCAATTGATATTCTCTGAACTTTGAATAAAGCAAATTAAGAAACCCCTTCGAATATATAAAGTGAAAGGAAATGTGATGACATCAAGCCAAGAGGAGCATAATCTATTTACCATTCTTCTTTATGTCTGGTCCCTAGGAGTCTTCAACGTGAAGTGTCACGTGAATGAAAACCAAACCATATTTTTTGCAGCTACAATGATAAGGTCACTAATGAAGACATACATATATGTAGGAGTTAAACATATACTACATGAAGACATCTACTATGTTTTCTGAAACAAGGATGAAGCAATAAATATTTGATAGATAAAATAAGCATCTATGCAATCGTAGTATTGACATAAAATATCATCTTGCATAAAGGTACCATCAAATTCCAAAAAGCACACGAAAGTATGAATTAGGAGAAAATTAAAACCATAAAATAAATTCAATGAATACACTGACTACTGAACGCAAGTTTCTATAAATGTATGCCTTGATCTCTATAATAAGTTAGAAGCAAATAATGTTATAATTTGATTATCTAAATGTGACTCGCAGAAGAAACCATTATCTTAAACATCCAATAAATTGAGAAAAGACAAGCAATTGGACTGAACCTGGGAAAAATTGAGCACAAGATCGATTATATCAGAGGCATGTTGGTCACATAAAAGGAGCCACAGAGTTATGAAGAGAACAATGCAACTTCTAATCATGACTCAACTTTTGTATCAACCCCAAAGAAAAGTTTACTAATCGCAGTGGGAGATGAATCCAAACCAAGTGTCAAATACACCCCGAGAGAGATGAACGGGTCACCCTCATACATGCTTAACTTACATAGAAGAGGATTTGTAGTGAAAAATTCGTGGAGAATAAATCTCACAGGGGGATTCACACACCTGATCATTGTAGAGGACACAATATGAATATTCGATCATAAAAATGAAGCATCCAAATTCACCTAAGACAGAGTGTATAGTGAGAGAAAAAAAATTACGATGACCCAAAGAGACTTAAGTGCTCAAGAGAGTGAGTATTTGCAATACTACTAAAATGGATTGAATTGTCAAGGAGAGTTGGTAATACAAAATGTAATCCATAACAATTATGGGAATAAAGGAGTGCTAGATGACTAAGAGGATGGTAGACAATGACAAAGATGGTAGAGGAAAAACAGATAGAGGAAGAGGTGACAAGGATGCATTGACAGAATGGTAGTGTGTTTTAGATAGATCATACACTCAAAAGAAATTGTAACTTAGAGATGAAGAGGTAAGGAATTGTAACGTCATACCAGGATAATTCAAAACAATATAACGACAGATGGAAAGACCATGCCAAGTCGTGCGACATAAAAAATTCATGCCAAGTGACAAAGAATTAGGTCAATTAAATAATGTGCCAAGTAAAGAAAATTTTAAAAGGTAACACACAGAATTATGAGGGGTATTGGACCAATGCAATAGTACGCTCTTCATACGTAGAAGGAAGAGAAAATATGAAGTTCTCAAAGCTGGATTCTAGCATGGTAGTATGGTCTGATAATATAAACTATATTTATTTCATTAGATAACCAAGATGTGTAACGCAGCTGACCAACAAACATTGAGCATAAAATAAAACAAACACACTCAGTGTGTACAATAACATCAAAAGAAAGAGGAGACATGAATTATTCCTTCAATTTTTAAGAATTTTGATTAGTACGTAACAACGTGATTAGACATTGTATGGAGGAAAGTATATCAATTTAGTTTTGCTACATAAATGCCTTCATTCCTTCTTTTGGGTATATCTCTGCGATATATATATATATATATATATATATATATATATATATATATATATATTGAACCTACTATGGGTGCCCCACTACGACTACTCCTTCATTCCTTCTTTTGGGTATATCTCTGCAATATATATATATATATATGAACCTACTATGGGTGCCCCACTACCACTACTCCAACATCAACCTCATTGTTATCAAGAAGTTGTTGACCCTGATGCATAATATAGACCAACCTAAAAGGTGTCTGACTTGTGAGCTTTTTGCAAGTAGTCCTGTATGCCCATAACACTGCTGGTATGCATACGTCCCAATCATTTCGCTGCGCGTTGCAAACCTTTGTTAGTGCAATCTCCATTATCTTATTAAAAGCATCAACCATTCCATTGGCCTGAGGATGATATGGCGTACTCTTCTGATGGTAAACTTGGAATTCTTCTGTTAGCACGCTAATCGTTTCATTAAGAAAATGCGTACCGCGATCACTCATCAATACCTTTGGAAAATCAAACCTGGTCAACATATATTCAAACAAAAAATTTTGCTGTTGTTGTCCTTGTATAGTATTTCATAGGATGTGCCTCCGCCCATTTGGTCAAATATTTAGTTGCGGTGATGATATACCGCACACCCGTCTTCTTGCCTGGGGGTTGAATTGGTCCTACAAAGTCAATTTCCCATTTCTCAAATGGCTACAATGACACCTGTGGATTTAGAGGCAGCTCATCCCTCCACGATGGCCTACCTATTCTTTGACATGCATCACATGCCTTACAATATGCTTTAGAGTCTTTATGTAGCGTCGACCAACACAACCCAGCGCCTAAAATATTCTGCGCTGTTGCTTTTCCTGCATAATAACGTCCCACAACTCCTCCACGAGCTTTAACAAGGATACTATTTCGCTCAAAATCATGCACATAACATCGAAGTATTTCGTCTGATCCCATCTTATACAAAGGGCCCGCAATGACCAAAAAGTCTACCACGTACACCACCAATTATTTCTTCTGTTGATTGGTATATCCCTCTGGAGCCATCCCTGTAGTCAGGAAGTGGATAATATCTTCAAAGTGATTTTCCGCTACGTGCACCACAAATAGCTGTGCATTAGGCAACCCTTCCTCCAAATTGGTAGGCTCCTCTCCTATTTCAAAGCACGACAGATGGTCTGGTCCCGCGTTCAATCTTCTTGGCTTCACAATTACTTCAAAATCATATTCTTTAAACAACAACAATCATTTGCATATTCCCCCCCCAACATAGGCTTATTGATGATCGGATTTACACAAGAATGTAACAAATTACAGATGTAACCATAAATACAAATATGCAGTAGAAATAACACTTCATTTCATTAATATCAAATAATGAAATATGCTTACAAATAGAATGGAAATAAGACTAGTTCGGGCGATGGTAGCTTATCTCTGAGAAGAGATGCGGCGGATACATGCCTCTTAATTGTGTTAGAATGAGGCTCAAAGGCCTATTTATTGTTGAGAAATAATGGAAAACTCTAAACATCCAAAAACCTAACCCTAGGAGATGAACCGCCAAACTGTGGGCCCCATTTGGGTAAATTGGTACATCAACTTCCCGGGGTCGTAACTTTGGCATACGATATCCGTTTGACATGCACAATACCTCGTTAGAAATATTTATTCGAGGATGATAAATTTTGAGTGAGAAACATTAGTCCATGACCCATGTTTCTCCCAGTTTTCCCAAAAAATGTCGTTTAGGGCCTCAAAACGGCTCCGAAAGTTTAGGATTCGAAAAACTACCAAAAATAGTAAATTGTGCTACAAATAAGGAAACTGAACAACTGAAAGAAACAATGGTGGGGGTCCAAATGGAATAGGTGGGTGGCCACCAATATCCACCTGGATCATTCCTCCCCCCTTAGGAAGCAATGGTCCCCATTGCGTTGAGTTCCTCCATGAGATGAGGAAACCTCTGCTGAACTTGGTCCCTAGTGAGCCACTTGCCTTGGTGAAGGACTTGGATTGCTTTGACAACTCGATATAGTTGGATCCTTTGTTTTCGTGTGTTCTTGATTTGCGTGCCCATGATCCAATCAGTTGTAATTTTCTCCATGTGATCTGGGTTTAACTCTGTAGGTGTGAGTTGTTCTGCAATGTCTGATGTGTCCAACAATGGTGGGAAGTATGGTTGAAGATGGTCCACGTTGAACACTGGGTGTAGGCCAAGGAATGGGGGAATGTTGATCTCAAATGCATTGTCTCCCACAACCTTGGTAATGGTGTAAGGACCATATTGGAGTGGTCTGAGTTTTCGATAGGCTTCGGTAAGGTGTTCCTTCTGCAAATGCAACTAGACTTTGTCGCCCACCTGAAACTTGTGTGGAAACCGATGTTGATCATGTTGCTGCTTGTACTTGGCATTTGATTTCTCTAGAATGTCATGGACCTGTTGGATGTGCTCAATGAAGTTGTTTGCCTTATCGGATTCTGACTGGACATGATTTGAATTTGCCTGAGTATCTACAAATGGTATGGCCACATCAATGGGACATAGTGGTTGGAATCCCAAACCCACCTTAAAAGGGTTGTGGCTAGTCGAGCTGTGGAGAGCTCGGTTATAGCTATGCTCGACATAGGGGAGGCTCTCATCCCATGTGCGTGGATGATTTGAGTTGTACATGCATAGAATGTGTACGATCATCCTATTGACGACCTCTGTTTGGCCATTAGTTTGGGGATGGAAAGCTATGGACTTAGTGACTTTGGTGTCTAGCATCAACTAGAGACTAGACCAAAATGTACTGAGGAACTTGTTATCCCAATTTGAGATGATAGACTGTGGGATCCCAAGGTGTATCCACACTTGTTCAAAGAAAAGTTTAGCAGTGGCTTCTACTGTGATATTCTTCTTGCAGGCCGCCATAATGGCCATCTTTGAGAATCTGTCGACGACCACAAAAAAAAAGTCATTTCCATGCTTAGTAGAAGGAATGCCTAACATGTAATCCATGGAGATGGATTCCCAAGGTCAACTAGGGGTAGGCTGTAGAAATTCTCACTGTAGATCACTTGATAATGCAATGTAACTAAAGCAAAATACTTGATCTACTTCTACTATCAAACTTGTGGAAGCTTAATCGATTTTGAGCAAAATCAAATAGAACACATATAACAGAGAAGAAGATTCAATCACACATGAAACACAGAAGAATACTCTAGGGAAAGCCTTAGCTAAAAACCCCGCTATCTGTATTATCATACAAGTGGAAATATCTTAGGATTACACAAAGCTTTAGCTCTCAATCTATCCAGCTCTTAGTACAATCCCTCACTGCTGCTCATAGACATAATAGACAACACATATGCCTTCCTTTAGTCCTCCGAGCCTCCTATTTCCTTGCGTAGTTTCTCCTGGGTCCTCTAGCTACCACCTGTGTGGTTCTCACCCCACACACTACTCTGACCTCTGTAGTAACTGCGCAATCCTGCAGGAATGAATTCCTTCTGGATGCAAGAAATATTCACATGGGAATATTCTAGCAACTGATAGTAAACTATCCCTACCTTTAATCTCAACTGGGTCTTTGTATGAACTGACATGCATGAGTTATTTATGAGAGAATATTTAGTTATCTGGAGAACACTAGTTGCATGCATGCATGCATTAACTGATTGAACTTATAATTAGTTCCACAAACTGTTTGGAACTAATTTAACTAGACTCAACTGAGTTAACTGAGCTAACTAATTACAACTCAAATACAACTCATCCTTATCTCCTTAATTAAGGGATAACTTCCTCAATCAAAGGGATAACTGTTTCATGTCTTCACAAAGACTTCATGTTTGATTTTCACCAACTAATTAACTCAATATGAATTAATTAATTATTTTTCAAATAGTCGATGAGACTAAGTTCGAATTTTAATTCTCAATTTTAATTCAAGGACAAATTAAAATTGGAATATATCCTAAAATTCTATCTGTAGCAATGCTATTTTTAGCATTTCCATTTTTAGTATTTCTTGTTGCTATTTTCAACACTCCCTCTCAACAAGAAAGGGATTATTTGTTACCCTGATCCTGTCTCTGTGGAAATCGAATTTACACTTTGACAGTGCCTTAGTCAAAATGTCAGCATCTTGCTCCTTGGTCAAAATACGCTATAACAACATGATCCTCCTCACCACACAGTCTCGGAGATGATGATACCGAATGTCGATATGCTTGGACTTGTCATGAATACTGGATTCTCATAGAGTTTGATACAACTTTGATTATCACAGTAGATCACGGTTGGATCCATCCTCTGATAAAATAAACCAACTAGAATTTTCCACATTCAAATGGCCTCACATGCTGCTTGAATTGCAACCATGTATTCAGCCTCTACTGAGCTAAGTGCAACTAACCTCTGTTTCCTACTGTACCAAGAAACTGCAGCTGAACAAAGGTTGAAAATTCCTCTTGATGTGCTCTTCCAATCTGATGGACTCCCTACCCAATCTACATTTGTGAAGCCCTGTAGCTTCACTCCCTCTGACCGTCTGTACCATAATCCAAACTGAGATGTGCCTCTGAGGTATCTCAAAACATGCTTCGCTGCCTTCCAAAATAGCTTGGCAAGTTGAACCATAGCTTGACTCAGCTGGTTCACCGCAAAGCACAAATTTTGTCATGTGTTCACTAAATACATCAATGAACCCACAAGCTGTCGATATACAGTAGCCTCTACTACCTCACCTGAAGTATTATCCTCCTTCCTCCAATTACCTGCTAGAGGAGTTTGCATGGGATTTCACTTCTCCATGTGGAATCTCCTAAGTATCTCATTGGCATACTTGCCTTGAGACACAAACACTTTCCCATCCTTTTGCCACACTTGCATGCTTAGAAAGTAGTGCATGAGACCCATGTCTTTCATCTTGAACTCTCTTGCAAGGTCCTCCTTGCAAGACATGACCAACTGATCATCACCTGTTAATATCAGATCATCAACATAAAGAACAATGATCAACTGCTTACCTTACACCATGATGTGGTACAAGTTCGCATTCGCTTCACTCTTTGTGAAGCCTAACCCGGTGAAGTAGTTGTCAATCCTGGTGTACCAAGCATGAGGTGCTTGCTTCAGCCCGTACAAAGATATCTTGAGTTGGCACACATGCGACTCACGATCGAAGGTCTCAAATCCTTCCGGCTGCTCTATGTACACCTCTTCCTAAATCTTGCTATTAAGGAATGTAGTCTTCACATCCATCTGATGGATCTTCCAACCCATCTGTGCTGATAGTGCCAACATCAATTTGATAGATGAGTACCTTGCTACAGGAGCAAAAGTCTCATCATAGTCGATTCCCTCAACCTATGAGAAACCATGGGAAAAAAACCTTTCCTTATGTTTCTCCACACTACCATCAGCAGCATGCTTTACCTTGTAAAGCCAACGGGAACTCACAATTGACTTGTTCTCCAGTCTTGGAACAACATCCCAAACATTGTTCCGAGCTATGGAGTCATACTCCTCCACCATAGCATCAACTCAAACTGGCTGCTGCACTACTTCCTCAAAGGAAGATGGTTCGTTCTCTACACATTTCCCAACAAGGGCCATGTAACCAGTGTACCGCTCAGGTGACCTCCTCTGTCTGTGGTGAGAAGATGGTTCTCCCACATTCGCTCTCACATCCGACAACAATCTATCAGCTTCTCTCATGTGCTTCCGCCCATCTCTGAAAGACTCTGCATGAGTGGATGTCTCCACTCGTGAAACCTCTACATGTCATTGCTTCACGTCAGTCTGTGGCTCCTCCTCCTTAGGAACCAAAAGTTCCTCCTTTGCCTGCATCTTGAGCTCCCTCTCAAGGGAAACTTGCATGGCCTTCAGCTCATCGAACTTAAGATATCTGCGAACCACTATCCTTTAACTGGTAGGCAAATACACCCGATAGTTGTGGGGAGTATCAGTGTACCCCACAAGTATCCCCAACTCTGCTGTTAGCTCTAGCTTCTTCCAAGCATCCTTGGTCACATGGCAATAAACCAATGAGCCAAAGATCCTGAAGTGACCCACATCTGGTCTCTTCTTGGAGAAAGCTTCCTCTGGTGTCTTCATCCCAAGTATGCGATGCAGGCATCTATACTGTAAGTAAACTGCTGTGTTGCATGCCTCAACCTACAAATGAAGTGGTAGGCCTTGGTCATGCAACATCGCCTGAGCTACCCCCACAATCATTCTGTCCTTCCTCTCGGCTACCCCATTCTACTGTGGGTTATGAGGTGTCGTCAACTCCTGTTTAATTCCTTCTGCTACACAAAAGTCCTTAAACTCTTGATAGACATACTCTCCACCATTGTCGCTTCGCAAGGCCCTGATCTTCTTTCCTGATTCTTTCTCAACCAAGGCTTTGAATTCAAAAAACCTTGAGAAGGTTTGATCCTTCTTCTACATGAAATAGATCCAGCATCTACGAGAAAAATGATTAATGAAAATAACATAGTACCTTTGTTTAGCAGTGGAGGTTGTTGATAATCGTCAACACACATCTATATGAACTCACTCCAAGATTGCTTCAGCTCAACTGCCTCGATCATGAAAGGAAGATTTTGCGTACTTACCCATGGTACAACCTTTGCATGTGTCCACTTGCTCAAGTTTACCTTTGGGAAGTTCGGTCGAAATCTGCTGCATTATCTTCAAGGCCCCATGTTGCAAGTGGCCCAATCGTTTATGCCATAACTTGCCAATATCTTGGCTTTGCACCAATTCTGCTTTGGAACTCAATGCAGCATAGTCATCTACCTCCAACTTGTAGAGATTCTTCACTCGAATCCCAATCCTTTTGGTTTGACCCGTGGCTGTGTGTCTCAGGAATGCCTTTCCTTTACTGAAGACTACATCATAACCTTTGTCTTCCAACATCATGACCAATACCAAGTTTTCCTTCAGTCCAGGCACATACTTTACATCAGTTAGGGTGAGAGGATCCCCATGCTTCCTCTGAAACACAACCGTACCTCCACCTGAAACACTGTTCTTTCCATCATTGCCCATCCATATCCACATCTAGAGGTCTTTCTCCTCCAAGGTACTGAATAAACTCTTATCGTCAGTCATGTGGAATGAGGCTCCACTGTCCAAGTACAAAGACAACCCACCATTGATGAAACCATGCATGTGATGAGGGTAAAATCCACTTCGAACTGTGAGGCCAGTGCCTCACCATCTGATCCTTTCAAAGATACCTTCTTGGATTTCTTCAATGGACAATTAGTTTCATAATGGCCCACCTCATGACAATTAAAGCATCTCACTTTAGATTTGTCAATCTTCTTCCCACCATGGGAAGAACTCGATTTGGAATGGGAAGCCTTCCCTTTCCCTTTCCGCACCTTACTAGCTAAGGCTAGATTTTCTTTATCATCATGCTTAGATGAAGAACCATCTCTAGTGCTTCTCCTGATCTTCTCCTGCATCAAATCCGACCATAGTCATTCCCAATCTGGCAGTTTCTCTCTTCCATTCACTGATTCATGGTAGCTATTCCAGCTCTTAGGAAGACCGAGGAGAGCAAGACTCACCATATCATCATTAGCTGTCGTGATTCCTACACTTCCAAGCTCATCTCTGCATGTGGTGAGCTTGTTCAGATATGTAGAGATCATGTTGCCCTTTTCACACTTGACTTTCCAAAGCTTGTCCTTTAGTGCTAACTTCCTTTGGTCGCTTCTGTTCTGATATAGACCCTTCAATGTCTTCCACATTGAAAACAGAGTCTCCTTCCCATGGAGACTTGAGACAATATGGTCTCGAACTCCCTCCAGAAGAATCCTCCTTGCTCTCGCCACACATTTCTTCCATTCCGCCAATTCTTTGGCATTCGCTGCTGCTAGCTTGGGGACTTCTTGATCAATGAAGTCCTTCAAACCATTGTCCTCTAATACCACTTCCATGCGATCCTTCCATGCTATGTAATTCTAGCTGCCATCCAGGGCATACTCGAGTCTCAAGCCATTGAATGCCATTGGTGAACTTTGAGATGTGATAAGAAATCAATTTTGTACCTACAATCAAGAACTTTGAAATTAAATTGCTCCCTTCTTTGTGTTGGAAATAGCAACAAGAAATGATAAAAATAGAAATGCTAAAAATAGCATTGCTATAAATAGCATTTCAGGATATACTCCAACTCTGTTGAAAATAGCATAAAAATAGAAATGCTAAAAATATAATTGCTATAAATAGCATTTTGGGATATATTCCAATTTTGATTTTTCCTTGAATCAAAATTGAGAATTAAAATTCGAATTTAGTCTCACTAGCTGTTTGAAAAATAATTAATTAATTCATCTTGAGTTAATTAGTTGGAGAAAATCAAACATGAAGTCTTTGTGAAGACATGCAACAATTATCCCTTTGATTGAGGAAGTTATCCCTTAATTAAGGAAATAAGGATGAGTTGTATTTGAGTTGTAATTAGTTAGCTTAATTAATTGAGTTAAGTCCAATTAAATTAGTTCTAAACAGTTGGAGGAACTAATTGTGAGTTCAGTCAGTTAATGCATGCATGCATGCAACTAGTGTACTCTAGATAACTAAATATTCTCTCATAAATAACTCATGCATGTCAGTTTAGAGAAAGACTCAGTTGAGATTAAAGACAAGGACATTGTACTATCAGTTGCAAGAATTTTCCTATAAGAAAATCTCTTTCATGCAGAAGGAATTCATTCCTTCAGGATTGCGTAGTTACTACAGAGGTTAGAGCAGTGTGTGAGGTGAGAATCACACAGGTGGCAGTTGGAGGACCTAGGGGAAACTGTGCAAGGAAATAGGAGGCTTCGAGGACTGAAGGAAGGAATATGTGTTGTCTATTCTGTCTATGAGCAACAATGAGGGATTGTACTGAGAGCTGGATAGCTTGAGAGCTAAATCTTTGTGTAATCCTGAGATATTTCCACTTGTATGATAATACAGATAGTGGGATTTTTAGCTGAGGCTTTCCCTAGAGTATTCTTCTATGTTTCATGTGTGATTGAATCTTCTTCTCTGTTATATGTGTTCTGTTTGATCTTGCTCAAAGTCGATTAAGCTTCCACAAGTTTGATTGTAGAAGTAGTTTAAGTATTTTGCTTTAGTACATTGCATAATCAGTTTAATCTACAGTGAGAATTTGTACATGGTATCAGAGCTAGCTAATTTGTAGGAATTTCTACATGGTATTAGAGCAAAAGTGATAAAAGTGAAGAACAATATACAAAGAAGGGAGAAGCTCAAAGTTTTGAAGTTCTTGATTATAGGTACAAAATCTATTTCTTATCACATCTCAAAGTTCACCAATGGCATTCAATGGCTTGAGACTCGAGTATTCCCTAGATGGCAGCTCGAATTATATAGCCTAGAAGGATCGCATGGAAGCAGTATTAGAGGATAACTATTTAAAGGACTTCATTGATCGAGAAGTCCCCAAGCCAGCAACAACTAATGCCAAAGAATTGGAGGAATGGAAGAAATGTGTGGCGAGAGCGAGGAGGATCCTTTTAGAGGGAGTTCAAGACCACATTGTCTCAAGTCTCCATGGGAAGGAGACTCTGTTTTCAATGTGGAAGACATTGAAGGATCTATATCAGAACAAAAATGACTAGAGGAAGTTGGCGCTGAAGGAAAAGCTTAGGAAAATCAAGTGTGAAAAGGGCGACATGAACAAGCTCAGCACCTACAAAGATGAGCTTGGAAGTGTAGGAATCACGATAGCTGATGATGACATGGTGAGTCTTGCTCTCCCCAGTCTTCCTAAGAGCTGGCATAGCTACTAGGACTCAGTGAATGGAAGAGAGAAACTTCCAGATTGGGAACGACTGTGGTTGGATCTGATGCAGGAGGAGATTAGGAGGAGCACCAAAGATGGTTCTTCATCCAAGGAGGATGAAGAAAATCTAGCCTTAGCCAGTAAGGCAAGGAAAGGGAAGGAGAAGGATTCTCATTCAAAATCGAGTTCTTCCCATGGTGGGAAGAATATTGACAAATCTAAAGTGAGATGCTTTAATTGTCATGAGGTGGGCCATTATGCAACTAATTGTCCATTGAAGAAATCCAAGAAGGGATCCTCGAAAGGATCTGAAGGTGAAGCCCTAGCCTCTCAGTTCGAATTGGATTTTACCCTCATCGCATGCATGGTTTCATCGATGATGGGTTGTGGTTGGTTTCTTAACAGTGGAGCCTCATTCCACATGACTGGAAATAAGAGTTTGTTCAGTACCTTGGAGGAGAAAAACCTCCAGATGCACATAGAGATGGGTAATGATGAAAAGTATAGTGTTTCAGGAGTGGGCATGGTTGCTTTCCAGAGGGAGCATGGAGCTCTCAATACCTTGAAATATGTGAAGTATGTGCCAGGACTGAAGAAAAAATTGGTATCGATTGTGATGTTGGAGGACAAAGGCTACGATGTTGTCTTTAGTAAGGGAAAGGTTTTACTTAGACATATCACCACGAGACAGGTGAAGCAGATTGATTGACAAGCCAGGAACCTATATGATCTTGAGGTTCAAGATGCATGAAAAGCCTTGAGGAGCAAGGAAAATGTTGGATACTTGGAGGTTGAGAGGGAGAGTACATTACCTCTCAACATGAAGTGCCAGAAGAAGTGTCAGACAATTGTGGAGGAGACACAATTGGTGAAGTAGCTTTAGGAGGTTTTGGAGTAGCCATAACTGGAGAAGCTGAGACGAGACTGAGTGGAGGCATCCACTCATGCAGAGACCTCCAGTAGGTGGAAATTTTGAGCCAAGTGGGCAGAAGGATCACATGCAACCATACCTCTAGGTGTGAGGTGGGGCAATGTGAAGAGATAGTCCCAAGAAGGCTGAAATAGGCGTAGGATCCTTGAGGTACCCAACCTCTTTGATTAGACCTTGCTACGAGAGCCCCGACGAGGAGTAGCAGCACTGGTTGAGTGGGGAGAGATAGATGCAGATGAAGTGGCAGGGGAGCTTCAGCATCAGAGGGTGTTTCTAGCCCAGTTGGGAGATCAGTTACTTACTTATTAGTAACTGAGTTGCAGTGTAGCAATGGATAGCACAATGCAACATGATGAGAGGAGGTGCAATGCAAATGCATGTTGGGAGATAGGACCAACAATATTATGGATGTAGTAGTGGGAATCAGTGTGATTGATGCATTCAGAGATCAAAGTGATAGAGGCTAGAGCAGTCAGATACTAAAGAGCACAGAGATGCAAAGTTTTCAGTCGACAGAGGAAATAGAAGTCAGAGACTTTGATGAGAAAGGCATCATTCTAATTCAGGTTGGATATTTTTTTGTTTTTGAGTTGCTTGAGCAACAACACTAGTGAGAAGTGTTGCATGCAGAACATTCCAAAGGTTCAGGATTAGGTTCGAATTGAATGCCTTTCTTCTTGAGAGGGAGTGTTGAAAATAACAACAAGAAATGATAAAAATAGCATTGCTATAAATAGCATTTCATGATATACTCCAACTCTTTTGAAAATAGCATAAAAATAGAAATGCTAAAAATAGCATTTTGGGATATATTCCAATTTTGATTTGTCCTTGAATCAAAATTGAGAATTAAAATTTGAATTTAATCTCACTAGCTGTTTGAAAAATAATTAATTAATTCATCATGAGTTAATTAGTTGGAGAAAATCAAACATGAAGTCTTTGTGAAGACATGCACCAGTTATCCCTTTGATTGAGGAAGTTATCCCTTAATTAAGGAGATAAGGTTGAGTTGTATTTGAGTTTTAATTAGTTAGCTTAGTTAACTGAGTTAAGTCTAGTTAAATTAGTTCCAAACAGTTGGAGGAACTAATTGTGAGTTCAGTTAGTTAATGCATGCATGCATGCAACTAGTGTACTCCAAATAACTCAATATTCTCTCATAAATAACTCATGCATGTCAGTTCAGAGAAAGACCCAGTTGAGATTAAAAACAGGGACATTGTACTATCAATTGCAAGAATGTTCCTATAAGAAAATCTCTTGCATGCATAAGGAATTCATTCCTTCAGGATTGTGCAGTTACTACAGAGGTCAGAGTAGTGTGTGAGGTGAGAATCACACAGGTGGTAGCTGGAGGACCCAGGAGAAATTGTGCAAGGAAATAGGAGGCTTGGAGGAATGAAGGAAGGCATATGTGTTGTCTATTCTATCTATGAGCAGCGTTGAGCATTGGAAAAGGTATGTATTTACCATTTATTTCTTTATCTTTTCCTTTGAAGCATAACTCCTTTACATTCTAAGATGGTAATATGTTAAAGAATTATGATAGAATTAAGGAGATTTGTGATTGATACAAAATAACTAATTATTGTATTTTTCTATACAGAAAGTGAAGGAAATAGAAAACCACTATTTAGGAGGAAAAGAAAAACTAGAAGCAACTGTTGTCCCTTCGACAAGAAGCCGTATCCAGACTAGGAGATCAGGATCGCAGCGCAGGGTCCAGGAAAAGGAAGAGAAAACGTGGCATCAGTGCAAGAATGCAAAACAATAAACTGGAGATCAAAGATATAACGAATCCCTCAGGATCCTTTGATCCTGAGGGATCACTACTTCAAGACTTATCTGTACTCTTGATACTTCCGCCTGGCCATTATAAAAAGGGACAGTGTTGGTAGCCCAGGGGGCGGATATTATTATCAATTTGTAGAACTTACTGTTGTAATCTCAACTTTTATCATCGACTCTCTTTGAAGAGCGATAGCTGTAACTCTACCATATATGATTAATATATAACTCGGTTATTGTTCCATTATCTTATCCTGGAGTAAATGCAGTAGTGCTTCTCTGGTGTCTAAGGACCCGACCCTAGTGGATCCACTTGCTTCTTATATCACTATTTTATAATTACAGTTGTGTGTGGTTTGATTTCCTTTACATTTCCTTAACTCGCTTTATTCGGTAATCTTCTGTTTTTGAAAATTTCACTGAATTGCTCTATTATATTGAAATCGTAATTGGATAGCAAGATTATTATTCACAACTTAAAATGTCATGTTGTTCATTCTGAAACAATATTGCATTGTATAATTCAGATTCCGCTGTTCATTTACAGTTGCAATTGCTGTTCATTTAACTATGTTTCACTTACAATTGCGATTGTTGTTCATTTAATTACCGTTCGAGTATAACTGCAATCCCTGTTTCATTATACCTATGGTTAATGTCCATTACACTAGAATAAGATTACTGATCCAATTACTCTATATTCGATGCGTGTTTACACTTAATTAGGTTTGTTGTTCCTTTATTAGCTAAAGATTTTTGTTCAATTCATTTCGGTTAAGATTGTTGCTCAATTCATTTCTGTAGATTAAGCTTCGTTGTTCGACCTTTTCAATAGATTTAGTTGCATTTCCTTTTCTGCTAATCGAATTGTTATTCCCAGTATTTAGTGTGGATAGAAAGATCTACAACTGTAACGAACATTGACTACTGCTATCTAAGTTATTAGATTGGAGATATTGTCTGTGATTGATTTTCATTTAAATCAGTTTATAGGGGAAAGGGTTATCATTACTGAATCCACGACTGGTGGCTGCTGAATAAACGATTTAGTTACAGAGCATTTAAGTTTCTTGCCATTACAATTAAATTTTGTTTCCAACATTCATTTACTTTTGCAAGAACTATACTGCAAACATTACTCTTGAACAAGTGACTGCCTTAGACTGAGTACACTCTTGAGATAAAAAATCATGCCTGGATTGATAATTAATGTAGGATAAATAGGGGCTAAAAGACACCTTTGTTCACTCAACATTTTGGCGCTGTTTCCAGGGAGAGTGTAACCATTTGTTTCTTTTGAAAAGAGAGTAGTGTGAGTACCTGCTAGGAGAGAGTTGGGTTTTAAAAATGGAAGGTAAGAACCTACATATGGAGCATGTAATAGCCCTACTCCCCTGCCCACTTTCCTACAGATTTGTTGATTATTTTGGGTAGAAATAAGTATTTGATTTGTGTGCATGACTAAGCAGAAAAAGCTTGAAAAGAATCCAAAACCACTACCCAAACTTGATAAAGCTAAGGGACCGGTGACCCTTGGCCGATCGACCTTTATAGACAATATCATTAAAAAAGCAAAATCTCAGCCGTCAGTAGGTCCTAGAAAAATTGCTTCTAGACAACCTACTAGCTCCCTTTGGGCCACAGAATCACCATCTCTAGCCTTTACTGAGGTGCATAGCCAAACAAAGGAGCAAGATTTTCAAGAAATTGAGAATTCTAGCCCAAAATCGTTACAAGAAGGGAACCTTAGTAATCTCCATGAAGGAGGAGGAGAAACAAGGGAAATAGAAGAACCAAGATCTCCTCTTGGAATAGTTCAGCCACTAAGCAGCCTAGATAAGGGAAGTGTTGTCAAAATCATCCACAACAAAGCTGAACAACCTGAAGAGCTAAGATCCCCCCATATATTAGTTCAACAAGGAACTCTCATCATCCCGGACCAAGGAAGTGCTGTTAAGGCCATTCCTACTCCTTCGAGTCAGCCTAGGAATAACTCCCTAGAAATCCCAGAAGGATATTGGCACATATTTGATCAAATGGCCCAAAACCAACAAACACCTCAAACCTCCACACTGCAATATCCCATTGTAGATACTGCAATTAATGCACCTATGAAGGCCATTCCTCTGCAGCATATTCCTACATTCCATGGCCTAACATCGGAAGATCTAGACACATTTTTGTTTGAATTCGATGTATTATGTCGGGGGTATGACTATACCACTGATCCCCAAAAGCTAAAATTATTTCCCTCCACATTAAAAGGAGCAACTTTACGATGGTTTATGGGGTTAGGTGGAGGTGTTATAAATGACTGGGATCAAATGAAAGGTGCTTTTCTAAAGAAATATCAGGATTATTGTAGGTCTAGAGAATTAAAGGATGAAATATTTCAGATGGTAGCCAGACCTAATGAGACATTAGAAGAGTATGTTGAACGTTTTCAATATAATCTTCAGATATCTCCTTATGCATCATTACCCTTACCTGACAATGTGTTAAAAATGACATTAATTAAAGGAATGAAGGAACAATGGGTTGAAACACTAAATATTATGGGAAAAGGTGACATCTATCAAGAAAATTTTGCTAACATTATTGATTTATGTATCAGGAGTTCAAGAGGAAGTACAAGGCTAAAACCAGCGGAACATGACATGCTCACAAGGGACAACAAGATCTTTGGTGGAGGACTAACTCGCGCAGAAATCTAGAATTTACTGGAGAATTTCAAAACTGATATATTGGGGACTCTGACAACACTACTCGATATTTTGCAAGCTAAATAGAAACAAGTAGAAGCAGAGAAAAACCTGGCAATATTCTGCCCTAGATGCAGAAAGAAACACAGCCATAAAGAGTGCCCACTGGATGAAGTTCAAGTCTACACTATTTGTACAAAAGATCACTCCACAGAGAACTGCCACTCACTCCTGGGTTTGAAAGTAGTGTACAAAGAAGCAGAAGAAGAATCAGAATCAATGTACCTACTCAATCAGTGCCGTCAATGGTAGCCACGACAACCAGGTATGCCCTATGATCCATCTTATTCTTTCCAACCTCCACAATATCATGCTCAACAATATAATAAAATGTGGCAAAATCAGCCTCCCTTCCCAAACTGGTCACAACAACCATTTCCTTCATCACCATGGCCAAATCAAACAAGCCAACCTAATTGGCCAAATTTTCCCTACTCTCCACCATGTTGGCAAAACAATGCATATCCAACACAATGGTCCCCTCCCACTTCGCAGAGTCAAGCCTGGCAGTCAAACTAGCAAAGATCGATGAATCAGCCAGTTGGAACCATCCCTCTCCCTCAACCCACACTGCCAGTGCCATATACACTACAACAAAATCCCCAGTCCAACTTAAGACCACAACTCCCAGCCCAACCCAACCTGAACCCTAATAATAGACCAGTTCAATCTGTTCAAATAATCAAAACACCAGAACTAGAAACCGATGTAAGGGAGTGCAACGACCTTCAATTAAGGTCTGGACGCATAATACAGAACAACCACTACAAGAAGAGGATGTGGTCAGACAAAAAACTCACAAACAAGCAACCACATCTTCTCCCCCATTCCCAGAATGATTAATCGTACCACGCCCTATAGAACATCCTGAATTTGATCTTCTGGGAGAACTAAGAAATTTGTGTATAAAAATCCCACTCCTCCAAGCTATCCAAGATATCCTAATATATGCAAAAACCATCAAAGAGTTATGTATAAGAAAGCCAAAGAGGAGAATAATAACTAACCCAACCGTCCAAGTAGTTGTCACCCTATCTGATCTATCAGGAAGAGAAGCACTTGTCAAATATGAAGACCCAGGGAATCCTATAGTGACAGTCCAAATCAATGGACAAACCTTTTCAAATGCCCGAGTTGATTTAGGGGTTGCAATCAATATTTTAACAACCACCACTTGTCAAAAAATTGGCATTACATCAATGGAACCAACCTCCACCTTATTGGAATTGGTTGACCGATCAGTAGTTAGGCCAAAAGGTACACTACACGATGTAATGGTATCCATAGGTTCCTGGGAATACCCTACCAACTTTCTGATAATAAACCCCAAAAACCAACTCGATGGACACCCTTTAATCTTAGGTAGACTTTGGCTTGCGGCTGCTGATGCTTACATTGGCCGCTGACAAGGCAGTATGACTATAACTAGAGGGAGTAATATCAAGAATCTAGCTCTATACCCTCTAGCCCAGCCTAGTTTAACAATAATGGAAACTAACAAACAACCTGTATCATATATCACAAAAAACATTAGGTCCCCATTAACCATAGAAGATGCCCTCGATTTTAAAGACCAAACAGAGGATGACATTATTAACAATTTCATTAACCAATCTGAATCTAGAACCCATGTACAATGTCACATGATAGAGGTAGCATTTGAAAATGAACTAGAATAAGATCCCCTCAAAAGATACTCATGATCAATCAATACCCACTACCTCTATTTCAAACAACAAAACTATAGAGATTGAGCCAGGAAAAACCTTGAACATTAACAAAAACCTGACTCCTGAACATGAAGAGAAGCTGGTCCAACTACTGAGAAAATATAAGGAAGCTTTTGCATGGGATTATCCGGACATGAATGGAATTGATCCACAACTGTGTAAGCACCACATTTATACAAAAAAGTATGCTAGACCCATTTGCTAACCCCAACGGAGACTTAACCCTCACCTGAAAGATATTGTGAACGCCGAGTTACAAAAACTTTTAGATTTAAACTTTATTTATCCAATCTCCGATAGCAAGTGGGTCTCTCCACTAGTAGTGGTTCCAAAGAAGAATGGAAAATGGAGGATTTGTGTAGATTATAGATAATTAAACAAAGCAACCTAGAAAGACCACTTTCCCCTTCCATTCATTGATCAGGTATTAGACACATTCGCCGGAAAGAAATTCTTTTCTTTCTTGGATGGCTTCAGTGGATACAATCAGATTCAAATTACCCCTGAAGACCAGGATAAAACTACTTTTACCTGTCCTTGGGGAACATTTTCTTACAGAGTCCTACCCTTTGGCCTATGCGATGCCCATGCCACATTTCAGAGGGTCATCCTTAGCATCTTTTCAGATTTAATAAGTGAAGGGCTCGAAGTATACATGGATGATTTCACACCATATGGAGATGATTTTGAGCTAGCACTAGACACATTGGAAAAGGTGTTGCAACGATGTTTTGCCACCAGGCTCTACTTGAGCCATGAAAAGTGCTATATGATGATGACCGAAGGGCTCATCCTAGGTCATTATATCTCAACAGTTGGAATACAGGTAGATCCGGCCAAAATTCAAATAATTTTGTTAATACCTACTCCTACCACACAGACAGAGGTACGTAGTTTTCTAGGATTTTCTGGTTATTATAGGAGATTCATAGAGAATTTTTCTCAAATAGCTACAGCTCTATACACACTAAAAGGGAATGTTGATTTTATTTGGACAGATAAATGCGACCGTGATTTTGAGGATCTGAAAAAGCTTGTGTCAACAGCTCCAGTGCTCAGAGGCCCAAATTGGGACCTACCATTTCAAATTTCATCGGATGCTTCAGACACAACTATTGGAGCAGTCCTTGGGTAGGAAGAAGAAACCATATGCAATCTATTATATTAGCAAGAATTTGTCTTCTGCTGAGCTAAACTATACCGTAACTGAGAAAGAGTTTTTAGCTGTAATATATTCTGTAAATAAATTTAGGCATTATATCACTGGATATCGTGTTGTTTTATATACAAATCACTCTGTCATAAAATACTTAGAAAATAAACCTGTTACAAATGGTAGAGTAATAAGATGGTTGATTTTATTGCAGGAATTTGACATCACAATAAAAGATCGACCTGGGAAAGAGAATCCTATAGCTGATTTTCTCTCACGAATGTCAAAGCCAGTGGACGCAGCAGTAGTCGAAGATCAATTCCTAGATGAACATTTGTTCGTTGTTACTGTCAAGACATCCTGGTATGCTAATGTTGCAAATTATTTAGCAGTAGGCAAATTACCAAAGCATCTAACCCCCAATGAACAAAAATAGATTGTGAAACATAGTACCCGATTTTCTTGAATTGGGGCCTACCTATTTCATACAGGGGAAGATATGCACATCAGAAGATGCGTCCGTGAAGACGAATAATTTGACATTCTGAAAGCTTGTCATGATGGACCGTGTGGCAGACATTTCGTAGATCGTAGGACTGGTCACAAGGTTTTGCAAACAGGTTATTACTGGCCCACAATCTTTAAAGACGTTAAGAAATTTGTTCAAGCCCGTGATAGTTGCCAAAGAGCAAGACACCCTGGATAGTGCGACAAAATGCCTTTAAACCCACAATTAGTAATCGAACCATTTGAGCATTGGACGCTCGATTTTGTTGGTCCGTTCAACCCATTTTCAAATCAGAAAACATATATTCTAGTAGCAACAGAGTATGTTACCAAATGGGTTGAAGTAGAGGCACTTCCAAGAGCTACAAAGGACTCTGTGATTCATTTCCCGTTCCAAATATTTGTGCGATATGGCCTCCCGAGGGACATAATCATGAACAGAGGACCGCAGTTTGTAGGTAATAAAATTGCTGCAACATTAAAAAATTATCACATTCAACACAATTACTACTCCATATCTCCCACAGGCAAATGGCCAAGTAGAGAGCATGAATAAGGTGATAGAGGCAATACTTACAAAAACAATTGCATCACACAGATGCGACTGGGCTTCAAGATTGCTTGAAGCCTTGTGGGCATACTGAACAATGTGGAGAAACACCACTGACTATTCACCATATCAGCTAGTATTTGGAAAAGAACCCATCTTTCCAATAGAGTTCGAAATACAAACACTAAGAACAACACAGGAGATTGGTTTGAATTTAAATGAGGCCCAGATTAACAGAATACAAAAAATTAATGAGCTAGATGAAATTAGGCTCTTGGATCTTCAACACATTGCATTAATTCAAGAGCAGAGAGAAAAATGGCACGATGCCCTGATCAAAAAGAAAATCTTCCACGAAGGAGATTGGGCACTCCTATATGATTCCAGGTTTCAGGATTTTCCAGGAAAACTTCAGACTCAATGGCTTGGACCGTATGAAATACAAAAAGTGCATGACAATGGCACCATTACTTTGACTACTATTGAAAGATCTGGACATACCTTCAAAGCAAATGGTCACTGAGTGCAACTGTACCATAAACCACTTACTCGGGAATCCTTTTACCAGTAGCTATGGGAAGATTCTGATATGCAGATTCTTGCTGAGGAAAATAATCCTTCCTTGACATTGGTTCACTAAATAATTCCATTGTTCTTAAATTTTGTACATAAGGTTTTATTTTCTGCTTGTATAAACTACTTTTTGTAAAGATTTTTGCAAATTTTCTGCATTTTTTGTTTTTGTTTTTTGTTGTTCCTTTCCGAAGGAACAACACTTTCGCAATTTGGTGTTTCATTCTGAAGGAACAAAATTTCTGCATTTTTGTTGTTCCTTTCCAAAGGAACTGTTATCACTCAGGTTGTCCCTTAGCTCCTTGAGGGATACGGTCGAGGTAACCACAAACCAAACTTTGGACTGTAGGTGCTAGCCCACCAGTAGTCAGAGAGGGCTCTCTCTTTAGGATTTAGCTTTGTTGATGATGATTTTAGGCTAGCTATTGGGTACAAGGGGTTTTGTTTTAGTTTTGGTGGGATGGATGATGCTTTCAAGTAAAGAGGCAGGGATAGCATGAAAGTTTTAGAACCATTGGGCGTGGAGTCAAGGAGTAGGACTGCTGGTGCGTTTTCTTGGTCACAGGAGGGAATATGGAGCAAGCTAGCTGCACATGAAACAATCATTCAAGCTAAAGGATGGAGTGAAGGCTAGGAATGAGAGGTAGTTAAGAATCTCTCGTTCAACTTAGCAGAGGGAAGGTGAATGAGCTCTATCTAGGAGCAGTGAAGAATTCCTAGATAACTATCAAACATGAGTGAATTAGGGGAAATACGAGCCACAGGGAATTCATTTTCATTTCTAATTCGGATGAAAACATATAGAAACTGCATAAATTGAGCATAGAGGGGAATTAAACCAATTCTAAACTATTCATTCTTTCTGCTATTTTGGATGGTATATCAATGGAAAACAAAGGTAAGAAACACTTATTGAGTCATGTTGCAGCACAAGAATTCCACATTCAATTCTTCAAAACATTCATACACAGCACACAATCATTCCTCCAAGCTTTTCAGCAGTCTTTGATTAAGTAAAACATCAGGTATACAGAGCGAGTCTCTCTTGGAGCTATACAACCAACCAACCCTTTAAACAGTGAATTAGGGTGGTTTTTATAAGTAAAATATCTATAAAGATCAGATCTCAGACAGATCTGCTGTAATAAGTGTCTTTAACCTAACACATGTCTGAAATAAATGCAGGGAAATATCCTTGGGCTGCGCTGGGTGCAGCTGTACCAAAGGGGTTTAATGTGTTGTCTTTATGGCTCTGTGCTGATCACTTAGCCATAACTGTGCTTTGGGTTTTGATCCATGCTCTTGAGTGGTTCTAAGGAGCATTAACTGTGATGGGAGCGCCTTGATTGGCCTTTACAACTTTCTTTGACTTTGTTGGAGGTCATTCATTGTCCACCTGCATTGGGAATAAAGGTTTTCATTTAAAACATTCGACTGATACTCTTTGCCGCTTCCTTGATATGCTTTGGTACTGAATGTGCGCCTTTCTCACTTCTGATACTCTTTAAACTGTTGCATCGACCTTTCATGGCTACTGTTCGGCCCTTTGTTTGCTTTTAAAACTGTGTTTGCCCCTTTCTGAATGTTGCACGAAGAAATTCATGTCATTCTACGCCTTTCGGACCTGCTGGAGGCTGAGCCACGAAAGGGATTTCCATTTTGGCCTATTTCCCGTAGTGATGCGCAATTAGCGCTAGGCGCTAATCGCGCATCAAAAACTGCCTCAGATTTTGATTCCGGGCTTCCTAGGCTGCGATTTGCGCCTCTCGCGCTTTTTGACATTGATGTCAGCATGACGTCATGCGGAGGGACCCAGTACGGTGGGTGACATGGCAGGGTGACGTCAGCAGTACGACGGGTGACGTGGTAGTACGGTGGAGGAGGTTACATGGCGGTGACATGGCAAGGACGCGGCGGTAGGAGGCCAACGCAGGATGATGACGTCAGCATGACGTGGTGCTAACGCAGGAGGAGGAAAGGCGGTATCTGGTTTCGGGCACACCGCTTTTGTGTGCAGGCGGTATCGGAGGAGGGGGCTCCGCCACAGCCGAGAGGGTGACGCGTGGCGGGAGTACTACGGGAAAACCGCCCATCTCCCGGGCGTTAACCCTCGGCACATCAGGGCACAAAAAGGCCCGCCCACCGTAGATCTTGGGCGCGCCAGATCTGACAGTTGGTGGGACAGTTAACGCGGCGGATGGATAGATATGGGGCCCATGGCGCCTTTTATTAGTTTATTCATACGACAGGGGGGGGGGGGAAATTTAATAATGTGGGTTTTTATGGGTTAATGCAGCATGGGTGTGATTCGAACCCACTTTATCACAAAATATGAATGCGGATGGGTTAAATATAGGTCCCAGATGGACTCAATATTTCCCCAGACTTGATAATGTGGCTAAAAAATGCCAAGGGGTGGGAATATGTACGTAGGGGAGTTATTAACATATTTTTAGTAGGGGAAGGGGAGATAGATAGGGAGCTACATTGTAGGTTTTAACCCTGTACAGAAATTACCTGCATACGAATTCTTAAACAAAGAAAATAAACAATGCGAGAGCATAACCCATAAAACACATATGCACAGAGATTTTTCCCTGGATCCCAAAACCGGGACTACCAGCTTGATTTTTCATTATGTTCCTTTCAATGTTACAATACATATTTATACATGCCGAAGCATCCAATACCATGGACCGAAAAACCATCGCGTCCAATACCATGTGCGAAAAACATGCACAAAACCATAGGTAGGTTCGCCCAACCTAATATAGGGTCCCAAAAAAATTTTCCCGGGGCAGCCCGTAGAGGGGGGCTACCTGCCCCCCTCAAACCCCCCGGACAGGGGGGGCTGCCGCCCCCCCGCTGCGCAATCAGCGCAACAAAGGGGGGCTACCGCCCACCTCTAACCCCCCGTTTAACTACGGAGGTTAGTCGTGGAAAGAATATAACACAACCCAATAATCTCCCACTTGTTGTTTTCTTTCCACAGGGGGCCACAGGAGAGCTTAGTCATTTTTCCAGCCTTGAAACACCCATTGTTTCTCTACACCAAGAGAACTTCTCAGAGCTCACAGATTTTGTCAATGCATCTGCAGTATTCTTCAAAGTGTCCACCTTTACCAGCAACACCTTTTTGTCTTCTATCATATCCCTCACAAAGTGATACTGAACATCAATGTGCTTTGTATTTGAATGATAAGCAGGGTTCTTTGCCAAGAAAATTGCACTTTGGCTGTCACAGTCTATTCTTATAGCTCCCTGTACTAACCCCATACTTGAACACAATCTTGCAACCAAACTGCTTCCTTGCTTGCATGAGTGGCTGTCATGTATTCTGCCTCTGTAGTTGATAGTGCCACTACAGATTGTTTCTTACTCATCCAACTGACTGCACCTTGAAATAGGTTAAACACATACCCACTTGTAGATCTTCTCTGATCCAGATCTCCAGCCCAGTCTGCATCAACAAAACCATGAATATCCAACACTGTCCAATCCTGGTCTTCCTTGGTAGCACAAACCATAATCACTAGTGCCACGCAAATACCTGAAAACCCACTTCACTGCTGTCCAGTGCTCCTTCCCAGGTTTTGACATAAACCTGCTCAATACTCCCACTGCATGTGCAATGTCTGGTCTAGTACAGACCATTGCATACATCAGGCTACCGACTGCACTTGCATATGGAACACGGGACATGTCCTCTTCCTCTTCTTGTGTCTTGGGACACTGTTCAGCAGATAACCTCACACCTACAGGAATAGGAACCTTCACCGGTTTACTATCCTGCATATTAAACCTCTGCAGTATTGTCTCGACATACTTCCTCTAGTTTAACCAGAGCTTCCTCTTTGCCCGATCTCTTTTAATTTCCATGCCCAAAATATAGTTTGCAGCACCAAGATCTTTCATGTCAAATTTGGAGGACAATTGGGTCTTCAAATCCTGGATAATTTCTTTGTCATTTCCAACCAGCAACATATCATCCACATACAAGACCAGATAAATAACACGGTCACCAATTAATTTAAAATACACACAATGATCTGCTTTGCTTCTGGTGAAGCCAAGTACCCGTATAAATGTATCAAATTTCTGATACCACATCCTTGGTGACTGTTTTAACCCATACAGAGACTTCTTTAACTTGCATACCAGTTCTTTCTTACCCTTCACCGCAAAGCCTTCAGGTTGCCTCATGTAGATTTCCTCTTCCAAATCCCCGTGAAGAAATGCTGTCTTCACATCCATCTGTTCTACCTCAAAATCAAAAGCAGCAGCAACAGATAAAAGTAATCTAATAGAAGCTACCTTGGCAACAGGAGAAAAAATATCACCAAAATCAATTCCCGGCACCTGGGAATAACCTTTTGCTACCAACCAAGCTTTGTATTTCTCCACCTTTCCTTCTGCATTAGTCTTCTTCTTGAACACCCATTTGCTGCCAATGGGTTTCCTTCCAGCCGGCAACTCTACCAGATCCCAAGCCTCATTTTTGTGCAAAGATGCCATTTCATCAACCATGGCCTCTTTCTAGAGTTTTCCATCCTCTGAATCCACTGCTTCCTTCACAGTTCTGGGATCATCATCAGTAACAGACAAAGCAAAATTTGAACTGAAAGCAGATGGACTATACCTTTCTGGCTGCCTTCTTTCTCGACCTGATCTTCTCACAACCGGAGTTAGTGGCTCTTCATCTTCTGATTCCTCCTCTGCTGCAGAGTCTGATTCTTCCTCCTTTGGCTCAAACTCTATCTTCTCAGGTTCCTTTGGTTGGACTTCATGTTGAATAACATATTTTACCTCTCTAAACACCACATCTCGACTGTACACAACCTTCCATGTGACTGGGTTCCAAAGCTTATAACCCTTTAAACCATCCTTATACCCAATAAAGATGCACTTTTCAGATTTACTATCCAACTTGGTTCATTTCTCCTTTGGAACATGTACATATGCATCACATCCAAATACCCTCAGATGTGAAAGAGAGGGTTTCTTACCAGTCCATACTTCTTGTGGAGTCTTATCCTCCAACGCTGATGAGGGTGATCTGTTGATCAGGTAACGTGCAGTATCCACCGCCTCTGCCCAGAATTCCTGTCCTAACCCGGCACCACTGAGCATGCTTCTTGCCCTTTCTATCAACGTCTTGTTCATTCTTTCTGCGACTCCATTTTGCTGAGGTGTATATGGAGTAGTCTTCTGTCGTGCTATACCATACTTCTTACAAAATTCTTCAAATTCCTTGCTGCAAAATTCTCCACCATTATCTGTCCTCAGCACCTTTATCTTCTTCTCTGTCTGATTTTCCACCAGAGCCTTAAATTCTTTAAACCTGTCAAAGACTTCAGATTTCTTCTTAAGGAAATATATCCATGTATTCCTTGAGAAGTCATCTATGAATGATACATAGTACACAGACTTACCCAGTGATGGAACCTTCACAGGTCCAAACACATCACTGTGCACAAGCTCTAATATCTGTTTCGTCCTCTTACCACCAGAGGGGAAACTCACTCGATTCTGCTTCCCATACACACAATTTTCACAGAAATCAAAATCCAGAGAGCTATCATTCATACCTTCTACCATACCTTTACCATGAAGTATTCGAAGGCCCTTCTCTCCAATATGTCCAAGCCTTTGATGCCAAAACATGGTCTTCTCTCCAGAGACCACTAGATTTTCTACTCCATTTTCAGGAACCATAGAACTATTGCACCCATCAACAACAGTGCTACCTTGCAGTTTGTACAGAGTTCCAGTCCGAACTCCCCGCATCAATATTGGTGCTCCTCGAACCATCTTGCAGGTATCTTTCTCGAACACCATCTTTACACCTGCATCATCCAACTTGCTTACAGAAATCAGATTTCTGGCCAATGCAGGAATATGTAGAACACCCGGAAGTGTTCTAACCCTTCCACCTTGCAGCTTCAACTTTACTTTTCCCCGACCAATGATTCTATCCTTCCTATCATCTCCTAAGAAGACATCACCACCATCGTATTTCTCATACTCGCAGAACCACTCTCTATGGGGAGTGAAGTGAAAGGATGCACCTGAGTCAATCAACCATGCCTCATGATCTACATGTGTACTTGAAGAAGCCAAGTACACATCCCCACCTTCATCTGAGGTGGTTTTCGCCTCTGCAGAAGGAGCATCATCAGATCCCTTTCCTTTATCAGGAGCTTTAGATTTACAATCCCTTCTGAAGTGCCCTTCCTTTCCGCATTTCCAGCACACCACCTTTGTAGGTTTTCCTGGAGATTTAGATCTCCCACTCGATGACTTATTTTTGTTTCTGTTCTGGGACCGTCCTCGTACAGACAAGGCATCACCATTCTGGTTGTCCATATTCTTCCATCTCATCTCCTCCGTCAGCAAGGCTGAGACTATTTCATCAAACTGCAAAGCAGTTGCATTTCTACCTATTGCAATAACTAGACTATCCCACGAATCTGGTAGAGAACACAATAGACTGATGCACTTATCTTCATCTGAAATTTTAATATCAACAGATAATAATTGACTTACCACAATATTAAATGCATTCAGATGCTCTGTCACCGAGTCTCCATCTTTCATCCTCAGGTTATACAGCTTTTTCCGCAGGAACAGTTTATTCACCAGAGACTTAGATTGGTACAAAGTCCCTAACTTGACCCACAAAGCCTTTGCCGTAGCTTCCCCTGATACATTCAGCAATACTAAATCTGAGACACACAATCGTATTGTGCTCTTTGCCTTCCGATCCAATTTCTTCCATTCTTCATCGGTCACTCCCGATGGTTTAGTACCCGGATCTACTGCGATCCACTGATCTTTATCGACCAACAGATCCTCCATCTTGACTTTCCACAACTCAAAACTCTGACCATTGAACTTCTCAATCTCGATCTTTCCACTGCTCGCCATCTTCTTTCACCACCAGAATCGATCTCGCAGATCTCCCACTGAACAGGGTCTACCACAGGCCCGAGCGAAACCCCTCAGCAACAAAGGCGTCCCCTTGAAGCCAAAACAGCTCTGATACCAAATGTAGGTTTTAACCCTGTACAGAAATTACATGCATACGAATTCTTAAACAAATAAAATAAACAATGCGAGAGCATAACCCATAAAACACATATGCACAGAGATTTTTCCCTGGATCCCAAAACCGGGACTACCAGCTTGATTTTTCATTATGTTCCTTTCAATGTTACAATACATATTTATACATGCCGAAGCATCCAATACCATGGACCGAAAAACCACCGCGTCCAATACCATGTGCGAAAAACATGCACAAAACCATAGGTAGGTTCGCCCAACCTAATATAGGGTCCCAAAAAAAATTTCCCGGGGCGCTGCCTCGGACCCCGTAGAGGGGGGCTACCCGCCCCCCCTGTGACCCCCCCGCTGCACAATCGGCACAACGAAGGGGGGCTACCACCCCCCTCTAACCCCCCGTTTAACTACGTAGGTTAGTCGTGGAAAGAATATAACACAACCCAACATACATGGTAAAATTAGTAGTTAATATGACAAGTGATCAGAAAGCGCTAAGTATGTGAATATTAGGCTATTTATGGGGGAAAATGATTCATAGAGGAAGTATGAACATGCCTTGAGCAAAGCAGATCTTTACCAAGGCAAATGATATGGAAAATGATGAAAGTAAGAGGTATCAAGCAGATCTTGACCCCTTCAGGGAAGTTAGTGAATGATTTGGGAAGTGAGAAGAAGGGGGAGTTAGACATGCCTCACTTGAGCTCCTCCAAATGGAAAACCACATCATAACTGTGATCTGTGAAGATATAACACCTGAAAACATGAAATGGATTACAGAGCATGATTCTGCAACCACAAAACTACTTACCCAGCCTACTTACCTAGCATTTTTTCTTCTTTTTGCATAGGTGCACTTGGACTTGCAGACCCAGATTATCCTTTTCTCTTTTTTTCTGTCCCTCTATCTAAGTCTACACTTATTTCTTCCAAGGGCCCAGATTAAGCAGTTGGGCTCCTTTGTTTCTCTACCTATCTATAAATCTGCCAAGATTGAACTATTTGGACAGATAATGACTCTCTATATTCTAAAACAAGAAATTAAAACCTAGGGAAGCTAAGATTAGGCTGTTTGGACTTCCCTTAACAAAAACTTCTTCAAAAATGGATAACTCATCAAAATTGGGATACAGTAGTGGCATTTAGACTGGCACACTTTCATGGCCTCTTCTTTGGCCTCTTTTCAGGAAATATGGAGCATTGCAGTATGCAAAGTATGACATATTTGGCATGTAAAAATGTCAATCATGAAAGACGAACACCTGTTGCAACAGGAGGCTAACAGTGGTTCCACTTGGGGATGGATTCTCCTTGTGAAAAGACAAGAACAACAGGTCAGACTACCTTGATCTTCTATTGTTGTTGTGGACTGAAGAATTTCCTTGTGCCGGTTGCTAAAAATGTGAAACTCTGAAATAGGAGCATCCATCTCCTTCATTGAAATATTGTGAAATACATAGCACTGCCTGCTTTCTTCTGCGTGTTGGTTATTTATATACCATATTGCTTGAGCATTTCCTTTGAAATAGAACCAAACATGGATCAAAACTGATGTATTTCCCTTAGCTTCTGGTCTAGAAACAGTTGCTGATGTGAAACTAAACAATGCTCCTCTCTTATTGATACTTTTTGATTGGATACTGCAAACTGCAACCAGTTTCCTTTTATCATGAATTGTTGTGATATGACAGTGCTACTCCTGTTGTTTTGCTGAGACTATTGCAGAGATAGAGCCTTAAAAATGGAGTACTTGCATTGGTTGTGTCTTAACAGACTTTGCTGCTGCTCCTCTAACACTCAAACTGCTAAAAAAAATAAAACAAAGTGCTAATATATACAAATATTAATGTACAAAGAGATATGTACAGAGCTGCATTGTACCCCTTAATAGGGATCATGGTAATTTTTTAGCATTCGGCCATTAACAGGGCCTTCTTCAACAGTGCTGCCCTCTACAGACTTGAGGAAATATGTGTTATTTCCTTGAACAACAGAAATAACAAATGGCCCTTTCCATAAAAAATCAAATTTTGCATGTTTGCCCTTGTCTTCTCTTCATGAGTCCTACCTTAGAACTTTGTTGCCAATGTAGAAATCCTCAACCTTAGCTCTTTTATCAAACATCTTTTTGAGTTTCTCTTGCAATATTTGAGCTTTTTTATAAACTTGCTCTCTGGTTTGTTGAAGATGAATGGTCTGATTGATTCTTCTTTGAATATCATTTGGTTCCGCTTGGATCTCTTGCAACATTTTCATGATAGGAGTGCCCAAGGAGGATGGAAACGTCGCCTCCATGCCATACACCAGCTCATAAGGGCTCATCCCAATGGATTTTTTTGTTGAAAGTCTGTCTGCCCATAGGGCATTTGTGAGCTTTTTATGCCAGTTCTTCTTGTTTTCTTCTAAGACCTTCTTGATAATATTAATCAGGCTCTTGTTAGATGACTCGGCCAAGCCATTACCTTGGGGGTAATAAGCTATGGAGTGGCCCAAGGTAATGTGAAATTTATGGCAAAAACTGATCATCTTTTTGGATTTGAAAGTAATGGTGTTGTCAGTGATGATCTTCTCAGGGCAGCCAAATCTAGAAAGGATATTGCACTCAAGGAACTGGGTAATGATGGAGTCATTGACCTGTCTGCATGGGATGGCTTCAATCCATTTAGTGAAATAGTCAGTGGCTGTTAAAATCCACTTGTGCTGGCCTAAGGAAGAGGGGTGGATCTCTCCAATGAAATCAAGACCCCATTGTTGAAAAGGTTTCTCAGTTGAGATGGGTTTAAGGGGCAAGGGTAACAGCTTTCTTTTGCCCTCAAAGATTTGGAATTTATGACATGAGATAGCAAATTTCTTTATATCTGCAATTAGAGAGGGCCAATAGAAACCAACCCTTAAAATTTTATCAGCAGTGGACTTCCAATATAGATGTCCTCCACAGTCCCCTGCATGGAATTCTTTCATGATATTGTTAGTTTCATTCATGGTTAAACAATTAAGCAATATACCTTCATGATTTTTCCAAAATAATGCACCATCTATGACACAAAACTTTGAAGCCTTCATTTTTAAAAATCTTTTCTTGGTTCTGGACAATCCTGGGGGAGAAAACAGGTTTAACAATACAAAGCATATATCAGCATACCATGGGGATTGCAAAAAGGTTTCACTGATCTGTGGAGTTGCCAGCTCCTGTTCATTGTCTAGTTGATTGATGTCTAAGGCTTGAAAGTTTGTTTCGGACATCAGTTTGGCTAAACCTTGTCCCTTTATGAGCTTGGTTGGTTTAATTTATATGTCATACTCAAGGATGTTAGCAATCCACTTGCCTCTTTTGCCTTCTAGCCCCTCTTGGGTTAATATGTCTTTTACAACAGCATTTGGGACATAGGCAATCACATGTGAATAGAAAATGTAAACTCAGAAATCTTTGAGTGCTTTAACAAGGGCATAGGCCTGCTTCTCCATGATTTGGTATTTCAAAGGGGCATCTCTTAAGGCTCGGCTGAAAAATGTAATTGGCTTTTCAGCTCCCTAATCATCCTTTTGCAAAAGGACAACAGCTATGGTGTGCTCAGATGCAAATGAAAATATGATGAAATCTTTGTCAAATTGCGGACTCGTGAGGACAGGGGCTTGGGTTAAGGCAGTTTTGATACTCTCAAAGGCTTGCTTGGTCTCAAGAGACCATTTTACCTTAGCATCCTTTTTTAACATGTTGCTTAATAGTCTTATTAGTTCGGCTAGGTTTGGAATAAATCTTCTTAAGAAGTTGATTTTTCCAAGGAATGCTTGCAATTCTTTTATGCTTCTTGGATATGGGATTTGGAGGATGGCTTGGATCCTTTCCGGATCTATTCTAATACCATCTTTTGAGATGATATGGCCAAGGAGTTTGCCTTCTTCAAGGCCAAAGAGGGATTTCTTGGGGTTCAAGGAAATGCCATATTTCCTACATGTCATGAATATTTGCCTCAAATGTTTTAGGTGCTCTTGATCAGATTTGGAGAAAGGGGTTAAGTCATCAAGGTAGACAACTAGGAAATCATGTATTTCCTTGGCAAATGAAATATCCATTTCCCTTTGAAAGGTAGCACCAACGTTTTTAAGTCCGAAAGGCATCTTCACATACTTAAATGTTCCCCACTGTGTGGTAAAGGCTGTCTTGTCTTGGTCATCTGGGTGAACCAGTATTTGATTAAAACCTGAAAAGCCATCTAGCAAAGAGATTCAAGATGACCCCACTACTCTTTGTAGGATGTGGTCCCTTTTTGGCAAGGGGTAGTGGTCTTTTAGGGAGGCTTGGTTTAAATTTCTTAGGTCCACACATAGCCTAATCTCACCTGTCTTTTTTCTTGTGGGAACAAGATTGGATACCCATTCAAAGAATCTGATGGGTGTTATGATACCTGCTTCAAACATCCTTTTCACTTTCTTTTCAATTAAGGGAAGGAGTGCGGGATTGATTCTTCCAAGTTTCCGTTTGAAGGGATTTTGGTTTGGTTTTAAGGGAATGGTGTGTTGGATCACTGAGGTGTCATAGGATTTCAAGTCCTCATAACTCCAAGCAAATACATCTTGGAATTCTTTGAAAAAATCAATATATTTGGGTTTTTGATCGGGTGGTAAAGTTTGAGATATTTTGATCATTCTGGGCTTGTCTTCTGTCCCAATGTTGTGTTCCTCTATAGCAGTGTTTAGGGGCTGTATTTTTGGCTTTTTGGGAACATCATTTGCATCAAACGTATCTTCTAATGGAGTGAGGCCAGCAGGGAGAAAGTTATCTTTTAGATCAACGATCTCGGCCTCTGTTTCTACTATATCCTCCAAATGCATCTGTTTTAGCTCTTCTATGTTTGCATTGTCAAAAATAGTTGGGTTTAGGATTTGCTTGGCTGTTACAGCGGTTACAGCATGCTGATTTTCATTTGTTTGCTGTTGTTCATCCGTCATAACATCCATGTCAATGTTAATATTTGAAAACTCATGCTCAAGAGTGAGGAAGTTGTTAATATGGGCATCACTTTCAAACACTTGCCAATCTTTAACATTATTTGGGATAGTAGGCCTATGTTTTATCTCAGCAATAAAGTGGTGATTTGGCTCAAAGGGAAGCTTGCATGTACTAGCAAAAGTGGCTAGGCTGTGTGCATGAATGTTATGATCCCTTGAAATCTTGGCAAGCTTGGATTCAGTGAATGCATTGAGTATATTAGTAGCAGCAGTCCTATAGGCCCTCATTCTATTGTCATTGGTGACAAATTTTCCTTTCATTTGTTGTATGATTAAATCAGAGTCACCTAGAATAGACACTTTTGCAGCTCCTAGAGCTTTGAGCAATTTAAGGCCTAAAAGGAGAGCCTCATACTCTGCCATGTTATTGGTACATTTGAAATTTAGTCTGTAGGCATGACCTTCTGCATGATTGTTATGTGTATTGTGAATCCAGACACCTGCCCCGGCTCCTAACTTGTTAACCGAGCCATCAAACTCTAAATACCATGTGATTTCTTGCTTGTGGTTAGTATCAAGAGTTTCAGTCACTTTAGGATTGGGCAGATTTGAAATTTCTGTTTGGGGAGGTTTTTCTTGTATGTTGGTTGCCTTGATTGTTTTGATAGTTTCATCAGTATGGGAAACCAATTCTTCATCGGTGTGTGTGTTTAGTTCTAAAGCCAAGGGCTTGTCATCAGTGAGAGTATTTGTTTCATCATTAAATAGAATAAAAGAATCCATATTAGAATGGATTGAGTGAATATGAAAATTTTGGGGCTTATCCTCACTAGTTACCACATACTTCATCAGTGTTTCTCTATATAGTCTCTTTGGTTGCCCAAAGACAGATATAGTGGCATAAGAGAAGTCTAATTGGAGGGATCCTTGAAGTTTTGCTCCCCAAGATCTTGATAATAGCATGCCATAATTTGGTGGAATGTTAGCAACCACCACATCCATGAGGATAGTCTTGTTGGGATATTGGACTAAGGAGACACACAAGTCTTTGATAAGGCCTAAACACTTGACTTGACTTGAGTCAAAGGAGAATAGATCTTTGTAGGGTCTTGTGACATCAAGGTTGAGTTTTTCCATTACAGCTTTGGGCATAAGGTTGTGTGAGGCACCTGAGTCAAACATAGCATTATGCAGGACTTTGTCATGTATGTGTAAACTAACATAAAAAGGTAGAACAGATCCATAAGTTGATTTTCCATTAACTTCAGGACCGAACAACAGTTCAGGCTGATCATCAAGAACATTCACATCATCCTTAAACTCTGGCATTTGAAGTGATCTTTGAATTTGTTGCCTATACACTTCATGTTTGGCAAGTTCAGATAAGGGGATGGAAATCTTCAGTTTACCTATTTCTGCCTCTAAGTCAAACGATTTTTTAGATTGGGTTTTAGTATTTTGGGAGGCAGGCTTCCCTTTTTCTATTGGAGTATCAGTAGTTTGGTCTTGTTTGTCAGCATTAAGGGAAGCAATTGCTTGCGGTTTTTCAGTTTTAGGAGGGCTTTTTGGAACGCTGTTCAAATTCTCTTTCGAGGAAGAAGGTGGCAGAGGCTGATCATTAGAAGATTGCATTTCTGTTATGTCCTCTATGGTGACATCCTTTGGATTAGGGACTATTTTACCAGCAGTTTCCATGAAGGTAACATTTTCTTTAATTTTCTTCGGCTGCTTGGTATCATTTGCCTTAACCTTTTTAGGCACATCTATGGTTCTTGTCCTCAGCTTATATTGTTTATGGACTTCATACACAGCAATATCATAGCCTTGTTTAAAATCAAAAGACTCACCAGAATTAGTCTGAAATTGATTAAGGTCATGTTCATCTTGGTCTTGTTGAGTTAGGAAAATTTGTTGCTCAGCCTTCAAATCCACCAAGTTCATGTGAGTATCTTCTGCCTGTTCACTAGATGTAGATGCTTCAGTGTACTTTTCATGAAAAGGAGGCCTTACATCATGGTGTGGGCTAGACCTACCAACATTTGTATTCTGAGTTTTCCAGAAATTTGTGTTCCTTATGGTATTGGGTTGTTGTCCTTCCCATGATGATTTCCTCTCAACACTCTCTACTTTGTCTCCCAGCCTGTGCATGCCAGTGATAATAGCATCCAGCTTTTGGTCTAAGGCTGAGGGTTCCTCTTTAAAGGTGGTTCTTCTCTCAGTTCTAGCTCTGTTTCTTTTGGCAATTAGATTTGCCTCTACGCTAACAGCAACATTTTGCATGTCTGCAAGGGTTTGAAGGGCTCTTTCCCTTAACTGATAAACCATGTCAGTGTCAAAACCATCAGGGAATTTATACAAAGCAAGATCAGGTGGAGCTATTAAGTTTTGTGGTATTGCATTATAAATATTATTAAATCTTGCACAATAGTCTAAGACAGATTCTTGAGGGCCTCTTTTGATGGTGTCATATTCAAATAATATGTGCAAGGGGTCTTTCTTTTTCTCCCATCTGTTGATAAATGACTGGTATAAGGCTTCTGGGTCTGCTATGGAATTGACTGTGAGTGCTATAAACCAAGTTCTAACATCACCTGTCAAACTTTGGACGAAAATCTTCATTCTGACGCTATCGTCATCTATCTCGTATTTCTAAAAATAGTCTTGCATCTTCTTTGTATGCTGAAGGGCTGTGCAAGAGCCAGTTCCATCAAAGTATGTGATTTTAGTTTGATAATCCTGAGGCATAGCCCCTGGATTAGCAGGTAACTGCAGGGGTGCATATCTATTAGCCATGTTTACTGGGATAAGTGGAACAATAGGAACAGCTGGAACAGCTGTAACAACAGCGGTCAGGGGAGTATGTGTAGTAAATGGAGGTGTGGAAGGAGTGCTTTGAGAGGTAGATGATGAACAAGGGGAAGTGAGGGTTGAACGAAATAAAACCTTGACAGGGGTCGGAACACAGCTTGTCTGAACTGTTTTAGGGCTAAAGTCAACAAAATCTTCTCTTTGCTCTAGCTTCCTGAGGTTCCTTGGGATTAAATTGGGATTTTCAAAAATAGCTGAGGGGTTTGGGTCTGGATTTGACCTTGTATACTATGAATTCCTTTTGGGAGCCAGATTCTGAACTTGTTTTGGTATTTTCTGTGAATGCTTTTTTAGAATTAGCAAGGAATTGATCAAATTTTGGAATAGCTATCTATAACTTAAAACTGGCACGAAGTTTGACTGAAGCAGCATTTGCTTACTCCTGTAAATGCAAAGCAAGAACAGTTTCAAAGGCTTCCTGGCTAACATTCAGGCTTCGTCTGTAGTTTTAAGGAATATGCAGCAATTGTAAAATTCATTGTTTTTCCCCAGTGTAGCTTTCCAACTTGATTTGTGAGATTTAACTGAGGATGTCCCCCAGCGGAGTCGCCATTATGTTATCACTCAGGTTGTCCCTTAGCTCCTTGAGGGATACAGCCGAGGTAACCACAAACCAATCTTTGGACTGCAGGTGCTAGCCCACCAGCAGCCAGAGAGGGCTCTCTCTTTATGATTTAGCTTTATTGATGATGATTTTAGGCTAGCTATTGGGTACAAGGGGTTTTGTTTTAGTTTTGGTGGGATGGATGATGCTTTCAAGTAAAGAGGCAGGGATAGCATGAAAGTTTTAGAACCATTGGGCATGGAGTCAAGGGGTAGGACTGCTGGTGCATTTTCTTGGTCACAACAGGGAATATGGAGCAAGCTAGCTGCACGTGAAACAATCATTCAAGCTAAAGGATGGAGTGAAGGCTAGGAATGAGAGGCAGTTAAGAATCTCTCATTCAGCTTAACAGAGGGAAGGTGAATGAGCTCTATCTAGGAGCAGTGAAGAATTCCTAGATAACTATCAAACATGAGTGAATTAGGGGAAATACGAGCCACAGGGAATTCATATTCATTTCTAATTCAGATGAAAACATATAGAAACAACATAAATTGAGCATAGAGGGCAATTAAACCAATTCTAAACTATTCATTCTTTCTGCTATTTTGGATGGTATATCAATGGAAAACAAAGGTAAGAAACACTTATTGAGTCATGTTGCAGCACAAGAATTCCACATTCAATTCTTCAAAACATTCATACACAACACACAGTCATTCCTCCAAGCTTTTCAGCAGTCTTTGATTAAGTAAAACATCAAGTATACAGAGCGAGTCTCTCTTGGAGCTATACAACCAACCAACCCTTTAAACAGTGAATTAGGGTGGTTTTTATAAGTAAAATATCTATAAATATCAGATCTCAGACAGATCTGTTGTAATAAGTGTCTTTAACCTAACACATGTCTGAAATAAATGTGGGAAAATATCCTCAGGCTATGCTAGATGCAGCTGTACCAAAGGAGTTTAATGCGTTGTCTTTATGGCTCTGTGCTGATCACTTAGCCATAACTGTGCTTTGGGTTTTGATCCATGCTCTTGAGTGGTTCTAAGGAGCATTAACTATGATGGGAGAGCCTTGATTGGCCTTTACTGCTTTCTTTGACTTTGTTGGAAGTCATTCAATGTCCACCTGCATTGGGAATAAAGGTTTTCATTTAAAATATTCGACTGATACTCTTTGCCGCTTCCTTGATATGCTTTGGCACTGAATGTGCACCTTTCTCAGTTCTGATACTCTTTAAACTGTTGCATCGACCTTTCATGGCTACTGTTCGGCCCTCTTTTTTCTTTTATAACTTTGTTTGCCCCTTTCTGAATGCTGCACGAAGAAATTCATGTCATTCTGCGCCTTTTGGCCCTGCTGGAGGCCGAGCCATGAAAGGGATTTCCATTTTGGCCTATTCCCCGTAGCGATGCGCGATTAGCGCTAGGCGCTAATCGCACATCAAAAACTGCCTCAGCTTTTGATTCCAGGCTTCCTAGGCTGTGATTTGTGCCTCTCGCGCTTTTTGATGGTGATGTCAGCATGACGTCATGTAGAGGGAACTAGTACGGCGGGTGACGTGGCAGGGTGACGTCAGCAGGGTGACATCAGCAGTACAGCGGGTGACGTGGCGGTACAGTGGAGGAGGTTACGTGGCGGTGACATGGCAAGGACACAACGGCAGGAGGCCGATGCAGGATGATGACGTCAGCATGACGTGGTGCTGACGCAGGAGGAGGAAAGGCGGTATCCGGTTTCGGGCGCACCGCTTTTGTGCGCAGGCGGTATCGGAGGAGGGGGCTCTGCCACAGCCGAGAGGGTGACGCGTGGCGGGAGTACGACGGGAAAACCGCCCATCTCCCGGGCATTAACCCTCGGCACATCGGGGCACAAAAAGGCTCGCCCACCGTAGATCTTGGGCACGCCAGATCTGACAGTTGGTGGGACAGTTAACGCGGCGGATGGATAGATATGGGGCCCGCAGCGCCTTTTATTAGTTTATTCATACGACGGGGGGGGGGGGGGGAACTTTAATAATGTGGGTTTTTATGGGTTAATGCGGCATGGGTGTGATTCGAACCCACTTTATCACAAAATATGAACGCGGATGGGTTAAATATAGGTCCCAGATGGACTCAATATTTCCCCAGACTTGATAAATGTGGCTAAAAAATGCCAAGGGGTGGGAATATGTACGTAGGGGAGTTATTAACATATTTTTAGTAGGGGAAGGGGAGATAGATAGGGAGCTACATAGTAAAATTAGTAGTTAATATGACAAGTGATCAGAAAGCGCTAAGTATGTGAATATTAGGCTATTTATGGGGGAAAATGATTCATAGAGGAAGTATGAACATGCCTTGAGCAAAGTAGATCTTTACCAAGGTAAATGATATGGAAAATGATGAAAGTAAGAGGTATCAAGCAGATCTTGACCCCTTCAGGGAAGTTAGTGAATGATTTGGGAAGTGAGAAGAAGGGGGAGTTAGACATGCCTCACTTGAGCTCCTCCAAATGGAAAACCACATCATAACTGTGATCTGTGAAGATATAACACCTGAAAACATGAAATGGATTACAGAGCAGGATTCTGCAACCACAAAACTACTTACCCAGCCTACTTACCTAGCATTTTTTCTTCTTTTTGCATAGGTGCACTTGGACTTGCAGACCCAGATTATCCTTTTCTCTTTTTTTCTGTCCCTCTATCTAAGTCTACACTTATTTCTTCCAAGGGACCAGATTAAGCAGTTGGGCTCCTTTGTTTCTCTACCTATCTATAAATAGGCCAAGATTGATCTGTTTGGACAGATAATGACTCTCTATATTCTAAAACAAGAAATTGAAACCTAGGGAAGCCAAGATTAGGCTGTTTGGACTTCCCTTAACAGAAACTTCTTCAAAAATGGATAACTCATCAAAATTGGGATACAGTAGTGGCATTTAGACTGGCACACTTTCATGGCCTCTTCTTTGGCCTCTTTTCAGGAAATATGGAGCATTGCAGTATGCAAAGTATGACATATTTGGCATGTAAAAATGTCAATCATGAAAGATGAACACCTGTTGCAACAGGAGGCTAACAGGAACAACACTTTCGCATTTTGCTATTCCTTTTTGAAAGGAACAACATTTCCACATTTTTGTTGTTCCTTTCCTTTTTGAATGAACAACACTTTCACATTTTGCTGTTCCTTTCTGAAAGAACATCATTTCCGCATTGTTGCTATTCCTTTCCGAAGGAACAACACTTTCGCATTTTGCTGTTCCTTTCCGAAGGAACAACATTTCCACATTTTTGTTGTTCCTTTCCGAAGGAACAACACTTTCGCATTTTGCTGTTCCTTTATGAAGGAACAACATTTCCGCATTTTTGTTGTTCCTTTCCGAAGGAACAACACTTTCACATTTTGTTGTTCCTTTCTGAAGGAAAACCATTTCCACATTTTTGTTGTTCCTTTTCGAAGGAACAACACTTTCGCATTTTACTGTCCCTTTTTGAAGGAACAACATTTCTGCATTTTTGCTGTTCCTTTCTGAAAGAACAACACTTTCACATTTTGCTGTCCCTTTCTAAAGGAACAACATTTCCATATTTTTGTTGTTCCTTTTCGAAGGAACAACTCTTTCACATTTTTTTGTTCCTTTCTGAAGGAACAACATTCCCACATATTTGTTGTTCCTTTTTGAAGGAACAACATTCCTGCATTTTTTTCGTTCCTTTCTGAAGGAACAACACTTCCGTGAGATTGTTTTGCCGTTCCTTTTAAAGGAACAACCCTCCTTCACATTTTTTTTCTTTTTGCCGTTCTTTCCGAAGGAACAACAGTTTTGATTTCGGATGATCTTAGGCTGTTCCGCCAAAGGATCAGTATTTTATTTCGCGCTTGCTTTATTTGTTGTTCTGTTTAAGGAACAACTGCTATTCCTCTTAAGGAACAACAGTTTCGAGTGTATTTTTTTCTTTTGTTTGTTGTTCCTCTTAAAGGAACCACGATTTTTCATGCAGATGTTCTTTTGCTGTCCCTCTTAAGGAACATCAACTGTTCCATCTAAGGAACAACACTTTTTGAGTGCATTTTTTTTGTGTGTGTGTGTTTCTTAAAGAACATCATTTAGAGGATTTTTGTGAATGATGGTTCACTGTTTATGATCCCTTTAAGGCACAGGTATACATTTATGCAAGAACACAAAAACTAGAGGATACTGAAATTGGAAAACCAAAGAAAAATCATTATCTTTAGAGAAATTGCTTTGAATCGATAAGAAAAAAGAGGAAAGGAAAAAACTATTTATATCACTTTGCTGTCTTTATTTTCACTAAAACCGATTTGATTGATTATTTTTATCATGTTGGTTCTTTCTTAACCTTCATAATTCTCTTTGATCATTATTGTTGAATAAGAATAAGGGCATATTTTCCTCTATTGAGATGTTCAGACTTCTTCCACCATTCCTACTCTTAAGGAGTGTTGAGCCATTCTCTGTATATAAATAGGAAAGTGCTATATAAAATAAAAAAAAAGAGAAAAATATATGGTTACTAACATGATTTGTCAGATGAAGGATAGGGGGTCTCATCAAGAGCCAGCCTACCATGATCATAAGGAAGTAGTGAAGTGGCACTCCCACTATGGCCACCACACCACGGATATGATCCAAGAGGCACATCAGAAAAATAAAAAAGTCCTTGGAACAGGAGGTCTCATCACGAGCCGGCCTGCCCACCTTTCACTCCTTCCTGGTGAATGGCATTGTGATTCATCTGGTTACCAAGCCATCACAATGGCCTCCATTCTGACATCACACAACACTTTCCTAGGCATACATAAAGGATTATGGTTCCAAGGGTGAAACAAACAACTTTGTCAAGGTTATGAACACCTGTGGGCAACAGAGCTCTGCTGATGGTATTGAAGTCATGCTTTTCATACACTAATAGTCATTATAAACCATTTTCTTATATCTTTATCTTGATTTCAAATGAGAATATGTTATATAACCCTTTCGAACCTCTTACACATGAAAAATCATTTATAAATCAATCATAATGGTTAAAGTGGATAATGACTACATAAGCATTTTTACTTACGTTAGCTGTCCTCTCCCCTATTTTTCACATCATTTCATAGCATTTCCATATCTATTCGCGATTTCCATCATAAGCCTCGATTTCAGTAATCTGCTGCTTTTTGTAATCATGTCATGGATATATACACCGTTCCTTTCTTTTTACTATACGACCGCAGTCAAACACGTTGCTCCTTTATTTGCCGGTCGAGGATGACCTATCATATTTCAGGGGGGAACGGGTGACCTCCAGAATACATCGGCATATGTATCAACTCCCTATTTGGAGGTACTATGACTCCATCAGAACTCGGAAATAACAAGTTTAATGGTATTGATATTTCCCAATATGCACAACTTGCTGTTCCATTGTCATTTTTGTGTTTTTGCTATGTAAAAATTAACAGTGTACTAAGCTTGAACAAAAGGGGAGGCAGATCAATAAGTAGTGAACCGCAGGTGTTAATAATCTCGAATGCTGCACACAAAATTCTAGTGAGAGCAGGATGGATTGCCTACCTTAACTGACTATAGTAGTCTCATGAAACGGTGGCTATCAAAGTTTCGCAGAATTTGCAGGAAGATCATTTCATGGTGAGGGGGAGGCAAATAACAGTAATAGATGCGGTAATAGCTGAAGTATCTGGACTACCAGCTATTGGACCAGTATGGACCCAGAAAAAATGAGACTTTGAGATGCCATAGCCATCTTCCAGGACGAAGGACAGAACCTTACTGTCAAAGGAAAAGGAGTCCTGCCTGCAACCCTGGGAGAACTATGGGTAGAATTAGCCAGAATTGTGCAAAGCTACATCACATGCGATGGGATAAAGGATGTGGTAAGACCACGCCATCTCAAATTATTAGTAGTATTAAAACAATAATGTGCTATAGATTTGCCTGCATATTTAAATTTTTTATTGCATGATGCTGCTCGGAGCATAAGGAAATCTCATCATCCAGAGACGGTAGTAAGTCATCATGACTAAATTCGGCTAATAGTTAGTTATAATCTCACTCAATAGTAGATTAGTTGGGAAGAAATGGTATTCTCAATAGATGGGGGATTTGCCTTACCAGCCCCAAAACAGAAAAGAACTGCTAGCACATCAAATAGACCGCAGAAATGCAGACAGTCCACCAGATTGGGGAGAAGCACGGGAATGTTGGGAAGTCCCCAAGATAATAGTAGCCAACCCTTAGAGATATATGACCTAGAGGATGAGCAAGCCCCACAACTTGAAGGAGGGGAAAACGAAGAAGAAGAATTAGAAGAAAATACGGAAGAGGAATCGGAAGAGGAAACTGAGCACTCCGGCGAGGAAGAAGGGGAGGAAGCAAAGCCACCCAGCGGAAGCCCATTACAGAACCCTCTACAAGAAGATGAATTGGCCCAAATTTTGGCCAATATGGGTGAATATATCCAACCCCATATCCCACTCAACCTCAATATTTAGGCAGGACAATCACAGGAACACTCTGTTCACAGCAAGAGTGCATTTGAGGATATGAATGACGAAGAAGAAGTAGAAGCAGAAGCCACCCAGGAAATAGAAGATCAAACCAAGGTTACCTCACCTAAGAATCCTAATCAAGAGGATGAGAATAATGAAGAAGTGTTTGAAACAGAAAATATGGAAATAAGCTAGGGTGAGGGTACAATCCCTGAAGAACAAAGCCCAGGCCTAAGAAAAGAAACAACTGTTCCTTTGAATAAGAAGACGAATGAAATCAAAAGGCTGTGAAAGGAACAACAAAGGCTACTAAATGTAGTAAAAAAACTCAGACAACAAATAAGGGTCCTAAAAATGGAGAGAATCTCAAAAAGAACCCCTAGAACAAAGGATGCAGCCACCTAGACGAAACCCCATAAAATGAAGACCAAAAGAACTCAAACTAAACTCATTATCATTCAGGACCACAAGGAACAACATGCAACTGTTACAAATGCAGAGGTCCAAACAAAAGATACACCAATCTATAATAAGTATGTCCAGACATAGGCATTTTCCTCTAGCGTCATGACCGATCAGACAGTTCATGAGAAGGAAACGCAGACTATAGGAACCAAATATCGGAATGAGGAGATCTCAGTAGATCTTCAGCCCAAAAATGTTTTGATGGATAATGATCCTAGGATGGTGGGACTTCAAGAGGATTTGGCATAGGCCCAGCAGACTATAGAAAAGCTCACAAAAGAAACTATTCCTCAGGAGAAATATCAAAAGTTACACAGAAAGTAAAGAACATCAATGCATCGGAGAACGAGGCCTTTGATAGATGTCGAAAGGCAGAGGAAAAGGTTGAAAAGGTAACAAATAAAATAATCTCAGTCATAAGTCGAATGGATACCCTCTGTTCTATATATACTGATGTTCTAGCATGTAAGGCACCTACCAAAAATTATGCTTTGTTTTTGATAGAAAGGTATTTAAAGTTAAAAATTAAGGTTGTCAAGGCAGGGGTGCCTATAGAGTTAAAAACTATTGATGATTTTATAAATTGTTGTAAACATTATGGGGTGAAAGTCCAACAATTGCTATGTGAGTTTTATTTGCATAATTTTGTGTTGGAGGATGAAATGGAAAAGAATCCCATTCCTTTTGTGTGTGATATCCAGCTTCAGGCATTCATCTCTTTTGATGTTAACCAGTTAAAGTGGCTCAAGGCCTATAACACCTTTCAGAGACAAGAAAATGGGTTAGACATTTGGGTAAGGGGTGAATTGAAGAGCCCATTACAACTATGGGATAAGCATAGAAGCTTACTGAGAAAGAAGGGTGTGATCCAGACATTGGGACCCATTCACAGAATAGTTGTCCAGCAAGGGGTAGAATACTTCCTATCCATCAAAGACCTTTCCATAGAAGTAGCTAAACTTTGATGGAAGACTTCCAATCGAAATGTTCAGGATAGAGAGCCATTCAATTACGAAAATTTTAAGTTAGCTGCTGATCACCTGGTTACTTATAGTAACCTCATCTTGAGAGAAGGCCCGTATTGGCTAGGTTGTAGGTTTCAAAGTCCAATTATCTGGTATCCTGCAGCAGGGTATAAGGCCCTATATGAATTGCCTAAAGGGCAGACAGGGTGAATTTTTGAAGTTTTAGCTACACATCATGGTTTTAGACCACTTCATGAAAATCCCTCTCTAGCGTATTCCCTAACTGCCTTGCATGTAAATTACATAGTTTTCATGAGGGCATGAAAAAGGGTAAGCAGGGGGGTGTGTTGAGTGTTGGAAAAGGTATGTATTTACCATTTATTTCTTTATCTTTTCCTTTGAATCATAACTCCTTTACATTCTAGGATGGTGATATGTTAAAGAATTATGATAGAATTAAGGAGATTTGTGATTGATACAAAATAACTAATTATTGTCTTTTTCTATACAGAAAGTGAAGGAAATAGAAAATCACTATTCAGGAGGAAAAGACAAAGCAGAAGCAACTACTGTCCCTTCGATAGGAAGCCATATCTAGACTAGGAGAACAAGACCAGAGCGCAGGGTCCAGGAAAAGGAAGAGAAAATGTGACATCAACACAAGAAGACAAAACGATAAACTGGAGATCAAAGATACAGTGAATCCCTCAGGATCCTTTGATCTTGAGGGATCGCTGCTTCAAGAATTATCTGTACTCTTGATACTTCTGCCTGGCCATTATAAAAAGGGACAGCGCTGGTAGCCTAGGGGGCGGATATTATTATCAATTTGTAGAACTTACTGTTGTAATCTCAACTTTTATCATCAACTCTCTTTGAAGAGCGATAGCTGTAACTCTACCATATATGATTAATATATAACTCAGTTGTTGTTCCGTTATTTTTTCCTAGAGTAAACGCAGCATTGCTTTCCTGGTGGCTAAGGGCCCAGCCCTAGTGTATCCACTTGCTTCTTGTATCACTATTTTACAATTACAGTTGTGTGTGGTTTGATTTCCTTTGCATTTCCTTAACTCGCTTTATTCGGTAATCTTTTGTTTCTAAACATTTCACTGAATTTCTCTGTTATATCGAAATCGTAATTGGATAGCAAGATTATTATTCACAACTTAAAATGTCATGTTGTTCATTCTGAAACAATATTGCACTGTCTAATTCGGATTCTGTTGTTCATTTATAGTTGCGATTGTTGTTCATTTAACTACAGTTCACTTACAATTGTGATTGTTGTTCATTTAGTTACTGTTCGAGTATAATTGTAATTGTCGTTCCTTTATACCTGTGGTTAATGTCCATTATGCTAGAATAAGATTACTGATTCAATTACTCTATAGTCGTTGTTTGTTTACACTTAATTAGGTTTGTTGTTCCTTTATTAGTTAAAGATCGTTGTTCAATTCATTTTGGTTAAGATTTCTGCTCAATTCATTTATGTAGATTAAGCTTCGTTGTTTGACCTTTTCAATAGATTTAGTTGTTGTTCCTTTTCTACTAATTGAATTTTTATTTCCAGTATTTAGTGTGGATAGAAAGATCTACAAATGTAACGAACATTGAATACTGCTGTCTAAGTTCTCATATTGGAGATCTTGTTTGTGATTGATTTTCATTTACATCAGTTTACAGGGGAAAGAGTTATCATTACTGAATCCACGACTGATAGCTACTAAATAAATGATTTAGTTACAGAGCATTTAAGTTTCTTTCCATTACAATTAGATTTTGTTTCCAGCATTCATTTACTTTTGCAAGCACTATACTGCAAACATTACTCTTGAACGAGTGACCGCCTCAGACTGAGCACACTCTTGAGATAAAAAATTGTGCCTAGATTAATAATTAATGTAGGATAAATAGGGGTTAAAAGACACCTTTTATCACTCAACAAGCAGCAGTGAGGGATTATATTGAGAGATGGATAGCTTGAGAGCTAAAGCTTTGTGTAATCCTAAAATATTTCCACTTGTATGATAATACAGATAGCGGGGTTTTTAGCTGAGGCTTTCCCCAGAGTATTCTTTTGTGTTTCATGTGTGATTGAATCTTCTTCTCTATTTTATGTGTTCTATTTGATCTTGTTCAAAATCGATTAAGCTTCCACAAGTTTGATTGTAGAAGTAGATTAAGTATTTTTCTTTAGTACATTGCATAATAAGTTTAATCTACAGTGAGAATTTCTACATGTTATCAGAGCTACTGATTTGTAGGAATTTCTACACTTTGTATATTGTTCTCCGCCTTGATCACCTTTGCTTCTATACCATGTAGAAATTATCACTGTAGATCACCTGATAATGCAATGTAACTAAAGCAAAATATTTGATCTACTTCTACTATCAAACTTGGGGAAGCTTAATCGATTTTGAGCAAGATCAAACATAACACATATAACAGAGAAGGAGATTCAATCACACATGAAACATAGAAGAATACTCTGGGGAAAGCCTCAGCTAAAAACCCCACTATCTATATTATCATACAAGTGGAAATATCCCAGGATTACACAAAGCTTTAGCTCTCAAGCTATCCAACTCTTAGTACAATCCCTCGCTGCTGCTCTTAGAAAGAATAGACAACACATATGCCTTCCTTCAGTCCTCCAAGCCTCCTATTTCCTTGCACAGTTTCTCCTGGGTCCTCTAGCTGCCACCTGTGTGATTCTCACCTCACACACTGCTCTGACCTCTGTAGTAATTGCGCAATCCTGAAGGAATCAATTCCTTCTGAATGCAAGAGATATTCACATGGGAATATTCTAGCAACTAATAGTACATTGTCCCTGCCTTTAATCTCAACTGGGTCGTTGTCTGAACTAACATGCATGAGTTATTTATGATAAAATATTCAGTTATCTGGAGAACACTAGTTGCATGCATGCATGCATTAACTGAATGAACTCATAATTAGTTCCACAAACTGTTTGAAACTAATTTAACTAGACTTAACTCAGTTAACTGAGCTAACTAATTACAACTCAAATACAACTCATCCTTATCTCCTTAGTTAAGGGATAACTTCCTCAATCAAAGGGATAACTGTTGCATGTCTTCACAAAGACTTAATATTTGATTTTCACCAACTAATTAACTCAAGATGAATTAATTAATTATTTTCAAACAACTGGTGAGACTAGATTTGAATTTTAATTCTCAATTTTAATTCAAGGACAAATTAAAATTGGAATATATCCTGAAATGGTATGTATAGCAATGCTATTTTTAGCTTTTCTTGTTGCTATTTTCAACATAGGTAGTGGAGTATAGAGGCCTTGCTTCTTGATGGTCAGTTTGGCAATGATGTAGGTAGTGCAGGATATGATGCACTTCACAACATCCTGTCAAAGATTCGACTAATAGAAATAATTCTGCAATACTGACACTGTTTTCTCGACCCTGTAATGCCCAACGACCCTACTGTAGTGTGCTTCCCAGATCATCTTGGCTCGTTCGCTTGAAGGAACACAAAGGTGTCCAAGGTGGCATAGCAGGGCATCCTGGAGGTGAAAATCTAGAACTTGCTGACCCTCCAAAATCATCTGGAATGTGTGGCTGAATTTTGGGTTGCTTTTGTAGGTAAGTGGCCAATCAAAAGTCTCGTGTCCACAAGAGTTGAGCACGGTGGTTAATGCCATGATCAGTGGTTGGTTGAGGCAGTATGCAACATTATTGGTGCTACCCTTCTTATACTTGATATTTAAATGGAACTGCTACAGGTATGTGGACCACTTCTGATGGTGATAATTCTGCAAATTCCCTTAGCATCTATATGAATTGCAGGGGTTAGTGGTCTGTGTGGATGACCATTTCCTTTCCCAAATTGTAATGCTTCCATTGTCGGCAAGCCTGCACAATGGAATACATTTCTTTGTCATAAGTGGGATACTTCTGGACTGTGTCTAAAAGTGTCTCACTATGATATGCCACTGAATGCCCCTATTGAGTAAGGAATACTTGAATAGCATAGTCAGAGGCATCTATCTTGATCTCAAATGGCTATTGCAAGTCTGGTAAAGTGAGCACTGGTGCGGAGAAGAGGCGATATTTCAACTTTGTGAATGCCTTTTGTTGAGATTCAGACCAAAAGAATTTTTTTTCGCTCCTCCCTTGGACTTGACTCAAGGGATAAGTGATATGAGAGAATCCCAACATGAACCTACGATAGAAATTGGCAAGACCCAGAAAGCTACAGAGCTCTGTCATAGTGGTTGGGCCTAGCCAATCCCGAATGACTTGGATCTTTGCTAGATCCACATGCACCCCTCGTTCATCAATAATGTATCCCTGATACTGAACTTGGGTCATGCCAAAAGTGCATTTCTCCAAATTGGCACACAACTTGTGTTGCCGTAGTGTTTGGAGAACCTGTTGGATGGGGTGGAGGTGCTCTTCCAAACTCTGGCTGAAGATCAGGATGTCATCCAAGTATACCACTACAAATGAGTTGGTGAATGACTACAAGATGTCATCCATGAGCCTCATGAAGGTTGCAGGAGCATTCGTCAACCCAAAAGGCATAACCATCCATTTGAAAAGGCCCTCCTTGGCTTTGAAGGTAGTCTTCCACACATTAGAGGGTTCGATTGGTACCTAGTGATATCCTGATTTCAAGTCGATCTTGCTAAAATGATTTCCCCCTTCAGTTGGTCCAGAAGGTCATCAATCCATGGGATTGGGTATCTATTCCGGATACTGATATTGTTTAGTGCTCGATAATCAATACAGAGTCTCCAAGTCCCATCCTTCTTCTCTACCAACATGATCGGGCTCCCACAGGGTGATGAACTCGGACGGATGTGACCTTTCTGCAACAGCTCCTAAATCTGCCTCTTGATTTCGTCATTATCCAGAAAGAAGTGCCAATAGATTGGTCCATTGGGTATCGGTGCACCTGGGGTGAGATCGATGGAGTGCTTGACCTAACAGTGCAGAGGCACCCTTGCGAGGGAGGTGAATATGTTCTCGTACTCCTCCATGACCTTGTCCATATGTTGTTGTCATGTGGAGGGGCCCTATCTGGAGATCGTGGCCACCGTCTTCTTCTTTCTCAAGGGCTTATCATCATGAATTTTTTTTCCTTGTTTTAGAAATGAGCTTACTGCATTTTTTTGTAGTACCAAAGAGATGGGGTAGGCAGTGCTACCTTCGGTATCCTGTACAACTTATTTCCCAAAGTAACAATAACAACACGTGGCCTTGACTCATACACAACATGTCGCTTCCATAAGTATGGTTTACCTAATAATACATCATAAACATTAAGGGAAGCAATGTCACATAATACCTCATCCATGAAGGGCTTGATGTTGTATGGAAGGTGGCATTGCTGGCTCACGTGAAGATCCCATCCTTGGTGAAGCCACTCGATGGTGTACAGTTGTGGATGTGCTGTGGTCGGTAAGCCGAGCCGCTTCATGACCTCTACCAAAATGAGGTTCTTTTTCCTCCCACTGTCAACAATGAATTGTAGCGGGGAACACTTTACCCACATCTGGGAGTGGAAAAGGCACTCCTCCTCCTCTAGATATTCGGGTTCCTCCTTCTGGACTTCATGGTGGTAACGGTGGCATTGGAATCTGCATCGATAATCTGCTTCCCTTTTTCATTGCCCTTGTTGGGTTCTGACTCAGAATTGGAACATGCATATGATTCTGAAGCCTTTAGCTCAGCCACCAGTGACTGCTTGGACTGACACTCACTTGTGTTGTTAGTGGAGCTATTATGGAACTCACACCACTTTCCCATGTCCTTCTTTGGCTTTGTGGCATTTTTCTTTGCTTGCGGCTTTGGCAAGTTTTCGTGGGCCACCCAGCCTTTGATTTGTCCTTTGTTCTGTAGTTTTGGGGCACCTTTCCCCTACTTCAAATTCGTAAATCTAAAGTCTCACTTCTTCTATTTAAGCTTTTGCTCGATCTTGATGGCATATTGGTATTCCATGTTGAGAGAGGAGATGTCTAGGAATTCCATCTCGTCTTGGATGTACCTATGCAGGCAACTGCGATACTTGAGAAACAAATACTTCTTATAATCCTTGATACCCAACTTCGTGAGAAGGGTATGAAAAACATTGGTCAACTCCGACACAACTTAGTTCCTTCCTTGTTGCAACGTTGTCCATTTTATGTATTTATCCTCATAGCTCCTGACAGGGTAGTACTGCTCCTTGATGGCATCCCGAAATGAGTTCCAGGTGGGTGCAGTTGAAAACAATGAGTTTGTACTTTCATCCTTCTGCTCACATTAGGTTTCCCACCAGTCCTTGACTTAGGGGCTGCTTTGAGAAGTGAAAAAGTGATCTTTTCCCAGCTAGAAAAATCATGAATGGAAAAATATCCTTCTAGCAGATTTAACCATTTATCTATAACGTTTGCATTTATCTGACCCTCAAATATGGGAATGTCAAAGTTAAGTTGTACCTTAAAGGGTGTGGTGCTTCCAGAGTAGCTGCCGTAAGTAGATGCGTCGCCCTTGGTAGCCACTGAAGGATCTAGGAAAGTTGTCCATCATCGCATTCATTTGTTGCTCCAGGGCTTCTTCGAGAAAGATTTTGATAGGATCTCCTATGCCCTCATCTTTCTTTTCATCCACCATGGGAGGTCGTGGGATTTGCAAGGCTGGTCTTGCAAAGGTTCGACTAGTTCAAGCCCTAACTCCTTATATCTCGACCTCATTGGGGACATGCAAAGAAAAACAGAGAAAGAGCAGACCGTTCTGATACCACTGATCCAGATTTAAACAGGAAGACAACAAATTACAGATGTAACCATAAATACAAAGATGTAGTAGAAATAACACTTCATTTCATTAATATCAAATACTAAAATATGCTTACAAACAGAACGGAAATAAGACTAGCTCAGGCGATGGTAGCTTATCTCTGAGAAGAGATGTGGTGGCTACATGCCTCTGAACTATGTTACAATGAGGCTCGAAGACCTATTTATCATTGAGAAACAATGGAAAACCCTAAACATCCAAAAACCTAACCCTAGGAGATGAATCACCAAACTGTGGGCCCCGTTTGGGTAAATTGGTACATCAACTTCCCAGGGTCGTAACTTTGGCATACGATTTCTGTTTGACGTGCACAATACCTTGTTAGAAAGAGCTATATGAGGAATATAACTTTCAAGTGAAAAGCATCAATCTAAGACCCATGTTCCTCCTGGTTTTCCCAAAAGACGTAGTTTAGGGCCTCAAAACGGCTCCAGAAGTTCATGACCTAAAAAACTACCAAAAATAGTAAATTGTGCTACAAATAAGGAAACTAAAAAAATGAAAGAAACAATGGTGGGGTTCCAAGTGGAATAGGTGGGTGGCCACCAATATCCACCTGGATCAATTGACTAGATACTTCAATGCAGAATGGTCTATGTACATCTTGAAATGTCCGCCTAGTAGGTAATGTCTGAATTTTTGGAGTGCGTACACCATAGCCAACCCTTTGCGCTCTGTCGTCGAATAATCCTTTTCAGCTTTTGACAGCTTCCTACTTACAAATGCTATAGGATGATCCATCTCCCCTTCACCAGCCTGTGTCAACACTGCTCCCAACGCAATACATGAGGCATCAACATGCACATGGAATTCTTTCTTCCAGTCCAAGAAGACCAAGATCGATGCAGTAACCATTTTCTCCTTCAATACTTCTAGACTATGCTAACATTGTTCATTCCAACATAATGTAATGTCCTTATTTAAAAATTTTTCCTTGGGTGCATTAATCTGAGCATAGCTCTTGATGGACTTCTGATAGTATCCAGTATGACCCAGCGTGGCGTGCAACTGTTTAACACTTATTGGTGCCTCCAAATTAATTATGACCACGATCTTAGCAAGGTACACCACTAATCCTTGCTTGCACACCACATGACCCAACAAGATTTCGAAAGGGATGTAGAACAAGCATTTCTTCAGGTTTAGCACAATTTGATACCTTCAGCATGTATCCAACATCAAGCGCAAACTGGCTACATGGCGCTTTACAAGCCCAAACACTATCTAGTCATTGAAATATACTTCCAAGAATTTGTTAATGAACTCCTTGAACGCCGTGATGACTACACGTGTAAAGATCGTCGTCACATTATTAAGTCCACATGGCATCACTGTATACTAGAAACATCCCCATTCTATCATGAAGGTGGTATTACTCCTGTCTTCTGGCGTGATCTTGACCTAATGGTATCCAGAGAACCCATCAGTGAATGAATATGCTTCCTGTCCTCCCACATTGTCCAGTACTTCATCAGTAAACAATGTTAGAAAGGGATCATGGACACAAACATCGTTAAGCTTTAAGAGATCTACTATCACTTAAGAATTCTAATGCCAAAATTTCTCACATTAGTTTGATGCTAAAGGTCGGTGCTAGGCTAAGTTTGATTTTTGTTTGCCTTAGAGTCTGAGTCTTAGGAGTCTTGAGTCAACTATGCATTCTCATTCATCACTGGTCATTCTCATTCATCACCGGTCTCATAACCATGTGTCAGTTTTGTTCAAAAGGTCAACTATGTGCCACAAAACTCTTTAGGTGATTTCGTAGCGCATGTAATTATTTTGAAGTGTTTTCGCAGCACGTAAATCCTTTTTAGCAGTTTCGCAGCGCAACATGTTTTAGGTGATTTCGTAGCACATAATTCAAAATTTACACTGACTGCGCTACGAAATCGGAGATTCGTGCAATCCGCAGCGAATCTTTCCTAACTGTCAAATCTGTCAAGTTCAGTTATGGTTGCATCATTCACTATAAGCTTATACACTCCACATATCATGTCCAGCGGCTTATCTCCATCATTACAACCACTAGGTGCATTGGTACACACAGATTGCAAGTTCCAATAAAAGCTAGGTATTCACAGTCTTACTGATGATTGTATTCGTTGCATGAGGAACAATACTGCAAGTTTTCAATTTGAATCCATTGTTATCAAGCGAGGCAACCATTCAAGCGAGGCAGAAATTGAAGTTTGAGCAGTGCTAGCATTTCAAACCTCCATTACACTGAACCTTCATTGAGGGATCGGTAGAAAGAAAGGACCACAGATTAGGCAGGTGTTTAAGAAATGAACCTGAAGGTGTAGACATTATCTTGAAACACAAAGAAGTTGAGCATGCATTCAAGCAGGTTGGATGTTGGAATTTTTGTGAGAAACTATAGGGAGGTCATGCACAAACCACCAAGGAATTTGCTTTGAATTTCACAGGGTTGAATTCAAAGGTTGGGATGCTCGAATTGCAAGTCTCACCAGAGGTAATATCCACAGTTACTGAGATTCCAAGGGGACAAGAAACTTGGTTTAATAATTTCAAATTTGATATGACTCCCTGCAAAGAGTTTCTGAAGCCAGAATACATTGACTCAGATTTAAACAAGTATGTGCCTAGAAATTATGTCAAAGACTCATATGCCAATCTGCTTACCTGTATACAGAGGTACCTTACCTATGAAGGCAGATATAACAAGGTGTATTCATATCATTTCAAGCTTCTGCTACATTTCACAGGAAAGATATCCATTGATCTACCTTTTTAGTTATTCCGTAGCTTAAGTAAAATGTGTGATAAGGTGCAGCTAAGAAAAGAAGCCTGTGAAACTTCATTGTTTCACCATGGTTTAATTAAGTTGATGGTTCTACATGAACTCCAGAGAGTAGGTAGGGACTGGCCCACATTCATATTCATGTCTGGTTTCAAGAATGAGACCGGTCTCAGTCCTCAAGCTGCAAAAGATTTTCCAACAACAACTGGTCATCAGGCAGAAACAAGATCCAGGAGGTTTTCAAAGTTGAAGGCTAGGAAACAAGTAAGAGAATCCACCAAGCCACTAACTATCCAGGATACACCCCAGCAGTCCCTTAAAGAGAAAGCTCAGGTCAAAGAAGGTGCACATGAATCAAGCACAGGTGAAGGAGTTCAAAGAAGAAGGACTAGGAGCCAGGTAGCTAAAGAAAAAGGCAAGTCAGTGATTATTGAAGAAAGCCCTGTTTCAAAGGGAGACTTAAATGACTTATTGCAAGCCATTGACATTGAAGAATCTCCACTAGTTCAAGCAGATTTGATAGAGTCAGGAAAAGACAAGGCTAAGAGAGTCAAAGCCTCGAAAAAACTCAAGTTTGATGATCAGGTTGATCAATTTGTCTTTAAGCCCAGGAGACCCATAACGAGGAAGTTTAAACAAATACAAGAGGTACTGCCAAGAGCAGATGAAACAGGGGAGGTGACACAGCCTCATGAAAGAAAGGATAAAGGCAAAGCAATTACCATTCAAGAAGAAGATAGTGTGGAAGACTTGAAAAGGAGATTGGAATTGGCAAACTTTGAAATTGCTAGATTGAAGAAGGCCTCTAGGAAATTTGCAGTTAAGGAGGCTTATTTTAACCAAATCCAAGCTCGGTGGGAGGACAAAACATTTCAAATACCCAAGGTGGTTGATTTTAATGTTCATTCCGTAGCTGGACTGTCCCTGCAATAAAGGAAGCACAATTTATCAGAAGGTCAATACAAACCTGAGATCTAGGATCAAAGTCATGAAGAAACAAATTGAATACTTAAAGATACAGTTAAGCCAACAGAAAGAATTTCCTTAAGGAAGTCACACATCAAGTAAGGTTTTGTTTCAAATTTTGATGGTTTTCCTTGTTATAATCCTTCTTGAAGAATCATAGCTTTCCATTCAGTTTTGAAAAGTTTTGGAGCAATTGAAAAGGATGTTTAAATATCAAGAGGCTCAAAATAGAAAAATTTTGGTTGAAACTATGTTTTTTTGGAATTACACAGTAGTTTCGTAGCGCGCTACGAAACTGCTGAAGATGATGACTAACGCATAACAGTTTCGTAGAGAACTACAAAACTGTTGAAGCTACATAATATAAACTCAGTCAACTAATTTTGAAATACAAAGGGAAATTTTTTGAAAAGGAAATATCTTCAAGGGATCATATAAAGGTATCAACTTTCAACAAGGTCAAGACAGGTGGAGGAAACATATATTCGAATCCAACTCTAAACTTTTTGTCATAAAGTGATCACATTTACTACAGTCCAAGATATGTCAGACAACTTGGAGGAGCTTTTGTCTTCACACATGGAAGAGGTTGACAACACATCAAGGACGTGGCATTCTGATATATTTTGTATAATTAAAGATGAAGGGCATGGTTCATTGGATTCAAACATCTTTGAGGAAAACCAAAGGCCGATAAACAGGGGTAGTTTCCTATTTTTCAGGGGCAATGGAGAAGATGTGACACTGAGGACCAGTATGGAGCTTTGAACATCCACCACAGCTAAACTAAAAAAGACCACTTGTCAAAGAACGAGAATGATTGTAATTAAGGCTATTATTAGCATAATATGGAGTTAGACTCCTATTTGATTTAGATCTCTAGAAAGTCTAGTAGCAATTTGTTACATTTAATAGGTAGTTAAAATTTGAACAGGTGTCATTAGAAGTAGATTTCAAGTTCCCCTCATGCTTGAGGAGGAATCTCAGTTAGGTAGAAGAGCTCTATATATAGGAGAAAGAGCAATGTAAAGAGGGTTGGAAATTTACAAAAAAAAGCTCTGATATTTGGCTTATGTAAAGACTCTGTTTTTTTGGTAATACAGTACTGGCTTATGCTTCTCAAGAATCATAGAGAGTTCAATGTATGAGTTTATATTGCTATATTTTCATGTTATCTACAGTGTTATGAGTATTTGATTACTTAGAAATCGCTTACAGTGTTCTAATTTCCTTCATATACTCATAAACTGCCTTCTATGTGTTTGGTGTGTTCTACATATATTGAAATCTAAATGCCTTGACTTTTATGCAAAGCCAACCCTACTGTTAATACTGAATCATATATGACTCCATAAGCCCAATGGATACTTGTTAGTTGTGTTTCCACCATTTTCATTTTTCTTTGTTTCACAAGAGTTAGCCATCTTAATCATAATCAAAAACCTTTAACCCTTTGAGAGAGCCCTCTCAGGCTAAGGAGGCTAAGCCTTAACTAAAAGATTGGTTTGAAACAGTTACTTGAAGTCTTCCTGGTCTGCAGCCTTCCAGGGCCTGATTTTGAGATAACAAGATCTACGCAAATCCTTATTTCTTCCTTCATCTTCTTTTCCTAAACTACCATTGGAATCACCTAATCAGACTCCTCCATGAGTTCAATAATACTTGCTTCAAGCATCTTGTCCAACTCCAAGTAGACCTTTTCGTTATATTTGGGATTGAAGTGATCTGGCCTCTGCTTAACAGGCTTCACGTCTGGTTTCAGAGTTATTTTCATCACTCCCAAATCGCCTATGATGCCTTTTAACTCCGAAAATTTTGTAGGGAACAAATCCTAATATTCACGGAGCAACTCAGTGACTTTATCTATTGTAGTGTCATCCCAGTAATCCCCAATCTCCGCAAACTTCGGCTACACCTCTGTGCCAATGTTTACTTGCCTAGTTTTCAATGGTGCAGTGATGTTTGGATTCTCTATCTGTGGTCCCTCTACCTCGCGGTAGCCTTCTATTCTAGAATGTTAATATTCCTTGGATCCTCATCGTCTCCTTCAACAGTCACATTATAACATTCCAACGCATGGCGCAACTGGGTGCTCAAATCTGGTTGAATCAATTCCAAGGGATCTTGCAGGATTCAGAAGATTGTTGCCTTAACCTCCTGCAATGCCTCATCAATGCTTTCAAATCCATCTTCAAAGATGAAGGTCCTCAATCCTTCTCTTAAAACATCCCACTCCGCGGTGCCGTGGCGAAGCTCCGTTTCCAAATACTAGTTCATAGGGATTATATCTAGAGTGTGACAGAATAAATGTACCCATTCTAGCTATGGCTCCATTCCATAAACCTTAGTCCATTTGGCCAAGTGATCACATGGATCATTCCTCCCATCATACTTCTCCGTTACCCGTACCTTAGGCTGACCAAACCGCATTCTCATCATCCTTTTGTAGTCGCGCCACTCATCAAAGTTGTCTTTGTGCGTACCCCACCACCGAGCAGGCGTAGCGCATAGTGCCCAGTCCAACGCCTGAAAGCGGTAATCCTCTGGAAATTCTCTTTCAAAAGCATCCAAAAATTTATCCATGTTAGTTAAACCATCATAATAAGGCAAATTTCTTACCTCCGATGACACACAACGCAACGATTTGGTCATCATGTTGCAGCACAGTGTGGATACTTCATGCAACATGTTCTGCCAATGCTCCAACTCTTCATCTGAATCTGATGTACATGAACTTTCACGGTCCCATGCAATTCATCCATCAACTGTCAGATTAACCCAATCTTGGTATTGCGGTGTTATTTTATATATTTGATCCAAATCATCATCGCTTTCATAGTCGAAGATTGGTTCAGTATAGCGAGGTCTTTTTGCAGGGTCCAATGGGACTACAATGCAGAGCGATTTCCTTTCAAATGACATTTTCCATTTTTTCAAATTGATTACCCCATTCATGTCAATAGCCCAATCAATTCTTAGGAGTGTGAGGTATGGATTGTTGTCATCCACAATCTCTATCACTTCAAAATCAGCCAGCGCACTTACACCTTCTATATCTACGATTACCTCATGCAATCGCTCCATAGGGATAATCTTTTACTGGTTTTCCAGATCCAAAATAAATTGGTCCATCTCATAGTCTCCTATTTACGCAGTGAGTCTCGTCTTGTGCCCTATTCTCATCTTGTGTTTGCCTATCTTTTCAATTGCGTGATGTCCTTTAGGAACAATTTCCTTACCAACACATTTGTTTATTAGTTCTTGTATCCCTTTTATAGCCTTGCTATTGTGCAACAGCTTCATACAAGTCTTCAAAAAGGTAGTAAGCATGGAGGGGTCAACCTCTTCAGATAGCTTTTCCTGACTTCCTGAGGTAGAGGCCTCAGTGAATCTCTTCCTCACTTCCATGAAAGTTTCTTTCGCACGCTCCAGATCAAACCCAACTTCTTTTTCTGGAGCCTTGTGCATCCATTCACTTTCTTCAGGTTGTTTCCCTTTATCATCACCAGTCATCATTCCATTTCGCAGCACAATATTCACATTGGGATCCTCCTTGTGGGGCTCAACCCTCATCATTTATAAATTTTGGGTAGGTTGTTGAGGCTTCACTCATTGTGGCCCACCGATTTGCAGAAATTACAGAGTAATTGTTGTGGCGTCTGTACAAACTTCTATAGAAAATGACAATTATCTGTAACATGTTTTCCAGCCACCTAACAAATAACGCACCATAGCGCGGGCCTTGTACTTGGTCCTGCTGAAGCTTCATGCCTTAGAGGTATTGGCCCTCCTCCTGTAATATAATTCATGAAGACATGGCAGTGATCTTTATCATGCCCCTGGGTTTTACATTTGAGGCACCAATCTTCTTCGCGCACCTCTCGCCGAGGTGCTTTTTCCTTTTTCAAGATCTGTAATTCTAAGTAGAGATTCTGCAATTCCATGTGAATCTATTGAACTCCCAAAGAAGCATCCTGAATAGGTGTTTCATGCAATCTCATTGCAATTTCCAGGGCTTCTGCCTGGGTCCTATCTTTTTCTGTAATAAAGTAACCCTCAGGTGGGGCATGAGCGAGGCTAAAAACCACTCGTGGTGCCGACTATCAGTGAGATTCATATTAGCTTCGCAAATTTGGTACTTCAATATTTGATCTAATTCCCAGGGCGTTTCGCCGAGCCTCATCATGATTTCCTTGAATCCAATGACTGATTTCGATTCAGACTTGGGTTTACCGAATTCTTTGTTCAAAGTGGTCTAAGTGTCTGCTAATGATTCCAGTGGGTTATTGGTGTAGTACTTAATGTACCATGTCAGCGCATGATCCTGCAGAGCGGTAACCAACTGGGCCTTATTTATATGATCATATGTAATATTATGTGCCATCCATACAACCTTCACAATGAACCAAAACTAATCTGGGTCCTCACTTCCCAAGCCCTTGAAAATAGGCAACTTCATCGTATTGGACATGTTGAATGGTGGTGGAGGTGGTGGTGGTGTGGGTGAAGGTGTATGTTGTGGAGGTGAAGGTGGATATGGTGTGGGTGGATGAGGTATTTGTGGAAAACCTTTCTTTATCAACTGTATAGTGCTTCGCTGTGAGGCCTATACCGCTCTCTCCTCATCACTCGAAGGAGGTTCTATCAATGCGCTATATTCAGGTTCTGCTCTCTCATGATTTCTAAAGATTCGTCCACTTCGCTTAGATGCAGACATCAAGGCAGTGGCATTACTTGCTTTTCACACAAGAACATTTTAATCTAAGTATTCAAAGATCTCAAATACTTATCTCGCATTCCTTTGAAGAAGCGTCATTCTGCTTCATTGTAGCTGACCAAGGTATTAATCGCGAACTCTGTAAAAAATCCTCTAATGACTTGATCAAGCCAGTGATGAACTGTGTGTGCGATCTTACCTTTATAAGCTTCCAACCTTTGCATGAGCTCCATGATCCACACTATTGGACCATCAAGCCTCCACCTTCCTTGGTCATCTGCCAATTTAGCAATCCACTCATATAGTTTGATCGGGAAGGTGTAGAAGAAAATTTCATGTTATGTCCCTATAATACTAGTGATTAACCCATTACTATTGTAGTTTTATTCCTTATTAATATTGTTGTGCCCCTATTGTCCCCATATTGTTATTACTGTGCCCCATAGAATCCCTCTATTGTTATTTTTGTGCCTTTACATTATTATTGTTAGGTCGGCTGGGTTATATTGTGACTCCTTAGACTCCTATATATAGAAAGGCGGTTTTGTCATTTGAATCATCAAAGAATCATTAATTTGTTTAATGTAAAGGAGGTTGCCCCCTCGAAGAGGCTGAATTCTAAGGCGTTGATCTACCTTTTCTATCTTTTTGTGAGCTGGTTTCATAACATTTGGTATCAGAGCTTTGGATTCTAGGGTTTCGCTACTCCAAATAGGTCATTGTGGCATTTTCGCTATAATTTTTTTCCTGCGATGTTTCAGAAGATAAAAAAAAACCCATTTGAGACAAGATCATACTGAAGCTTGGGTCCGAATTTTAGAGCTTTTTGTACTATATTTACAGAGATATGATCTGAGGAAGTTGGTCTTTTTGCAGACTTCTGAATTACATTCCAAATAGGTGGCCTGGGGAAAATCGTCATAACTTTCTCTCTGAGCATCAGACTGAAATTTCGTAAGAAGGTACAGAAAGAGAACATATTGTAGTTTCTTGTATATATTTTTCAGAGCAAAAGGTCGAAACAGGGACACGTGGCACGTCATACAAGTTCGCTCTACTGAACTAGTCTATAATCAGGTCACTGTGGGAGATTTGGCATAACTCTTTCTTGGAGAATCCAATTGGAATCATACTAGTGGCATTGGAAAAAGGACACAAAGGGCTACTACAGGTCGCAATTTCAGAACTGGATGATCTGAAATTACAGAGATACATCAGAGGCAAGATCGAGCTCCTACAAAGTGAAAAAAGGTGTATAGAATTTTTTTAAATTTTTGCTTAAGCTTGGTTTGAAAAATCATTTTGAAGGAATTCAAAGGGCATAGTAGAGAATTATTATTGGTAACTGATGCCCCGAGGAAAGAAAATGCAAACACCTAGTAAGCAACTTGAAAGCTCTAGCATGACTCATGAAGAAGAGAAAGAAATGCTACATGATATATCAAAATTACAAGACCAAGTGCAACAAATTTCACTGGCACAAAAGATAATAGAAACTAAGATAAATGGCATGGAATATAAGATAAAGGGTATGGAAGCTAAGATGAATGGCATGGAAGCTAAGATTGACGATTTGAAGATAGATTTGAAGACATATTTGACAAATTTTCTACAAGAAATACTTACTAATGGTGAAAGGTTAGTAAAGGAAACTCATGATGCGAACAAAAGAAATGTTAATCATGATTTCATAGACTCTAATGTTGGATCTAAAACCCACCATATTCCAAAAATTGATATGAGGAAGTTTGATGGCAAGGATCCCGCAACATGGATATTACAGATGGAGCAATTTTTTGATCTCAATAATGTGCAAAACACACAAAAGGTACGTATTGCAACTTTATATTTGGAACCAAATCAGTTTGTATGGTATCAATGGCTTTTCTCTCGTAAACAAATGATCATTTGGGAAATTTTTACGTAAGAATTGACAGCACATTATGAGGATACAAAAAGCAACACCTTTTTTAGCCAATTGATAAGTCTCAAACAAAAGGGTTCAATAATGGAGCACATTGAGGAGTTCCAAAAATTGAATATAAGGGTAAAAAATATTCCAGAGGAGCATAGGACTGATGTGTTCATAGGGACTTTAAAGGATAATATCCAACATGATGTTCACTTTTGGGAACCTGATTCATTAGAGAAGGCATTCAGGTTAGCAAGAAAAATGGAAAGAAAAATTATGGCAACTAGGAAGAATACCACTCACAACTATAAAGATGGAAGTATTGTTGCCCCTAGTCTTCCACAACCTATAAGGTTGACACCACAACAATTGGAAGAAAAAAGAGCAAAAGGGCTTTGTTACAATTGTGATAGCAAATACACTAAAGGTCATAAGTGTGCTGAGAATAAATTATTCTGCATAGATTGTGAAGAGGAAGAAGAAAAGGAGCAAGAAAGGTCAAAATAAGAGGATATACTCCAGGAACAAAGCCTAGATAAAGAAGAAATGAATCCGACCATATCTTGTAATGCATTGGCTGGAATTACCACTCCTCAAACCATCAAGATAGAAGGACAAATCAAGAAGAAAAAGGTAATAGTGTTGATTGATTTAGGAAGTACCCACAATTTTATTCATTGTAAGGTAGCAAAAGAATTGAATTGCTTCCTATATCCAGCACCAGAGTGTCAAGTGATGGTTGAAAATGGAGGAACAATAAATTGCTCTGGAAAGTGCCATAATATCAAGCTATCCATGGGAGAATATGTATTGACTAGCCCAATGCTTTCCATTCCAATGGGAGGCGCTGATGTTGTACTAGGAGTCCAATGGCTACAATCCTTGGGTACAATAGCTTTTAATTTTCAAGAAATTTTCATGAAATTTTATGCGGAAGGAAAGGAAGTTGAATTAAGGGGTATGGCAAGGAAACCGGGAAAGATAATAAGCTCTAACGGTATGACAAAGCTTCTAAAAAAGGAACAAAGAGGTGTAATTACACAATTATGTTAGCTAGATGTTTCCACATTGAAATCATCTATTTCTCCAGATCTCCAAAAGGTCTTGGACAATCATTCCAAGGTATTTGAGACTCCCAAAGGTCTCGCACCTATTCATGATCATGATCATGCTATTCATCTGATTCCAGGAAGTGTTCCTTCAAACATCAGGCCTTACAGATATCCCTATGCCCAAAAGAGTGAAATTGAACGTATGGTTGCAGAAATGCTAGAGGCTGGTATAATTCAACCTAGTCAAAGTTCTTTCTTTGCTCCAGTAGTATTGGTGCACAAGAAGGATGGATCATGGCGCATGTGTCCAGATTATAGGGAGCTCAACAAGCTCACTACTAAAGATAAGTTTCCCATTCCTGTCATTGATGAATTACTGGATGAATTGCATGGATCAATTTACTTCACCAAGTTGGATCTTCATTCAAGATATCATCAAATCAGAATGAAGATTGAAGACATTTTGAAAACAACATTTAGAACTCATGAGGGTCATTATGAATTTTTAGTCATGCCTTTTGGCCTTACCAATGCAGCCTCTACATTTCAAGGTTTGATGAATTCTATTTTCAAACCCTTCCTTAGAAAATTTGTGTTAGTATTTTTTGATGATATACTAATCTACAACAAGTCTTGGAAGGATCATGTTGAACATGTTGATAGGGTGCTACAACTATTGGAGGAGAAACAATTATATGCAAAAAGATCCAAATGTTTCTTTGGAGTACAAGAGTTGGAATATCTAGGTCATATTGTATCTCATGAAGGAGTTAAGGTAGACCCTAGCAAAATTAAAGCCATTAAGGAATGGAAAATCCCCACATCCATAAAGCATCTGCGAGGATTTCTCGGGTTGACAGGGTATTATCACAAGTTTGTTAAGAATTATGGGAGAATAGCAGCACCTATAACAACATTATTGAAGAAAGATGCATTTTCATGGACTCCAGAAGCAACAAAGGCCTTTGAACATCTTAAAGAGGCAATGTGCCAAGCACCTGTCTTAGGTACACCGGACTTCACAAAAACCTTTATTGTGGAATGTGATGCTTCAGGAAATGGAATTGGTGCTGTTTTAATGCAAGATGAAAGACCCATTGCTTTTGAAAGTTGTCCAATCAAGGGAAAGTTTTTACACAAAGCTATTTATGAGAAGGAAATGTTGGCAATACTACATGCACTTAAGAAATGGCGACCCTACCTAATGGGAAGACACTTCAAGGTAAAAACATATCATGATAGCCTTAAATACCTTTTAGAACAAAGATTATCCTCTGAAGAGCAACAAAAGTGGGTCACAAAGATGTTGGGTTATGAATTTGAAATCATCTACAAAAAAGTGAAGCAAAATGTGCTGGCAGATGCACTCTCAAGAAAGGATGAGGATGTGGAAGCATTGTTGTACGCCATTTCTATTATCCAACCATATTGGATAAACGAAGCAAGGGAGGAATGGAAGAATGATGAAGAAGTGTGGTCACTTATTCGAAAGTTACAACAAGATTCTAGTACATTTGATACATTTAGCTGTCAAAATGATTCATTATGGTACAAAGATCGCTTATACCTTTGTAAGAATTCCCAACTCAAGCAAAATATTCTTATGGAATTGCACACTTCTCCCTTAGGAGGGCACTCAGGATTTTTAAAAACTTACCACAAATTTAAGAAGGAATTTTTTTGGGATGGCCTTAAATCGGATATTCAAAAGTTTGTGGCGGAACGTTTGGTTTGCCAACAAAATAAAGTTGAAACAATTAAGACCCCGGGTCTATTACAACCTTTATCCATTCCAAACCAACGTTGGGAGGAGGTTTCAATGGATTTTATCACAGGTTTACCCAAGTCTGAGGGAAAGAGTGTCATCATGGTGGTAGTTGACAGACTTACCAAGTATGCACACTTTTGTGCATTATCACATCCATTTAAAGCCAGTACAGTTTCTACTACATTTATGGAGACAATTCAAAAGCTACATGGAAACCCAAAGATTATTGTAAGTGACAGGGATCCCATTTTCACTAGAAATTTTTGGACATAATTATTTTCTTCTTTCGGTACTCAGTTAGCTCATAGCTCATCTTATCATCCTCAATCTGATGGGAAAACTGAGATAGTAAACAAATGTTTGGAAGGATATCTTTGTTGCTTTGTATCTGATAAACAAACACAGTGGGTCAAATGGTTGCCTTTGGCTGAATGGTGGTATAACACTTCCTTCCATACAACAACAAAAATGACCCCATATCAGCCACCATCCATCACATCATATTTAAGAGAAAATTCTAAGGTTCAAGCAGTGGAACATCACATTAAGCATCAACAACAAGTCCTCCAATTCTTAAAGGATAACCTCGTGTTGGCAAAGAATAGAATGAAACAACAGGCATATCAACATCGTAGTGAAAGAAGTTTTGATGTAGGTGATTGGGTATTCCTACGAATACAACCATATAAACAAATGTCCCTCAAGCAAGCTAAGAAGGATAATAAATTATCACCAAAGTATTATGGTCCGTACAAGGTGTTGCAAAAGATTGGTACTATGGCATACAAATTGGGGCTTCCTGCAGCTTCTCGAGTGCACCCAGTTTTCCATGTTTCATGTTTAAAGAAGGTTATAGGCGACAAGCTCCCAATTCAAACAATATTGCTAGAACTTGACGAGGAAGGAAAAATTGTATTGGAATCGGAAGCAGTCACAGAAACAAGAACTCGACAACTACGAAATCGATCAATTTCGGAGTATCTCATCAAGTGGAAGAACTTATCCATTGAAGATCCCGTATGGGAGGAGGAGAATTTTATGCAGAAGCATCCAGAACTACTCAAGCGTTGAGGACAACACTTTTTTGAAGGAGAGGGGCATGTTAGGTCCCTATAATACTAGTGATTACCCCATTACTATTGTAGTTGTATTCCTTATTAATATTGTTGTGCCCCTATTGTCCCCATATTGTTATTACTGTGCCCCATAGAATCCATCTATTGTTATTTTTGTGCCTTTATATTATTATTGTTAGGTCGGCTGGGTTATATTGTGACTCCTTAGACTCCTATATATAGAAAGGAGGTTTTGTCATTTGAATCATCAAAGAATCATTCATTTGTGTAATGTAAAGGAGGTTTCCCCCTCGAAGAGGCTGAATTCTAAGGCGTTGATTTACCTTTCTATCTTTTTGTGAGCTGGTTTCATAACATTTCATGTATTTCTATGTATAGATACCTATCCAACCACTATTCTTTTTTGAGGCGTGAATTTCTGTTTTCTTGAGCCGTGAATTCATGGATCTTTCTATCCATCCACTTTTCAATTTCTTTCTTTGTCAGATTCCAGTGATGCGACATCCATTTATGTAGATCCCGGTCCCAGCAACAAAACCATTTTTTGGCTTAGTGGGTCCTGACCCAGGTTTAGAGTTAGTTGCGCCAAACAAATCCCTACACTATTGGCCCTTTTGGCATCAATCTGTGAGTGCAGACTAAAGTCTCACCTGAAGAAATATGGGGGGATGCTGGAACCAAGTTTCTGCACCCAAAGATTAGCGTGATGTCATTTTGTACCTTAAATCTGCCTTCACGTAGATCAATAAGCCTTTATGGCTTATTGATGTAACTTCCTCAATCAACCTCTAGACCTCTGCGAAGGTCTATGACTGGCTTTTGCGAACCTTGAATAGGTAAATTGACTACTTACGTGCATCAAAGCTTACTCTTAACCCAGTATTTACTCAGATCTGCTTAAGTGTTTGATAACTTTAACGTACAACGATATAATCTTTGCGTAAACCCTTAATGTTAATTGCGTTCACATAAAAATATAGATCCAGTAAAGTTGCACATCAATACAACATTATTTCATAAACCCATCATTTATCACAACATAAATCACATTCATACATAACAAAAGTAAATAGGTAAAACACAAGAATTTCTGTAATAATTTTCTATATTAATATTCAATTCAGCTTATAGACCCAAGACTTTCCTGCACATTCAGCTGCAGGGGTCCGTGCACTTAGCTACAGACTCTACTCTAGACCTCTACGCACATAGTTGCAGAGCCTTTTCCTCCTCTAAGACCTCTACGATATTCCTTCTATTAACCCATTACATTCGTCTTCATCATCTATTCTCTCTCAAACTCTCTAAGACACACCTATTAATACAATCCCATGGTCCACGGACCATGGGTAGATCTTCAAAAAGCGGACCTAACTTACATAAAGAAGGATAAAACCCTTTTTGACTCTTTAATTATCTACGCACTTCGTGACCACAATTTGCGGAGACTTTACATTCCTTTATATACAACTTTGGGCTTTTGCCCCAAAATCGACCCAGAGACCCCATCCCAACATAAAATTTGTTCTATTACTTCAAATTTTGATTAAAATTTTCTTTTATGTACTAAATAAAAATTAACACAAATAAATGTGTAAAGGATTCCACTCTTTTGCATTATGAATTTTTTTTAACAAAAATTAATATTAAATAATTTAATTAATTTTTAAAATAATAATTTAAGTAATTTAAATTTCTTTATGATTAACATTTTATTAAAAATTTGTTTTATTTACTAAATAAAAATTAACACAAATAAATGTGTAAGGGATTCAATTCTTTTACATTATGAATTTTTTTAAAACAAAAATTAATATTAAATAATTTAATTAATTTTAAAATAATAATTTAAAGAATTTAAATTTCTTTTAAAATTAACATTTTCTTAGATAATGGCTGATCTAAACCTTAACATTTTATTAAAAATTTGTTTTATTTACTAAATAAAAATTAACATAAAGAAATGTGTAAGGGATTCAATTCTTTTACATTATGAACTTTTTTTAAAACAAAAATTAATATTAAATAATTTAATTAATTTTAAAATAATAATTTAAAGAATTTAAATTTCTTTTAAGATTAACATTTTATTAGATAATGGTTGATCTAAACCTTATTGAATGGAGATTTATTTATTTATTTTAGATAGTTCATATAATTATTTATTTTCTTAAAATATTAATTTTAAGATAATTTTACATTTTAATTATTTAATTTTAATAAAGAATTTTCTAAATATTTATCTAAATAAAATAGTGATTTTTCCTTTAGGTATTTAGTGGAATTGCAAACTAGGTGTATTTTAATAAAGAATTTTCTAAATATTTATCTAAATAAAATAGTGATTTTTCCTTTAGGTATTTAGTGGAATTGCAAACTAGGTGTTCTTGTGATGTTAATTTTGTGTTCCATTAGATATCAACCCATGATTCTCATAATAATGTACATAACATTTTATATAACATGCATTTTGAAATGAATTACATGTGGAGAAGCTATCATTACTCTCTTTTTTCCTTTAATTAAATTATTTTTAAGTTTTTTTCACTTTTTATGAATGGTATTTATTTTTTGAACAGATAAATTGGATATTTAATTAAAATTGATTTTGTTATGTTATGTAAATTTTTAAGTAAATAAATAGAAGGATCTACACATTTTTAACTAGTGACCTTAACATCAATCATCAAGGAGTGACCTTAATATCAACCAATAAACTTAACATCAAAAGTCTTTTAATCATATAACCAATCATAATCTATTCAAAGCAACCGATTTTTCTTTTAAACAATACAATATTTTATTTTATTTTCATTATTATTATTTTGTTAATAGTGATTTTGCATACTATTTTTTACTATATAGACATGTGAACTATCTCTAAAATATTACTTTAATTTTCTTTATTTTAAAATTTTTGATTAAAGTTTTAATGAAAGGTTATAAAATTAAAAACAAAATTGATTATTTTTTTTTAATAAATTACCAAACAAAATTAACGATGGAAAATAATTTTAATTTTTTTTATTAAATTTAGATTTTTACAAATTTTACCCATGTATTATAAATTTGAAAATATAAAAAGAGAGGGTGATGTGAAAAAACGTATGCCTGTCCTACAATAATACTCAACATTAACCCTTCTTACTCTACGCTCAGAAATAAAATTCAATTTGACCAAATTGGTAAACGCTTTAAACCTGGTAAGGGAATGACGCTTCACATTGCCCCCTGAATGGGGGAATTTTGAATTTTGAGCATCTTTTCATTGGGGAAATGTTCATAATTATTTTCAGAGTTGGTGGGGATGTTTGGCCATTTCTTTTAGTTTTAATTCCTATTTTCTATATAAAACATTTAAGAAATTTGGGGGAATTTTGAATTTGAAGCATGTTTTAATTAGAGGAATTGAGTATATTTTAGTGATTTCAGATATGGGAAAGGTGACCATGTTTATAATTATTTCTAGAGAGGGTGGGGATGTTTGGGTATTTTCTTTAGTGGGTCGGGATGTTTGGGTATTTTCTTTACAGTGGTTTTTAGTGAGGGTTTTTGGCAGTTTTTCTAGTCTAATTTCTCTAAAATCTAGCAGAAATCACAAGTTTATGGGTAATACCTGCACAATCCAAGTGCCCTAAGGGTTTTTCAGGGTGCTGAATCCATATATACAGTCAAAAAACCAATTTAAATAACACAAATCAAAATTTCACTTCAAATTTTTCTGTCAGATTCTATATTGGAAAATCCAAAAAATCACACTAAAAACAACTCTTTTCCTTTAACTTCATCTTCCCTTCTCCATATAAAACATTCAATCAAATTTGAACAAATAATACTTTAACATTCAAAGCACGAGGTAGGAGGTCTGAAGTTGATCTATGTTTAAAAGTAAATAATATTAAATTTAATTAAAAGTAATCAGATTTTAAATTATTATATATGAAAATATCAAAAAGATATTAATATAAATGATTAAATTTAATTAAATGTAATTAATTTTAAACAATTATATATATGTGGTGGAAAGAAGATATGCAAAACTTTTAATATCAATCAATCTAATTTTTAGCATAAAATGTGGGCATGTGGAAAGTTTTATTAGTAAATTAAATGAAAACTATATTTTAGAGAAAGAATTTTGTAGAGATTTTGAATATCATAAAAGTGTACATATAAAAATGTTAGATCTTAAGTTTTTGTGATCCATAATGTAGTAAGCTTGTGTTTCGGATTAATTACATCAGTATTATTTGGTTTACATTTAGAACCAGCTAATGTAGTTCATCTTTGGGACAAAGGTGAAAAAATCCATAAATCTGAATGAATAAATAACAAGGATGCATCAGACCAGAATTAACAATTAGAAATAAGAAATAAAATAAATGAGAGATAAATATTAATATACTTATTTATATTATTATTACTTTTTCTAAAAAATAGAATAGAGAGAAAATTTTTGTAATGAAAAATATTTATAAATATAATTTTTTAAAGTGAAAATTGTATTATATATATACACTTTAAGTATTTTTATATGAATTGTATTAAGTGAAAAAATATATTTATAAAAGTGTTGTGTTTTAATTATTTTAAAAACTATTGTGATAAAAAAATTGATTTTAAAAAAATAAATATTAAAAAAAATGAAATTATTATCAAAAGGAAAGTGGAATTTATATATATAATAGAAATAAAAAAATTAAGATAAAAAGTATATTGATTTCAAAAAAAAAATAAAAAAAAAATGAAATTATTATTAAAAAAAATTGGAATTTATACATATATAAAATTAATGGAAATAGAAAAGAGGACGCTATTGTACCTTAAGAAAAAATATTTATAGATATAAACCTTTTAAAAGAGAAAATTCTATTAACTATATGATAATTATATTGAGTATATATAGGAAAATATGAAAATTATAATGAGTATATATAGAAAATATCTTTATTTTGAAAAAGAGATATTCATGCACTTGTTTATTTAGGATAAAAGGAAAGATATCATTATAAAATGAAAATTGAAAATTATAATTATACATATAAATTTACTTTATGGAAATGGATATTTAAATATATAAAAGAGAAACCCATTGTAATTTAAAAAAATATAAATTAATTAATGTAAACCTTCTAAAAGTGAAAATTAGACTAATAACATGAAAATCATATTAAGAACATCTATAACCTAACAAAGATATATAAAAAATGTTTTTATTTTATGGATATGGATATTTATTTATATTATATTATAATAAAGGGAAGAAATCATGAGACTTTAAAAATGGAAATATTTATGAGTATATATTATAATAAATATATAAAGATAATAGATGCTATACAAATAATATTAATAAATTTTTATATAATAAAAAATAAAGTAATTTTATTTAGGAAAGTGTTTTTCATTTATTATTTAGAAAAATGTTACGATAGAAATGATTTTTATTTTATGGAAATAGATATTTATACGAAAAATATTAAATCATTATAAGAAGAAATTTGAAATTTGAAATTTTCTCATATGTATTTTATGAAAATAAATATTTATTTATGTAAAAATAGAAAATATTCATAAAAATAAACATTTAAAAAATAAAAAAATAAAAATTATATTCTCGAATACAAGTTTATCTAATTTATAATATTTTTAAAAGAATTTTTCTGGTAAATCACATTCCAATTTTTTGGGTTCACTATTTTCAAACCACTTAATTTGGTTTATCATAAGACTTAGATGAATGTTCTAATCCAATTATGTTAATGTATACATAAATGTAAAATGAAACATAGCTAAAGTAGCCTTTAAAAAGTATATGATTATTCCCAAAGTTATTAAAACTATGATAAATAAATTGTTTGCAAATCATAATGCACATATATAATACAATCAATAATGAATATATAATACAATGAATAATAAATAAGATATTGAATTTGATGAAGATGTATATGTATGTATTTGTTTATTTTAAAAATAATATATATTTTTTTGTATGTTTGGTTGGTGAGGGCCGAGGCTACATTATGGTCATGTCCAAGAATAACACCCAAATAGGCCAGGGAATTGAATTGATGACTTAATATTTAGGAGTATCTTAACAATGAACCCGTCACAATCTATCCAAGACCCCTCCACTAAAAATTATAAGAAGAAAATTATTTTAAAAACACAATTATACTATAGTTGATTTTTTCTTATATATTTTATGGAGATGAACTTCTATTTATTTATTTTAAAGAAAAAGAATCATTATACTTAAAGCGTATATATGTATATATAAAAATGGATATTTATTTATAGTAAAAATAAAGAATTATTATATTTGTCTATGGGACGAGGGTTTCTTGGTGATTAGATATTTTGTTAAAGCATTCTTGTTAGAAGTAACTCTGGCTTAGCTTGTTTGATATGGTTTGCTAGCTATGATGTTTTACAAACACAATATAATCGTGAATAATAACTATAATTATATGGTTTCCCTTTTAATAATAATAATAAATGATAAAATATTGTTTATTAAAAAAAAATTAAATTATATAATATTAATAAAAATAATTAATTTAAAACTAAAAATAAAATTATTACCCTACTTAACCTTATTTCTCTATATAAATATTATTTCTCTATATAAATATATAATATATATTTCATAAGTAATAATAACAAAATATCTATTATTTATTCCAACAAAAATAAATAAAAATGTGACCAATCAAATCAATCATCACTATAAACAAAAATAAATAAAAATGTGACAATTAAATCACTGATCATTATACTTAAAAAAGTAACGTTTCTAATTAAATCACTAGATCATTATGATTTTATGAATGAATTTATTATTGAACGGTTTAAAAATAATGAAAACTAGCATGTGTTGTATTTAAAGATTAAAAATGAATATGTAAAGATATATTACTAGCATGTGTTGTATTTAAAGATTAAAATTGAATATGTAAAGATATATTATTATTATTATTCGTATTTTTTATTACCATTTAAAAAATTGTTAGTAAATATTGTTTTCGGTTGGATAAATTTTATTAATTGAAAAATCTAAAAATTGTTGTTGGAGATCAGATGCACAGCAAATAATAAAACATATACACAGTCATAAAATCATGCACAGGAAACACAGAAATTTAAAGTGGTTCACCCAACCAATCTGGGCTACATCCACACAACATAGACATCGGCATTTCTTTATTAATCAAACAGGAGATTACATAATTAAATCCTCACAAACTCTCACACTACTACCAAACCATCCATATGGATACCTGTTATATAGCAAGGAGAATCTAACTGCCTCATAAATCCTCTCACATCAAATTTAGGATGCATTAACTCCCTCCCAACAACTTGGAGCTAATCTAGCAACCAATTCCTATTGTTGTCACACATTAGAGATTTTTGCCTAATTTATGAAACAGAAAATCTCAACAATCTCCACCTTGACAACAATTACCCTGATGCCCTGTTTGTTTATTATTTTATCTTTTCTGCAAGCCAAGAGAAGCCAAACACCAGCGTAGCTTCTCCAACAAAACTGGTTTCGTGAACATGTCTGCATAGTTTTCCTTTGTATGCACCTTTTCAAGAGAGACTCCCCTTTCAATGATAACATGTCTTACAAAATGGTACTTAATTGGAATATGCTTTGATTTACTATGATAGGCCGGATTCTTAGCCAAATGTACTGCACTTTGACTATCACAAAGTAACCTGATGTTGTCCTGTAACCTACCAAACTCACCAAGCAAACCTTTCAACCAAACCACCTCTTTGCAAGCATGTGAAGCAGCAACGTATTCTGCTTCAGTAGTGGATAAAGCGACAATGTTCTGTAGCTTTGACATCCAGCTTATAGCTCCACCTGCAAGAGTAAAGACATACCCTGAAGTTGACCTTCTCTTATCCAAATCACCTGCAAAATCGGAATCAACATATCCGCAAACAAATTCGCTACTCTTATTGTAAGTGATACAATAACTACTTGTGTCTCTCAGATACCGAAGCACCCATTTCACTGCTGACTAGTGTTCTTTACCCGGATTTGCCATGTACCCGCTGACAACCCCAACTATATGTGAAATATCTGGTCGCGTACACACCATCGAATACATTAAACACCCTACTACATTAGCATATGGAATTCGAGACATAAATTCCTTTTCTTCATCTGAATTAGGACATAAACTCAAAGAAAGCTTGAAATGGAAGCGAGAGGGACTGACACAGGCTTCACGTTATTCATACCAAACCTCAAAAGTATTTTCTCAATATACTTTTGTTGTGATAGCCATAGCTTACCATTGCTCCTGTCTCTGAAAATCTCCATGCCCAAAATCTGTCTTGCTGCTCCTAGATCTTTCATATCAAACGTCCTTGCCATCTGAGCCTTCAACCTGTTGATTTCTTCTATGCTTTTGCTTGCTAAAAGCATATCGTCAACGTACAATACCAAGATAATGAATATGCCATTATTTAACTGTTTAAAATAAACACAATGATCATATTCACTTCTAACATATTTCTGACTCAACATGAAAGAATCAAACTTCTTATACCACTGCTGAGGAAACTGCTTAAGGCCATATAATGACTTCTTGAGCCCGCAGACAAATTTCTCATTGCGATGCTGAACAAACCCTTCTGGTTGTTCCATATAAATTTCCTCATCTAAGTCTCCATGTAGAAATGCAGTCTTAACATCTAATTGTTGCAACTCTAAATCAAGCAAAGCCACTAATGCTAACACAATTCTAATTGAAACAATTTTAACCACTGGTGAAAAAATCTCATGAAATTCAATACCGGCTTTCTGAGAAAACCCTTTTCCAACCAGCCGCGCTTTGTACCTGTCTTCTGTATCATTCACACCCCGTTTCAGCTTTAAAACCCATTTACACCCCACAGTTTTCCTATCTTTCGGAAGCTCAACCAGATCCCATGTGCCGTTCTTACCCAAGGCCATCATTTCGTCCTTCATGGCTGCTTTCCACTTATCACTTTTCGAACCTTCTATTGCTTCCTGATAGCACAGAGGTTCATCGTCATTAGCAGTAAATGCAACTGAAGTAACATAATCATCATACCTTCTCGGTGGCCATTTGATTCTTGTCGACCTCCTTAAGGATGTTTCTGGCACTTCCTCGATTGGTTGACTACCATCTGTAGGAACTTCTTGATGACCAGTATCTGAGACCTGTTCATGATCTAAACCTGAACCCTATTCATGTTCTGATTCTGAAACCTGTTCATGACTAGTATCTGAACTGTGGTCATCATGACTATCATTAGAAATGCTATCAAACTGAATGTGCTGAAAGTTAGATACATCATCCTGTTTCAATCTACTATCTACATCTAACTGTACAAGAGAGGATTCATTAAACTTTACATCTCCGTTGATGATGATTTTGCGGGTAGTAGGATCCCACAATCTATATCCCTTTGTTCCAACACCATACCCAACAAAGATATACCTTTTAGACTTTGGATCTAATTTAGTTCGCTGATGTTTAGGCACTAGAGCATATGCATCACAACCAAACACTCTGAGTTTAGAATAGTCACAAGGGTGTCCTTTCCATACCTCTTGCGGAATCTTGCAGCCTATCGCCGTTGATGGAGATCGGTTTATCACATAACAAGTTGTTGCCACTGCTTCCGTCCACAACTCCTTTTGCAACCCGGTGTTACTTATCATACTCCTTGCTCTCTCTAGAAGAGTCCTGTTCATGCGTTCAACAACTCCATTTTGCTGAGGAGTATAAACCATGGTCTTATGTCTCTCGATCCCTGCATCCTTGCAATAGCTGTCAAACTCCTTGGATGTAAACTCACCACCATTTTCAGTTCTTAAACATTTTATTGTTCTACTAGTGTTGTTTTCTACCAATGCTCTAAACTGCTTGAAAACTGAAAAAACATCAGACTTCCTTTTCAACATGTAGACCCACACTTTCCTATAAAAGTCATCAATGAATGATACAAAATAAGACGAACCACCATATGAAGTTGTAGGGGCTGGTCCCCAAACATCGGAATGGATATAATCAAGTATGCCTTTACTAGTATGTTTGCCTGTTTTAAACTTTTGTTTACTTTGTTTTCCAAATAGACAATGCTTACAGAAATCTAACTTTCCATATTTTAGATTTGGAAGTAACTTGCGATCAGCCAAAATTTTTAACCCTCTTTTACTCATATGCCCCAATCTTTGATGCCATAAGTGAATGGAACTACTGTCATGTTCAGACAGCGTAGACACATAATCTGACCCTGTACTTCCTTCTAACTGAAATAGATTTCCTACCTTCTTACCTTTCATAACTAGTAAAATACCTTTGTAAATTTTCATTACTCCACCTTGAATTACAGTTTTATATCCATTTGAATCAAGTTCTCCTAATGAAATCAAATTTTTTCTTAAATCTGGTACATGCCTCACATCAGTTAATATTTTTGTTGTCCCATCAAACATTTGCAGTTGTATGCTCCCAATTCCCACAATATTACATGTTACATCATTACCCATGTACACAACACCATCATCAATTGATTTATATGTCGTAAACCAATATTTATGAATACACATGTGGTTTGATGCACCAGAATCTAACAACCAATGTTTACCATGATTTGACACATTAACTGATAATACTTCATCACTCATACCTGAACCAGATGTCGAACCTGTATCTTTCGTATTTGCCTCCTTCTTTTCTGTCGAAGAATCTGCTTTAGAAGTTTGTTGCTGACGCTTCCAACAGTCGTTCTTTAAATGCCCTGATTTGCCACAAAACCAACACTTTAGCTTACTCTTCTTCCCTTTCGACTTTGAACGTGAGTCGCTCGGCCTCCTGGAGTGTCTTTCTTTCGAACGACCTCTAACCATCATAGCTTTTGATGTAGAGGTTTCGGAATGCGACCTTCTCCTTGTTTCTTCCGATAATAAAGATGCAACTACATCATCAAACTCAATAGTTTCTGATGAACTAAGACTTATAGAAGTAACAAAATGATCCCATGATTCAGGCAACGAGCACAATAAAGTAATAGCTTTATCCTCGGATTGAATATTTACTTCTATACTTTGTAATTGCACAAGAAGAGTATTAAAAGCATTTAAATGATCAGCAATCGATGTACCTTCCCTCATTCGCAAACTGTACAACTGTCGCTTCAGGAGAATCCTATTGGTTAAGGATTTGGTCATGTACAGTTTCTCCAGTTTCGTCCACAAACCAGCAGCTGTTGTCTCCAACACGATATTAAACAGGACATCATCAGCTAGACACAGTCGAATAGCACTTATCACTCTTTCATCCATCTCGGCCCACTCATTATCTGTGATGTTGTAAGGCTGTTTGGATTTGCCCAACAACGCCTTTGCCACACCATGTTGGACAAGAAAATCGTACATTTTCACCTTCCAGATCTCGAAATTATTCTTGCCATTAAACTTCTCAATTTCAAACTGGGCAGTTTGAGTTTTCGCCATTTTGTATCAGCAAAAAACACAATAATCTCCAAAAAAACCAACTTTAAATAAAAGAAGTTTGTGTTTAAAAAATGCCTTTGCCTTTAAACAAATCAAACAAACATCTGCCCTTTGTATTTCACATACAAATTTCTGCCATATGCACTTATATCCTTGCTTTAAAAAAAAAAAAAACTTTTGTTTTTGTTTTGTTGCTGTGCAACTTACAGTACATTGGGCAAAAAATTAATCTCAAAAAACAAACAATTCCTCCACGCAGCAATAACTTTCAATACCAACACGCATTGCATACTTTTTCCCTCCGCTATTCAAATCACATCCAAATCGATTTTCTATGATTAATTTTTCAGAATCATCGACTTGTAGAGCAGATGCATTTGAATTCACTGCCGGTTCACCGTAGTTATGAATATCCTTTTCTTAAAAAAAAAATTACGGAAAACAAAGGAATAAAAGGTTCGAAGGAATATGCTTGTTCACGCAGTTGTATATTGTTCACTGCCGGTTCATTACACAGCACGCAGGCGCATAATTCAATCACACCTCCACTGTTCATTGCCGGTTCATTACACGCAGTGCCAAACAGTTCCCTCTGCGTAGCACCTCCAGGCAACAATTTAAACACACCTCCAATACACCATGCAGGTTGGACAGTAGTCCAATACAGCCACGCACCAGCACTTGAATTGATTGGTCCACGCACCAGCAATCCACTCAGCGCTCAAGGATGTAAACGCACAGCAAAAGAATGTTTTACCTCCATGCATCAGCAATACGATCCACGTCTGCACCACCAGGTCTGCAGCACCAGTAGCACTCCCAAACAATACGCACTCTGCCTCCACGCAATGAACAGCAACCACGCACCTCCACGCAGTTTGAACAGCAGTGCGCACGAACTGTATGGATCAAACTGTAGCAGCAGACTCCACGCATCAGAGGCACCACCTCCCTGCACCAGCGCGACAGCAACGCCTCCACGCAGCCAGTTGGTCTGGTCTAATGGTCTTCCACGTAGCTTCACTTCAAACCAGCAATCATGTGCTCCAACAGTTCATCGCAGGAATATGCCATTGTTCGTCGCAGGAATACAATTCCCTCTGGCTGTCGCTCCTTTCATTTACAAACAGCAACCAAACGCCTTTACGCAGCCAATGCTCAGCCATGATATACCTCCAACACAACAATCAACAGCACCTCCAACATGCTCTGATACCACTTGTTGGAGATCAGATGCACAGCAAATAATAAAACATATACACAGCCATAAAATCATGCACAGGAAACACAGAAATTTAACGTGGTTCACCCAACCAATCTGGGCTACGTCCACACAACATAGGCATCGGCATTTCTTTATTAATCAAACAGGAGATTACATAATTAAATCCTCACAAACTCTCACACTACTACCAAACCATCCGTATGGATACCTGTTATATAGCAAGGAGAATCTAACTGCCTCATAAATCCTCTCACATCAAATTTAGGATGCATTAGCTCCCTCCCAACAACCTGGAGCTAATCTAGCAACCAATTCCTATTGTTGTCACACATTAGAGATTTTTGCCTAATTTATGAAACAAAAAATCTCAACAATTGTATAGTAGTTTCCAAAATTCAGGTCAGGTTTTTTTTTTAAAGGATATCGAATGAAAGTTAAAAGTAATTTTTTTCAAGTGAGAACTAATTAAAACTGGAAAGTTACAAAAATAGATTAGCTATTTCTAATATTTGAGTTTAATTGGCTAATTATTAAAAAACTACAACTGTATTCACATATCAAAACCATTAAGCATCATGCAAAACCATTAAGCATCATGCCAAGGTGGTGCTCCGTCCACTCCATTATTCTATCAACGGTGCTGAGATGCATTATTCTATCTAGAGTGATGAGATGCAATGAAAGATATCCATATGGGATTCATGATGATCCAAGACCATAAAAAATTTCATTTTCTAATATAGATCTATTTCTTGCATACACTGATTGTACCTCTCAACCCACTTAGCTTGGTCTTCTGTGTCTGAAAAGGAGGACCAATGAAAAGAGGTTTCATCCTGCATATTAGTGATGTTTTGTATTTAAATATTAAAAAGGAATATGTAAAGATATATTATTATTTGTATTTTTTTATTAAAAATTTAGTAGTAAATATTGTTTTTTGGTGGGTTAAATTTTATTAATCCAAAAATCTAAAAATTATATAGCAATTTCCAAAATTTAGTCTCTCACAGAAAATCGAACCAAAGTTAAAAATAGACTCTTTTTAAGGAAGTGAGAGCCAATTGAAACTTGAAAGTTACAAAAATAGATGAGCTACTTCTAATATTTGAGCTTGGTTGGTCAATTATAAAAGAAACTACAACTATATGTTCACACATCAAAACCATTAGGCATCATGCTTAGGGGTCTGAATCAGATCTGGTTACCACAAAGGGACCTATCGAGTCTGTTGAAGTCTATCCAACTACGAGGAGTATGCCAAGGTGGTGCTCAATCCACTCCATTCTTCTATCCAGAGTGCTAATATGCTTGTGCATGTGCTTGAGGAAATGAAGGATATCCATATGGGATTCATGATGATCTAAGACCATTAGAAATTTAATTTTCCAATATAGATATATTTCTTGCATATACTAATTGTACCTCCCTCTTGTGTGGCTAGTGTCTAGGACCCAGTCAACTCACTCAGCTAGGTATTCTGTGTATGAAAAGGAGGACCAATTATAAGAGGTTTCATCCTCCATACTAGTGAGTTCATCTTGAACATGAGAAGGGGTGAATTCTAAAAAATGAGAAGCGGAGCCTTAAATCCTATGGTGCATGCGAGTTTGTCTGTGGTAGAATTTCTCATGATAAAAAGTAGCCCCTCGTAGGACTCGATCTCATTGACACAACATGACGAAACATGTTTTTAAGAAAATATGGGTAATCTTTCATTCTCAGTGATTAGAGATAGACTAGAGGGCCTAGGAGGGATGATACCAGTGCGATAAAAACAAGTCCAAAAACCCAATTACACAATGTCTGTATAGGTTACATGAGTCAACCAAAATATAAACTAGTACAATAACCCAATTATACAATGCTTGTGGCCGCACTATTTTGCACATAGTTGTTCCAGACCACCTGTCAGCCCCTTCCTTGAAGAGCTCACTTGAAAATAGTAAGCATACAAACATTATGAAAAGGAGACATAAAATAGGCCCCTTAGACGAAAATATGAAAGAGAGACCTCTACCAAAACCAAAATGATTAAATCACCAAGCCTCTTTGCACCATTGAGGCTTTAAATTACCAACATTGCAATAGAGAACCCACCCAGGAACTTGAAAACCAAATTCAAACATAAAGGGATATATTTACCTCATAAACCCACACATTCAGAAAAGGAGGGAATCTCCAAGGGCTCAGGCATGTCACACATGCACTAAGATAATAATTATATTAGTCACTATGACAATATAATAATGAAACCAATCCTCCAAGACAACAACACAGAGAGAAAATCAAACCAACACTAGACTTGATCACCCACCAAGCCTCTTTGCACTATCGAGGCACCAAATTTCCAACTTGATACCCCCATGCAATCTGCAAAGGAAAAAATATCCAAGGGCCTAACAGAGACACACTTGTATCAACAAAAGGACTATATAATACCACCCATCATTGAGGCTTCAACAAACCCCCTTTTAGTGGGAAAATTGACCTAGGAGCTAGGAGAGGAGTCCTAGATAGGGAATAGCCCAAAAGCATGCCCACAAGGCAATGCACATAGGATGATGTGGAGCTAGAAGTATTTCTCTTTCGGTTAGCATCAGAAAACCCCACCTCAACTAGATGAACAACCACCCAGAGAGCCCATGCAATAATGAATTGCCATCCATGGAAAATGGAGACCACCAGAACTAAAATCAAAATATAAATAACACCTTTGAAGGTAGAATTTAGGGCCCAAAATGAGTAATAGCAATAAGACCATAGAATTAGGGAGAAATAGCACACTAGAAGTCAACAAAAGGGCATGATTACTTTGGAGATAGATTTTCAATATTTTATTTGTGTATATTACTAAGAATGTCCTAGAATATTCTATGGAGGTCATTGACCTATTAATTATTGATAAATAAATTAAAATTTTAGAAGCTCGATTCCAAAATAGACATGCCTATCCATGTAATAACACTTTACATAACATGTTTTTGCATATGAACTATAGGTTTTAACCCCGTACAGAAATTACCTGCACACGAATTCTAAAACACAGAAAATAAACAATGCGAGAGCATAACACATAAAACACATATACGCAGAGATTTTTCCCTGGATCCCAAAACTGGGACTACCAGATTGATTTTTCATTTTTTTATTCCTTTCAATGTTACAACACAGATTTATACATGCCGAAGCATCCAATACCATGGACCGAAAACCATCGCATCCAAAACCATGTGTGAAAACCATGCACAAAACCATAGGTAGGTTTGCCCAACCTAATATAGGGTCCAAAAAAAATTTCCCTCAGCTGTTGCCCTGGACCCCATAGAGGGGGGCTACCCGCCCCCCTCAAACCCCTTGGATAGGGGGGGCTGCTGCTACCCCTGTGACCCCCCCACTGTGCAATCATGGCAACGAGGAGGGGCTTTGCCCCCCCCTCTAACCCCCCGGTTGACTAGGGGAGCTAGTCGTGGAAAGAATATAACACAACTCAACATGAACTGCACTTGCTGAGGCTATCATCACTTTTTTTTTAAACAAAATATTTTTAAAAATTTACTTGATATTTGTGTAGTAATACTTTTTAAAGATTTTTATTTTATTTTTGTGAATTTTTTTGTTATCTAGGTGGAACAACCCACATATTTTGAATGATTGACATTAACATTTAGGAGTTCCTTAACAATACACCCAATTAATTACATAGAATCCATTTTTTCTTTTATAATGATATGGTAACTTTTTTTTCCTCATTTATTATTTTTTTGGGTGATTTTGGTATATCATTTTTTAACTAGTTTTTTCCACTGAAAAAATCATAATCTTTCATTAACTTGAAAAATTACATATTGTGGATGCACAGTGCATATTCGATAGAGTCAGTCAGCCTTCTGTGGGCTCGGTATATGATCTATAATATCAGTATATAACCAGAAACATCTCACAGGATGTTTGTTTATAATTGTTCTATTTATATGTACATATTAGCCACACAGGGCCCTGTAGAAAGATTCTGTCCACTGTATACAAAAAAACTGTTCAAAGATATCAAAAATTTTGTCAGATATTGCAGCTCATGGGCTAACCGCCCTATGGTAATGTGGGTCTATATAAGGTCGATGATAATATTGGTATGCATTTGACCTGCGCTGCTTCTGGATCATCCACTTTCCTCGGGGTAGTGTTGTGGCCTCCTTGGATAGTTGGTCGGCACTGCTGTTGTATTCCCTGTATGATTGCAAGTGATGTCAATAAAATGAGCCTTCAATATATTTATTTCATCCAATATGTTACTGAGTGTATGTGTGTGGCAAACAGTAATATTGTTGAACCAATCTATGATGATCTTCGAATCTCCAAAAATATGAATGTTCATGCAATTATGTCCCAATGTGAAATGCATGAGATGATGAAGAGTAATGAGTTCAGCAAAATTGTTTGAGCCATTCCCCAAACCCATCCGGACTTTATAGAAATTTTGATCGCTGATGTATAAGATAAAACCACCCCCACATCCCTGCTGCTGGGCAACACCATCAAAATAGGCCCAAGGGGTGCGTTTATCGATATGGGAGGGTCACGGGGTCTTCAGGTGCGAGGTTGGGGAGGCTCAGGCATATCATTATAAGCCAATATAATAAGAGCTGACAGATGCGGCTAGCTCACAGGTTTATCATCAAATATAGTCTGATTCTGAGCCAACTAGAGGTACCAGCTGATAATAATGGGGATGCTCTGTAGTTTAGTTCCTTTGTGTCGGTTATACCATGATTCTCAAGCTCTGTTAATATCATCACCTTCCAAAGAGCCCGAAAAGTGTATAGATGCGAATACAATTTGCCACAGATTCATCAACTCTGTGCAATGCAAGAATAGGTGAAGAATTGATTCTGTTGCACTTTTACATAGAGTGCACCAGGTAGGCCCGTAGATAGCTTTGTGCATAAGGTTTTCACTTGTAGGAACTATACCTTTTAGAATACACCAAAAAAAGAGTTTTGTCCGTGGAGGCGCAGTGAGTTTCCATATTTCCTTCCACCAAAATGAGATCAAATTCGGAGCCTTATGAGAGATCAGCGCTAAATAGCCCATCTTTGGAGTATATATTCAATTCTCAGATTGATGCCAAATAAGTTCATCCGGACCCTGTTTGATCCTAATGTGAGATTCTCACAGAGCATTTATATAATCGGTCCATTCCTGGTGCCAGCGGGGTGGTAGGTTGATCTGAAGTGCGGATTTCCAGCATTGTTAAAAAATGGATGTATTGAGTGGATCCGCGATGTCAGCTAGAACTTTGATCTCATGTGAATTTAGATGCTGTATGAGGGCCTCAAATAATAGATGTCGGCCTCCACACCCATTCCATGGGTCTGTACCGATACGAGCCAATGATCCATCGTTAATTTTCCAAACCAGATTCTCCCTTATGAGAGGCATGGAGTTTAGAAGTGCTTTCCATATAGATGAGATGCCGGATTTGGGCCAATTTGGAAGCCGGATCCAATCCATTATGTGCAGAGGCCAAATATATTTGTGATATGTAATGCTAGTCCAGATATTATGACTTGTGAGTAATGTCCACTCCATTTTTGCTGCAAGTGCCTGTGCAAATGTGGGCAGGTCTTTTAATCCCCAGCCTCCCTATTTTTTGGGCAGCGCTATCTTCTTCCATCCCACCCATGCAAATATCTGTTTGTCTTGGTTCCCATTCCAAAGATATCTGTTGCATAATTGGTGTAACCTAGCCAAAATGTTTCTCGGAATCAATGAAAGAGCCATCCAAAAGACCGGTGTTGCCTCCAGAACAGATTTAACCAATACAAGTCTACTAGGTCTAGATAGATATCAGTGACTCCATATGTTAAGCCGCTTTTCCAGTTTTGAGACGAGCCAAATCCAGTCGGCTATCTTCTGGCTGACAGGCTTGATCTAGAAACCTAAATACTTAAGACCACGATCTAAGGGACTAATGCAGAATGGAAACAGTTGTCGAGCGAATTGAGACTCATGGATGGAAGTTCTGGTAAGAATGATTGATGATTTTGAATGATTTGCAAGCATCCCAGTGATAGATGAAAAAATGGTGAGGATTTTCGAAAATGTACAAGAATCCCTGATGTTGCCATCAAGAAAAATCATGACATCGTCCACGAAAGAAGATGGGTGAGAAAGCAGTCATCAGATATTTTGAGTCCATAAAGGTACCCAACTCTCTTAGCTTAAGCAATCAATTGACTCAAACCATCCATGACAATCAAGAAAAGTAGGGGAGACAGAGGGCAACCCTGTCTAAGGCCACATTCAGAGTGAAAAAATTGAGATGCCGACCCATTGATCAGAACACTGAAAGTGTGGGTGGTGATGCATGCCATGATCCAAGTGATGAAACTGTTGGGAAAGCCCAGATGGATGAGGAGCATCTTGATGTAGAGCTAGCTGACACGATCAAAAGCCTTAGCCAAATCAATCTTTAGGATAATGGGCTTATGGTGTCTGGTCCAAATGGTGTGAAAGGCTTCTTGTGCCGAACTGATGGCTTCATGGATTTGACGATGTTCAAGGAAAGCAAATTGTTGAGGAGTAATGTGACGGGACAGGATAGGTCGGAGGCGATTTGCAATGATCTTGGAGATGATCTTATAGAGAACATTGCACAGAGAAATGGGACGGTAATCATCGAAGGAAGAATGGGAGTTCGATTTGGGTATAAGGGTTATGAAAGTCGAATTGATGGCATTGTAAAGTGATCCAAATACCCTGCATTCCTCCACAACCCTTAGTAAATCATGGTTGAGAAGTTCATAGAAAGCAATGTAGAATTTAATGGTCCAACCATCCGGACTCGGGCTTTTTTCCTTTTTGAACCATTTTAAAGTGCCCTCAAGTTCCCCAGGTGTCACAGGATCATATAAAGCCTCCGCCTCATCCTCATTTACAAACCTGGGGAAGTGTCTAGCAATGTTGATAATATCAGCAATAGTCAAGCCAGGAGGTTGTTTGTAGAGGTTCTTGAAGTGAGAAGATCCCAGGTGGGAGAGCTTGTTGAAGGAATCAGCCACTCCACCCTCTGGCAATGGGATATTCCAGATGGTGTTTTTGACCTTTCTACCTTTTGCATAGTTATGGAAGAACAAAGTGTTGTCATCTCTTGCTTTTAACCAAATGGCTCTCCTGCGAAGATGAATGGATTCCTCTCTGTCTTTTAAAATCTTTGACTTCTGGTTTTCTAGACCCACTAGGTGGGATTTTTTCGCTATTGTGGAAAACCCTAAGCCTCGTTCATCCAATAATGAGGAGAGTTCTGATTCTATGAGCAGAAGGGCTGAGTCATCCTTTTGGTGCTTTTCTCTAGCCCATTTGATAGAGAGGTGCTTGAGCTGAGATATGTTAGAGCAGAAACTTTTGCCAAGGATTCTGACCTATCAATCGGGTTTGTAGTCCAAAATTCCTTAACCATATTGATATATGTAGGATCCTGAAGCCAGCCGTGATTGAACTTGAATGGAGATTTTGGCTTTTTGTGAGGTCCCAAGATCTCCAGGTATATAGGATAGTGATCCGAAATGCCTCCAGTTCCAACCCATTATTTGTAGAAATGCAACTGTTGAATAAGGGGACCTTTCATGATAAATCTGTCTAGCCTGCGGGCAAGAGCAACCTCTCCAATTCTTCTATTCCTCCAAGTGGGGAGTGGTTTGTGCATAGGGACGTCAATCAGGTTATGTCTCTCCAGAAGGCTTGTCATTTAACCTGTGATCGAGTCTACTTGAGCCATGGATCCCCACGATTCGCCATATCCCAGGGAGAAATTTAAGTCACCCCCAATAATGATGTTGTCAACAGAAAAGATGGATAGTCCCAGCAAATGATGCCAAAAGTTCTCCCTTTGTTGGTAGGGGCTGTAGATGTTAATAACCCTAAGGCTGTTCCCTAGGTCGGCCGAGAAGAGGTTTATGCCCATAAACCCCTGTCCTCCCCAGGTAGCTTGTGCTTTGATGGTTGATGGATTGTAGCCTATCGCGAGGCCCCCCAATCTACTAGTAGAATCCATGGCCAAAAACTTCCACCCCGGGATAATAGAGGATAAAGAAACAGAGATAGGATCTGCCGGGCCGAGGGTTTCTTGGAGGAGGATGATGTCGACAAGAACAATCTCAAAAAGTCTATGCAGAGCTAGCTTCTTGGAGGCACTAGCCAAGCCTCTGCAATTAAAGGAAAGGCACTTCATGGAGGGAGATTGCCAGGGGTGTTCGCTGCTCTAAGAACCCCGTCAATAGTGGATTGGCGGCCAGAGGCCACCTCCACTCCAGCACGCCTGATAGCTTTAGACAAAAATTATTTTCTCCCCTAGGCAGTCAAGGGAGTTGACCTGGAAGTTACAAGACCCAAACCAACAATTTTTAAATGGGATCCATGGGAATGAATGCGAGGGCAGAGATTATAATGATGCTTAGACCCCCGAGATGAGGATGGAGAAGAGGAGGGCGAGGGGAGAGATTGCAAGGAGGGAGCCAATGGTGCATATACAAGGGAAGTGGGTAAAGTGCAATATGAAACAGACATGGATGGAATATGCAATGAGGAGCAAGGAGAAATACAAGATAAACGAGGAGAGAGAGATGTACCCGAAGCAATGGAAGCTTTAGCAGCAGCCTGAGATTTGGTGACCGGCGGCGAGAGAGTTCTGCCAGTAACGCCTAATACATTTTGTGGATTGTTGATGGGAGGTCTTAGCGCCGGTGTACGCAGGGTGGCCAGCGAGACAGTCCTCGAAGGTACATTGGATGAAAAAGGGGTATCTTCCTATTTCTTGTTGAGGGCGCAGTCCTTGAATATGTGCCCCACCTTATGGCAGCAGCGGCATCGAAATGGAACCCCTTCGTAGTCCAATATCTGTACCCTTGTAAATTTCCCCCAGTGTAGGGTAATCTTCTCCTCCAATCCTTTGCGGGTATCCAAGTATACCAAGATGTTATAGACATTTTTGTACCTTACAGCATGGAGCATAAAATGTCAATAATCTGAGGGATCCTAAGTCCCTAAACATGTTGTTCCTACCCCTAGAGGAACAAGGTCAGCAAACCACAGCACTACAGATCAGTTCTCCACTGAAAAACACTGAAAAACAGGTCAATTTTGGATCAAAGCAGCTGCTCCACTAAGCATCTGCGCTCAATGTCAAAAGCTCTATGGTGTACCTGCGCTGCATAGCAAGTGCAACAAAGGCTACCTGCGCTGGGCGTACTTTGACATGTGGAGGAATCTTTTCTCAATGTGCCAGTGCCCAGGAAGCTTCCAAAATGACACTTGGATCAGAAGATTCGCCTAATGATGAGTTAAGAGCTTCTAAAACTCCAAGTGGAAGGTAGAAACTCCGAGTGGACTCAAGGACTGAAGAACAACTGGAGTTGAAGAGGACAACAAGTCACACATCAAGCTGACTTATCTTCACTCCAAAACTCTATATAAGGATCTCATCCCATGGGATCTGGAGGCCGGAATTTTGTGCAAAGAATTGCTGTTGGTTTACAGTTGTGAGTATTGGGTGATTGCTTGAGGGAGGTGAAGAGAAGATTTCTTTCTGTCGGGAAGGTGATGCTGGATTGGACCTCTCACGGTTGTATCACCGCCTGAACCTTACTTCCTTATATTAATAAAGCATTTGAGGTTCTTCTATTCGCATGTGTTTCAATGGTGTATTGTCTTACTTGCGTATTTGATTTATGCTAATCCTTGAATCAATTATGAATGCATGCTTCTTGTAGTTTCCTTTTCTTGTCTTGTTCGCAGGATCTCGTGTAGCTGGGCCCGCGAGAAGACTTGGAGCTGGGAGCAAGCGGCAAATAGAGGAGATTGGATCGACCATTTGCGCAAGACATCGGTAAGTGGATCTCTTCCTTTCATCTCTTGCATGTCATAAAGAAGTAACTTTAGATAGCTTTGCTTCAGCTGTTGCTAAGGAACTATCACCCTTAGAGTGGGATAGGGTCATTCTGTGTTGGATACTTTTCCCCACAACAGACTGGCGACTCCGCTGGGGATCGTGTCTTGTTGGTAGCTTGTGTTTCTTGCTATTCATTTCCTAAACAAAGGGAGTACCGAATCGAACTGCATTCGAATCCTTCGAATGCAAAGTAGAGGGCAGCTACTCTAGCTCAGTGCTGGGCATGTTTATGATTTGAAGAGCTGATCCACAAGGACTCTTTTTAGCTCTTTGTGATAGTGTTCATCTTCCTTTAATCATCCTCTAGTGTATACTTGACTGATAGCCTCTGATTTGGCCAAAAACCATTGATTTTTGAGCAAACTGTGACCCGGAATCTGAGAGAGACGAGAGTTGTCTCTTCAGTGTAGCTGCAGCAAAGGCTACCTGCGCTGCAACGCAGGTCCCGAAGGGGCTACCTGCGCTGCATGTCAGATTGACAGTGCAACACCTGCGCTGATCCAATTTTGCCTTGTGCATCTGGGGTTCCCCACTGTCTGTTGCCCAGTTTTCAATATTGTTTTTGCAGCCTGTTGTCAACCTGTATACCCAGCTGAAACTACCTTTCTTTGCCTTCATTCCGCCTCAGTTGTATGAAGAAACCGTGATTGTTCTTATTGTATTTCTTGCTTTCATTCACAGTTTCCCGTAGCGAAAGTGAACTAGTCTTGTTGTGACCTCTTGGATCTAGACCTGTGATAAAGTGTCGTTGTGATTCTAAGAGCTAGTTTATTGCTGTTCATAGCTGCTTGAACATTTGCTTTCGTTATATGGTTCGAATTTCAGTATTTCTTGTGTTGAAACGAGTGAATCTTAAGGTGTTCTTTTGATTATTGGACAAAAACTTGTTTGCTTTCGCTTGAAATTGAATTCGAAATTATACAACAGGTTTCTTTTTGTAATACATCAACATTAAGGAAGAAGAAAAGAAATACTTGCATTGTGCATGTGCATTTTGACAGTTTGCATGTCGATTTAGGAAAGTGCATCAGTGTGTGCTCTATGATCTGTTTGAAAAGATGATGTCTTTCTTTTCCTTCAGTAGTTAAGATTTTCATAAGTTGAAAGAATTGAAAAGCTTGCTTATCATTCTTAGACTGCATTTAAGAGTTGTATCATACATCACGTGGTGATCCATAAAGGCAAACTGCTAAGCAAGATCAACCTAAAACGAACTGAATTTACCTAACAACGCTTTGAAACATAACGAAACACAGTAGAGGTCTAGGTAGAGACGTGAACCGGCGTCGTTAAACATAGTGACTGTCGATCTCTACGAAGGTGGGTGATTCCTCCTGAGGGACGATAGCACTAATACGGATATGTGCCCCCGCGTACCGTCGCGTATATTGGGGGACCCCTATAGGAACAAAGCCTTTATCCATAGGAAGCCGTGTCGGCCGCCCTACTGATCGCGATGCAGTGAACACAGCATTCACGAAGATCGACCACTCGTACCGTAAAACGTATTCTGTGGTTTCGCGAAAGGTTTGGCACACCCTCTGCCTAGAACTCCAGAGTAGTTTCTTTTGGCCTTTTTCAAACTCTATAACTGAAAAAGTCCATCCGAGCATTTGTCACTTCGGGCTCGTTAATACATCGAAGGAGACTAGAGTCATCTTTAGCTTTTTATCGACTCTTAAAAAGTGAAAAAGCAAGTTGTGTCTAAAGCGTCGTCATATAAAATTCATTCTAATCGGAACATAATCACCCCTTATTCCTGCGTTGATCTTGAGGTTGAGAACATGGAACACACCAACCAAGGGATTCCACGTGATGGGACCCCTAGCCCTTTCTCCTCTTGGGGAGAAGTTGGTGCGCCCCACATGGCCACATTGTCGCTTCCAGGACTGACAATTGGCCTGCCAGTTTGGCTATTCTCAACCACTGTAGTTCAGACCACCACGGTTCCTGAACAGTCGAGTCAACAGTTAGACCAGTCTAGAGCTACCCTCCAGCCTTCCACTTCTTATAAGCCTTCCTCCGATCCTTCTTCTTCGAAAGGTCAAGCCGCCGAAAGCGGAGCTCCCATAGAAAAGAAGAAGGAAAAGAAGAAGAAATAAAAGAAGCAGAAGGAGCCAAAGGCGCCTGGGGGCAAGCAAAAGGCATCTAACAAAAATCCACACACAGCACGGACCGGGCCCAAATCGCCATGTGTCATATGTAGAGGGGACCACCTCCACCATGATTGTCCCAGTATTCCCCGGATACTAAGGGACTGGTCCCCTCGTTTGCACAGTTCGGAAGCGTCAACCTCTGACAACCAGGTTGAATGCTTACCGTCGACCAACGAAAGTGAAGGTTCTAGACGACGAAGGGGAATGAGATTCCCCTGCGAACTGTGTGAAGGCAATCACACCCTCCGCCGTTGTCCCTTTTTAGACGAAGCCAAGAGAGTTTTGGAAGATCAACCGGTTGCACCGTTGCTACTTCCTCCTGGATACCAAAAACTCGCGCCAAGTCCTTCGTTGGTCGAAAATACAGCTGCCCCGCTCATAGGGCCAGCTGAAGTGTCAGTCACTGAAAGTGAACCTACTGAATCCGGACCGGACGAAAGTCCAAAGGTCAAAACGGCAGTTGACCCGGTTCTCCCTTCAGAAGTTTCATCTTCAAATACCACAGTCACTGAGGATTCATCTTCAGCTGACACCCCTACCGAAGAGAGTAAGGATGACACCGTCCAGATTCTTTTCATCAACACCGATTCTGATGAACATCAGGGCAATGTGCCCACTCCTTTATCGCAGGAAGGAGCATCGTCAGGATCATACCCGGCCGTATATTCGGTCCCACCACCAAGCAACCTGGTTGTGTCCTTTGATTGGAACCGACTAGGCAGACCCCGGTTACCAGCCAGTATACCATTTAGAATTATAGTCCAAATATACAAAATGGTGATGGCTGGGACTATCATTGATGAAGGGGCATCTGTGAGTATCCTATCCTCTATTGCTTGGAAAGCACTGGGTTGCCCGGCGCTTTTGCCTGAGATAAGGAATCTCTCGGGTTTTGACAAAGGAACCAGTCGACCATTAGGGATTCTACCTAATGTGCCTATTACATTGAAAGGGAAGGCTGTCAAGATGAATTTTATGGTCGTCCAAGGACCCTTGGATTATAACCTACTCCTTGGACGAGACTACATATATTGCATGGAAGCAATAGTCTCCTCACTCTTTCGAATAATGTGTTTTCCATACGAAGGAAGAATGGTCAAGCTCGTAGACCAACTTTCATTTCCGGGATCACACATCGCAAATGGTCACATACCTATCCTGAATGGTCTATTTGATCAAGAAAGGTCTCTACCTCCGGTTCTTCTTCCTGATGAGTGCGAGTAATTCGGGAAAGTAGGGCCGGAACCCAGGGGGCATGCATCCTGGTCTGCTGGGGTCAGAGAAAACCTTGGGTGTAAAGTAGAATTTCCGCGGGAGAATATGACTAGTCCGTACCCCGTCCCCTCCTTCATCTTCGTAAAACAGAAGAGCCGGCAAGAGCTCTCATGCAGAGGAAGGGGCAGTTATGAATGGGTTTGTTCTGGAAAAAGATTCTTTTGTTAAAGTTAAGTGTGTGGCGGAAGCGCCGTCATTCACCTTTGTCTAAATAAGTAGGCTCTGCCAAAGAAGGGGATCCGTTTGCGGCAGCAAGTAGTAACCATCTTTGGGTAAAAGGCAAGCCTCACCCATTAAAACAAATGTTTTAAAGGATAAGTAGGGGCAGCCTCCAAAGAAAGAGATTCTATTGCTGCAACAAATTGTAACCATCTTTGTGTAACCTAATGATAGACATCGCCGAAGAAAGTTTCTGTTTGAAAGGATTAGCAGAACGATCTTTGGATAACCTGAAAGAGGTAAGCCTCACCCATTGAAAACCAGGGTTTTCGACGGACAAGTAGGGGCGACCTTGAAATTAGACTTACACCTGGGGGCATGCAAACCTCTTGGAATGCAAGCACGGGCGGCTATTTTGTTTTTTAGTTTTTTAGGTCCTCCCTTTAAACCTGTAGGTCTAACCCGTTAAACTCGTAGGATTAGCCGATGCCCAGCTTGCATAAAGAGAGGATATGGAGCAAAGCATAGCGAGATGAAGCTCCTTAAAAAATAGCGAGCAATCTACCAGGAGACCTTCCTACTTTATGACTGGTAAAAACGAGCAGTTTTGGCAAAGTTCATGCTCGTTAAAAAATAAACGCAAACACGAGCAGTTTTGGCATAGTTCATGCTCGTTAAAAAATAAACGCGAAACCGAGCAGTTTTAACGCGGACTTCATGCTCGTTAAAAAATAAACATAAGCATGTGAGCAAGCTTCCCCCATAGTTCAAGCTCATTAAGAAAAATGAACCGGTAAATAACCATTTGAGACCGTAAATTCATCAGCCATAAAAGCCTTGGTCGTGTTTGTGCACCGTCACCTCCACTTTTCAATTGGCCGATCATTCACATCCACTTGATTGTTTACCTATTTTGAGGAACAGCTGCGAAGAGTGATTTTACCTAGCCATCCTTGTGACACTGCCGTGATTGGAAAATTCCAACCTGTACCTGGAATCTGCTGCTATCCCTGTTTATCACTCGTTCCTCAAAATACGAGTCTTCTTTGAGCTCTTTTCATTGACTCGTAAAATATGAAAAGTTTGCCGAGTTTTGGCCTTCCAGCTCGTCAAAAGGACCGGAAGAGCTATCCCTCCTCTAGATTTTAATCTTTTTGGACCTGAGGGATTATTGCACAAAAAGATCGAGCGCTTGTCTAGTTCGGCTCGATAAAGATATCGAACATTCATCCCTTCTGTATTGTTTTATACTTTTTCGGACTTAAGGGATTAGATGACGAAAAAGGACCCTCGGAGTCCACTTTATGTACCCTTTTCAGACTCTCTAAAGATGAAAAGGACCGAGTTGTCTTTGTCGCTGGGCTCGTTAAAAATATTAGATAGCGACAAACTTGTCTTTAGACGAGAACGAGTTTCCCTATCGTTAAGCTCGTTAAAACATAGCGATGGGCTTGCCCGAAGGGCAGGTTATAGAACAAGCATATGTTATCCTCCTCAAGCTTGACAAAAATAAAGAGGTACTGGTCAGGAATGACTGGGGAAAATTGGGAAGAACCTCAAAGCTTAATGGTAGCAAGTCGCTCTTGAACATGACACTTTTGCCTCCGTAAATATCGGGTTGGGTTATTATCATTCACCGGTCCCTTCACCATGGTCTCGCCATACCATCCATACATGGGGTAATGCTACCGATCCATCACATCAGTGTCGTTATATGTTCAAGAGATGTCATTCAGAAAGTGTCAACCGGGTCCCATCCACTACCATACATCATCTTTCATCCTTCCATGACCGCCACCCTGAATCATATTTCACAGATCGTTTTCACCATCATCACTAGCTCCGTTCCGTGTCACTGATGTGGGATTCATTAAGGCCCTCCTTTGACGGATCTCTTCTTGTCGACATCAGCTCACTATCCAAGAAGTTGATCTAGGAACACCCCCTCAGTACTTTGAAGCTTGCATGCCTCAATGGCAAGTTTCTCACTTCCGGCGATAGGTATACATTAATGACCTTCGACCGGGAGACTTTGCGTGGTGTTCGACGTCAAATCCTATATTCACGCCACGTGAATTGTGCTGCAGTACCTTGAGGGTCATCATCATTATCGGTGATTCCTCTCGCGCTTGTTAACAATTTACATTATTGACTGGTAATCAAGCGATGTCTTTCCATGTTCGACTTCAAGAAATTCTCACATGGATCGACTTGTACTAGAGTGAAGGTTGGACAAGTTTGAAGACCCCGGATCTAGTTTCATCCATCCGGGCTGCGATATATATTCAGGAGATAAAAACATAGACATGTGCAGCAGATGATCATCCTACTAAAAGGATGATAATTAAAAGCAGAGAATTATCAGTCTATTATCAGACGATCGTCTGTTTATGTACAACAAATGTATTTATAAAGCTGAGCATGGGAAATGCCCGCATCAGCTAGATCATGAAAAGAAAGTATGAAAAGATAATGTATTGTATTGTATTTTGTTACAAGTCACCTCCCGACGATTGAATGAACTTCGGATCCTCCTAATAAAGCATTTCACCCGATAAACGACCTCATACTTTAGGGGGCAACTGTTATAGACATTTTTGTACCTTACAGCATGGAGCATAAAATGTCAATAATCTGAGGGATCCTAAGTCCCTAAACATGTTGTTCCTACCCCTAGAGGAACAAGGTCAGCAAACCACAGCACTACAGATCAGTTCTCCACTGAAAAACACTCAAAAGCAGGTCAATTTTGGATCAAAGCAGCTGCTCCACTAAGCATCTGCGCTGAATGTCAAAAGCTCTATGGTGTACCTGCGCTGCATAGCAAGTGCAACAAAGGCTACCTGCGCTGGGCGTACTTTGACATGTGGAGGAATCTTTTCTCAATGTGCCAGTGCCCAGGAAGCTTCCAAAATGACACTTGGATCAGAAGATTCGCCTAATGATGAGTTAAGAGCTTCTAAAACTCCAAGTGGAAGGTAGAAACTCCGAGTGGACTCAAGGACTGAAGAACAACTGAAGTTGAAGAGGACAACAAGTCACACATCAAGCTGACTTATCTTCACTCCAAAACTCTATATAAGGATCTCATCCCATGGGATCTGGAGGCCGGAATTTTGTGCAAAGAATTGCTGTTGGTTTACAGTTGTGAGTATTGGGTGATTGCTTGAGGGAGGTGAAGAGGAGATTTCTTTCCGTCGGGAAGGTGATGCTGGATTGGACCTCTCACGGTTGTATCACCGCCTGAACCTTACTTCCTTATATTAATAAAGCATTTGAGGTTCTTCTATTCGCATGTGTTTCAATGGTGTATTGTCTTACTTGCGTATTTGATTTATGCTAATCCTTGAATCAATTATGAATGCATGCTTCTTGTAGTTTCCTTTTCTTGTCTTGTTCGCAGGATCTCGTGTAGCTGGGCCCGCGAGAAGACTTGGAGCTGGGAGCAAGCGGCAAATAGAGGAGATTGGATCGACCATTTGCGCAAGACATCGGTAAGTGGATCTCTTCCTTTCATCTCTTGCATGTCATAAAGAAGTAACTTTAGATAGCTTTGCTTCAGCTGTTGCTAAGGAACTATCACCCTTAGAGTGGGATAGGGTCATTCCGTGTTGGATACTTTTCCCCACAACACAAGATGCGCGCGAGTGTTCTGTTCCTTGACTCTACGAAGGTTCGATCATGGTCAAGATATGACCCCAGAGCATTCCCAATGCGAATGAAAACCTCCTCACACCAGTATTGTAGAGGAAGCCCAGGCAGACGAACCCACAGTGGACTAGCCCCAATTTGTTCTCTCTCCGGATCAAAGAGAGGACTCCATCTCTTTAACAAAACCGGCGCCATCTCAATGTGCCAATATCTAGCCAGCACCAAGTCTATATAGTTCTCCTTTGAAAAGTGTAGGGCAAACCAGCCTCTAGGTAAAAATTGCACCTCAGGTAATTCCTTGAGGACCCCTCCCTAGATTTCCTTTACCCATTGGGTGAGCCAGGTCTCCGAATACGCCCTCCCACGAACATGTCCAACGAGAATGGTGCTCGCCATGATAGCTGCTTCCCCGATAGCAGAGGTTTCTCCAAAATGAATCGAGATGTCCTTTGAGGTCGGTTTAACACACTTAGTTCTTTTCTTCCTAGTACGCGGTGCAAATGGGTGATCCACTAATAGATCCGGGGAACCTTCCAAATGGATTGATTTAGCAGGTCTAACCCTAACAACCGGAGTCTCAAAACAGCTCGAAAGCAAGTGAAGGGAAGTAGAAGGGTTTGTGGCTGTCGAAGGAGGAGGACCTGTAGATGTCGCGGTGAAGAAGGTAGTATTGTGCGGATGCAGATCAAAAGAGGGCGACGGAGGAGTAATGGACGACAGGAAATGAAGGGTCCCAGGGGACAGAGGGGGAAGATCCAAAGCAGGGGAACCCCAGGGGGAATTTCTGGCAGAGTGATGAGCAGAGTGATAATCCAGCAAGGTTACCACCGGAAAGGTAATAGGCAGCAATGGGTTCGATGGACAGCTAGGGCCATCTTCAGCAGATGAAAAATTTGGGCACCCAAATATAACCTGTTCAAGATGCGGATCTCAGAATAATCAACCTCCTCCTCCGTTTCCATTGATTCACCCAATATAGCTGAAGACATCCTAAAAGCGACAGATGGACCAGAAAAATGAGCAGGGTAACATCTAACAGGAAGCTACGGATTCACGGGCAGAGTGGTAACAGGTTACAGTGAGAGGGTTAACCAAAACCCTTACGGTCTACCGCAGAGTGCTCCATCCCCCCTCATTCTTTTACTAGTATGTGAGTTATATCTAGAATTCCACTTTGATTTCCTTAATTCAAAAAATATTTAATTAAAAGTTTAGTTATATATAAATAAAAAAATGTATAAACTATTTTTTCTTTCTTTCCAAAAGTGGCTAAATTTAGTTTTTTCTTCATTTTACCATTGTTTTATAAGTATGGAGAAAAGAGGATATGTGTAAGTACATGTTTTTTTTTGCTGAAGCAAGAGTAGTACCTTCTATATCATTAAGCCAACCAAAAATTTACATAGTATACAAAAGTCCAACCAAGACCGTGGACCTCGGCAAAAGCAAACCGCCTAAGGCAAGACCATCCACCTAACAGAGGTTGCCACCGAACCTAGGAAAATATAAACAAAGTTTGCACTAAGTGAATAGAAAAAGAGAGGAAAACTACGGAATCATCCAAACACTGGCTCCCCTAACTTGCATTTTGATCTTGACCGTCCAAAACACTCCGATCAATCCACCGGCAGAGAGAGAAATCGCCCGACAAAGTTGACCGAAGTTTAACAGTCCAGCCCACCGAACAGCACAATTGTTCCCGACCGTCGATCCGCCCCACGAAATACAATGACAGGGAAACATATCACATGAATAAGATGATTGAATAATAGTGCTCGGGGAGGGCGGTATTTCTTTCCACCCCCCTGCCACGTGTAGGAAGCCCTATGGAATCGCTCCTAAAACACAAAAACCATTTCCCACTTAGGGGCCCTGCGATCACCTGAAAACCATTTCCCGCTTCGGGGTAGCTGTTTTGCATCACGAAAAAGAAAATAGTGGAACTTGTGGTTGTCGAATGAGCCGAGCTTCCCGTCTCTCGCAATCTCTCATCTGTGCCTGTCATAAACCCTGGAATGTTGTGAACCTTACTTCGGTGCACCCACCCGGGTAACTGAGAAAACTCATTGACGGATACCATGGTTCTCCGAGGCCAACCTCTGAAGAACAGAAGTAAAAAATTCTGCAAAATAATCATTTCATACTCACTTCCTTGGCTTTGTTATGATATAAATCCATGTCCTCTTTCGCTTGCTCTCTACAGAGAGACTTTAGTCTGCTCTGAGGCAACTCCTGCCAGTTCCTCAAAACCTTTCCTTTTGTATAGAACACTCCTTGATTGGCTAGGATGTCCGCTAGCTTATTGGCCTTTCTTCGAACATGGCTGAAACTAACTGTGTGAAGACCAAGGAGATGACTTTGGATTCTTTGGAAAACTTGGATAATCTTCTAGTGTTGAGAACTTTCTTTGGTACATCTCCACAGCTGATTCTTTTCATCGAATTAATGGATAACTCGGAGTTCGCTTCGATAATTACATTAAAGCGGTTGTCCTGCTTCAAAAACTCTAAGCATTGTTCCAATTCCATTAATTCTGCCATGTTGTTGGTGGCTCTGCCTAAATGGCCATGGAAGATAAAGATAATGTTTCCTTCTTCATCCCTTAAAACCCTGCCAAAACCAACAGTTCCTGTGTTGCCTTTTGAAGCACCATCAATGTTGAGTTTCAAATAACCTGTCGGAGGAGGATGCCAGAAATCCTTCTCTTCTTCCCTTTTGATCACCTTCCTATCCAGGCTTTGAGGAATGAGCCCCTGAAACCCCAGTTGTTTGAGAATTCTTAAATCAACTTCAGAGGGAGGATTCTTGGGGTGATTACAAACTGTGGAGCCAACTGTCTCCTTAAGCTGCTTCAAGGTTAGCTCCAATAGTCGCTGAGGGGGATTATTTTCATCTTTGAATATTCTCTTGTTCCTTTCTTTCCAGACATTCCAAATAATGAAGCTTGGCGTTAGGGCCCAAGTTGAGCCGAGGAATTCGTTGTCTGAGAAGTTTCTACTCCAGTTATTAAGGGTATTAATGATACTCCCTTTGTCCCTATCGGACTTTTGAAAAATTATAGCGAATGCATCCCATAACCAGGAGGAGAAACTGCAACTATTGAGAATATGCTCCATTGTTTCCTCTTGAGCTTTACAGAGCTGGAAAATAGAAGGCCCCAGAATGCCCCTCTTTTTGATATTGTCCCAAGTCAATATCTTCTTTTGAAGAACTAGCCACATAAAGAGTTTGATTTTCATCCATCCTCGGTGCTGCCAAAGGTTCTTCCAGATCTTATTCTCAACATGTGAATCCAGCTCTAAGAGAATACCTTTAGCTTCCTTTAGATTAAATGTGCCTTCTTTATTGTTGCCCCATCTTAGTTGATCCTGTCCCCCTGCTACTAAGATCATCCTTTGATCCAATATTCTCATAAGTTCTTCTGCTTTTGTTTTCAAGGGTCTATCATCACCGCAATTAATCTTTCTCTAGATTCTCCACTTTTCTGTATTCTGAGTATGATCCCAGAAATCCTTTACCTTATTTAAGCCCTGTATATCTGTTTCATTCTTAAGGCCCAAAAAGTCCTCGTTTAGCAATGTGGCTTCTTATTGCCATCTATCCTCCTAGAATAGTGCTAGATCTCAATCTCTGATTTCCGAGAAGTTGTTTTTTTGCACTAGACCCCTGTTCTCCCAAGCTTTATTCCATATATATGACCCTTTTATATTTTCGGACATTCTTATGAGGTCACTTGTTTGCCAGGAGTTGGCATATTTTTCTTTCCAAATACTTGCCCATTGAGCTTTTGGATCATGAACCCAACACCACCAAAGTTTGGCCCCTAAAACATTACTGAGAATCTCCTGGTCATCTAGGCTAAGTCCCCCATGGTGCTTGGGTCTACAGATTTTTTCCCAGGAAACCAAGGCCCATTTCGTCCTAGTTTCCTCCTTACCCCAGAGAAAATCTCTTTGGATATTTCTGAATTGCTGCAGAGCTCCTTTTGGAGTTGGGAGAGCTGATAACATAAAAATAGGGAAAACTTATAGAACAACCTTAGTAAGTACCAACCTGCCTACCATATTTAAAGCTATGTTGGTCCATTTTCTGACTTTATCCTGCATCTTATTGATCAACGGTTCCCAAATTCTCTTGTGCATTGGTTTGGAAGTTAGAGGAACTCCCAAATATTTTGAGGGTAGGGAATCCCGTTGAAAACCTAAAATCCTAGAGATATTTCTCTGAATAGCAATATTGGTGTTAAAGAAAAATATTTTTGATTTGGAGAGATTGACTTCCATACCTGTGGCCTGGGAAAAGTCATTCAGGATTTGTTTGTAGGCTGAAGCTTCTTTGACAGTGGGGATTCCCTATAGCATGGTGTCATCTACAAATTGTTGATGAGTTAGAGCCTGACCATTCTCAATTAGTTGAATACCCTTGATCTTACCCATTGCCTTAGCATGCTTGATAGATCGACCAAGTCCTTCCATCATGAGGATGAAAAGAAATGGAGAAAGTGGGTCTCCCTACCTGAGGCCTCTCGAAGGAATGAAAATCTTAGAGGGAGATCCATTCACCAATATTGAGAAACTAGAGGAAGTCACAAGGGCCATAACCCATCTCACCCAATTATGGTCAAAACCAAAGGCAATTAGCACTTTCTTTATGTAGGTCCAGTTCGCCTTGTCATAAGCTTTGGCAATATCCAACTACATGATCATTCCCGCATGTATTTTGCTAGTCAACGAGTGAACCACCTCGTGAGCTTGGATAATGTTATTTAGAATTTGTTTGCCTTCCACATAACCTGATTGTTCCCCTGAAACAAGTGAAGGAAATAGAGGTTTGAGCCTGTTGGATATTACCTTGGATATGATCTTGTAAACCACATTGCATAAAGCTATGGGTCTATACTTATTAGGACTTTGAGCATTTTCCTGTTTAGGGATCAGGGAGATGAAGGAGGTATTGAGAGCTTTCAGAATAGTTTTGTTCAACCTCGAATCCTCCACTACATTAAAAATATCCTATTTAACTATATTCCAACAAGCTTTAAAAAAATCCACATTAAAACCATCTGGGCCAGGTGCTTTGCTATTCTGCATTTCTTTGATGACCTCACTGACTTCCTCTTCCATTACTAGCCTATTAAGTTTGAAATTGTCCTCTCTAGATACTAGCTTAGGAATGTGTTTAGTGACTTCCCTGATGGACGGATCTCTGTCTGAAACGATTTCCTGAGATATGCCACAGAAGTACTGAACTAATACCGAATTTATATCCTCATGAGAAGTATGAAGTTTCCCATCCTTGTCCTTGATCGAGGAGATTTTTTTGTGAGCTCTATTGGCCATGGTAGATCTGTGAAAAAATCTAGTGTTTAGCTCTCCTTCTTTCAGCCATTGAACTCTTGATTTTTGCCTCCAAAATATTTCCTCTTGTTTGCCCCAATTCTCCCATTCTTGATGATATCTATCAACTTGATCACTTTTGTCTTTATCAAAGCCATCTGTAATTAGAGCTTGATTTAGTTCCTGCATTTTTATTTCCACTGATTTCTTTTCCACAAAAATATTGCCAAAATCATTCTTGTTCCAGTCCTTAAGCTTGAGTTTGATGTGCTTTAATCTTTTATGTAGAAGGAACATTCTTGTTCCTTGGATCTGCAGATCTTCTGCCCACCATTTTTTGATGTTGCTGATAAATTCTGGGTGAGAAAGCTAGATATTCTCAAATCGAAAAGGTCTATTCCTGGGAGTATCTATGCCCTTGATTTCCATTTGAACTGGCCAATGATATGAGCCTCTAAAAGGAAGAACTCTCGCTATTATATCCTTATCTATAAGCATAAGGTCTTCTGAGATGATGAATCTATCTAATTTGGAGGCGACCTGAACCTCCCCTCCTCTTTTATTATTCCAAGTAAAGAGGCCATTGTTCGTTTCTGTATCAACAAGATTCATATTGTCTATAAGGGTTTGAAAAGCGACTGTGTCTTTACTTAGAGCTCTGGTTCCCCCTCTTTTTTCCGAAAGAGATTTGATCATGTTGAAATCCCCTCCCATGATCCAAGGAATTCCTACATGTTTGTCCCTGAGCTCCACAAGGGAATCTAGAAACTTGAGTTTATCCTCTGTTCTTTGGGGGCCATAAACATTCATGACCAAATAGTTATCCTTATCTCCTACAGGCTGAATAACAACTGATAAATAATTCCTAGATTCCTCTGCATCTATTATGCCAATTTTTTGGGGGTTCCATAGAGTGAGGATGCCCCCTGCTGTATTTTCTACTTTGACTTCTAGAAACTCAAATCTATTGAGCCATTTTCTATGAATTTGTCTTAATTTTTGAATGGAACATTTTGTTTCCTGGATGAAAATTATGTCCGGCGCCGCTTGTTTCATTCTATTACTAAGCATTCTCTGTTTTCTTTTACTGCTTAAACCCCTAATATTCCAAGATGTGAACTTCATAATTAAAGATTTGTAAAAGAGTAGTTGGCTAAATCTTTCATTTTAACTGATTCTATCATTAGTTTTCCACACTCCATCAAGAACTCATTCTGCTTTTTTCTACCTCTTTTTTCTCCCGGATTTTTGGTGGCCAACCCAGGGGTTGTTTTCATCGTTTTCACACCTTTATTAGCTTGCTTGTTACTTTTTTTTTCTTTCTCAAACCCCTTGGCATGAGTTTTCCATAAAAACAACTGTTGTATTCTATTGAGCTCTTCTTGTGGTACTGAATCTACCCCTCCCGTGGTTCCTTGAATCATCCTTCTAGATCTAGGTTTTCCTTGTCAAGAATCTCTTGAAGCTCCTGGTCCTCCAGTTCCATTTCACTTTGGGTCATTTCCTGGTACATTTCCAGTTCTGCGTCACTCATCATTGTTTCTTTTTGGTTATCCATGTCCTTTATTTGTTTTCGAGTAACTTCTTTCTCCTTTTCCTTTGGACTCCCTTCCATAGCTTGATCTTCTTTTGTACTCACTTCTTCCTCCCCTAGAACTTGGAATTTGTTCTGACTGACCTCTAGCCCTTCATTTAGATGTTTCTTTAACCCTCTTTTTCCTCCTTTTCCTTTATTTACCACTTTGTGAAAACTATCATTGTCCTTCAATGTATTAAATTTTCCCTTGTTTTCTGCTTTATTGAGGGGGTAGTCTCTGTAAAGGTACCCATGTTCATGGCATCTTCGACATCTGAACAGAATGTGCTCATAGTCTACTGCTTGCACCCATTATTCATCATAAACTTCCAAGATTACCTCCTCTAGAAGGGCTCCAGAAAGATCCATTTCCACACATATCCTTGCGAAGGACGTGTATTTTCCTTTTCTTATGGCTTCAGAGGCTTTAACAAACCGACCTAATTTATTGCCTATAGCCACTAACAATTCTATTTGCCAGTAATCAAGAGGTAAAGAATAGAGCCTTACCCGAACTGGTACAAAAGTAAAAGTTTCCCGCTCTGGGACAAAATTCATCATCCATGGCCGCATATAGGGGCCAGCTACTGCATAGAAGTAGGGCCCTCCTTCAAACACTCTGTCTTTTTCCTCAATGTTTGTGAACACTACCGTGAAGAAGCCCTTTGACCCAAGATGTAGAATGCTTCCTTTAGGTTTCTAGTGATATTTGATCCATGTTTGTAGAGATTTTTTAGTGGGCCATAATCCCATGAATTTGCAGATAATAGCATACGTCCTCATATGATCTCTGTGCACCTGCAGAGCAGGATCATTTAAGACTACCCTAGGTGAAATCTCAGCTTTGGGTTTGCAAGGTCCCTTTTGTTTTTTGTCTTTTTCTTCCTGTATTTTGTCTTCTTTCTCCTTGTCTTTTGCATCATTATTCTTCTTGGTTTTTGTTCCTATTGTCTCCTCTTTCGAGTTCCTTCTTCCTTCCTCTGCAGTACCACCATCATTTTCTAGAGGGTTCTTGCCTCTTCTGGCTATGGCATCCTTGTAGGAGGGAGTGTAGCTCCCTCCTCTATGCCCCTCTATGAAAATCGACCTTTGTAACTGGTTGAAACCCTCCGCTGTTCTCCCGCTCCACGTCCCTCCTGAAACTTCTATCCAAGGTTCACAATCTATGTGTAAGTACATGTTGAAATTGGATAGAAATTGTAATTTCTCAATAAATTGAACTGAAATAAGGAGAACGAAATTCTAATCTACTAATTTGTGGAATGAAAAACACAATTTAAAACAACATGCATTGACATGCAACAAGCAAAACCACAAGAACACAGTGGTTTCTAGGGAAACCCTACCGGGAAAAACCCCTCAAACCTCTTTGCATTAATCAGTTGAATAGATAAACTATTACAATTGCATGCTCTAACTCTGAGAACCAAATTTTTTCATTAGTTTTCCCTCCATGAAAACCCACTTTAGTGCTCTTCGTTGAGAAAGTTCCTACCTTTTCTAGTGATCTAGAAAATTGTTGAAAAGTTCTATCATTAGTGGCCCAATGATAGGAAATTATTACCTTATTAATGGTGCTAATTCTTACGAAACTGCACATCGATATTTAGAAAGAACAAATCCAAGACAAGGAGTCTTCACCTCAAGGACATTAAGAAAAATCAGTTGCTAGCAGCTAACCTTTATAGGCTCATTTCTCACTATCATATGCTCTTTCCGCTGATTATCTCTAGAACCGGTCATCCTCACATCTATTTCAATTCATCTGAGCTTCAACTACTTAGTTAGAAGATCACCTTACAATTGTTGACTCTAGATATAATGAACTTTATGCCACCTGTGAGAAGTAAAAACAATAACTCGCTTTCGTCATGATTGAGCGAGATCAGTTGCAAGATGATAAAGAGTAGTTGGAGAAGCATGTTATATATTTAGGCACTTAATTTCAGAAAATGTGGCCCACAATTGTTGAATTTGTTCCAGAGTCTCCAAAAGATTTCTTTATGTGTTCCCTGTTGAATGTTGCGACTACGTGGGAATTTATTGCATGAAACTTATTGTAGCAAATCAGGAGTTGTGAAGTACTATCACCCAACTTCGTTAATATTTACCATACCCTTCTAATCAATATTGGGCTTAGATTAGCAGTGAAATTACTCAAGCTTCATCCTTCCAAGACTCTCTCAAGATATTCATGGATGATTCCTAGGAATTTTTTAGTCAAGTTTTAGATTGGAGTGGAGTGCTCGTAAAGAAGAATCAAATATTCTACCAACTTCGAGACTCTGCGAAGAAGCTATTTAATAAATCTATGAGGGTTCCTGATTTGGATCTGTAGAATAGTCTCCTTGAACAATATGATGCCTTAGATGCACATATACACTGTCTGGAAGAAGCATCACATGCTACAAAGCAAGTCTTAAGGGACCTTCAACCTATTATGCAAAATCATTTTGTCATGTTGTGGAATTTTCATTCTACAACTGATGCAAAATCACATGAAGTTCTTTAGTCTCAACCTACTGAGCCTACTTCTGAGACCACTGAGAAATTTATTGTTAAGGCCATCATCGCTTTAAGTACTTGGAAAGCTATTGTTAATGATTATACTAGATTCAAAGATGGTGCATTGTGTGATGTAGCAGAGTTGGGTCCTTTGTTTGAAGGAAAAGCAACAACATAGAGAGATGAAGTAGTCAGTGAAGAAATAAAATCACAAAAAATGGGCGAGTCAATAGATTGTGGTTTGGGCCTGTTGGGTCCTTCGTTTTTTTAAAGGAAATTTTGGAAAATATGGCTGGAAAACAGTTGTGGAGAAGAAATGGCCAAACTTGTTAGAATTGGCTACCAGAAATTGGGAAGCGACAAAAAATAAAAAGTCAATTACATTGGGACTTGCACAAGACGTGAAAGGAGGCACATGCCATATTTTGAAAGAATCAAATATGATAAGGACAAAATCATCAAAACTCGTCAAAATGGACTTGATCGTGTTAGGGATCAAGTAATCTGCATGATGATTAGATTGGACTAGATCAAGCGAGCCTGATCTTTAAAAGGGAAAAAGAAGAATGAATTACGGGTTGTGGTTGTTGTTGAAGGTTGAAAGGCTGAAGAACCGAAGGCACAAAGGCTAGAGAGCTCATTGTTAACATGAAATTTTTAATGTCAAATTATTGCTGAGTAGCTAGCAGAATGAAATTTGAGTCTCTTTTTGTATTCTTTTATGCTTCTGTGTTGTAATGTGGTCCAAGATTGAAGATATCTCACAAGAATGTGTAGGATTCTTATGTAATGTTTCTGGCTAATAAAAGAAGATGGTGTTGCAGGGAAATAAATTGTGTTGTGATGGTTAAATGATGATTATGTGTCCCCTTCAAAAATTTTAATTTTCAGTGCACAGATCTTCTATTGTTTTAGTTATGATTGTTCGATTTGTATGTTGGTTATGTTGTGTTGAGTACTAATCTATTTAAAGTGATTTTATAATCTAATGATTAAGATTTCTTTGCCATTATACTAGATCCCTTATATCTCCTTTTGTCTCATCATGCTTGGGGTGAGATGCTCCTTTTCTCAAGGGAGTGAAAATGCCAATGTTATGCTAAACTATGATGGTCTATTTTGTTGGCAACCTAAGGTTGAACCTTGGGTATTTAATGTTTGAATTTTATGCCAATACTTGTCCTATACTTCCTCTGGGTTCTGGAATGAAGGAAACCAAGGTGTTCTTGGGGGGATGAGGCAAAAGGGAAGTAGAGTGAGAACATAGGTTGTAGGATGATGGCAAGGGAACTGAAGGAAGGGGAGGGTAGGGGGGATGGGGGGGAATTATTTTTGGGGAGGAAAGCGAAAGTTAAAAGAGGTGAAGAGGGGGAAATAGGAAGGGAACTAGAGCTTAAGGGAAAATTTTGGGAAGTGCGGGGGACGAATAGTCTAGGGAGATTCTACAGGAGATCAGTAATATTGGGAGAAAATGTCAAGGAAAATTCACAAGTATTCAATGTAATGATTTTTTTAGATGAAATAGGAATGAAGGGATGGGAGGGAGAAATCATACTTGCAGAGTAAGAGTCTGCATTAGCAGTGATATCTAGAAATCCGCCAACTAGAAATGAAAAATGATCCTCTTTTTTTTGTGCATAGGGAGAAGCTTGAATTTGAGCATCTTCAGAATATGTGCGGTTTATCCCCTTGGAAGGAGAATCTAGAGTAGCTTCCATGGGGTTTCGGTGTGGGGTTCATTTATCCTCCATCTTCGACTTCATTTTTGAACCCATTTTTCTCTTGGTTTTCCCTTATTGCAATATGATCCTAAGTGGCCATATGAGTGGAAATGTCCACACTTGAAAGGGATACCCTTGTAATTGAGGGATTTCTTGTGGACTCACTTTCCATATTGAATAGAGATCGAGTTTGGGAGACCCGAGGACAAATTCAATCCTACCAAAATTTTGGCCAATGCCATGTAGCTTGAGGATTGAAATGATTAGTTCGCTTCATAGTAAAAGCCAAATATGTTGCATATTTCCTTGAAGAAATATTTAGAATAGTATGGAAATGGAAGTCCCAAGAGACAAACCTAGATAGGAGTCATCATACGTCGTTCTTTCTGAGCATCGAAATCCTTGGGAGCCCCAACTCCACCACTTCAAGAGGATTTTTTTTAACATCCTTCATTTTATTCAGTAGCTAAGCCATCAAACCTTTTGTTGAAATGAGGCATCATGGTGAGTAACCAAAGTATGCTGAGAAATTTTTTTCCATTCATGATATCATGACCTCCATGGTCATTCTCCTATTGGTGAAATGATCTACTATTGCATTTTTCTCCATCCGTGAAATGTCATTCAATTTTACATCTTTTATCAAAATGAGATTAGGTTCCTCCACTTTTTATTTTACAATTTTTTTGCTCTCCTTGTGAATGTCCTTGTCTTCCATCTAGAAGGGGGTCAACTAGCAGGGAGAAGATGTGCCTCCACTAAACATATCATAAGTAAAAAAAGTGTTGAGAAAACTGGGTAGGGGGTTAGGTGGGAGCGGGTAGAAAAAATAAGTCAACGAGAGAAATGGAAAAGCTGTTAGATCCAAAAAAAATTCTAAGGGTTCAAGAGAAATACATAGAGAGGGAGTGTTAATGCATTTAGGGTCTATTTTAACCATAGTTTGATCGATCAAAGTGAGGAGGTTCTTTGAAAAGGGGGCATATGATTGAGAAAAGGAACAAAGTGGGAATCATTGGTGGCATGGTTTGAGAGGGCCTATGGAGGAGCCAATCATCAACCCTTTGATTTTGTGAGCTCCACGCTAGAGAAATCAACAGAGGCTTTGACAAGTTTGAAACATGAATCAATGTTGTAGATGTTGAAGAGGTGGTGGGAGGGAGTGCCCAAATTTGGATTCCCTCATGGGGATTCTTTGAGAAATTAATGATTTCCTCATCCATAGCTCAGGATAAAAAAAATGATGCCGAATCTTGCAAGGATAGGAAGAATGGAGGTAAGTGTAGGGTTTAGGATGAGAGGGAGGGCACAGTCCTCGGTTGGGAGCCCATGACTTCCTCCCACGATCAAACCCTAACCATCTGTAGAAAAAACCCTCGTCTCACTGTCCAATATCTAGTTATCAATAATTATTAGTTGGATGGTAGAGATTTAACCTCCATGGAATATTCATAGTAGTATACACAGTTCAAAGGTTGAAATGTATCTCCAAAGTAGTTATTGCAATTTTTTCCCTTTAATTAAATCGATCAATTAAAAAATTAGCATTTATAGTGAGTTATGATTTTTTAGAATGTGGTATCAATAAGTCTTCTATTGTAACAACGCCTATTTATAAATTAAGAAGCTCCATGGTAAAGGGGAAAATACCCATGGTTAAGAATTTTGCTCAATGTTTTTTTTAAATGTATATATGCTTAACTTATATATTATTTTTTCTTATGATTAACAATGATAACAACAATTTAAAATAAATATAATCTAATTAGTTTTTATAATTTTTTAAATTTTAGCAATGTTAGATGTATTATGAAGTAAGTATTTTGATGTCTATAATAAAATAAGTGTTTTGTTGAAATAAATGTTTTGATACTTATCACAGATTAATGTTTATCCACATTCACTAATCGTTTAATTTATATAGCTACTTTAATATATAAAAAAAATAACATAAAAAATCATTGTATCTAAAAATAAAATAATTATAAATATAAACATTCTAAAAGTGAAAATAATATTAATTATATGAAAACATTAATTATGAAAACATATATAACATGATGAATATATAAAGAAATGTCTTTATTTTAGAAAATGGACATACATGCATGATAAAAAGGGAAATAATAATAATAATAATATTATAATATTATTATTATTATATAAAATAAGAAATAGTGTAATATTTTCTTTATTAATTCTATAAAAATGAAAACAAAATATATTTATATATTTATTTATACGGAAAGAAAACAAAATTAATACAAAAAAAAATTGCAATGTATTTTATGTAGATACATATTTATTTATGTGAAAGAGAAAAAAATTATTATATTTAAAAAATTAAGTGCCCATGAATATAAATATTTTGTAAATGAACTAAAACATGTACCAAAACATATATCAAAATATCACCAAAACATGTACTAAAACATATACCAAACATCATACCAAAACTGCTTTGCTTCGATCAACAAACAATGAAGGGTACATAGTTCACATATGATCTGCCATCTCCCATGTAGCTTCATCGGGCCCAAAGTGTTTCCACGACACTTTAACCTATTCAATTGCTCAATTCCGGGGCATGAGCACATTTTTTTGCAATATATACTGAGGCTCTGGTTGGAATTCTCCATTTGGCTCCACCTGCAATACAGACTAGTCAATCACATGATCAACATATTTAAAATACTTCTTAACCAATGACACATGGAAAACATCATGGACTTTCACTGTCGGAGGCAGTGCAAGTCGATAGGTTACTGGTACACTCCTCCCAATAATCCTGAAAGGTCCACAAAACCGGGGTGCCAACTTGGCACATGATTCAATCCGCAAGGAGCTCTTCTTCAGTTTGATGCACAACTACACTTGTTCCCCAACCTGGAACTCCTTGAACAACCTACTTCGATCTGCATAGATCTTCTACCTATCCCGTGTTGCTTTCAAATTCTTCTTGATTACCTTCTTTTCCCACTCGATGTTTTCCATCATGTTTGGTCCAATCAATACACTGTTAACTAGATCACTCCAACTGATTTGAGTAGTACAACTCCGCCCATACAATGCCTCAAGCAAACTCATCTTCAAATATTCCTGATGCCCATTGTTGTAATCGAACTCTAATAGTGGAAGACACTCTTCCCACTTTTGTTGTTGATGCATCACATACATCCTCAACATGTCCTCCAATATCCCATTGACCCTCTCAGCCTATCTATCTATCTGTGAATGATAGGTTGTATTGAAGGCCAAATTTGTGCCCAAACCTGTAAACAACTTCTTCCAAAAATTGGAAGTGAACTTTGCATCCCTGTCTGACACAATATTCTTTGGAACACCATGCAATCTAACCACATCTATAATGAATACATGTGCTACATTGTTAGTTGAGAATGTAGACTTCACTGGAATGAAGTGCACAATCTTTGTCAACCAATCCACAACAACCATGATGGAATCGTGTTGTATCACTGCCCTCACAAAACCTGTGATAAAGTCCATGGAAATGACCTCGCATTTCTACTCTGTAATCGTAATCGACTGTAGCAGTCCACCTGTATGATTACACTTTGCCTTCACCCATTGACAATTTAACATAGGGGCTTCAATCAAATAACCTTTGACATATCACATGCATTCGTGGCATAATAAACTATACACCTAATTTGACTACATATTGGAAAATATATCTAAAAATCACATTATTTAACCCCCTACCAATACAAACCCAATACACCTTCCCAATTTAAAAAACCCCTACTTTCACTAAATATTGTAGGTATCCATTTTTTCTTTAAATTTTTTATATCCCTTTATATTTTTTCATTAACTTTGAGCTCCATTTTTTATACCTCCCAATATAAAAGTACTTTACCCACTATTATATGCTCAATATATTATGTCATTTTGTCCTCAATATATATCCCCCAATATGAATGCATGTGCTATAGTATTTCTCTCCTAGTGAAGCCCCCATGCAATTCAAGCACCTAGCCACAAACTCTACTACATCCTTCTTTAGATTCGGCCAATAATAAAAATTCTTCACTATGGTCAATGTCTTCTAATAGCCTGGGTGATCTGAATATGGTTTCACATGAAACTCCCTCAGATCACCTTCTTGAGCTCAGTGTTGTCTGGCACATATATCTTGTCTCTAAAATTGACAAATCCATCCGCTGTAAGACAATAGTCCACATCCTGTGCCCCTGCACCTGTACCTATACTTTACTGCAACTTGTGCACAATCTCCATATACCTGACATCTTGTTGACTTCCTTGCAAGACCCTATCCTATAAATGTTTCCTGTAGGAGCTCATAACTGCTATGTGATTTACCTGTATCCGCCCATTAAGAGAATCTTCTACCCTGTTCTCTTTACCTTTGATATACTTGATCTAAAAATCGAACTCACTGATTGTGGCCAACCACCAAGCTTACCTTCCATTCAGATTTAGTTGGTCAAATAGATACCACAAACGACTATGATCACTCATGAATACAAACCTCCTGCCAAGAAGATAGTGCCTCAACATCTTCAATGCATGTATGATTCCTACCAACTCAAGATCACGTGTAAGATAGTTCTGCTCATGCTCATTCAGTTTTCGTGACTCATAGCATACCACCTATCCATCTTGCATAAGGAATCCACCAATTCCTCTCTTGTAATCATTTGTATATACTACAAACTCTTTGCCCATATCTACAATATTTAACACTCTAGTATGTGTCAACAATTTCTTGAGCTGCTCAAAATTGGTCAGACACTCCTCTATCCATTCAAACTTCTTACCTTTCCTCTACAATGATGTGATAGGATAAGAAATTTGTGATAAGTTCCCGATGAACCTCTTGTAATAACCTTCTAATCCCATGAAGGATCTCAGCTCATCTACATTTCTAAAATCTTCCCACTTCATGATAGCTCTTACCTTTTCTGGATCCATTTCTATGCCCTCAGAGAAAACATGTCCCAAGTAATGTACCTTAGTTTGAAATAAATTGCACTTGCTAAGCTTAGCATACAACTGATGCTCTCTCAACAATCTCAACACTGCTGCCAAATGCTCGGTATGCTCTTCCTTATTTTTAGAATATACCAATATATCTTGAATGAACACAATAAAAAACTTGTCCAAATAAGGATGCAACACACGATTCATCAAACACATAAAGGTAGCTAGAGAATTAGTCAAACCGAATAAAACTACAAAAAACTCATAAATCCCATACCTGGTCCGTAAAGATGTCTTGTAAATTCCCCCCTCTTTAATGCGTACTTGATCTCAAGTCGATATTTGAGAACACTATTATTCCCTTTACCTGATCAAACAAGTCATCAATCCTCGGTAACAGATACCTGTTCTTGATGGTCACTTTATTCAACTTCCTGTAGTCAATGAATAATCTAAGAGTACCATCCTTCTTTTTCACAAAAAATACCGATGTGCCCCAACGTGATATACTTGGCCTAATGTATCCCTTGTCAACCATCTCTTTCAGTTGGAACTTTAACTCTACCAACTTAGATGTGATCATCCTGTAAGGTGCTTTTGATGTTGGAGCTTCCCCTAGCACCAACTCAATAGAAAATTCTACTTCCCTATAAGGTGGCAACTCTGAAATATTTGCGGGAAACACATCCTGAAACTACTATAGAACTAGGTACCTGTTAAAAACATATGCGTCTTCAACTTCCTTACCTTGTCACTAGAAATATGTACTACAAATAACACACATCCTTTCATGCATCTGCGCTTTTCTTGCATAGATGTCACCATCTTAGCTGATGTGGCTTTCTTCTTTCCCTGTAAGACTCTTGATTCCCCATTGTCATCCAAGCACTCAATGGATTTGTCATAAAAATCCACCTTGGTGCTATGAGTGCAAAACCAATCCATGCCCAACAACATACTTCATGATCCCAACGGTAATACATTCAAATGTGTTGCGGTAGGCATACCCTTCAAATAAAATGCACAAGCTCTTACCCAATGATGAACTCGCTTCTTCATACCTATAGCCAACTACACTAACAATATTTTGCATGCACTTCTTTATTCAAACCACACTTATCCACCAAGTTAGGAATAACATAACTATAATTATATCTTGGGTCAATTAGAATAGAAACAACTTGATCATAAGCTTACCGTCCATCTCAATGATAAATATCTGATGGTCTAGTTGTCTGTTGTCTAGTGTATCTTAGGTAAGAGGAATGCTCTAACCAACATCCCCAACAGTTTGTGCCTCCTGTGCACTATAGATCTGAGGCCTACCACCTTGATTCTGTGGACAATCTCTCTTAAGGTGTTCCTTACCGCATGTCCAACACTCCAATCGTCCAGTACCATCACCTCTATCCTACTGCTATGACCCATGTCCCTGTCTAGCTGCATTGAACTTATTTTGTGGTGCCACATTTTATTTTTCTTATACATTCTAAGGCCTTGTTTTTTCCAGTTTCCATTTACCCTTATCTCTACCCTTATCCTTTCCTTTCCATCCTTGCTGAGATTCATTCTTACACTTTGACTATTCATAGCAATGCTTCAATTTCCCAATAACTTCCTCAAGTGACCAAGGCTCATCATACTCAATCTGATCTCTAAATGCTAATGGAAAACCACTGATAAATCACCGAACTTTAGCCTTCTCATCTTTAATATCAGGTACATACCTTAATAGCTCCAGGAGTTTAGTTATATACTCTTCGTCTGTTATTGATCTGATCTTTAGCTCATAGAATTCTTTTGCCTTATTGTCATAGTACCCTTTTGACAATTACTTCTTCCTAAAAAACCTCTTGAACTCATTCCAGCTAAAGTCCTCTGTCCTAATGTCTCTGACCCACTTCACATCGTCCCACCAGAATATGCTTTACCTTTTAGGCCGAAGCTAACAATTATGGCCTTCATCTTTTCTGTGTACTCATGCAACTCAAAGAACTTGTTCATCCCAAGTATACAAGCCTCTGCATCTTCTGGTTTCTTCAAGTCTCCATCAAAATTAGGTGGCTTTTGTTTCTTAAATTCATCTCAAAATTACCCCCTATCACTCCTCCTATAAGGATGATAATGATGACGATCATAATGGTTATTAGAACCAGAACTAGAGTAGTACCTGTGTCCATCACCTCCCCTATATGGATTATCCAACAACCTGTCATCTCTAATGTGTCATCTCCATCTGACTTGTGACCACCATGAGACCTACTGTCATATGCCCCGTTATTTCCGTCCTCCTGTACATGGCCAATCCGAAGTGGCTCCTGCCATTGCAATTCTGAAAAATTCTAAAGGAATATTGCATTAACCTTTTCTTGTTTCTCTTGTTCCTGCATGATTTTGTCATTGTCTGCCAAATCAGAAGAGTTCCCAACACCACGTTTCTCATCTGATTCATAGGGAGAGTCTTTGTAGTCTATCATCTTGCTATTCATTTATGATCTCTTTCCTGCAAGGCATATTATGTTAGCTAAACCAAATCAAAATAAACCAACATACCTTAGCAAAAATCTAGGGAGGATATCTCATCTGCAAGATCAACCAATTAGTGTAGTACATGTATAACATAATCATGACATCATATATACATATATGTAAGCATATAATCATATAACCATCATTCTAGCTAGATTCTAGTCATCAAGCATGACCATATCAACTACACATACCCTAACGTCATGCATGAAAACAATTACCATACCAATGCACATTGACAACAAGCAAGCATAAGCAACATGTAATCAATCATACACTCATGATGACACACTTCACAAAAACACCATCCTCTCTCTCAAGATGAAATCACTACAACCATGACCAACACCATGCATATGCAACAAGCATATAGACTGCATGATGATTAACGCATGTGCAACTCACATGAATGCATGACAACCACACACTGCCCATCTAGTCCAAGGGGTAAACCATGCTCTGATACCACTCTATAACACCCTCATCCCACATCTACCCAAGTAGCCAACCAACTGGGGTAAATATGTGACGAGAGGTTACTATAATGAGATTCAACCTCCTAGGTGACCTTAAGGAAGTGGAATTGATGGAAACATACCAAACAGACCCTCCACATTAGCAACAGGACTCCCAAGAGACAACCCAACCACTCAGGTAACCAACCCTTGAGTCCAACTAAAGTTTTATACCATTAAACCCCTAGACGCTCCCTTGATATGGGAAAGCATGCATCCAAGAGGCTCCAGAGGCTCCCATAATATGCATATGCAAGCGTTCAGGGATTTTTTTCCCAATGTTGTGCCTATGTCTCTAGGATTTTACCCACTTTTTCAGGCCCAGAGCCCAAGTCACTACCTAGAACTCAATGACACTTTAGGAAATGAATTTACACAACATAAAAATAATGCATTTACAAAAACAAGGACAAGGTCTAGACTGAACCCATACGAGCCATGACAAACATTTCATCAAACATGTCACAAATATATAACCTACAGGTGTAAACAACACATCTGAGAATAGGGGTCTCATACATATCTGAGAATCACTGAGAAGCATGGTTCCCTTATATCATTAGCTACATTATCATCTATTAGGTCATAGATACGCTATTCATTCATTTACAAATAAAACATGAGGAGAGCCATAGATCATCACTGTCATAAAACATGCTTATAAGCAACATAATGATAATAGAAATATTAAGGATACACCAGTACATTTACACATAAGATGTCAAGGAAAGAGCATATTATTAATGAATGCAAAAACCAACCCGAGATGGGACTACCACGTTCCACGCGACCATAGAATGGTTGAGCCAATTCTCTCTTTAGCCATTCACCCCCATGCCATATTCCAATCATGAATGTGGGACTCAAACCAAAAGAACCAACCAGGGCATCCAAGGCTAAACCACCTCCCTCATCAATAGAAACCAGGCTTTACTGCAATCCACATTAGATCACTATGCCAAAACAAGAAACATGTAATAACATGCTTTACCATGATCTCCACCAGATCACTAGTCCAAAACAAGCATGGATGCCACCAGATTTATCCACCTACACTATGAGGAATTTTCCTGTCTCCTAGTCTCTCAGGCTTTAACACAATCCATAGTCTAATCCAGGGATCACTAGGCCATAAACTAAGACTCCACCCTCTAGAGATTTACCATATATCCCGCCATTCATTGGCAAGGATTCCTAGGCCTAATCAAGGGAAACCATCTCTAGGCTTTACCATATATCCCATCATTCATTAGTCGAGGATTCCTAGGCCAACTGAGGAAACACAAAATCCAACTTTACCGCAACCCACTGTCTTGTTTAGGGGTTACTAAGCCATGTGTTCTATTATTTAGAGATCCACCTCATTGAGCTTTGAATCTATCTAGCAATCCATCCCAGCCAAAACATGAGAAGCCCATCACACCATGGCTATCTAGAAATGACAAGGCTTAGCTAAAAACACTGTCACACCTGGAAAAACCCATGCCATAACAACAAAGAACCACATTGTTGGGTTGTGTTATATTCTTTCCACGACTAGCCCACATAGTTAACCGGGGGGTTAGAGGAGGGGAAAAGCCCCCTCTTCATTGCGCCGATTGCGTAGCGGGGGGGTCATAGGGGTTTGAGGGGTGCAGGTAACCCCACTCTATGGGGTCCGGGGCAGTGCCCCAGAAAATTTTGGTTTTGGAACCTATGTTAGGTTGGGCGGACCCACCTATGGTTTTGTGCATGATTTTTGTACATGTTTTTGGACGTGATGGTTTTCGGTCCATGGTTTTGGACGCAATGGATTTTGGTCCATGGTATTAGATGCTTCGGCATGTATAAATATGTATTATAACATTGAAAGGAACATAATGAAAAATTAAGTTGGTAGGCCCAGTTTTGGGATCCAGGGGAAATCTTTGTGTATATGTGTTTTATGTGTTATGCTCTCGCATTGTTTATTTTCTATGTTTTAGAATTCATATGCAGGTAATTTCTGTACAGGGTTAAAACCTACATTTGGTATCGGAGTGGTTTTTGCTTCAAGGCGACGCCTTTGTTGCTGAGGGGTTTCACTTATGCCTGTGGTAGACTTTGTTCAGTGGGAGATCTGCGAGATCGATTCTGGTAGTGAAAGAAGATGGCGAGTAGTGGAAAGATAGAGATTGAGAAATTTAATGGTTAGAGTTTAGAGTTGTCGAAACTCAAGATGGACGATCTTTTGGTGGATAAATATCAGTGGATCGAGGTAGATCCGGGTACTAAACCAAAGGGAGTGTCTGATGAAGAATGGATGGATCAGAAGGCAAAGAGAACAATACGATTGTGTGTCTCAGATTTAGTGTTGCTGAATGTATCAGGGGAAGCTACAGTGAAGGCTTTGCGGGACAAGTTAGGGACTTTGTACCAATCTAAGTCGCTGGTGAATAAAATGTTCTTGTGGAAAAAGTTGTATAACCTGAGGATGAAAGATGGAGACTTGGTGACAAAGCATCTGAACGCATTTAATACTGTGGTAAGTCTATTAGCATCTGTTGATATTAAAATTTCAGATGAAGATAAGTGCATCATTTTTTTGTGTTCTCTACTAGATTTGTGGAATAGTCTGGTTATTGCAATAGGTGGCAATGCAACTGCCTTGCAGTTTGATGAAACAGTCTCATCCTTACTGACAGAGGAGATGAGATGGAAAAATATGGAGAGCTAGAATGGTGATGCCTTGTCTGTACAAGGACGGTCCCAGAACAAAAAAAAGAAAAAGTCATTGAGTGGGAGATCTAAATCTCCAAGAAAACCTGGAAAGGTGGTGTGCTGGAAATGCAGAAAGGAAGGGCACTACAAAAGGGACTGTAAATCTAAACCTCCTGATAAAGGAAAGGAATCTGATGATGCTCCTTCTGTAGAGGCGAAAACCACCTCAGATGAAGGTGGGGATGTGTACTTGGCTTCTTCAAGTACACATGTAGATCATGAGGCATGGTTGATTGACTCAGGTGTGTCCTTTCACTTCACTCCCTATAGAAAGTGGTTCTGCGAGTATGAGAAATACGATGGTGGTGATGTCTTCTTAGGGGAAGTTGCAAGGTGGAAGGGTTAGAACACTTTCGGGTGTTCTGCATATTCCTGCATTGGCCAGAAATATGATTTTATAAGCAAGTTGGATGATGCAGGTGTAAAAACAGTGTTCGAGAAGGATACCTACAAGATGGTTCGAGGAGCACTGGTATTAATGCGGGGAGTTTGGGTTGGAACTCTGTATGATCCGAATTGGATCCATGAAAATGATCAAATCACCATGACTATATCAAATTAGGACCAACTTCGAATTTATGAACATAGAGCGATTAGGAAGACCTATGGACAGTGGCAGTTTGTAGCCAGCAAGGAACGACAAGGACCTCGGTCAAAGTGCGCTGACTGAGGCCCATGGAGACTGCGTAGGAGGCAAAATTGGTAGTTAGGAAGCTCGGATCAAGAATAGAGGGCATTTCTAATGCACGGGGCAAAACCCCTCGAAAAGGAGAAGCCCTAAGTGCTCGGTTGCATGGGAAGCCGAGAAACCGTAGGGTAAGTGCTAAGGCGAAAGGCGAGATTCGAGCTCCAAAATCGGCAGTATATTGGAGGCATCCTTGGGTGGTAAGTGGATTTGGAAAAAAAAGAGTGATTCCATACATTTCACGACGTGTGTCCAACGGATGAGAGAGAAAACCACCTCTCATCATGCGCTAATAGTCGAGCAAGTCAACCGTGCAAAATGACTGAATGTCGTAGGATCTGGGGGCCCCAAATCTGATGGTGGAGATTGCACTCGATGGAGGAACCAGATTCGACAGGGGATTAAGCTGCGGCATAGAGAAGTTTTATGTTCGATTTGACTGCTGAGTTGGCAGATGATTCATTCCATAGTGTAACTGAAGACCTGAACCGTTAAGGAAGATCTGGCGCAGTTCGTGAGAGGACAAGTGGCCGCTCCCTGTGAGACGATTGGCGATGACGCAGAAGCAGGGAACTCTAAACGAATAGCAGTAAGTGACTTGAAGGGGTGGAAGAGGAAACGAACAGTCAAGGATAGACTGGCTTTACGCCATGAACAAACACAGAACAGAGGATGAAGACTGAGAGAGGAGAAGAAAAATAGTGAAAGAAAAGGCGAAAGAGACAGTGAAGCAAGAAGCAGAAAACAAAGAGCCGAGCTGACCTTAGGCAGCATCGAGCAAATAGAAAGCTTGAGAGGTTCAAGAAATCCCTAAGAGGATCTGTTAGGAATTGAGCACCACATTAGGCTCCTCCCATTAAAGACCAGAGAGGTCAAGACTTGGTAAGGAAAAGAGTCTATGCACTCTAGTGGCTTGGAGGATCCAAAAACCACCCTACCAAACCTTATCTGTTTTAGGAGACTCAAATTAAGCTCCTCATTGTAAATCTCTGCTTCAAAGACACAATAAAAAGGAGGCCACCACTGGGAGTTGGACCGAAGATGTATCCCTAGAGAATAGGGTGAACTCCTTATTAATTGTTGTGTTCTTACATTTGCTTATTGTGTTTTCCTTACTGTTTTCCATTTTCCAGTGCCTGTGTATTTTGCAATCTGATTGATCCATTGCCTAAAATAACATAGACACACACACCAACACATGAGTCTGTAACATCTTCATTCATTAATTAACTAACTGAGGTCACTCACGAGTGATTTTAGATCACTGTACAAGTTGCAAGGTAGCACGGTTGTTGATGGGTGCAACAGTTCTGTGGTTCCTGAAAGTGGAGCAGAAAATCTAGTGGTCTCTGGAGAGAAGACCATGCTGTGGCATCAAAGGCTTGGACATATTGGAGAGAAGGGCCTTCGAATACTTCATGGTAAAGGCATGGTAGAAGGTATGAGTAATAGCTCTCTGGATTTTGATTTCTATGAAAATTGTGTATATGGGAAGCAGAATCGGGTGAGTTTCCCCTCTGGTGGTAAGAGGGCGAAACATATATTAGAGCTTGTGCATAGTGATGTGTTTGGACCTGTGAAGATTCCATCACTGGGTAAGTCTGTGTACTATGTATCATTTATAGATGACTTCTCAAGGAATACATGGATATATTTCCTTAAGAAGAAATCTGAAGTCTTTGACAGGTTTAAAGAAATCAAGGCTCTGGTGGAAAACCAGACAGAGAAGAATATAAAGGTGTTGAGGACAAATAACGTTGGAAAGTTTTGCAGTAAGGAATTTGAAGAATTTTGTAAGAAGTGTGGTATAGCATGGTAGAATACTACTCCATATACACCTCATCAAAATGGAGTTGCATAAAGAATGAACAAGACGTTGATGGAAAGAGCAAGAAGCATGCTCAGTGGTGTCGGGTTAGGACAGGAATTCTGGGCAGAGGCGATGGAGACAACATGTTACCTGGTCAATAGATCACCTTCATCAACATTGGAGGATAAGACTCCACAAGAGGTATGGACTGGTAAGAAACCCTCTCTTTCACATCTGAGGGGATTTGATGTGATGCATATGTACATGTTCCAAAGGAGAAATGAACCAAGTTGGATAGTAAATCTAAAAAGTGCATCTTTATTTGGTATAAGGATGGTTTAAAAGGTTATAAGCTTTGGAACCCAGTAACAAGGAAGGTTGTGTATAGCCGAGATGTGGTGTTCAGAGAGGTGAAAGATTTTATTAAACTTGAAGTCCAACCAAAGGAACCTGAGAAGATAGAGTTTGAGCTAAAGGAGGAAGAATTAGACTCTACAATAGAGGAGGAATCAGAAAATGAAGAGCCACAAACTCCGGGTGTGAGAAGATTAGTTCAAGAAAGAAGGCAGCCAGAAAGGTATAGTCCATCTGCTTTCTGTTCAAATTTTGCTTTATCTATTACTGATGATGATCCCAGAACTATGAAGGAAGCAGTAGATTCAGAGGATGGAAAACTCTGGAAAGAGGCCAATGTTGATGAAATGGCATCTTTGCATAAAAATGAGGCTTGGGATCTAGTGGAGCTGCCGGCTGGAAGGAAACCCATTGGCAGCAAATGGGTGTTCAATAAGAAGACAAATGTAGAAGGAAAGGTGGAGAAATACAAAGCTTGGTTGGTAGCAAAAGGTTATTCCCAGGTGTCGGGAATTAATTTTGGTGATATTTTTTCTCCTGTTGCCAAGGTAACTTCTGTTAGATTACTTTTATCTGTTGTTGTTGCTTTTGATTTTGAGGTAGAACAGATGGATGTGAAGACAACATTTATTCTTGGGGACCTGGAAGAGGAGATCTACATGAAGCAACTTGAAGGCTTTGAGGTGAAGGGTAAGAAAGAACTGGTATGCAAGTTAAAGAAGTATCTGTATGGGTTAAAATAGTCACCAAGGATGTGGTACCAGAAATTTGATACATTTATACGGGGACTTGGCTTCACCAGAAGCAAAGAAGATCACTGTGTGTATTTTAAATTAATTGGTGACCGTGTTATTTATTTGGTCTTGTATGTGGATGATATGTTGCTGGTTGGAAATGACAAAGACATTATCTAGGATTTGAAGACCCAATTGTCCTCCAAATTCGACATGAAAGATATTGGTGCTGCAAACTGTATTTTGGACATGGAAATTAAAAGAGATCAGACAAAGAGGAAGCTCTGGTTAAACCAGAGGAAGTATGTCGAGACAATATTGCAGAGATTTAATATGCAGGATAGTAAACCGATGAAGGTTCCTATTCCTGTAGTTGTAAATTTATCTACTAAACAGTGTCCCAAGACACAAGAAGAGGAAGAGGACATGTTCCATGTTCCATATGAAAGTGTAGTCGGTAGCTTGATGTATGCAATGGTCTATACTAGGCCAAACATTGCACATGCAGTGGGAGTATTGAGCAGGTTTATGTCAAAACCAGGAAAGGAGCATTGGATAGCTGTGAAGTCGGTTTTTAGGTATTTGTGTGGCACTAGTGATTATGGTTTGTGCTACCAAGGAAGACTAGGATTGGAAAGATTTTTGGATATCCGTGGCTTTGTTGATGTGGACTGGGCTGGAGATCTAGATCAGAGAAGATCTACAAGTGGGTATGCGTTTAACCTATTTGGAGGTGCAATTAGTTGGATGAGTAAGAAATAATCTGTAGTGGCACTATCAACTACATAGGCATAATACATGTCATCCACTCATGCAAGCAAGGAAGCAGTTTGGTTGCAGAGATTGTGTTCAAGTATGGGGTTAGTACAGGGAGATATAAGAATAGACTGTGATAGCCAAAGTGCAATTTTCTTAGCAAAGAACCCTGAATATCATTCAAAGACAAAGCACATTGATGTTTAATATCACTTTGTGAGGGATATGGTAGAAGACAAAAAGGTGTTGCTGGTAAAGGTGGACACTTTGAAGAATATTGCAGATGCATTGACAAAATCTATGAGCTCTGAGAAGTTCTCTTGGTGTAGAGAAACAATGGGCATTGCAGGGTTGGACAAATGACTAAGCTCTCTTGTGGCCCCCTGTGGAAAGAAAACAACAAGTGGGATAATGTTGGGTTGTGTTATATTCTTTCCACGACTAGCCCACGTAGTTAACTGAGGGGTTAGAGGGGGGGGCAGAGCCCCCCCTTCATTGAGCCGATTGCGTAGCAGGGGGGTCACAGGGGGTTTGAGGGTTGTAGGTAACCCCACTCTATGGGGTCCAGGGCAGCGCCCCAGAAAATTTTGGTTTTGGAACCTATGTTAGGTTGGGCAGACCCACCTATGTTTTGTGCATGATTTTCACACATGTTTTTGGATGTGATGGTTTTCGGTCCATGGTTTTGGATGCGATGTTTTTTGGTCCATGGTATTGGATGCTTCGGTATGTATAAATATGTATTATAACATTGAAAGATATTGAAAAATCAAGATGGTAGTCCCTGTTTTGGGATCCAGGGGAAAATCTTTGTGTATATGTGTTTTATGTGTTATGCTCTTGCATTGTTTATTTTCTATGTTTTAGAATTCGTATGCAGGTAATTTCTGCATGGGGTTAAAACCTACACACATGCAATACCATGCATGCCAGATCTAGCAAGGAAAACACACATGCAAATCGATAGCTACAAATAATCCTGTTGTAGTTGCTTGATCCTGCTCTTTCTTGCTTTCTCCTTCCTTCCTCTTGCCTCCTTTCCCTTTCTTGATCCAATTCCAAAGTGCTCCAAGAAAACTCTAAGCGTCCAAGAGTGAGAGAGATAGAGAGATAATAATGAGAGAGCTCCAAAACTGAACTGACAAAAGGTACCAACTAATCCTTAGAAGCCTTTTCATCAATTAGGCCTCTATTTTCTCCATTTTCCATTATTTTCCTTCATTTTCCTCCTCACATGAAACATGTGAGCTTTCACATTCCTTTTCTCCTAATTTCCATTATTTTCATAAATAAATGTGCCAAAAATTCCATTTTGCCTTTCCAAATCCTTTGCCATTGCCTTTGCCAATTTCCTTAGCCATAGTAAACCAATGAACACCCACACTAGGATGTTTTTCCCAACATTCAACTTGGAATAAGTGTCCCATAAACCGTGGTTATTTTTCCTTTATTAACTTTTATTACACGGAATTTTCACCAAGGATGTTACAGAAACCCTCAGAGAGGACATTGTTGATGGAGGAAGGACATTTCCAAGAAAGGAATTTTTGAGCTAGTTGGCCATGGAATTCCAACTAAAGCCTGTGTGCTCAGTTAAAGCCCTAGACTAGACCTATTACAGTCAGAGTTTTGCAGGGTTGGACTTGGTGTGGTTATGTCTTGGAATTTGTTCTGGATATGACGATGACTTAGGATGAGTTTCAATAGGGCATACTGATTCTCACAAGTTGGGTGGAGCATTATGTTCCCTGTGATTTTATGGCAGACTTGATTGCTCAAGAAACATATAAGTGGAAAATTGTTTTGAATATTTTCCCTTCTTTCTGCATGTGCTTATTTATGGAATGGATATTCCATGTTTATCTAGTTGGAGCATACATTTACGATATTATGTATTAGATGTATAATATTACTGGTAGAGGTTAGTTCCAGGCCAGAACAAACATTGGTCCATTAGCCTAGAACAATCCTAAACCTTGTTCTTTACTATGGAAAGGAAAAGATAGATTTTAGAGAATTAGGTCCCATAAGACTTCCAGATTTGATGAAAATATATTGTTATTCTAAATAAATTAAACAATGTCTATCAGAAACTTGGGTTCCGTGAGAACAATGAACCATAGATATCTGGTATTACACAACAAAAAACTTGACACTATAAAAATTATTAACTAAACTTCCAACCAAATGAAACATATACATTTAAATATCCAAAGTATGGACTAAATGTTCAAAGACAGTTAGGAAAAAAAGAATATATACAAACATTCTTTGTGCACTAAATTAGCAAGTTCGACACTGAATAATATAGTCGAGTATATTACTGCTTACAAATTTCCTTATTCTTGAAGTAAAAGTAAATAGAAAACAGAGTAATCCTATAATTATAGAAATGATTTTATCCATGGGCTCAATTGTACAAAAACAATTTAATATCCGATAATAGTGGAGGTGAAGAATTACAAACCCTACTCCCTTAGGGTTAACATCAAGACGAGTTCACAATAACCATAAATAGTTTCACAACAAATGCAATTAATGTATATGCTAAATGGAAGAAGTAATAATATATTGTAATATGAGAGTAATCCATACAAGGCCAAAGGTCGTAACACAAGGGTTCAACAATGAACTAAAATAAATATATTACACCGTGAAAACCTTAAAATGGTTCTCGAAAATAGTAAACAAATGCTTGAATAAATTCATTTCCCAACAATGGTTTGGAGGCCATATAGCCAAAATTACAATAACTTTACTATAATTATTCAAAGAACTTAGAATCCAAAGAAAAAGCTAATAGAGTATAGACTCTACTCAAAGGCTTGGTTGTAACATTATGATGACCTCGAAATAAAAACTCGAGGAAGCATTAAGAGGAGGAATATGGTTACCAAGAAAGCAAGGAATGCAACAAGAACCTATGAAAATAGAAGTAGTTTGATGCCAACTTGTGATTCAGATAGGAAGCCAAATTCAAAAAATTTAACAGTCAGAGTCAATTTTTCTGAAGGAATGAAAGGGGGTAGGGTTGCAGGAAATCTAACTTGAGAATAATTTTGGCAGGCTGCCATAAAACCATCGAATCCTGTGTACTGACATCATACCATCGAAGTATTGAGATTATTGCTCAAGAGATAAATTGTTACTTGATAAATATGATATGTACACCTTCGTTAACTTATAGACCTAAGAGGGTTGAAACAACAGGGTTTTTATTTTTTCCCACCCCATAGCTTGCAAGGAGGGTAATATGGGCAAGAAGAGCCTTATGCCATGCACACCTCATAAAATAACCTACAACTAACTGAATAAAATCAATAAGGAGAGGCATATAAGAAATTGTAGTAAAAGAAGAACTTGAAATGTACCCAGAGCCATAAGAAATTACTTGGCGATGCCTCATCCTCAATAAGAAACAATTCCTGTTGCAGAACTATTTTCCGGCGAGTGAAAGACTAAATGAGGCTAGATAGTGTGAGAGGAAGGGGGGTTATTTAAGTTTGTAATTCCATGTCCCATATCCACCATTGAACCAAAAACCTAGGATCTCCACTGTTGGATCAAGTCCCACATCAAACCCACGGGTGGTACAAAATTCAATGACCATACTGTTTCACAACTGGAATGTCTAGAAAGTTCATCGAAGGGCTTGTCATAATAAATTATGTAACATAAAAAAAAAAAAAAAATCAAGTGACCATAAGGTAGCATAATGCAATTTAGAGAAACCACGTTGCATAATATTCACTATGACCAACAATTATACATGAGTATCGATGAACATTAATAAATGTGACTCCTCCAAGGTCACCCAACGGGGTTGGAAACATGCAACTACAAACTATACATATGTCTATATATATAAGTCACAATCTAAATGTTGAATGGTTGCTCTAAGACATGTATATAAAATTAGTGCTAGAAATTAAGTTCATATAACACGGGTACTCTTTAGTAATGGGTAGAATAGTAGTATTACTTTTAACAAGAAAAAACATGACTAGTATTCAATATTACTTTCCATATTACAAAAAGGTTGACATGTTTACAAAGTAAAAGTATTTTTTTTAAGGGTTAATTTGAGTAAAGGGGGATGTTACAAGTGGCACTAGAGCCACAGTTTCCACATTGTGGCCTAATAGGGCTGACTATGGGAATTAAAAAAGTTGTATTTTCTGCTCCACAAAGTAAGAGAGATGAGGAGGGGAACTAGTGTGATGATTACACCGTCTACAAGACCACCTACAGGTCCTGGTTTGATACCTTTTTTGAGACCCAATCTAGAATTTTATGTTCAGCAAGGGGAAGAACCTTAGACCATAACTACTATTCTACTGGAAACAATACAATAGAGTAGAGCATAAATGGTCAATCTAAGGGTTGATTGTAACACCCTCCTCCCACATTTACCCAAGATAAAGGGTCCACTAGGGTAAACATGTGACGAGAGGCTATTATCATGTGATTCAATTCCCCAAGTACAGTTAAGGAAGTAGAACTGACAAAACACAATCAAACTGACCTTCCCTAGGAGCTACAAACACTTAAGGAGGTAACCAACCCTTCCAGGTGCTTAACCCCTAAGGAAACTTATCTTTTTACTATCCTAGAGCCTCAATCACTTCCATGACAAGGCATGCATGTGACCAAATCCATTAGTTTCTCCCACAACAAGGCATGCCAATGACTGTGGACTTTTCCAGGAAGTTCTGAGGCAATGACCTTAGATTCTGTGTCGCTTTTTCAGGGCTAAGAATCAGGCCACTACCCAGAACTTCATGAAACTTTCAAGAATGATAAATGACACTAAAAAAAAGGTACTAATGCAAACACTTGAGTAAGGACTTGAACAAAACCCTACTAGCCATGAAAAAAATTTCATCAAACATGTCACAAATATGAAATTTGTAGGTCATAACAACAGATCTGAGCATATGAGTCTCATACTTATTATTGGGTAGCAGAAGCCCACGCAACGGTCATGGGGCACAAAGCCCGAAATTTTGGGTAAAGATAAGGTAAAGACTCCGTGAGATGCACAGAGTGCGATTTGTAATAAGTAGAGTCAAAGGGGTAGTCCGCCCAAAAATAATGTAAAGAAATGTAAATGAGTCAGCCCGCCCATGGATTGCGGTCCATGGAAATGTATAAATAGAGCAAGGCTCTATGGGTAGAGGTAGCTTAGTTTTGATATGCAATCTTGGATCTGATGTGGAATGGGTTTTTGAGGAGAAAAGTCTGAAAGCGTATGTAAGTTCGAGTCGAGGGTATTGCGGAAGGGATAGAGGCTCTGTAGCTGTGTGCCCAGAGGCCTGGAAGAGTCCACAATTATGTGCGCGGACCCTTGCAGCTGAGTGCGCAGGGCAGATCTGGATGTATTGGTGATAAAGTGGAAATAAATATAAGTTTCTTCTATAATTCTGTGTTAAATCTGAATTATCACGAATCTAGCTTTTCGTATGGTTAAAATAACTGTTTAATCTATGCGCATATGCTTATGTTATGAATATATGTGAATCTGAGTCTATTCTAAGCGCACACACTGGTTAAATATGATAAAGGTTTGCTTAAAGACCACAATAAGTAGATTGAATACATAAACAATGCAATAATAAGTAGTAAGGATTATTTTGAGTTCGGATCTACGTGAAACAAGGCAGCACAAAGCTGCAGAATGGCGCATGAACCCTCCAGACCACATCTAGACATTCCAAGGGTGCGGAAACCTGGTTCCAGTACCCTCCCCTGCTACCTCGGGTGAGACCTTAGTCTGTGCTCCGTGGGCGGTTGCCAAGAGGGCCGGTAGCTGCGGGATTTGTTTGGCTAAATAATTTTTTTGAACATGGGTCAGGCCCATATAAGCCAACAAATGGTTCCGTTGCCGGGACTGGGTTCTGCCTAAGGGGTGTCTAATGTTGGAACACTGGAACCCTACAAAGAAAGAGATTGAAGAGTGGTGGGATCTGAAACTCCACGAGTTCGTAGTTTAGGAAAACAGAAATCCACGGATATCGTAGGAAGATTGGTTGGACCGCTATATATACATAGATATTCACGAAGTCTTCATCGCGACATTTCCAGTAGAGCTGTACGAGTGGATCGCGAGGCTAGCTGACAGTGTGGGAAGGTGTAGAGTAGATCAGCCAATTGTGTGGACTCTGGAACTGGTGCACATGCTAGAAGCCACCGAAGATAAAATCGCACGAGCTGTAGATCATTGGTTGGATCGAGTGATGGGAGGATTTATCACTGAGTTCGCGATAGATACAATTGTTAGCTATAGTGGAGGAGAAAGGAAATTTCTTCAAGGACTGCGGGGTAATTATGTCAAATCATTGAATACCTGGATTAAGATGTTGTTGTGTGAAAAATAGATTATGCACGTTTATTGATGTTTGGAGTAACGCGGAGTGGAAGAGGTTACCATAGAATGGGAGGAGCAGGGAACAATCCTTTGATTTCTATTTCACAGGAGAGTGATGAGGAGCTCGCAAGGTTCTCACCAAGAAGTGCAGTCCGGCTGATCAAGGAGCATTTCCCTTTGATACCACCTCTGTCCACACCATCCCCCTACATCACCTACATCAAATCTGTCCACACCAATCCTGACCCCACCTCCAAAGGTCGGGATGGCGAATGCAATCAAGCTACCAATATTTAAGGGTGTAGGGAATGAGCAACTAGGACGATTCTGGTTTGTGATAAGGTTTGTATGGGATGCCCAAGGCATAACAGATGAGAACATCAAGAAGGCCACCCTAGTTAGTGCACTACAGGACCGCGCCCTGACGTGGTGTTAGAGTCGGTCTGGTCATCCCTTCGTCAGAGATCATTTCACTTATTGCATTTCATTTTTAGGTGTCTCGCTCGATTCACTCAGTTGCATTCCACTAGGGGCATGCCATAATCTGATGGGAGGGTCTTGTTATTCATTACCCCTCATGCCTTATACCTGTTGGCTTAGGTATGTTCATCAAAATCAAGTTTTAAAGTCACTTACAGTCCTGTTTTAGTCTTTTGATCAGCAGAGTCATTTCAGTTACTAGGTCTAGGGTTTCACAAATTGTGTCTTCAAAATGTCCAATAATGCCAGCAGGCCAAAGGGAGGTTTTATTTCACAAAATTTTATCGTCATATGGATGGATTATGACTTTTCTTCAAAAAATTGTTTTGAAGAAAATTCGTCACTTCGTTTTGTAATAAATTGCCATGTAATTTTTAAAAGTTTTTTAGTTGTTGAATTCTCGAGGTGCGGCCCTAGTCTTCCTTTACCGAAACTTGATGCCATCATCCCTGCAAAAAATTTCATCACAAGAATTTCATCAAAGTCATAAGAAAGTAAGCCAAGGAAAATAAAAAAGGCGAAACAAAAAGAACATAGTTGTATAAAATAATAAAAGGAAAAAGTGGCGAAAGTGGAAAATTAAAACATAAGAAAGTGGGTTTTTGGAGAAGAAAAAATCAAACCCACCACTGTGTAAGACATTTTCAATGTTTAAAACACCATTAGTATGCCAAAAGATCATTTGAAGTGGACTTGAGTTTGGAAGGAGCGAATCTAGGGTTTGAAAGCCAAAACTGTGGGCTGGACGAGGTCATGGCGCATTGGAGGAGGTCGCAGCGCATATAGGCCGCGCGGTGCATTGGGTTGAATTTTCCTATGTAATTTTGCACTATTGCAGCGCATTCAGGAGGCGCGACGCACTGGGTTTGTGCACGGTGCACAGAGTCGACAGGCCAGTTTTTTATCCCTGCATTCATCAAAACTCAAATAGCGCCATGTCTTTTGCTCCAAATAATCCTGAGCATTCTTGCTATTGAATTTAGCTTGGTTGGGTATTGTTTGGAGGGAAGCTTTAAAGATTTGAAGTTTGAAAATATAAACCCTTCATTTATATCAAATTCTGCTCCATTAGGTTGTGTAATTGGTGTTTTCAAATGATGATTTTGGTACCAAGTCTCCTCTCCCACTTGTGATCCCTTCCCTTTCATAATCCTATCATTGTAGTTATTCCCTTATACTTTAAACTCCCAAATCACTCATATCCCTGCTTCCCATTTTCCCTATACTAAACTTCTATCATTCCCTATCATTCTCTCTCTCTCATATCATTCACAAAATCCCTAAATCCCCACTCCCTAAACACAGTCAAGTGTCTGTTTGCTCATTTTAAAGGTTTCACCTGACAATTTTCACCATCCACTTTTCCCCCTGTCCCATATTCCTCGAATCCCTCATTTTTTGTGGCACATTGGCATTGAAAACAAAACATCTGATTTTCAAACCAAACCAAACACCTACTTGATATACACCTTTGCAGCATCATGACAGAGACAGATTCATCATATGAGCAAGAATATGAGCAAGACAGTGACTCAACCACTGAGCTTAATGTGTCGAGAAGGCCTCGAAAAGGTGCAGACATGTCAGAGAAGAGCCTACTTCCTTAACTCAATTGCAGGCCTGCCCACTTGCAATGACATGCTTTTAGCAACTGTCATGCTTTCAGTACTGTGAGATGATTGCTTAGATCCAGCATCATCAGGAGTTAGTTCGGTTGTTTGTTTTACATTTGCATGATAGTCATGTTACTCTTGCTGGAGTAAACTTCACCTTGACACCAGAAACCATCTCTCAGGCCACCGGGATACCGAATATAGGGTAAGAGTGAAACAAGAGGCAGCAGCTGGATAGAACATATTATGAACCTTACATCAGGCCTAGCTATTTGAGGCAGCTCAGGAGAGTATTCCCATTTCAGTTTCTGAAGGAATCTTATGCGCCATTGATGAGACTCATTATCAGATACTTCAATTGTGAAGGTCGCTTCTCACGCCTCTATGCATACCATATCAGGTTATTGATGCATTTCACGAAAGTGAGGTTGATGAACATTCCATATTTCATGTGCTGAAACATTGAGAGGATGACTACTCTTGTGCAGAAGAAGACTCCTGAACAGTAGTACAACAACATTTACCACTATGCGCTCATCAAAATTTTGGTGGTTCATCAGCTTGGATTATAGGGCATCACTTGGGATGATTTCATCTCCCATGAGTTTTTCGGAGCTTCACAGGGACCTTCAGAGGCTGGGCATGAGACAGGTGGACTTTCTCATCAGCTTGAAAGCCATGATCCACACATTGCTACTATCCTGGTTTGCATTACTTATCAGAGGGGCGCCAGGCAGCTATTCACGGCAGCAAAACGAGTGTTATCTCTCCCTGGTGTGGAAGGGGCCTCACTTCCGACATCAGCATCATAGATACAGGACAGAGGCAAGAGGCCAATGTAGGACAAGGGGCCTTCAGGTGAACGAGACTTTATTCTTATTCAGGATGACGATACAGACATGGGCCCACAAAGTGCACATCTTAGGGAGATCATCAAGGAGCAGAAAACAGAGATCAAAGCCTTATCCCTTGACTTGGAGAGGGCTAAGTAGACTATGAAATACTTGGAGTAGAGGAACAAACAGCTTGAAGATCAGCAAGCAATCATGGAGTTACAAAACATCCGCGAGAACCGCCAAGCTGCCCGAAGGAGAAGGATAGAGTTCACTTCATTAGAGCAGGAGATAGAGGCTGATCGAGAGTCTTGGCTTGAGAGGGCCAATACTTATCTGGAGAAGCTGTTGGTGAAGGCAAACAAGGAAAAGGACATGCTGAGGCACATGAAAAACCATTATTGGGCACGAAATCACGTTTGCAACGCAAGGATCAAAATCCTGAAGGAAAGACTATGGAGAGCACTAAAGCGACGCAAAAGGCATGATAGGCTACAAATCTTGGCCGAGGCCTCCTTGGATAAACATGATACTCAATGATAGACCTCCAGACCAAATTTCAAGGAATTTGGAAAATTTTTTGTCAATTTTGAATTTTTTTGGCTTTAAAACAGGTTTTTTTGCCCAACGTGTAGCGCCACTTTGCGCGCGCATATAATTGGGAGATCCTCTGGAGGAAAACATTTCATTTCTGAAATTTTTATGAAAACTTATGCATGCTCATGGATTTCCTAAGGATTTCATCAAGTTCTAGGTTGCCTAAAGGGTCAAAAACACCCTAAAAATGACCTCACTGCCCCTATTTTGACACACAGGAAGCCGTCTTGGGATATTGAAGCTTTGGAGGGGAAAATGACATCCAAATCTAGAAATTCTACTTGGGTTGGAAACTAGACAGGAAGGGATTTCCAACGAGCTATCTTGGGCTCAATTTGGACTTTGGGAAGTTCCTCAAAATCAGCTCCAAAGTTGTGCTATGCATACAGGTTTCAGGCGCGGCGCATAGAGGATTTTTGCCTATTTTTCACTCAGCAGCTCAGAAATTCGCCCAGTTTTGACTAGTTTTACTTTTTGATGTAATTATTGATCTATCTTGATGTAAATTGATGAATATGATGTAATTTTGGCACATATTTACTTGTTCTAGAAGATTCATTCACTAAAAAGTGAAAAACAACTGAATGAATCAATTTCCTAGCATATAGGGGTAAGTTGTTTGACTACCTAGATTTCAGTTCCTTGTTTAGGATTGGCTCAAACAGCTCCTAGAATGATGAGCTCGACCCCTAGAGGCATGGGAAGGAGTTAGGATTTTCTATATTATGTAATTTCTCAGTCATTTTCAGGGTTGGACACTTGGGATTGCTTGGCACTCTATTGTACATTTCATTTTTTGAAATTTTGGCAAAGGAAAGACCAGGGTTTTGCAGCACTTGTTGGGATCCATGTGGCTCTATGTTTTGATGGTGTGTTTCTCTATGTATTTTTAAGTTCACTGATGCTTATGTGTATCGTTTTCCCTTCTCTTGTCTTCTGCAATTAAACAAATGAGTGATTAAGGTAGAATTCATTGGACTACCATGCTCTGCCTTGATATTTTGTTTAATTCTACATGTTTTCATTTGTTTAAGGAGGACTCTTGAGACCCTCTTGCCCTCCTTAGCTCCTCACCAGTCTGATTCATCCGTTCATTCAATCCAAAGGATAAAAATGATTGCCTTCCTTGCCCCAATCAGAACTCTGCAAAAACTAGGCCTCATCCCCGGACCCAAAATTTGCCTGTCCCTTTTTCCAACAAAACCCCAAAAAACTCAAATCAAAACTTTGCACTTCATACCTAGCCTAAGATCAGTTATTAAATCAGTCATCTCAAGCCCCATAGATTATCTTTCCCTGAGATTGACCCAGAGAGAGTCTTCTCCTGTCCTTGTAGGGCTAGCTACAAGGCTAAGCATGGTTTGATGTGGACCTAGAACCTTGTCTTTTCAGCCTGAGGCAAATCTAGGCTCTAACATAGTGGTGACCGTACTGGGGAAGAAAATGGTTTGTTTGTTGATGTCATTTGTTTTATAAGCTACAGAAGGAGCCTGAAGTTATGCCAGGTAGCCTTCGAGATGCTTTTGCTTTGTATTAGCGCAAGTAGATGAACGTTGCTTCAGTCAATCTCCGGTCTAGCTTGTAATCGTGAAAATTAACTTGTAAATCACCCCAGTACATCTGAGAATCCTAAGCTTTTGGATGATAAGTTTAGAATTTGAAAGGCTAAACAAGTTGTTTATGTCCCTTTGATTTCTTGAAATAATATCACACTGGCTTCCAGAAGATATACCAGAGCTAATCTAGATCCAAATCCTCCCCCTGTCTACGAAAATCCCAATTTGATTCCAAGACTCCTTTGTCAAGAGAGCTCTGTGACTCCCGTGTTTAAATCTCGTTCATGTCCTACAATTTTTAAGTATCTTGAAGAGCTTGATTTTGATGAAAAGTTTGAATTGTCATTGTTTGAAACCAAATCCGAAAGTGCTCTTGGTTCTATTGTCCCAAATCCTGACTTTGTTGTAGCTCTTGAAGTTGAAAGAAACAATAAATAAATTGAGAATTTTATCTTGAATCACCTTCAGAGTGAAATTCACGCTTCAAATATCGTTGATTTCCTAGAAGCTGCGTCTGCAACCCTCAGATCTTCTGCAATGGCATCCACCTCAAGAATTCCTATAGAACCGCCCTTCATTCCCACCCTTCCCCCACAGCCTACTATTTCTGATAAAAAATCTGCAGTCGTATCGCCTCCCTCTACTCCTAAAATACCCAAAATTGCTTCACCTCCACATTGTTAAAATTGGCAACCAGGGAAAAACTTCATGTGGGTCATCTTATTCATGGCCAGTAATATTTTTATTAGATTCCTCCCATCGAGAGGTGTAGGATTGATATAAAGATCATCCAATTCCGGTAAGTATTCATGGAGATATGAATTTATTTTGATTATGGAATTATTATCAAGCCGACCTACAACTCATGTAGGCTCAGAAGCCCAACAGTCGCATCTATTCACCCACCAATGTTGTGTATAAATATAAGAGGACTTTTCCTCATTTGGACTCACTCATCTCATCACATCTCTCTCTCTACTGCGCAGATATGAGTCTCTTCTCTATTGCGCTGAAATGGGTCTCTCTCTCTCACACAGGTGAAGCCGGAAGCTGTTGAATTTGAAGCTGCAACTGCAGAAGTAAAGATTGACTTGCGTGGCCTAAAATATCTCCTCTTTGGAACTGCGCTGTAGGTTCATCTGAACCTCCTTTGAAAGCCGCAACTTTTGGTGGTGGAATGAAGTCAATCCAACGAACGGTTTGCAAGATATCGACTGCCCTAGTTTGATAATGAAGCCGCTAATGCTGATGCTACTGATCTAGGGTTTGCTACTGCTGATATGAATCAGATTTATTGTACTATTTCTCTCTTCTGAATTATTGAAGATAAAATAAGATTTGATCAAAGGGTTTCCCCACACATTGTGGGGTTTGTCCCTGGCTAGCCGCCACATCTTGCGTCTCTTGTCTTGGCTTGTTTTCTGTCGATCGTTTAATGTTCTATCTGCACTTTACTTTATGTACATGTGATTGCTAATCGGTGGAATATAATAAGAAAAATAAGTAAATTGTTATAAGCATAGAACATACCATAACTTAACATGGTATCAGAGCTGAGGTGAAGACAAAGCCCGAGAAAGAGCAAGAGCAATCATTGAAGAGAAGATTGGCAAGGCTATCCTAAGAGAACTATGGGGTCCTCAACACTCTTTCCTGCTGAAGACAAGCTCCGTGAGAAAGTTGACTATCACAGATGGAAGATGTCTATCGATCTAACCCTTGAAGATCAAGGAGTGTTGAACCATGTAAGAGGCAATATTGTTGAGCCTTCATCAAATGCATCTGCTGCTGCCTGGAACAAATGGAAAAATGGAGAAGTCAAAACAAAGAAGATCATCTGGGACTCTATCGACAAGCGCTTGGTGGCCTACATCTCTGATCTAGACACCTCCAAGGCAATCTACGATAGACTGGTGAGTTTATTTAAAGTTAATGATGCAAATCAAGTTTTGTTTCTTAGAAATAAGTTGAGGGAAATCAAGAAGGGTAAAGATGAAAGTATGCAAGCATACTTCTTAAGAATCACCGAGATCAAGAATGATCTCCTATCTATTGGGGAAACCATTACTGACAGAGAAATGGCACTCACAACTCTCGGAGGATTACCATCTGAATGGTATGTGTTCAGGACTACTCTTCTGAACAATAATGTAATTCCTATTTTCCAGGAATTAATGGCTAGATGCATTCAAGAACAAACAAGGGTAGAAGAGCAGGAAATTCCCTTGCCTAAAGGTCCTGCTGCTTTTTCTTCTCATGCTAAGAAAAGAAATAATTTTGGGTCTAAATTGAAAAGAAAGGCTGGATTTAAGGGTGGAAGAAAAGGACGATGTTTCATTTGCAATAAAGTAGGTCACTATGCAAGGGAATGCCCTGATAGAAAGGACTCTCACCGTGACGATGATCAAAATCCCTCTCATGGTAATCGAAGGAATGGAAAATTCAACAAAAAAGGAAAAAGGAATGTGGGAAATCAAGGAAGAGGGAAACCATTCAAGAAGGCTAGAAATTCCTTGTATGAATCTAACACTGCTGACGATAAGCAGGCTAAATATTATCTACCAGCTGCTCTATCTACCTCCACTCCTTCAGACTCAATGGGAATTTGGCTCACTGATAGTGGTGCCTCAAGAAACTTCACTGGTTACAAAGAAGTACTCTATAATCTGGTAGAGAAAGAAACTAACCTGGAAATTGTCCTTGGAGATGACATGAAATACCCAGTGAAAGGTGTAGGCAATGTTTCTCTTAAACTGAATCAAGCTAATACGATTCACTTACAAGATGTATTATATGTACCTGATCTCAAAAAGAACCTGGTATCCATCTCAGCAATGGAAGACAAAGGCTATAAGGTAAGCTTCAGCGATGGTAAGGTATGTATATGGAAAAATAATGTTAAATATGCCTTTACTCTTGGATTTAGTGTTGATTCATTATATCAGGTCGATGGAAGTCCGCTAGGTGTCATGTCTTGTGACACATCTATTTAGTCCGAACTTTGGCATCGGAGGTTTTCCCACCTTCATTACAAAGCTCTACCCGATGTAAGACAGATGGTGACAAGGATGCCCGAATTCTAAGTAGAGAAAGAAGGTGTATGTCGGGATGTGCCAAAGGAAAGCTCAAAAGGGGACCATTCCCCTCAAGCCAAAGCAAGACCTCCGATATATTACAATTGGTTTACTCAGGTTTACCTAAGGTTGGCATTAAGAGGGAGACTACTACACCACATACTCCTGAGCAGAATGGTGTGGTGGGAAGGAAGAACCACACGATGATGGAAGCTGTCCGGGCCATGCTACATGATCAAAGACTTCCAAAGTTTCTATGGGCTGAAACTACAATCACCGCCATATATGTACAAAATCGATGCCCTCATCAAGCATTGGGTTCCTAAACTCCTGAAGAAATGTTCACCACCGGTCAAAGGGAAGTCGTGATTAGTCATGATGTCACCTTTGACAAAGATATGGCTCTTAGCAAGGTGGACAATTTGCTGACTTTGAGTAGCTCTCAAGAAGACGACACCAGGGAAACGAAAGAAAAGGATGATGAATCAATGCCTGATGTAGAAGAAACCATGGATCCGATTGATCCTCATCCACATGAACCTTCCTCTTCTGGAAGAGGCCTTCATGGCTTAGGGGGATACTTGATGATGCTGAAGGACATGCTGCACCCTGAGGAACCTTCCATCAAAGTAAGAAACTTAACAGGTATCAGGGATACCGGACCATCATGAGCACGATCATACTAAATGAACCTTCATCATTCTCAGATGTCATCAAGCATTAACTATGGAAGGATGTTATGACCATAGAATATAAGTCTATTATGGAGAATGATGTCTGGGAAGTAGTTCGCAGACCCTGGACAAGACAATTGTTACTTCAAAATGGCTTTACAAGATAAAGCATGCAGAAAATGGAAGTATGGAAAAGTATAAGGTTCATTTTGTTGCTCGTGGTTTATCCCAGAAGGGAGGTATAGACTATGATATTTTCACCTGTTGCCAGATATACGACCATCCGCTTGATCATAGCCCTTGTGGATTCACAAGGATGGAACCTACATCATATGGATGTTAAGACCGCGTTCTTGCATGGTTCTATCAAAGAAGAGGTCTATGTGGAGCAACCTAAAGGATTTGAGATTTATGATTGAAAATCTCATGTATGTAGGTTGAAGAAGGCTCTCTATGGGCTGAAGCAAGCACCCCAAGCATGGTATGAGAGGATCGATAGTTACTTGATGAAGCTGGGATTCACTAGGAGTGAAGCTGATCCTAACCTTTACTTTAAGGTTGAAGATGACAAGCCTCTCATACTGGTGTTGTATGTGGACGACCTCTTTCTATCAGGTGCAAACCCTCTCATTCACAAATGTAAGAGGGAGATGGCTTCTGAATTTGAAATGAAGGACCAAGGACTTGAAGTGTGGCCGAAGCCAAGGGAAATTTTCCTATCTCAAGGAAAATATGTGGAAAATATATTGGAAAGATTTGGTATGATGGACTGCAAGCCTGTGACTACCTCGAGGATCTTAACTTTTAGAAGTTATATGGTAGTGATGTCGGACCAGACTTTGGAAATGCCTCTGAGTTTCAAAAACTCATTCGCATTGATGTTCTTGGTGAACCTCCGTCCGAACATATGTTTTGCAATTAGCATTGTGAGCTCATATTTGGTTGAGCCTCACTGAATTGATGCCAGGAATCTTCTGAGATGTCTTTAGGACACAATCTCTCATGTATTAAGATACACTGCCGGAGATGTGAGACTACTTGGATATACTGATGTTGATTGGGCAGGCAGTGTGGTGGACCGTAAGAGCACTTTCGAGTACTGTTTCACCTTGGGACCTGCTTCGATATCCTGGATGAGCAGGAAGCAGAAGTCGGTGGCTTTGAGCACCGCCGAAGCAGGATATATTGTTGCTAGCATAACCTCGTATGAGGCAGACTGGTTGCGAAAGCTCTTCAGTGAGCTGTTTGGATTTACATTGGATACCACTGTGATTCTCTATAACAACTAGAGGTGGGATTCGATTATTGAGGAATCCTGTATTCGTCAATTGCTCCAGTAGATAGACATCATCTGGGATATGGTAAGTCGATGAGCAAGGAAGCTCCATCACATTAAGATGATGTACAAGTTGATACACCTTGTCAAAGCCCCGAGGAAAGATCTAATCTGTGATTTTCCCAAATGACTTGGAGTCAGAAAGAAACCCTTGTGCAAGGGTCTTGCATGTTGCATACATTGAGCTCTAGGAGCTCTGAGGGCTTGTGGTTCTTACTGGAGCAACATACGACCACAGGGTGACTCACCCTCCCCTGGTGGTGCGCACTGGAACAAGATGATTAGCTCTCTTTTGGAACAAGATGATTCGCTCTCTTGTGGGACAAGATGATTTTCTCTCTTGTGGAACAGGATGATTCGCTCTCCTGTGTAGCAGGATGATTAGTTCTCCTGTGAGGCCTGGATTGATGTGTTCTCCATGGCGATTATAGCAGGATTGATGTGTTCTCCTGTGAGGCCTGGATTGTTGTGTTCTCCATGGCAATTGTAGCAGGATTGATGTGTTCTCCTATGAGGCCTGGATTGATGTGTTCTCCATGGCAGCCTGGATTGATGTGTTCTCCATGGCAGCCTGGATTGATGTGTTCTCCATGGAAATTGTAGCAGGATTGATGTGTTCTCCTGTGAGGCCTGGATTGATGTGTTCTCCATGGCAATTGTAGCAGGATTGATGTGTTCTCCTGTGAGGACAGGATTGATTAGTTCTCCTGTCGAGGCATCCTACCCATGCAGTTTGGGACTCATGGGAAGTACCTCTCATCTGATCAATGAGCAGGGAAATGAAGTTAGGGACCATAGTAGTACCGATGGACGCATCATTGTAACTACTGTACTCCCTACGCTAGGATGACCTCCATTGATCTGGGATCAATGATACTGGTCTGGGACCAGTGGTAGGAGTTGTACCATACTATGACACTGACTTCGGGTCGGTTGAGACTAGTTTGGGATCAGTGGTACATACTCTGAGATTGACTTTGAGTCAGTGGAGGATGATATTGGTCTGGGACCATTGGAGTTGTACTCACTATGACGCTGACTTTGGGTTGGTTGAGACTGGTCTGGGACCAGTGGTACATACTCTGAGACTGACTTTGAGTCAGTATGATACATCCTCGATCATTTCTTCTTCTTCATAATTCGGACAAAAGCAGAGTAGAACAGAACAATGTAAGAGCAGAGCAGAATAGAGCAAAACAGTACAGATCAGTGCAGGGTAGAACAAGACAAAGCAGAATAGGCAAAATAGAGCATAGAAGGGCAAGGGTCAGGCTGTACAAGGCAGTGCATTTGATGGATGAATAGTAATGACCGATAGACAAATTGCAGATGAAGTTCTCCATGGTTGAGAGGGAGTGTTAAAATTGGCAACCAGGGCAAAACTTCATGTGGGTCATCTTATTCATGGCCAGTAATATTTTTATTAGATTCCTCCCATCGAGAGGTGTAGGATTGATATAAAGATCATCCAATTCCGATAAGTATTCATGGAGATATGAATTTATTTTGATTATGGAATTATTATCAAGCCGACCTACAACTCATGTAGGCTCAGAAGCCCAACAGTCGCATCTATTCACCCACCAACGTTGTGTATAAATATAAGAGGACTTTTCCTCATTTGGACTCACTCATCTCATCACATCTCTCTCTCTACTGCGCAGATATGAGTCTCTTCTCTATTGCGCTGAAATGGGTCTCTCTCTCTCACATAGGTGAAGCCGGAAGTTGTTGAATTTGAAGCTGCAACTGCAGAAGTAAAGATTGACTTGCGTGGCCTAAAAGATCTCCTCTTTGGAACTGCACTATAGGTTCATCTGAACCTCCTTTGAAAGCTGCAACTTTTGGTGGTGGAATGAAGTCAATCCAACAAACGGTTTGCAAGATATCGACTGCCCTAGTTTGATAATGAAGCCGCTAATGCCGATGCTACTGATCTAGGGTTTGCTACTGCTGATATGAATCAGATTTATTGTACTATTTCTCTCTGCTGAATTATTGAAGATAAAAGAAGATTTGATCAAAGGGTTTCCCCACACATTGTGGGGTTTGTCCCTGGCTAGCCGCCACATCTTGTGTCTCTTGTCTTGGCTTGTTTTCTGTTGATCGTTTAATGTTCTATCTGCACTTTACTTTATGTACATGTGATTGCTAATCGGTGGAATATAATAAGAAAAAGAAGTAAATTGTTATAAGCATAGAACATACCATAACTTAACATACACCTCCTTACACACCTCACACATCAGCTACACCCACTCCCCTAACTTCACCAAGACCGATTGCAAATCCACCAAGAGCGATCACTGCTCGGTTTGCACCTCTCGCGCTGCCTCAAGTTTTGGGTGACATGCCCACAGATTATCAAAGTAAAATTCCTTTGTTTGATGGCACTCCTCAAGGAACCATGGCTCAGAAACATGTGGACAAAATGACAGATTTCTTTGAGCTTCATGAGATTGATGCAGAAAACGTGACCATGAGATTATTTGTGCAGACTTTCACAGGTGAGGTAAGAAAATGGTTCAGAGCTTTGACAGCTAGAAGTATTCCCAAATTAGAAGAGCTACAAAGACAGTTCTTGGATCGCTGAGAAGTTAAGAAAGACCCTCTTTAGATCACTTCTGAATATACCAAGATTAAGTGGAATGCTGGTGAGTCCGTGCAAGATTATTGTATTAGATTCAATGCGGTTTATAATGCAATTCTTGATGATTTAAGGCCATCTAGAAAGTGATATTTGCTTAAGTTCCTGGATGGTTTTGATCTAGACATGGCTTATCAATTAAGAGAGAGAGATCCAGGTACCTTAGAAGAAATGCAAAAAATTTCCGTTAGTGTTGAGGCAAATCTGAATGACAAGAGAGCTAGACTGAGAGCTGAAAAGAGAGTCTCAATAAAGGAAGAAGCTTCTACCTCAGATCAAGTGCTCTGCAAGGTAGAGAAGATGATTGAATGGTTAGCACTTGATAAGCCTGAACCATAGATTCAGAATCTAATTTCCATGGACAACAACAACCTCAATTCAGGATCAAACAGAGTGAGTAGCGAGCACAAGAACTGGCATCACAACAGCAACAAGTAAAGACACCTCTTCAACAGAATTTTTTTGGTCCCGAATTTGATGACGAAGACAATGTAATAGGAGAAGAAAATCACTTCTTTACTCCTGATGATATGCCCACCTTTATCACTGAAGATGATGAGTATGCAAAAAGTTTAGCTGTACATCGAGATACAAATTTTATCTTGGCAAATGACATAGCTCTTGAAGAAGAGTCGGATGAGTATCAAAGAGGTTATATGCATGCTTTGTCCACCCAGCAGCGTCAGTATTCACTTAGAAATAGGAATGTCCCCATCAATCCAATCCAAAAGAGAAAGGAAGTTCCAGCATCTAAGAATGAGCCACCTGTTGTACCAAATAAAGGAAAAGAAATCGTTGATCCTACTCCTAGCAAATCTCCACCAGCAAATGAAAGAGTCAATCAACCAATTGTATCAAAAGATAAAGCTGAAAAGAAAGATGTTCCAGCCAAAGAGGTAGAAAATACTTCTGCTTTTAGTTTAGAAAATGAAATTTCTAAATTAAAGGTATCCATTCCCTTGACTGAACTGATGAGGAATAGCAGTTATAGAGGTCAGGTCTCCAAAATTTTGAATTTTGATCCAATGTATGATATCGTGAGTGTGGAAGATGATCAACGTGAACTAATTTTTGGACTAGCATTGAATGGTGAGTCTCCAGACAGTGATGTGCCTCCTTTTTATATCAGTTTGAGAGTGCATGAGTTTGTGTTGCATAATGCTATGTTTGATTCCAGCGCCTCCCACAATCTTATGCCGAAGGATATCATGGAGAAGTTGGGTTTGGACATCACTAGGAAATACCATGATCTTTGTTCATTTGATTCTAGCAGGGTGAGATGTGTTGGGCTCATTAAAGACTTGGTGGTCACTTTGGATCAGATTCCGACTAAAAACGTTTTGATGGATGTGGTGGTGGCGGATATACCTCCTAGATTTGGAATGCTTCTTTCCAGATCTTGGGGAGCAAAGATTAAAGGAACAATGCAACTTGATTTCTCCTATGCAACGATTCCTGTGTTTGGCCAAATGAGAAAAATTATCGGGAGCAAAAAATGAAATACATGATTACAAGCAAGGAGAAACCCATTAATCATTCGATTAATTATGTACATACAGATTTAGAGTCTTTTGTTTTGTATTCAGATAGTTTCAATAAGATTGATAGTCAGTTAGTTGCAGCAGATGATATTCTAGAAATATCAGAGAATTTCATAGAAGTTTTGAAGAAAGAAAGTCAAGAACAGGACTGTACCATTCAGCGATCAGAAAAAGATAATGGATAGCAAGCAGAAAAATCACAGCAAACAGAATTTCAGCACTTAGAAGAAGATGAAGAGGGCCTGTGGACCATGGATTTCGACGATGCAGTGGGAAATGATGGTACTGGAATTGGTATTTGGGTACACAGTCCTTTTTCTACTCCGAACAAAGTGCCTAGTAATGTGCGGGTATGTTCTTACAAGCTTGATTTTGACTGCTCAAACAATGAGGTTGAGTACGAAGCTTTGATTGCTGGCCTAAAAATCCTAAGAAAGCTTAATTCTAAGAGGATTGTTGTATATGGTGACTCCGAATTGGTGATTAAGCAAGTTAAAGGTGAATATCAAGAAAAGCATCCTCGGATGCAGGCATACCGGAATGCTGTTCTAGACATCTTGAAGCTATTTTCAGATTATACCTTGACGTGTGTGCCTCGTATTCAAAATAGTATTGCAGATGCACTTGCTAAGGCAACGAGTAATTTGAAGATTCCTGTGAACTTCAGTAATAAATTTGAAATCCATGTGAAACATCGTTCGACTATCCCGGAAAATCAGAGATATTGGCAAGTTTTCCAAGATGATGAGGAAATTGATGATTTTCTGTAAAACAAAGGTAAGTTCAAAGATACCTCAATTGATGTAGAATATGAAAATGGAAAAGATGATGTGCAGATCAACGAAATGGAAGTGTTGCAACTCAAGGATAATGTGATTCCTAAAGGCTTGATACCTTTAGAAGAACTCTTTGATCATGATGACGTAGCCCGCAAACCAACATTGTAGCCAACAGAAAAGGGAGTCGAAGAGGTGAATATTGGAACAGCTGAACATCCGAAGATGGTAAAGCTGTCCAAAACATTGCCACAAAAGGTAAAGGCCAAATATATCAGTTTGTTTTCATCCTTTGCCGATGTGTTTGCTTGGGACTATTCCGACTTGAAGACATATGATACCAATATAATTCAGCACACAATTCCTATTAAGCCTAATCAGAAACCGTTCAGACAGAAGTTAAGAAGGCTTAATCCAAAATTGTTGCCATCGATTGAGAAGGAGGTAAACAGGTTGTACAAATCAGGAATCATCATCCCCATCAGATTTTCTGATTGGATATCTAATTTTGTGCCCGTATGAAAGAAGACAGGTGAGATTCGTTTGTGCATTGATTTTAGGAATCTCAACAAAGTTTCATTGAAGGATAATTATTCGCTGCCAAAAATGGATCACATACTTCAGCGAGTAGTTGGAGCATCTCGCATGTCACTACTCGATGGTTATTCTGGATATAACCAATTTTGGTCCATGAAGATGACCAAGACAAAACAACATTCACCACTCCGTGGGGGACTTTTCATTACGCTAAAATGCCTTTTGGTTTGAAGAATGCAGGTGCCACATTTCAGCGGGCAATGGATATGGCTTTTGCAAATGAGAAGGATGTCTTCTTGGTTGTGTACCTTGGTGATTTGATAGTGTTTTCTAATTCAGATGAAGAACACATGTATCATTTGAAAATTGTCTTTCAAAAGTGCAGAAAATATGGTGTGTCGCTGAATCCGAAGAAGAGCTTGTTCGCCATGGATGAAGGCAAACTACTTGGACACATCATATCAAAAGATGGCATTCGTATTGACCCAACACGTGTAGAAGTGATTCAGAAAATTGATCTTTCCCAGAACAAGAAGGAGATTTAATCTTTTAATGGTAAGATGAATTTTTGTACGCCGCTTTGTACCTAATCTTTCTGAACATCTAAGAGAGATTACAAACATGCTTAAGGACAGACAAGTGAAATGGACCGAATAGGCTATAAAATCTTTCAATCTAGTAAAATTGGCTCTTTCTTCAGCTCTGGTTCTAATCAGCCCGGATTACACTCAAGATTTTATATTGTTTTCATTTGCTTCGGAGCATACTATGGTAGCTGTATTAATGCAGAAAAAAGATGAGCATGAAAGACTCATTGCTTTCTTCAGCCGAACGATAAGAGATGCTGCTTTGAAATACAACATCATTGAAAAGCAAGCCCTTGCACTTGTAAAATCATTGAAATATTTTCGGGTATATATTCTGCATTCTCATATTTTGGCTTATGTTCCTAACACTGCTGTCAAATATATTTTGGTACAAACAGATCCAGAAGGAAAACGAGGCAAGTGGATTGCAGCTTTGCTGGAGTATGATGTGGAGATAAGGCCCACAAAGCTTGTTAAAGGATAGGGATTGGCAAAGTTAATGGCTGAATCAAATCTGCACGTCTTAGACATAAATCTGATTGCTGCTATGTCCATTGAAAATGAGGAAGGTCCGTCAATTCAGGTAGCTGAAATATTTTTTCTTTCTCCGTGGTATTTAGATATCATGTATGTGCTTCAGAATTTGTCCTCGCCACCTGGTATGGCTAGAAACAAAGCTAGAACTCTTAAGTTAAAGGCTACTAAGTTTTGTATTTTGAATTCTGCACTTTATTGGAAAGATCCCGGTGGCGTTTTTTTAAATTGTTTGGTGGAAGAAGAAGAGAAGCAGGTCATGGAAGATTTCCATAAAGGAGATTGTGGTGGTCATCTTTTTTGGAAAACAATGGCAAATAAAATTCTGAGAGCCAGATACTATTGGCCAACATTGTTTGCTAATGTGTTCAAGACTGTCAAGAGCTATCATAACTGTCAGATTTTTGAAGGAAGGCAGAAATTACAGCCTTTGCCGCTTAAGCCCATTGAGGTGAGTGCTCCTTTTCAGCAGTGGGGGTTGGATTTCATTGGTGAAATTCATCCTGCTTCTTCAGGTCAGCATAGATGGATCCTCACGGTGACAGATTATTTCACGAAGTGGATCGAAGCAATTCCCACTAGGCAAGCTACGGATGCGGTAATAATTTCATTCCTTGAGAATAATATTTTGTCTCGTTTTGGTTGCACGAATAAGCTAATCACTGATAACGCAACAACTTTCAAGTCAAAAAGGATGGTTGAGTTTTGTCATAAATATCACATTACTTTGGGGCACTCAACCGCTTATCATCCACAAGGCAATGGATTGGTGGAGTCTTCCAACAAATCTTTAGTTAACATCATTAAAAAGTTGCTAGAAATGAATAAGAAGAGTTGGCATAAGAAGTTGGTCCATGCACTTTGGGCAGATTGAGTGAGTCAGAAGAAATCCATTGGTATGTCCCCCTTTGAGCTAGTTTATGGAGTTGATACAGTGTTTCCTACCTCTCTCGCAGCTGCGGTAGTCAAACTTCTTCAGGAGGCTGGTAGTGAAGATGATCCAATGTAGAGAAGAATAAATCAAATGATCCATTTGCAGCAGACACGAGAAGAAGTTTTTCAAAACATGTTCAAGTTGCAGGAGAGAATTAATAAGATTTATGACAGAAAAGCAAAGGCGGACAAATTTTAGTTGGATAATGTGGTGCTAAAGTGGGATACAAGGAATGAGGAAAAGGGCAAGCACGGTAAATTTGAAAATCTCTGGAAAGGTCCTTTTAAGATTGCAGCATATCGAGGTCAGAATGCTTTTCTTCTGAAGGAGATGAACGTGGAAGATTGTCCAAGAGGGCTGGTCAATGGTCGACTACTCAAGCGGTATCATTTCTGAGTTATTTATGTTGTTTACATTGTCACTGTAAATACCATTTTATTTCAGTATCATTGCAAGTGTGTGCTGTGATCTTTTCTTCAGTCTGGGGCCCGAAGTGAAGGCTATAATTCTGAAAAAAGATTTCAGTTTTGAGTTGACTCTATCGAGTTAGATTTTTCAGTCATTTCAGTTTCACAATTGAGTCAGTTTGAGTCAAGTTTTAGTAAATAAATGAGTCAAAATCTTGTGTTGTTTGTCGAAATAATGGACTCCATAGCCCAATGGACGAAGGCACTGTCTAGCTCTTCCAGAGATCTGCCATTCTTGGCACCTATTTGGAGCTACCATCCCCATTGGAGCCAATGTTAGAGTCGGTCTGGTCATCCCTTCGTCACAGATCATTTCTCTTATTGCATTTCATTTTTAGGTGTCTTGCTCGATTCACTCAGTTGCATTCCGCTAGGGGCATGCCATAATCTGACGGAGGGTCTTGTTATTCATTACCCCTCATGCCTTATACCTACCGGCTCAGGTCTATTCATCAAAATCAAGTTTTAAAGTCACTTACAGTCATGTTTTAGTCTTTTGATCAGCAGAGTCATTTCAGTTACTAGGTCTAGGGTTTCACAAATTGTGTCTTCAAAATGTCCAATAATGCCAGCAGGCCAGAGGGATGTTTTATTTCACAAAATTTTATCGTCATATGGATGGATTATGAATTTTCTTCAAAACTCTATTTTGAATAAAATTCATCACTTCGTTTTGTAATAAATTACCATGTAATTTTTAAAAGTTTTTTAGTTTTTGAATTCTCTAGGCGCAGCATTGGTCTTCCTTTGCCGAAACTCGATGCCATCATCCCTGCCAAAACTTGACCAGAATTTCATCATTCTAAGCCAAAAAATCAAAAAGGAAACAAAAATAACAGAGTTGTATTAAAATGAAAAAGTGCCAAAGTTAAAACATAAGAAAGTGGGTTTTCGGAGAAGCAAAAATCAAACCCACCATTGTGTAAGACATTTTCATTGTTTAAAACACCATTGGTATGCCAAAAGATCATTTGAAGTGGACTTGAGTTTGGAAGGAGCGAATCTAGGGTTTGAAAGCAAAAACTATGTGTTGGACGAGGTAGTGGCGCATTGGAGGAGGTTGCAGCGCATATAGGCCGCGCGGCGCATTGGGCCGAATTTTCCTGTGTAATTTTGCACTATCGTGGCGCATCTAGGAGGCTCGGCGCACTAGGTTTGTGCGCGACGCACATAGTCGACAGGCTAGTTTTTTATCCCTGCAGTCATCAAAACTCAAATAGCGCCATGTCTTTTGATCCAAGTAAGTCTGAGCATTCTTGCTATTGAATTTAGCTTGGTTGGGTATTGTTTGGAGGGAAGCTTTAAAGATTTGAAGTTTGAAAATATAAACCCTTCATTTATATCAAAATCTACTCCATTGGGTTGTGTAATTGGTGTTTTCAAATGATGATTTTGGTACCAAGTCTCCTCTCCCTCTTGTGATCCCTTCCCTTTCATAATCCTATCATTGTAGTTAATCCCTTATACTTTAAACTCCCAAATCATTCATATCCCTGCTTCCCATTTTCCCTATACTAAACTCCTATCATTACCTATCATTCTCCCTCTCTCGTATCATTCACAAAATCCCTAAATCCCCACTCCCTAAACACAGTCAAGTGACTGTTTGCTCATTTTAAAGGTTTCACTTGAAAATTTTCACCATCCACTTTTTCCCCTATCCCATATTCCTCACAATCCCTCATTTTTTGTGGCACATTGGCATTGAAAACAAAACATCTGATTTTCAAACCAAACCAAACACCTACTTGATATACACCTTTGCAGCATCATGACAGAGACAGATTCATCATATGAGCAAGAATGTGAGCAAGACAGTGACTCAACCATTGAGCTTAATGTGCCGAGAAGGCCTCGAAAAGGTGGCAGACAGGTCAGAGAAGAGCCTACTTCCTTAACTCAATTGCAGGCCTGCCCGCTTGCAATGACATGCTTTCAGCAACTGTCATGCTTTCAGTATTGAGAGATGATTGATCATATCCATCATCATCAGGAGTTAGTTCGGTTGTTTGTTTTACATTTGCATGATAGTCATGTTACTCTTGCTGGAGTAAACTTCACCTTGACACCAGAAACCATCTCTCAGGCCACCAGGATACCAAATATAGGGGAAGAGTGGAACAAGAGGCAGCAGCTGGATAGATCATATTATGAACCTTACATCAGGCCTAGCTATTTGAGGCAGCTCAGGAGAGTATTCCCATTTCAGTTTCTAAAGAAATCTTATGCGCCGTTGATGAGACTCATTATCAGATACTTTAGTTGTGAAAGTCGCTTCTCACGCCTCTATGCATACCATATTAGGTTATTGATGCATTTCAAGAAAGTGAGGTTTATGAACATTCCATATTTCATGTGCCAAAACATCGAGAGGATGACTACTCTTGTGCAGAAGAAGACTCCTGAACAACAGTACAACGGCATTTACGACTATGCGCTCATCAAAATTTTGGTGGTTCATCAGCTTGGATTACAGGGCATCACTTGGGATGATTTCATCTCCTGTGAGTTTTTCGGAGCTTCACAGGGACCTTCAGAGGCTAGGCATGAACAGGTGGACTTTCTCATTAGCTTGAAAGGCATGATCCACACATTACTACTATCTTGGTTTGCATTACTTATCAGAGGGGCGTTAGTGTTATGGACATTTTTGGGCACCACAACCCCAAGCATGAAATGTCCATAAACCAAGGGCTCTTAAGTCCCTAAAAGTGTTTTTCTAACCCCTAAAGGAACAAGGTCATCTGATTACAGCTTCTCCCAGAACTTCTCCATGAAAAACTGCTCAAAATTGGTCAAAACAGGATCATTTCAGCTGCTCCATAGGCAAAGTGCGTTGCATCTCACCTAAGTACACTCTGTGGGTGTGTTTCATTTCAAAAAGCCATTCTATGGGGTGTGATGGGTGAGAAGTGACAAATGGAAGTGTCATTCCGCGAGGTGGAGAGGCATGGAATCTTCCAGAAACTTCTCCTGTGACACTTGCCTCTCTGAATTCGACCAAGGATGAGTAAGAGATCATCAATCTCCAACTGGAAGAAAGAAATATTAGAGGAAAGACACTAATCAAATCACAAGCTGACTCATCTCCCTTACAGATATCTATATATGGATCCCTCAATCCAGAGATCCAGAGGCTGGAATTTTGCATATTGTAAGGAATTGTTGTTGGTTTCTTGAGACAACATCATAGTGTTGGGTGATCTAAGCTTTATATGAGGTGAAGAAGGGCTTACTTGCTGAGAGGATGATGTTGGGTCAGAACAACTGGTTGTAACTCCCTTGGCTCTTTCTTGTTTATCAATAAAAGCTATTCAAGTTTTCCTCCATACTCTTGTGTCATTTGTGTTTTATGCATTTGTATGGTCAATTTACATCTGATCCTAGATTGTTTATGATTATAGATCCATGTTCTTGTATAGTGTCATGCTACTGTGATCCTACAAGTACTCTGTGAAGCTAGGCACACAAGGGAGCAATAGCGAAAGGCTATCAAGAGAGAGAGGAATCGAACTAGGAGATTAGCGCAAGACAGAGGTTGGTCTTCTTTGTTCCTCTTTCATCTATATTTCATAAAGGAAGAACGAAAGTAGCTTTACTTTGTTTGTTTCTAAGGTAGCTACCACACCTTAGTGGGATAAGCAGTTCTGTGTAGACACTTTTCCCTGTAACAAAATGGCGACTCCGCTGGGGATGAATTAGTTTGTTTGTTTATCTTCCTTGTTTATTTTATAAACTTACATACGGAGCCTGAAGTCGAGCCAGGTAGCTTTCGAACTGCATTTTCTATGCAAATGAAAAGTAGATAAATGCCACTTCAGTCAATCTCCGGGATTTGTTTATGACTTAAACAATTGATTCACGAACTCTATAATTTCCCTCGTGGTAGCTCTTAGAATCTCCTTAGATCTACCCCTGATTGTTGCATTACTGATTACCATTTTCTCGGCTAAAACCCATGAACTGAACTGCAAACTGTGACCCAGAACCCAAGCAAAGTCTCGTCTCTGGCCCACCGCAGGCACTGTTCTGTGAATCTGAAATTCAGCGCACTTCTCGAGTGTAGTAGGTGCGCTGCATTTCAAATTCCCTGTGTTACAGGTGCGCTGATTAGACTAGGCATTGTTCAGTTTTGGTTTCTGTAATTCATTCTTTTCAGTTCTATTCATGAATTTTGCTACCTGTAATCAGTATATCTCTGTTTGAAACCCCTTTTCCTTGTTGTTATTCTGCCTCCATTGTGCAAAAGAACTGTAAATGTTTTTGTGTATTTGTTGAGTCATTTTCAGTTCTCCTTTGCAAAAAGTAACGTAATTGTGCTATCGTCCTTTGATTTGAAAGTGTCGCAAGTGTCGTTTTCAGTTATAGGAAAGAGTTTGGTTGCTATTGATGGTTGATTACCCTGTTACTATTGTATTTGGTCTGAATTTGTAGTTTTTTTAGTGTCGAAAGTAAGTATTCATTTCCAAATCATAAAGTGTTGTGATTGTCTCCATTTTTTATTTTGAAAAGAAACTTGTTAGTAATTGTCGCTTGAAAAGTAATTCAAATTTGTGCATTAGCTTTCTTTTTACCATTCACATACTAAGAAAGCCGAAAACAAATACATGCATGTGCATTTGCATTTAGATTGTTCGATTGGTTTGATTTAGGACAGTGCATTTAGTGTGTGCTCTTTGCTCTTTGTGAAAGAATACTGTCTCTCTTTCCTTAGTAGCTAGGATTTTCATTGCACAAAGAAGATAAAAGACTGTTTATCATCTTATATTGCATTTTAGGAATTATACATCTACATCTCACGGTGAACCTGAAAGGCAAATTTCTTAAGCAAGATCAACTATAAAATAAATTTAATGAATCTAATAACACTTTGGAACCTAACACACAACATCTAGAAGTCTAGGCTAGAGACGTATTCCAGCGTCGTAAAGCCTGGTAACTGTTGTTCTCACTGATGGTTGGGTGATTCCTCCACTTTGAGATGATAAGTTCCAGTACGGACTTGTGCTCCCATGTACCGTCGAGTATATTTTGGGAGACCACAATAGGCTTAATCCTTTATCCATAGGAAGCCATTTCTGCCGCCCTATCGATCGCAATGCACTGAACACAACATTCGGGAAGATTGAATGCCGTACCGTAAAAAGTATTCTGCAGTTATGCGATTTGTTTGGTAATACCTCTACCTAGATTTCCAGAGCAGTCCCTTTCATTCCTTTTCAGACTCCTTAACGGAAAAGGTCCATCTGAGCACTTGTCACTTCAGGCTCATTAAAAATCGAAGGCGACTAGAGTCATCTTTTGTTTTTCTCGACTCTTAAAAATTGAAAAAACAAGTTGTGTCAAAGTGTCTAAAATTCATTTAATTCGGAAACATACTTCCCCTTGATTTTTAGTTGATCGATTAATCCGCAATCGTGGAAGAAAGTCAATCGAAAACGCTAGAAAATCTTTTGGATAGACTAGATATGTCTGAACAACCGTCGACATCTAGGACTATGTCATCCGACGCAGTAGCGGCAGAGACTCCTGCTGCTACTCCAACGATGTTTGTTGGTATACCATCTGTCCCGGCAAGTTATCAACAACAAGCCAAAGTGCAATCAGGGACTGTTTCGACGACATGGTCAGTTCCTATTTCTTCATCCGGATTATCATTTGGTATTTCTTATGTTGAAACTCAACAAATTGATCCAATGTGTCTTCAAAGGCCAATCTAACCTTTAAGTATTGGATTGCCACCATATGGAGGGCATTATGCCTTTTCATTTTTCCCTTCCGGAGAACAACCATATGAGAGTTTACAGCAAAGTTGATGTCAAACTGGAATTACATCCAGCGGTTGGGTGCCAATACTACCTCAATAACCAAGGGTTGTATATTGAATGCAACCAGTCCACCCTGTGTCGAATATTCCCACTATACCTGCTATGGTGACTGCGTCGCAAGTACAAGCGCTACCTGTTGTATGTCAACCCCAAGTTTCTCAGGTTGCAATACAACAGCCTCTTGTCTCAACGACTCAATCACAACCTCAGGTTAGTGCCTCCTTATCTGGAGCGACCCAGGCTCAAACAAGTACTATGACTCTTCATCTTGGTCAATCATCCAATATTGGGCAACAACAAATGGTCCAACGACCATGGCTAATTCAATCTCAACAACCACCATTCTAGCAATCATATCAAGGACCTGAGCAACAAGTCTTTGTAAGTAATGGGCAACCGCATTTCCAAAGCGGTTATCAACAACCATATTATAATGGTTATGCCCATCAACCTTGTCAAAGTTACCAGCATCAAATATATGCTAGTATGCAAAGACCCACTGCTTAGGCGATTCCATCTTATCCTGGGTATGCTTCGCCTAACCTGAATCAACAGTTGCCCTTTGTAGCAACTCTAGAATTACCAGATCTAAACCGGCTGACGAATGATCCAATTGCTTATGCCCCTTGGTGTCTGGTGATTCCGCATAAACTTCCGTCAGATATTCCTAAATTTAATAGAAATCCGAGCGAAGACCCGTCAAATCATGTGATGACCTTTCATCTGTGGTGTTCATCTAACACTCTAAACGATTATTCGATTAGGCTTCGCCTTTTTCAGAGAACGTCAACTGGCCCGACAACAAAATGGTATATCTAATTACCTAGAGCTTCGTTTGATAACTTCAGTACCTCCACAACCTTTTTAACCCATTTTCAGTTACCGATAAGGTACGAAACGGGAACAGAGCTTCTTACCAATTTCAAACAGACAACGGCGACTGACATATCTGATCATATACATGAGTGGCAACGTCGTCACAGAATGGTAAAAACATATGTTCCTGGTCAGCTGCTAGTTGAATGGTTTATTAAGTCATTATTACCTTCTATCACAGAAGATGTGGCAAAGGGAGGAGTCGTCACTGAAGAGAAAGTTATTGCTCGTGCACACTATCTAGACTTGATCTATACTCAGTCTGGCATGCTCTACGATAAAATACCTGATGCTCCTAGATCGGAATTTTCCGTTCCTCCCCCTCCTAAATCAAACAAAGACTCTCATGCCGATGATGGCATGATAGGTACGACAAGCACGAAATCGACAAAGGCTACATCTAAGAAAGCCCGTAAGATTTCTGATCAAAATGCAAATGAATAACTTCTTGCCTCGGAGGTAAATGCCATGTTGACCGACAAGGGCAAACAACTGAAGCAACCAGGGGGCAAGAAGAAAAAGAAAGGGAGAAAAAAGAAGCAGGATGAGTCATCTCCTGAAAAAGCTTCTGCAAACCCTTCTGGGCAAAGGAAACCTCCTGCGGGGTGTCATATATGCGATGAGGATCATCGGACGAGAGATTGTCCACATAAAGCTGAAGTTAAGAAACTCTTTAAGAGTTCAAAAACCTCAGCAGTATTGGCTGATTCGTTTCCAAACCCGGGAACCAAACTGGTTGCTAATCAAAATGATTCCTGATCCCAAGTGCTTATGTTGTCTATCTCAAAGCAGCAAAATGATGCTTTGACAAGGAATAAAGATTATGGGAATCCACAGCTGTTGAATAACAAGGCTAATGAACAACCTAGTAGTTCGACAACAACTTTGACTGAAGTTGTGCCACCCATCATTCCTAAACCAATGATAAATTCACCAAAGGGAGTATTACACAAATCGACATTTAATCTTCGTGCAAAAGTAGCACAGAATTATAATATAATAGAGGACATGGCCCAATTGCCGTCCACTATGTCGACACTTGAGGTACCGCAAAATTGCCCCTCCCAAAAGCAAGCTTTATTATTAGCAATAGGTTGGATTGACCCAATGGATTCCAATCTTGTGGCCTTTGATCATAAAGGATATGACCCTCAGTTACCAGCTCAACTAGCTTTCCTTATTCAAGTGAAAGTCCTCAACAAAACTGTTCATCGAACAATTATTGATGAGGGGGCATCTACATGTATTATGTCGATGAGTTGCTGGAAAAATTTAGGCTCACCACCCTTGTCGCAATCGTCAACAATGTTAAAGGCATTTGATGGACGATCATACACTCCATACGGGATTTTAAGTAACTTGCAAGTTGAACTAGGGGGCAAAACAGTAGAAATTGATGTTGAAGTAATCGACGGAAACCTCGATTACAACATCCTATTGGGAAGGCCCTGGATATATGCCATGGCTGCAGTTGTGTTGACCTTCTTCAGGAAGATTGCATTTCCCTTTCAAGGAGGAATTACAATCGTCGACCAACAAACATTTCTCCCCAACAATTCACAAGTTACGGGAAGCATTCCAATGATCCATGGAAGCAATCATTCGCTTCAAAATATCGGAGTAGGCGACCTAAAAGACCCTACCTTAATGGGTACTTTTGACCTACCGCCTCCGAGAAATTTGGCAGAAGTGGCCACGGTGGGAACCTGCAACATGATATCTTCTAAATTTAGAAGATTCCTGGCCTGGGGGGCAAACTCAAATCAACGCTCATCGAGTGTTTGGATAGATAGGTCTAAGGAATATGGTACCTCTTCAGATCCTTGGTCACATGTACATTCTACAGACGAAGGAATCATTCAATCAATGATGAAAGGAGAGGCACCATGGGAAGATTACCACCATTACTCCCATCTTCCGAATTACCACGAAGACTATTCCAGCAACCTTAATCATCCTTCAGTTTTTGATTCTCTATCAAATACTGTAAATACGGTGGATTCCGAGGACAGTTCTTATCTCGTGTCGACCTCGTTAAAAAATGAAACAAGGAGTCATGAGGATAGTTCTTTTACTATGTCAACCTCATTAAAAAATGAAAAAAATCCCCTTTCCAAATCTCAAAGGTAAACCTTCATTCCAACCACCGAGTTGAATGCAATGAAGCTTGGGGGGCATACACCTCGATTTGCGTTATTATGCTGGGGGCATGCAAACTTATCACGAGCAATGTTACTGTAGGGTTCAAGCTCGTTAAAAAATAAACCCGCATCGAGCAGTTTTAACGTGGACTTCATGCTCGTTAAAAAATAAACATAAGCAATGAGAAAGTGTTTCCCCCAGCGTTTAAGCTCATTTTAAAATAAAAAATGAACCAATTTCCGGTAAATAACCATCATGAATGAAGTACTTCAGCCTTTGAAGCCTTGGTCGTGTTCTCATCATCACCTCCACTCTGTATTGCCTGATCATTCACCTCCACTTGATTGTTTACCCCTTTTGAGGAACAACTGCGAAGAGTGATCCTGTTAGCCATCCTTGTAACATTGCCGTGATTTGAAAATTCCAAACCTTACCTGGAATCAGCTGCTACCCAATTTTATCACTCGTTCCTCAAAAAACGAGTCTTCTTTAAGCTCTTTTCAACTGACTCGTAAAATATGAAAAGGTTGCCGAGCCATTGGCCTCTCCAGCTCGTTAAAGGGACCGGAAGTGCTATCCCTCCTCTAGATTTTAATCTTTTTGGACCTGAGGGATTATTACACAAAAAGATCGAGCACTTGTTTTGTTCGGCTCGTTAAAAGTATCGAAAATTCATCCCTTCTGTATTGTTTTATACTTTTTCGGACTTAAGGGATTAGATGACGAAAAAGGAATTTTGGAGTTTCCTTTACGTTCCTTTTTAGATTCTCTAAAATTGAAAAGGACCGAGTTATCTTCGTTGTTAAACTTGTTAAAACTTAATAGCGAAAAACTTGTCCATTGCAGACAAGAACGAGTTTCACTATCGCTAGGCTCGTTAAAACATAGCGATGGGTTTGCCCGAAGGGCAAATTATAGAACAAGCATATGTTATCCTCCTCAAGCTTGACAAAAATAAAGAGATACTGGTCAGCAATGACTGGGGAAAAATTGGGAAGAAAACTTGAAGAAACTTTGTTGGTAGCAAGTCGCTCTTGAACATGACACTTTCACTCAGCATCCAAGTCGGGTTGGGTTGTTTCATTCACCGGTCACATCACCATGGTGCCATCACACCATCCAGATTTGGGGTTAATGCTACCAATCCATCACGTCAGTGTCGCCGATATGTTCAAGAGAAGTCATTCAGAGAATTCACCTGTGTCTCACCCGCTACAATACATTTACACTCCATTCTTTCATGACCACCACCCTGAACCTTATGTCATTAGATCATTTTCACCTCCATTAAAATCATTTACTCTGTTCCGTGTCATTGATGTGGGATTCATTAAGGCCCTCCTGTGACAGATCGCTTCTTGTCGACATCAGCTCATTATCCAAGAAGTCGGTCTAGGAACACACCGTTCAGTACTTTGAAGCTTGCATACCTCAATGGCAAGTTTCTCACTTCCGGCGACAGGTTTACATCAATGACCTTCGACCGAAAGATTTTGCGTGGTGTTCGACGCCAAGTCCTTTATTCACACCACGTGAATTGCATTGCAGTACCTTGAGGGTCATTATCATTATCAGTGATTCCTCTCGCGCCTGTTAACAGCTTACATCATTGGCTGGTAATCAGGTGATGTCTTTCCATGTTCGACTCCAGAACATCTCTCACATGGATCGACTTGTACTTCGAGTGAAGATCGAACGAGATTGAAGACCCTGGATCTAGTTTCATCCATCCGGGCTGCGATATATATTCAGGGAAATAAAGACATCAAATGTACATCATTGCTGCACAGATAATCATCCAATCAAAGGGATGATGGCTCTACCAGAATCATCAGTCTACACTCAGATGATTGTCTGTCCTATGTACATGAAAATGAATTTATAAAGCTGAGCATGGGAATGCCCGCCTTAGCTAGATCATGAAAATATTATGAAGATAATGTATTGTATTGTATCTTATTACAGGTCTCCTCTTAGCTTGAAAGAACTTCGGATCCTCATAATAAAGCATTTCACCTGACATCAAAAGATTAACGACCTCATGCTTTAGGGGGCAACTGTTATAGACATTTTTGGGCACCACAACCCCAAGCATGAAATGTCCATAAACCAAGGGCTCCTAAGTCCCTAAAAGTGTTGTTCTAACCCCTAAAGGAACAAGGTCAACTGATTACAGCTTCTCCCAGAAGTTCTCCATGAAAAACTGCTCAAAACTGGTCAAAACAGGATCATTTCAGCTGCTCCATAGGCAAAGTGCGTTGTATCTCACCTAAGTACACTCTGTGGGTGCGTTGCATTTCAAAAACCCCTTCTATGGGGTGCGATGGGCGAGAAGTGACAAATGGCAATGTCATTCTGCGAGGTGGAGAGGCATGGAATCTTCCAGAAACTTCTCCTGTGACACTTGCATCTCTGAATTCAACCAAGGATGAGTAAGAGATCATCAATCTCCAAGTGGAAGCAAGAACTATCAGAGGGAAGACACTGATCAAATCACAAGCTGACTCATCTCCCTTACAGATATCTATATATGGATCCCTCAATCCAGAGATCTAGAGGCTGGAATTTTGCATATTGTAAGGAATTGCTGCTGGTTTCTTGAGACAACATCATAGTGTTGGGTGATCTAAGCTTTGTATGAGGTGAAGAAGGGCTTACTTGCTGAGAGGATGATGTTGGGTCAGAACAACTGGTTGTAACTCCCTTGGCTCTTTCTTGTCTATCAATAAAAGCTATTCAAGTTTTCCTCCATACTCTTGTGTCATTTGTGTTTTATGCATTTGTATGGTCAATTTACATCTAATCCTATATTGTTTATGATTATAGATCCATGTTCTTGTATAGTGTCATGCTACTATGATCCTACAGGTACTCTGTGAAGCTAGGCGCACAAGGGAGCAAGTAGTGAAAGGCTATCAAGAGAGAGAGGAATCGAACTTGGAGATTAGCGCAAGACAGAGGTTGGTCTTCTTTGTTCCTCTCTCATCTATATTTCATAAAGGATGAACGAAAGTAGCTTTACTTTGTTTGTTTCTAAGGTAGCTACCACACCTTAGTGGGATAAGCAGTTCTGTGTAGACACTTTTCCCTGTAACAGCTAAGCAGCTGTTCGCAGCAGCAAAAAGAGTGTTATCTCCACCCGGTGTGGAAGGGGCCTCGCTTCCGACATCAACATCATAGGTACAGGAAAAAGGAAAGAGGCCAATGCAGGACGAGGGGCCTTCAGGTGAGCGGGACTTTATTCTTATTTAGTATGACGATAAAGACATGGGCCCACAAAGTGCACCTCTCAGGGAGGTCATCCAGGAGCAGCAAATAGAGATCAAAGCCTTATCCCTTGACTTGGAGAGGGCTAAGTGGACTATGAAATACTTGGAGTAGAGGAACAAATAGCTTGAAGATCAGCATGCAATCATGGAGTTACAAAACGTCCGCGAGAACCGCCAAGCTGCCCGAAGGAGAAGGATAGAGTTCACTTCATTAGAGTGGGAGATAGAGGCTGATCGAGAGTCTTGGCTTGAGAAGGCCAATACTCATCTGGAGAAGCTATTGGTGAAGGAAAACAAGGACAAGGACATGCTCAGGAACATGAAAAACCATTGTTGGGCACGAAATCACGTTTGCAACGCAAGGATCAAAATCCTAAAGGCAAGACTAAGGAGAGCACTAAAGCGACGCAAAAGGCATGATAGGCTCGAAATCTTGTCCGAGGCTTCCTTGGTTGAACATGATACTAAATGATAGACCTTTAGCCCAAATTTCAAGGAATTTGGAAAAAAGTTTGTCAATTTTGATTTTTTTTGGCTTTAAAACAAGTTTTTTTGCCCAACGCGTAGCGCCACTTGGCGCACGCTTATAATTGGGAGATCCTTTGGAGCAAAACTTTGCATTTCTGGATTTTTTATGAAAATTTATGCATTCTCATGGATTACCTAAGGATTTCATCAAGTTCTGGGTTGCCTAAAAGGTCAAAAACACCCTAAAAGTGACCTCACTGCCCCTATTTTGACACACAAAAAACAATCTTGGGAGATTGAAGTTTTGGAGGAGAAAATGACATCCAAATCTAGAAATTCTACTTGGTTTGGAAAGTAGATAGGCAGGGATTTCCAACGAGCTATCTTGGGCTCAATTTGGACTTCGGGAAGTGCCTCAAACTCAGCTCCAAATTTGTGCTACGCATACAGGTTTCAGGCGCGGCGCATAAAGGATTTTTGCCTATTTTTCACTCAGCAGCTCAGAAATTCACCCAGTTTTGACTAGTTTTACTTTTTGATGTAATTATTGATCTATCTTGATGTAACTTGATGATTATGATGTAATTTTGGCACATATTTACTTGTTCTAGAAGATTCATTCACTAAAAAGTGAAAAACAACTGAATGAATCAGTTTCCTAGCATATAGGGGTAAGTTGTTTGACTACCTAGATTTCAGTTCCTTGTTTAGAATTGGTTCAAAAAGCTCCTAGAATGATGAGCTCGACCCCTAGAGGCATGGGAAGGAGTTAGGCTTGTCTATATTATGTAATTTCTTAGTCATTTTTAGGGTTGGACTCTTGGGATTGCTTGGCACTCTATTGTACATTTCATTTTCTGAAATTTTGGCAAAGGAAAGACTAGGGTTTTGCAGCACTTGTTGGGATCCATGTGGCTCTATGTTTTGATGGTGTGTTTCTCTATGTATTTGTAAGTTCACTGATGTTTATGTGTATCATTTTCCATTCTCTTGTCTTCTGCAATTAAACAAATGAGTGATTAAGGTAGAATTCATTGGACTGCCATGCTCTGCCTTGATATTTTGTTTAATTCTACATGTTTTCATCTGTTTGAGGAGGAATCTTGAGACCCTCTTGCCCTCCTTAGCTCCTCACCAGTCTGATTCATCCATTAATTTAATCCAAGGCATCAAAACGATTGCCTTCCTTGCCTCAATCAGAACTCTGCAAAAACTAGGCCTCATCTCCGGACCCAAAATTTGCCTGTCCCTTTTTCCAACAAAACCCCCAAAAACTCAAATCAAAACTTTGAACTTCATACCTAGCCTATGATCAGTTATTAAATCAGTCATCTCAAGCCCCATCGATTATCTTTCACTGACATTGACCCAGAGAGAGCCCTCTCCTGTCCTCGTAGGGCTAGCTACGAGGCTGAGCGTGGTTTGATGTGGACCTAGAACCTTGTCTTTTCAGCGTGAGGCAAATCTAGGCTCTAACACGCGGTACATAAAATACTTGACCAATCATCTGAATGAGGGAATATCAGCAATCCAGGATGTGCTAAACAAAGAGTTTGGCTGACCAAAATCAGAAACACAGTAAGTTATTGGGTTCAAGGAGATTGCAATGTTTCCTGGTGAAACTCTGTGGGATCTGGACCAGAGGTTAAAGAGAACTATTTGCAAAGCTAACATGAACTTGACAAATGCGCAGCACTGCGCAGGGTTTGTGGCATAATTAACACCACATCTGAGGATGGCTCTGTCACAACAAGAGATATCAACCAAAGCTAAGGCATTGGAGACAGCAATGAGGTTGCACGAAACCTCAATAGCCGATCTAGGGTTGGGAGTTCAGCAAATCCACGCTCAACTTCAAAACCTGAGTTTAGAAATGAAAAGATTGAAGCAAGAAAGGGTGCCCCGACTAGAGGCACGTGCGGAGCTAGGCTGTATTAAATGCAAGAGCCAAGGGCATGATAAGGACCACTGCCCTGTCTTCATGAACTATCTGGTGGGGGGAAGGCCCGATGCCGTTAAAACTGGAGGTACAAATAGGACCAAGTGCCGCACCTGCGCTCTGGTGTGTGATTTTTCAAGTGGGTAGAAAACACTCAATAGATAATTGCCACCTATTACAAAAGTATACCCAAACCCCACAGAAGCTGTATTGCAACTTCTTTCGATCAGTAGGACACGATGAGCAAATGTGTCAAAGTTATGAATTAATGATGGAAAGAACCTGAACTTACCAAATACAGACTGAAGGGCGAGGAGGATTTCCAAGGTGCAGCTGAGGAAGAGGAAAGGGCCCGGGTAGGGCCACAGATAGCTGTTCTGTTAACTTTGGAGGGCTAGGACACTACACTCGTGACTACACTAACCCGACCAAGATCTCGTGCCCCTATTGTGAGCAGTTTGATCATGAAATGGTATATTGTCCAATGTTAATTTCCCAAATGCATGAGAAGGGAGTGTTACAACCCACACCAACCTAGAATGTCCAGATGATGCGATCAGAACCTCACGAAGAGGACCCCAGTGTAAATATGGTGTTGCAGAGCAGCGCAACCATAGGAGGTGATACGCGAAAAGTGCTTGCAGAAGGTAGGACGAGGTGTGACATACCTAGAAAGGGACTTGACTCTGAGCTGGAACACGAGATGAAGACGCCTGAGGGAACTCAGACGAGCTTTGTGGAAGCCTCTACTCCAGGTGGGAGGGACCAACCGGAGACAGGATTGGATCCCTCCATGATTACTACCTTTCTCGAAATCTGCATGAAGCTGCTACACGATAATAAAGCCGTTAAAGGACTATAGGAGTTGATCACTAGGTGCGCTGGATTAGGTGAGCTGTACATAGTCCGGAAAATAGGAAGACATGCTTTGCACACCGGATGAGAAATGAGACTAACAGTGCAAATCATCGACTACGAGATGGATCAAGTCATCTTGGACTTAGGCTCGGATGTGAATGTGTTGCCTAAGCAAACATGGGAGCACATGGGAAAGCCTGCACTGCAATGGTCCCCGATTCAAATAAGAATGGCCAACCAACAAAAGATCTTACCAATGGGCCAACTGCAAGGAGTGACTGTGGACATCAAAGGCATAAGTACACAGACCGACTTCTAAGTCATAAAGATTGTTGATGACAATAATCCTTATCCTGCATTGCTAGGAATTGATTGAGCCATAGACATGAAAGGGATCATTAATTTAAAGAGGCAGAAAATGACATTCAAAAAGAAGTCACTGTGGGTAGTAGTTCTATTGGACCCAGCGGAAGGAGAGTGATACACCAAACCCATGCACGACGAGGAAGATGACAATGAACTGGATTGCATCTATCAGATAACAGCGCAAGACTAAGATTGGGTGCATTCCACAGACGATGGAAAAATCTCATTGGAGCGCGATAGCACCTACATAAGGGATTCTGATGAGGAGACTGAGCGATGGCAGAACCGATTGCAGGAAGTTACGACACTTAACTGTAATATGATGATTCGATCATTGCGATGCGCAACCACAGAGGAAAGACAACAACCAACAGAGAATGGTGCAACAATGAGGGGAATCTCGTCATAATTGGCACTTTATGCATAGCACAGGAACAACTGGGTGCATCGGAAGATGCGCCGTGCGCACCCAGGGGGCGCAGAATCTCAGATGTAGAAGGCGGTTCTAGGTACATATTGGAGGACATGCGCGACAACCATGTTGGTATAGAGTGATCATTCAACGAAGGGTATGGATGCACCTCGGGCAACCATCAATCCAACTAGATCTGTGCGGAATGAAGGCTCATGCGGCCGAGCAAGGAAGTCTCTCTACAACCAAACAAACCGGCACAGATACAGCTCACCTTATCGGTGACAACAATCGCAAAAGGATTCAACAGCTCTGGGTACCCATGTTGCATGGCAAACTGCAACTTGGTAAATTAGAAGAAATAGGGGCTAGACTCTGAGCACAAAGTGCGAAACTAGATGAAGCAATTGAGAAGCTACAGTTAGAAGTCACCTACACGGACTATGCGAAGGAACTAACAAAGGAACCAGACATGGTTGGCTCTCCTACATGGCTATAACCAGCGACTCTGCTAGCCTAGTTGCGGTTGCACTCGGGAGTACAAGGACGCACAAACCGCAATTCGTTGGTAGAATCGAGAGAACGCAAAGGGTGCCCGCGGCCTAGGCTAGTTGGGAAACGGAAGACCTGCACGAGGGATTCGCCCACCTGACTATCCATAGGAGGCCCAGTCCTAGCGCCCCATGCAGTTAGAAGAGGGCGTGATACTATAAAATAGGCTGCTGAGAAGTTGTATGACATGGCCACAACATTACGAAAAACGCACCTACGTACCTGGGGATCCGCTACCACGGGGAAAGCATGGAAAGCGACCATTGCAGGTACTGTTCATGATATGATGGCCCATTTAAGGCACATTGGAGCGGGTGGCAGGCAATTAAGGCAGAAGATTAACCACCGAAATTGCATTTATGAGCTGCAGCAAGGGCGAACAACCGATTTGAAATTTGAAATCATATATAATCATAGTAAGGGTCACACCACTATGATTTACCGTTCCACAAGAAAGATGCCCTGGGTCCAAGACAAGCACAAGATGAGTGACAAGCAACTAGAAGAAATTCTGTGGTTTCAGGCATTACCAAAACATTACTGGGAAGAAATCCTCAAGGCGACAAACCCTACCACAGATAGTCCATAGAAAGCGATGTCACAAGCAGCCGAGCTCCCTAAATCACCCAGACGCCATGGACCAAGAAGGACCCTCAGATTCTAGAACCAGTAAGGAGGTCACCATGACACCTACCCTTTAGCAAGTTCACAATGGAGGAAAAGGGTAAAACTATCACAATTGAAATCGATGAGGAAGAAGAAGGTTCTCCCACATATGTCGAAGAAGTAAGCCCTGAAGAGGATCCCATCCAATTGGTACGATGACCCAAGTATGTGTCTCCAAGCAAGGGGAAGGCAAATGTACCTACAAATCTGGATGAAGTCGACACTGTACTCATTACCCCAGCTCTTCCAAAAGCAGTCCCAGTGGAAAGCTGGGTGATTGGCCATATTGGGACAATGAAATTCGAAGACTGGGACTTGGCAGATACAGTAAACTTTCCCCACTTGGCGACTGACACACTGATGGAGCAGAGTGCAGAAGGGATGGTGACAACACTACAACCAAAGGAGTGGCTGCGAAAGGTGGAAAAAGTTGGGTTTCTTTGTCCCTTGTCTATTCCTCACTTTCTCTAACCCCCTATCACAATGTTGGTCATAAGGCAGTTTCTTTTTTTGCTCCATGAGGAAATATTATTGGTTGGCAAACCCATCCACATCACAGCTAAACTTGTTCATCAGGTTTCGCAACTTCCCTGTGAAGGAAGAGACCCCCAGGAAATTGTTGATAGAAGTGGCGATGTCGTGATGATAGACAACCTGAAAAAGAAGTATAAGCTCGAGATGGGGCAGCGAGGATACATCATTGATAGCATTTCAGGTAACGCAGTCCACGTCGCCACCCAGTTGCTGGCAGGGAAAGTGATGTGGAAATGCCAGGGCACTGAGGTTCTGGTAGTAGTTATTGCACTTGCTAAGGAATGCATCGCTGGAGAATGGTTCAATTGTCATAGTTCCTTTGTGAAGAATTTCTGACCAACTGTTGAGAAATCCAGGAGGAGAGCAAGACTTTCCATTATGTGTGGCTGCTCCTATCCATTATATTGGTTGCCACTGACTTACCCGAAGACAGCTAGTTTCCTATCTTAGACCAGGATTGACCAGAAGCCACCAGATACACTTCCCTTTGGGCAACAAGGGATGCTAGACGAATCCGAAACATCAAAATCTTTTGGATACTGATGGACGCAAATGTGTGCCAATGGATTAATGCGCAACCTTGCTTGTCCAACGAAATCTATGAAAGCATGAAGCATATTTCTGATTTTAAAGCAGACATGCATTGTATCTACATCAGGGCATGCAAGGACCTGGCCTGCACATGGACCTCACTCCCCTTTATCTCCATTGATGACATTATCGACGCAGTTGTGGATACAGGGCCACTAACATGGCACAGACCAGAGGCAGTAGAGTGCAACAAAGTCGCTATTCGGAAACAAAAGGAGGATGCTAAGCATGCCGCACAACAAAAGTGAAATGAACAACTCGCCACAGAGGTTTAGGCAGCTCGAGAGGCAACACAAGTGGTAGCAGGAAATGCACCACCAGGAGGGGCTACGTTGACAACGGATAAAAGTAGTCAGAAGGCACCCACTAAGACAGCCGTAGAAGAACCACCATCAACTGCCGTGGGTGTGTCTTTGAAGCAGTCAGCGCAACCAAAATAGCCGAAGCCATGAAAGAAGGTGAAGGCATCTAGAGTGGATAGTGAAGTGACCACCTTAACCGAGGGTGACCTAAATGACATAGAGAACACCGTTTAGGATGCCACTTGGGATGAAGTCGACGCGGCCATGTCAGAGTAGCAGATTGTGTTGGGGGAATTCCGTACGCAGCTACAGGAGCTTGGGATAAGTATCGCACCAATGGGCACCAGTGCTACTTAGGGGGTTCTCGGTATGAAAACCACTGAACCATTGCTAAAGGCCCAAATGGCTCATTCCATCGTGATTCCAGCAGGAGCATTGATCACCGCAAATGCGGAGGACCGAGTTGTGCTAGGACTCCTTACAGGGTTGGGACTAAATGTGGTTGCCCTACCGCGAGAAAGTTTGAAATAGCTCCAGGACAGTGCCACAATGGAGCTCTAGGCCAGAGAAGACTGTGCTGAACAAATACTCCAGGAACAGAAAATTAATATAGAACAACTGCGCCTGCAGTAGGATGAAGTGGTCACACAGAAGCAACAGGTGGAGCAGTTAGTAGCAGAAGCCTGTGTGAGTGCCCCTGAGTTGGAGATTTGGGTTGAGTTATCCATTGAGACATGAATATGCAAATTCACTACCAGGTTCCGTCAAGCAAAGGACGAGGCCGCGTGGATTCAGCTGGAGCTTAGGTTGCAATTCGAGGACTTAAAACTGCAGGTTCCATTATCGACGCTCACAGAGACCACCGAGCAGTGCCAAAACATCATTACCTTGGGGCGTGCGATGCTCACACATTCACTGGAGGAATGTACCAACTTGTTAACAGAGTTGATTGTTATGCTCACCTCCCTCCAGGAGGATCCCATAGTTCAACAACTAGAAACCGAGGCTAGGGAGCTCCAGCAAGCCTACGATGTGATTAAAGGAATCGTGCAGACTGTGGCTATTACGTAGCACTTGGATAAGATAAGGGAGGCCCAAGACCTGAAAGTTCAAGACGACACCGCCAGGCAGAAGGAAGTGGTGATTAAAGCCCGTCTCCAGCCATGGCTAGATGAGGCATTTGCAGTCTCGACCACCATAGAACGCAAGGTCGCACATATGCAGACAAAATATGCCACCACGGAGCCAGCTGAGCCAAAGACTGATGTGTCGGTGACACGTGTGGAGCGGATACAATGGATGACGGAAGAGTTTGCTTCCAGTAAAAGCGAAGCACAGAGACTGCTAACCGACCTCCGTGTAAAGATTTCCGCACCAGGTGAGTGACGTGGGACGAGTCATGATGATTGTGTTGGGGGATTGTTGGGTAGCAGAAGCCCACGTAATGGTCATGGGGCACAAAGCCCAAAATTTTGGGTAAATATAAGGTAAAGACTCCGCGAGATGCACAGAGCGCAATTTGTAATAAGTAGAGTCAAAGGGTAGTCCACCCAAATATAATGTAAATAAATGTAAATGAGTCGGCCCACCCATGGATCGCGGTCCATGGAAATGTATAAATAGAGCGAGGCTCTATGGGTAGAGGTAGCTTAGTTTTGATATGCAATCTTGGATCTGATGTGTAATGGGTTTTTGAGGAGAAAAGTCTGAAAGCATCTGTAAGTCCGAGTCGAGGGTATTGGGGAAGGGATAGAGGCTCTGCAGCTATGTGCACAGAGGCCTAGAAGAGTCCACAGCTATGTGCGTGGACCCCTGCAGCTGAGTGTGCAGGGCAGATCTAGATGTATTGGTGATAAAGTGGAAATAAAGATAAGTTTCTTTTATAATTCTGTGTTAAATCTGAATTATTGCGGATTTGGCTTTTTGTATGGTTAAAATAACTATTTAATCTATGCGCATATGCTTATGTTATGAATATATGTGAATCTGAGTCTATTCTAAGTGTGAGAATTGGTTAAATCTGATAAATCTTTGCTTAAAGACCACAATAAGTAGATTGAATACATAAACAATGCAATAATAAGTAGTAAGGATTATTCTGAGTTCGGATATGCATGAAACAAGGCAATGCAAAGCTGCAAAATAGTGCGCGAACCCTCCAGACCACATCTAGACATCCCAAGGGTGTGGAAACCTAGTTCTAGCACCCTCCCCTGCTACGTTGGGTGAGACCTCAGTCTGTGCTCCACGGGCTGTTGCCGAAAGGGACGGTAGCTGCGGGATTTGTTTGGCTAAATAATTTTTCCGAACCTGGGTCAGGCCCATATAAGCCAACACTTATCTGAGTTTCATAAAGAAGAATTGTTGCCTTATCAAAATAGCTGCATTAGCATCTATTATGTCATATATTCATTGTACTTTAAACTACTAATCAAAACATGATGAGAGCCATACATCAAGTCTGTCATAAAACATACTCATACAAAAAATAACCAACATAAATAACAAGGATATAACAACCATAAAAATCACATATGAATCAGTATATTTACACATGAAAAAGAAAGGAAAAGGAACTCTTATTAATGAATGAAAAAGGCAACCAAGTATGGCACTTCCATGAACCACCTGACCATAGATTGGCTAAACACATTATTCTTTCATCCAATCACCCCCATGTCATATTCCAAGCATGAATGTGGGACTGAAAACAAAACCAAAAAAAACTAGGTTTCCTTGGGCTTTACCACAATCCCCACTAGATCACTAGGCCCTAAAAAAAATGGGTGCTTTTAGCACTTCGAGGATGAGGAGAGGAACCCAAGGGTAACCAGAAACCACTTTAAAACTAGAATCTATCCCATCCATTTCAGAGAGATCTCTCTCTATATTAATCTTCAATATTAGGTATTAGGATAGGTATTGATATCAGAGAGGAAACATTTTAACAGTTTGATGACACGAAAGAGGGAAAATCCATTGGGCATGGAGTTATATTAAGTTAATGATTTTCAGTGAAAGGATGAAAAAATGAGGAATCTTTAGACAGGGGAAAGGTAGGCAATCCTTCTGGTGTTTTTTTTAGCAAATTTCATTGTAGAGGAGTGAGTAGAGGAATAGTGGAATTTACAACATCTAAAGCATCTAGCTGAGGATGAATTCTATATATCTCAATGGAAGAAAAACACTAAATTGTTCAATAAGCCATATCAAAGCACTTAAAAAGTGAAATTTGAAACAATTTCTGCTTAATTAAACATGAAGACATAACATTTCAAGCATGATTGTAACAAGAGATAAAATCACATACATACGATAAAACATCACGATCAGAAATTGACACATGAATCCCTGAGAAAACAGACCTTGACCTTCATCATTCACTAATTTTTTTTTAAAATGGAAAAGTACAATGCACAATGTCTTCTTTCTCAACCATGAACAAACAACCTTTTTTACACTAAAATTCATGAAATATATACAATTAGCTCATCCCTGGACTTAGGGGTTCGATCTCAACTATTTCACCAAAGATAGAGTCAGTTACATTAGATTTAGAAACTGCCTGCTCGGAAATAGGGACTGAATTTCTGGAAAATAGGGGTCAAATATTAGATAATATCTCTCAAATCATGACATACGTTACAAAATATGAAGTGTTTTTATATAATTTTTTAATGGAGATAAACCTCTCTCAGGTTTTGAAAATTCTTCTCCATCTCCTGGAAATTTATGCCCAAAGATCATGGCTAAAACAAGAAATAACGAAATCTGAAGAATAGGTTGTAAAGATTCATTCGAATCTTCCAATATATGACACTTGTAAAGAAACTGAAGGAGGTTTCTTCTATTGGATCAATTAATGTCAAAAACCTCTTTTTTTTTCAAAAATTAGCTTCTTGTTGTTAGAAAAGTGCACCAACAAACATTGTTTGAAACAAAAAAAATTATAGAATTTTATTCTTTGAAAAATAGACCTCAAAGGTCATTTCTTATTTGCCAAACCATGATATATGTGTAAAATATGAGAAAGTTTTTTGTTATTTATCCCATTATTGACAAAAAATATTTTGTTTTTTTTTGAAATTCATATTCGTTTGGTTAGAAACTAATATTGAAGTTAACCGTTAAAACAGTAAAAAAACGCAACAATTGAGTGCAACGAATTTCATTTGCGTGAATTTGACCAGGTGTCGAAAGTTTTGACCAAGAAAAATGGTTGATTGATTATTTTTACAATCTCAAATACTTTCTTGAACCTCCATTAATAGGAAGGAGTGCCAAAACTTTGAACTCACACTCTTCACAAAAACTAAGGGCTTGATCTCTATGAGATCATAACAACACTTTTACAAATTGACCAAAATGATGAAAATACTAAATATGGCTTTGATTACTATAACATAGGACACTAATATTGGATCCAATGGGGATGACATCCTCCCTGTGAAGTGCCAAAGAACACCATAGACTAGTATAATGATCCATTGGGCTACTCCCAATCCTGCAACATGTTCCTGTTCTGCAAGCCTGAGAACCAAACCTGAAATCCAAACTAAACTGTACACTAGAACTATACATGCTGCAAACTAAAATTTGAAACTGCTGAAAACTAAAAATGAAAGCTGTTGAAAACTAAAACTGGAAGTTGCTACAAAACATGCTCAAAGTGCCGAGCTTACTGGCACACCAACCTATCCTAAGTTATTGGAAAATTTTAGAATTAAAAGACACTAAAATTCCAATGCAACCAGTCAAGTAGATGCTTAGATAGTATGAATTTTTGACCATGCTTGAACATAATCAAAACCGAACAATATAAGAGAAAAGACAACTAATAATACATTTGATCTTCACAATGGAAACATAACTAAAAATTAATGCTGAAAATTCCTTCCATATAGATAACTATAGGATCATAAAAGGCATGGATGTCGTCGTTTGATTGTTGATCCTTAAGGAATTCTACAATTTGATTGTCATGATTGGAAAGTTCATATGTTCCCTATTTGTTGACATATGGTTTTAGCTGTAAGTCATCAAAATCATTCCCAAAAACAAAAAATTCTTTAATATTGATACCAAAGGGTATCACCACCTCCTTTTGTTTTGGATGAATAAGGTTTTCAAAGGACTGACTTTGAACTTGGAAATTATGGGACTATATTTGGGCCTCTAAAACCTCAATATCTTTCACAAGATTTTCAACAAATGTTTCTAAAAAACCGATCTTAGCTTCTGAGCTGCGTTTTCATGACTTTAAATAAATATAAAAAACCTTAAAAAAACTTCATCAATTTGATCATCATCAAAATTGTCCCAATATTCCTTAAAAACTTTAATATAAACAAGAATTTTAACATACCCTGTCATCTCAATTGACTGGGTAACTGGATCTGAAATTATGCTCTGAATTCCTTGCATAGTGGAGTCACCATAGATGGTATGAACTCTGGACTATTTGGCAATGGAGTTTCCCGATGAATAATGCACAACCTTCTTGTTTCTGATCACTGTTCATCATCAGTAATCAGATTTGAAACTTGATGGTTCTTTCTTGGATAAAATGGAACCTTTTGCTCCCCGACAACGATGCCACTACCACTATGTTAGCACTTTGTAATTCATCCACGCTGAGGAGAGGAATCCAAAGGTAACCACAAACCACTTTGAAACTAGAATCTTTCCCTTCCAGTTTTAGAGAGGGATCTCTCTATATGAATCTCCAGTCTTAGGTCTTAGGCTAGGTATTGAGATCAGAGAGAAAAAAGGTTTAACATTTTGATGGCAGGGAAGAGAGAAAATCCATTGGGCATGGAATCATATTAGGCTAATGATTTTCAGTGAAAGGATGAAAAAATGAGGAATCTTTAGATAGGGGAAAGGTAGGAAATAATTCTGGTGTTTTTTTTATCAAATTTAGTTGTAGAGGGGTGAGAAGAGGAATAGTGTAATTGAAAACATCTAAAGCATCTAGCTAAGGATGAATTCTAGATATCTCAATGGAAGAAAAAAACTAAATTGTATAATAAGCCACAACATAAAACTTAAAAATTGAATTCTAATTTTTTTTTTGCTTACTGTAACAAGAGAAAAAATAATATACATAGGAGAAAACATCAACATGAAAAATTGACACATGAATCCTTGAGAAAATAGACCTTGACCTTCATCATTCACTGAAAACTTTTTAAAATGGAAAAGTACAATGCACAATGTCTTCTTTCTCTAACCACGACCAGCCAACCTTTTGCACACTAAAATTCATGAAATATATACAATTATCTCATCTATATACTTAGAGGGTTGAGCTCAACCATTTCCACAAAGATAGAGTCAATTACATTACATTTAGAAAGTGCTTGCTAAGAAATAGGGATCGAATTTCTAGAGAATAGGGGTAAAATATTAGATCATATCTCTCGAATCATGATAGATGTTACAAAACTGAAGGAATTTTTTTATATTATCTTGGGCTGAAGAGACATGTCCCTCATTTTTAAAAAAATATTCTCCATCTCCTCTTAATCTACGCCCAATGATCATGATGAAAACAAAAAATAACGAAATATGAAAAATGGGCTATTAAGATTCATTTGAATCTTCCAATATATGAGGCCTTTGAAGAAAATGAATGAGGTTTTTTTTTATCTGATCCATTCTTGAAAAAAACCTATTTTTTTTCAAAAATTAGCTTTCGCTGTTAGAAACACGTGTCAACAAACAATGGTTGAAACAAGAAAAAATACAAAGTTTTATTCTTTGTAAAATAACCCTCAAAGTCATTCTACATATCCCAAACCATGATAGATGTGTAAAATAAGAGAGAGGCTTTTTCTATTTGTCCCATTCTTGAAAATAACCTCTTCTTGTGTTTTAAAATTCATCTCTATTTGGTCAAAAACTAATCTTGAAGTTAACTGTTAAAACAATAAAAAAATGCAACAACTTAGCGCAACGAATTTCATTTGCATGAATTTGATTAGATGTCAAAGGTTTTGACCAAGAAAAATGGTTGATGGATGATTTTTACAATCTCAAATACTTTCTTGAACCTCCATGCATAGGAAGGAGTGTCAAAACTTTGAACTCATTCTCTTCACAAAAACTAAGGACTTGATCTCATAACAACACTTTTACAAATTAACCAAAATGATGAAAATACTAAAACTAACTTTGTTTACTATAGCATAGGACACTAATAGATGCCACCATATTTCTCCAGCTACATAATGAGGATTTTTCTTGTCTCTTAGTCTCTAGGCTTTACCATATATCCTTCCATACAACAGTTGAGGATTCCTAGGCTTAATCAAGACTCCACCCTCCAAGCTTTACCGTGTATCCCGCCATTCATCGGTCAAGGATTCCTATTCCTTTTCAAGGGCATAAACCTATAGGCTTTAAGGTATATACCTCCATTCACCAGTCGAGGATTCCTAGGCCCACTAAGGCACACAAAATCCAGCTTTACTACAATCCCACCTTCTCCAGCCCAGGGATTCCTAGCTCTTATGTTATTTCTTTCAGAGACCACCTCACTCAGTTTCAAAACCATCTAGAAATCTAGCTCAACCAAATAAAAGAGAACCCATAACACTATGACTATCTGGAAATGGCAAGGCAAGGTTGAAGAACACTATCACACCTGGAAAAACCCATGCCAATGACAGCAAGAGAACCAAATACACACATGCATGTACCATGCATGCCAAATCTAGCAAGGAAATCACACATGCAAATTGATACCTACAAATAATCCCGCTGTAGCTGTTAGATATTTCTCTTCCTTGCTTGATCTTTGCTTTCCTTTGCCTTCTTGGTCCTTCCTTTTCTTTCCTTGATCCAATGCTAGAGTGCTCCAAGAATGCTCTAAGTGTCCAAGAGTGAGTGAGAGAGAGAGAGAATAGAGAGAGCTCTAAAAATGATCTAATGAAAGGTACCAACTGATCCTTAGAAGCATTTTTATTAATGAGGCCTCTATTTTATTCAATTTTCATTATTTTCCTTCATTTTCCTAATCATATGAAACTTGTTACCTTTCACCTTCCTTTTCTCCTAATTTCCATTATTTTCATAAATATATTTCCAATTATTTCCTCGTGCATTTCCAAAGCTTTTTCCATTTCATTTTCCAATTTCCCTTAGCCATAATAAACCAAATGAACACCCACACTAGGATGTTTTTCCCAACATCCAACTTGGAATACATGTCCCATGACCTTGGTTATTATTTTCATTTATTAACTTTATTACATGTAATTTTGACCAGCACTATTATAGAACCCTCCCCCTAGGGGGAACATCGTCCTTGGTGTTCAATGACACCTACAACCAACAAGATTATTGAGAAGAAAAACATACTTCCCATGGAGATTTATAACTTAGCTGGATGCATTATTTACAATGATCAACCTACTATGAAGAAAACCAACATGAAAACATAACAACATGACAACCATAATGACATGACACCCATACCACTTATTGGAGCTTTATAACACAACTCATGGTGGTATTTACATCCATATACATATGTTCATATACCAAAACATCATATCAAAACATATACCAAAAATATTCACTCAACCAATGAATAGAGAAGGATACATAGTGATCCGAATGGAAAATGGCATCAACCCATGGTATTCATCCACCCATGTTATTCATCCACCCATGGAATTTACCCATGGTATTGTAAGTGGCATCCACCCATGGTATTTATTCATCCATGGTATTGTAAGTGACATCCACCCATGGTATTCATTCACCCATGGTATTTTCCCATGGTATTGTGACATTCACCCATGGTATTCATTCACCCATTGAATTTACCTGTGGTATTGTAACCAGAAAATACTATAAGTAGCAAGTCACATTTTGTAAAAGGATAGTTTGTCTGCCACAATGTAGCTTTTACAGTTATTCTCTGTTTTAATAAAAAAAAACTTTGTGGTTTTGTTTATTGGGCATTCTCCTCTTTTTCTTCTTTCATTTCAGTTTTTCAGATTGTGGGGGCCTCTCCCCCAAAATTCATTTCAATCTTTTAGACCTTGGGGGCCTCCCTCAAAGAACTAGATCACATAGCCCACATCTGTCCGCCATCTCCCATGTAGCTTCATTGGGCCCAAAGTGATTCCACTTCACTTTAACCTACTCGATTGCTTGGTTATGTAGCATGCACATCTTTTTCTACAATATACATTGAGGTTTCGACTGGAATTATTCATCTGGCTCCACCTATAATACAAACCAGTCAATCACATGATCAACATATTTAACATACTTCTTAAGAAATGAAACATGGAAAACATCATGGACTTTTATTATCAGAGGAAGTGCAAGTTGATAGACTACTGGTCCAATCCTCTCAAGGATCTTGAAAGGTCCTCAAAATCAAGGTGCCAACTTGGCATATGATCCAATCCTCAAGGAGCTCTTCTTTGGCTCGGTATGCAAATACATTTGTTCCCCAACCTGAAACTCCTTAAATAACTTGAAACTCCTTAAACAACTTGTTCTAATCTGCATAAATTTTCTATCTATCCTATGCTACATTTAGATTCTTCTTGATAACCTACTTTTCCTGTTTCATTTCTACCAACATGTCTGGTCTTATCAATACTTTGTTCACTAGATCACTCCAACTTATGGGAGTATTACAACTCTGCCTATAGAGTGCCTTGAACAAAGTCCTCCTTAGTGACTCCTAGTACCCATTGTTGTAAGAAAACTCAACCAATGGAAGGTACTCCTGCCATCTCCTTTGCTGATGCATGACATACATACTCAACATGTGCTCTAATATCCTGTTGACTCTCTCTGTTTATCCATCTTTCTGGATATGACAAGTTGTGCTAAAGTCCAACTTTTTCCCCAAACCTGCAAACAACTCCTTCCAAAAATTAGAAGTAAACATAGAATCCTTGTTTGATACAATATCCATGGAACACCATGAAACCTCACTACCTGTATGATGAATACCTGTGCCACATTACTAACTGAATAAGTAGACTTCACTAGAATGAAGTGTGTTACCTTAGTCAACCTGTCCACCACAACCATGATGGAATCATGTTGTCTAGATGTCCTTGACAAACCTGTGATGAAATCCATGGAAATGGCCTCCCACTTCCACTCTGCAATCATAATCGGCTATAGTAGTCCACCTGGATTCTTACACTCTGCCTTCACCTACTGAAATTCCAAACATCTAGCCATAAACTCTCCACTTCCTTCTTTAGATTCAGCCAATGATAAAACTTCTTCACTATTGGCAATGTATTCTAGTATCTTGGGTGACATGAATATGGTTTTGCATGAAACTCTCGCAATATAGTCTTCTTGAGCTCACTGTCATTCGACACATATATCCTATCCCTAAATATGACCAAACCATCTGCTGTAAGATGATATTCCACATCCTGACCACCTATACCATTCTGTAACCTATGCATAAGCTCCATGTACCTATCATCCTGCTGTCCTGCCTGTAAGATTCGATTTTGTAAGTCTATCCCATAGGAGCTCACAGTTGCTATGTGATTCACTTGTACTCTCCTACTAAGAGAATTTGCAACCCTGTTCTCTTTCCCCTTGATGTATCTAATCTCAAAGTCAAACTTACTAATCATCACCAACCATATAGCTTGCTTGGAATTCAAATTTAGTTGGTCAAATAAGTATCTCAATCCACTATGATCACTCATCAATACAAGCCTCCCACCAAGAAGATAATGTCTCCACATCTTCAGTGCATGGATGATCGTTGCCAACTCAAGATCATGTGTCAGATAATTGTACTCATGCTCATTTAGTTTCCATGACTCATAACACACTACCTATCCTTCATACATAAGGACTCCACCAAGTCCCCTCTTGCAAGAATCTCTACACACCACAAACTCTTTTCCTAGATCTGCAATGTTTAATATTGGAGCATTAATTAACAATTGCTTCAATTGCTTAAAACTAGCTGCACATTCCTCTGCCCATTAAAATTTCTTACCTTGCCTTTGAAGTGATGTAATAGGATATGCAATGTGAGATAAGTTCCTGTTGAACCTCCTATAATAACCTGCTAACCACATAAATGATCTTACCTCATCCACATTTCTAGGAGTTTCCCACTCCATGATAGCCGTTATCTTCTTTGGATCCACTGTTATGCCTTCCTTGGAAACAATATGTCCCAAGTAATGTACCTTTGTCTGAAAGAAAATGCATTTGCTAAGTTTGGCATACAACTGATGCTCTCTCAACAATCTCAACACTAATACTAAGTGTTCAACATGCTCTTCCTCTTTTTAGAATATATCAATATATCATAAATGAATACAATAACAAACTTGTCCATATAAGAACACAATAAACTATTCATTAAGCACATAAACATAGCTGGAGCATTAGTCAAACAAAATGGAACTACAAAACACTCATAATGCCCATACCTGGTTTAGAAAGTTGTCTTGTAAATGTACTCTTCCTTGACGTGTACATGATGGTATCTTGATCTCAGATCAATCTTTGAGAACACTACTGCTCCCTTCAACTGATTGAACAAGTCATCAATCCTCAACAATAGATACCTATTCTTGATGGTTACCTTGTTCAACTACCTATAATCATTTCATAGCACGAGAGTGCCATCCTTCTTCTTCACAAACAACACTGATGCACCCCAAGGTGATACACTTGGCCTAATGTATCCCTTATCAAGAATTTCCTTCAACTATAACTTCAACTCTACTAACTTTGGAGTGTTCATCCTGTATGGTGTCTTCGATGCTAGCGTTGTCCTTGGTACTAACTTAATGCAAAAGTCCACTTCTTTATGAGGCGGCAACTCTGAAATCTCTACTGGAAACACATCCCGAAATTTTTGCAAGATCAAGTACCTACTCAATACCTCTGCATCCTCAACATACTTACCTTTATCACTATAAATATGACCTACAAATAACACACAACCTTTTCTGTGACTGCGCTTTGCATGCATAGTTGTCACCATTCTAACCGATGTTGCGCTTGCCCCGCAAGACTCTTTGTTCTACATTGTCATCCAAACACTGAATGGCCTTGTCATAGCAATCCACTTTGGTTCTATGAAGATACAACCAATCCATCCCCAAAAGCATACTAGATGATCCCAATGATAATACATTCAAATTTTCTAAGGTAGGCATACCATTCAACTCAAATGCACAAGCTCTTACCTAGTGATACACTCTCTTTTGCATAAATGTAGCCAACTACATTAACCAGGATTTTGCACGCACTTCATTATTCAAACCACACTTATCCATCATGTTAGGACTAACATAACTATAATTAGATTTAGGGTTAATAAAAATAGAAACAACTTGATCACAAATCTTACTTTCCATCTCAATAAAAATTTCCTGGTGATATGCCTACTTGTTATCCAATGTTGCGTAGATATGAGGAATTCTCTACCCAACATCCCCAACAGTTTTTGCCTCTTATGCACTATAAATATGAGGCCTACCACCCCGCTTATGTGGAAAATCCATCTTAATATGATCCTTACCACATGTCAAACAATGCAACCATCTTGTCCCATCACCTTTTATTTTGTTACCCTCCATGTTGTGACCCATTAAACTTCTTGTAAGGTGCAACATTTTGTTTCTCACCTGCATCCCGAGGTCTTTCTCTTTTCAGTTTCCATTTACCTTTAGCTTTGTCTTTCCCTTTCCAATCTTGTTGAGATTCTGTCTTGCACTTTGATTGCTCATAATAATGCTTCAATTTCCAAATAACTTCCTCAAGTGACAGAGGCTCATCATACTCAATATAATCTCTAAATGATAATGGAAATCCACTAAAAAATCTCTGAACTTTTACCTTCTCATCCATAAGATACGATACATACCTCAACAACTTTAGGAACTTAGTCATGTAATCCCCATCTGTCATCGATCCCATATTTAGCTCATAAAAATCCTTGGCTTTGATATTGTAGTACCACTCTGACAAGTACTTATTCTTGAAAAGTCTCTTGAATTCATGCTAACTCAAGTGTTTTGTCTTGATTCTAACCCACTTCACATATTCCCACCAGATGTTGATTTCCCTTTGAGGCCGAAGATAACTATTCCGGTCTTCATATTCTTTGTGTAATCATGCAACTCAAATAACTTCTTCATCCCAAGTAGCCATGCCTTTGCATCCTCCGACTTCTTCAAATCTCCATCAAAGGAAGGTGGCTTCACTTTCTTGAACTCATTTGGAAAATATCCCCTGTCACTCTTCCTGTAAGGATGATAACGATGATGATCATAGTGCTGATCATAACCAAAGCTAGTATAGAACATGTGTCCATCACCTCACCTATCTAGAGTATCCAAGAGCTTGCCATATTGATCGTTTCATCTCTATTCGACCTATGCCCACCATGAGATCTACTTCTATATGCCCCATTAGTTATGTCCTCTTGCCCATGGTTAATATGAAGTGGTCCTTGTCTCTACAATTTTGACAAACTTTGAAGGATTACTGCATTAACTTCTACTTGTTTCTCTTGTGGCTGCATGATTCTATCATTATCTTCCTTGTAAGTTCTTATTTCTTCCTTCAAGCTTCTCAATGTGTCTGTTATATCAGAAGAGTGCCCAACACCACGTTACTCATATGATCCATAGGGAGATTCTCGTGGACTATAGTCTACCATCTTGCTAGTCATATTTGATCTCTTTCTTGCAAGTATACAATTTCAGCTAAAACGAAAACATAACATAATCAACATACTTCAATATAGTTGAAGGGAAGATATCTCATCTGTAAGATCAACTAGATTAGCATGATACATGTATAATCATAATCAAATCAACATATGACATTAGTGTACCCACTATCCAGTTATTAATGCCTAATCATACCAACCACATATGATGACCTCATGCACGGAAACTATAATCATATCATTGTATGAAGAGAAATACGTGAGTACTAACATGAATAATCAATGCATAAATGACATACACTCGTGATGAACACATCCCAAAACAGACCATCCACTTTCACATGGTGACACCACTACAACCATGAGCATCACCATGTATACACAACAAGTACATAGACCACCAACATAGAGAACAAATATATGCAACTAACATGAATGGATGACCAACACACCACCCATCCAGTCGAAGGGGTGAGCCATGTTCTGATACCACTCTATAACACCCTCCTCCCACATTTACCCAATATAGCCAATCCATTGAGGTAAACATGTGACAAGAGGCTACTATGATGTGATTCAACTCCCCATGTAGATTTAAGGAAGTGGAACTAACAAAACACAATCAAAGTGACCTTCCCTAAGAGCTACAAACCCTTCAGGAGGTAACCAACCCTTCCAGGAGTTTAACCCCTAAGACAACTTATAGTTTTACTGTCCTAAAGTCTCAGTCACTCCCATGACAAGGCATGCATGTGACCAAAGCCCTTAGTCACTCCCACAACAAGACATGCTAGTGATTATGGACTTTTCTAGGAAATTTTGAACCAATGACCTCGAATTTTGTGTTGCTTTATTAGGGCTTGGACTCAGGCCACTACCCCAAACTTCATAAAACTTTCAAGAATGATAAATGACACTGAAACAAAGGTACTAATGCAAACACTTGAGTAAGTACTTGAATGAACCCCTAATAGCCATGACAGGAATTTTTTAAACATGTCACAAATATGAAATCTACAGGTCATAACCGCAAACTTGTGCATAGGGGTCTCATACTTATCTAAGATTCGTAAAGAAGCATTGTTGCATTATCACAATAGTTGCATTATCATATTTTAGGTCATATATCCATTGTACTTTTAGCTACTAATCAAAACATGATGATATCCATACAACAAGTCTATCGTAGAACATACTCATAACCAACATATAACCAACATAAATAACAACGATATAAAAACCATAAGAATCACATATGAACCAATATATTTACACATGAAAAACCAAGGAAAAAGAACTCTTATTAATGAATACAAAAGCCAACTAGGCATGGGACTTCCACGAACCACCTGACTATAGATTGCATGAACCAAATCTTTCTTTCAACCAATCACCCCCATTCCATATTCTAAGCATGAATGTGGGACTCAAAACAAAACCAAACTAAACCCGGTTTCCTCAGGATTTACCACAATCCCCACTGGATCACTAGGTCCTAAACAAGCATGGATGCCACCAAATTTCTCCACCTACACCATGAGAAATTTTCCTATCTCATAGTATCTAGGATTTACCATATATCCTACCATACATCGGTCGAGGATTCCTAGGCCTAATCAAGACTTCACCATCCATGATTTACCCTTCATCCCACCCTTCATCGGTCAAATATTCCTAGGAATAATTGAGGGCACACACCTCTAGGATCTACATGATATCCTTCCATTCAATGGTCAAGGATTCCTAGGCCCACCAAGGCACACAAAATTCGGCTTTACTGCAATCCCACCTTATCTAGTAGAGGGATTCCTAAGCCTTGTTTTCTTTCATTCAGAGACCACCTCACTCAGTTTAGAAAATGTCAGGAAATTAAGCTCAACCAAATACAAGAGAACCCAACACACCATGGCTATCCAGAAATGGAAACGCAATGATGAAGAACACTATCACACTTGGAAAAACTAATGCCAATGACAACAAGGGAACTAATACACACATGCATGCCAAATCTAGCAAGGATATCACACATGAAAATTAATACCTACAAATAATCTCATTGTAGCTTCTAGATGTTGCTCTTCCTTGCTTGATCTTTTTTTCCTTTGCCTTCTTGGTCCTTCCTTTGCTTTCCTCGATCCAATGCTAAAGTGCTCCAAGGATGCTGTAAGTTTCCAAGAGTGAGAGAGAGGGAGAGAGAGAATATAGAGAGCTCCAAAACCGAACTGAAAAAAGGTATCAACTGATCCTTAGACGACTTTTTATTAATGAGGCCTCTATTTCCATCAATTTCCATTATTTTCCTTCATTTTCCTCCTCACATGAAACCTATGACCTTTCTGTTGGCATTATGACTAATGTGTTTTCCTCGATGGAAACCTACTTGATGAGTTTGCCTTTGATGGAAACCTATGTGATGAAGATGTCAACATGATGTGTATACATATGTGAAAGAAATATTGGACAAAGGAATTTCAGTTCAGAGACAAAGGAATGATAAAGATGAATCTTGAAGATGTATATGCAGGTTTTGTGAAGCAAAGTCAAGTATACACAATTTCTATGAAGAAAAGTCATGTACACACTCAGGTTTGGTGAAGAAAAGTATAGTATATGTGGGTTATGTAAATAAAAGCCACATACACACATGGGTATGAAGAAGAAAAGGCGTGTACAAGTTCTGCACCATGGTATTCCAAATACCAAGGATCTTTACCATGGTATTGAGCCCGACAACAAATATTTGATCCTATCCAAGAATACCATTGGCACTAGTATGGTTTTGACTTGTGGTATTGTCTAAGGACTAAGCTATATAAGGAGATGATCACAAAGTGTTTGTGGTGTGCAAGTGATGAATATTTCATGAATATTTATATCTGAAGCAAGTATGCATGTAATGGGATGTTAATGATTTTCTTGATCTAAAATTACGATTGCACCTGGGAATTTGATGATGGATCAGATCCAATAGATCTAAGATGAAAATATTGATTATGGGTTGATTTGATTAGTGATGATAATTTATTGACATGAGATTATTCTGTGTATGTTGAGATCTGAGTATGTTTGAAGTTATGCTGTGCAGTGAAGGTTTGTGCCAGTAATTGTAGATTTGTATGCAGGTTTGATAACCTAAAAGGTGCGTACACATGCATGTTTGATACTAGTAAGTCATGTATATATTCAGATATGTATGTGGGTTTGTTTCTTGAAAGGTGTGTATACACACAGTTTTTTTAAGGAAAGTGCGTATATAAACTAGGGTTTTGTTGAAAAAGATGTTTGATCAGTTTAATCAGTCTTGTTGTGTTTCTGTTTTCTATCAATGAAGTCTTACTTGATGATCTAGGCTTAATAGTGATGTTTTGATTGAGGATTGATTGATTGAAGAATGATGAAGCTACTAGCTGTTTGTGATTGAAGATTAGTGATGGTTCTTTGATTATTTTAGAATGATGCAATGTATATGTGTATGATTCTTTATTTATTTCAGAGTGATAGTGGTTTATTTTCAGGGTTCAATGTTTTGAGATTTGTATGCAAGTATGCTTCAAGGAAGTCGCATATATACACATGTTTACTACAGTAAAGTAGCGTATATATTTTGATAGTTTATTGATCTGGGCTTTCAGTTGATTCAATAAGTTGATGCAATGTTTGGGTTCAGTATTAATACTCTGGTTATAGTGATCTAACTGCTTTGGTTGTTTGAGAATAAGTTGATTGATTTAGGTTTCATTTGATTTAGTGATTGTTTGATTCAATTGATTCAGTGATTGGTTGATTTAGTTGGTTCAGTGATTAGTTGGTTCAATGACTGAGTTGCAGTGATCAAATTTCAGTTTTCATATTTGGTTTTGGGCTTAAATGATGGTAGTGGGTCCAGTCTGAAAATTTGATGAAACGTGGCCTACAATTGTGATGTGTTGTATAAGGTGGATCCAATATGAAAATTTATGAAACATGGTCCACGAAGGTGTTGAGGGTTGGAGACTTCAGTGAAGGAGTTGAAGCTCCCTTCTAGTGGTAGCTGGTATATCTGATTAGGCGGTTGAAGCTCCCTTTCGGTAGGTGCCAGTAAATAATATCAGGAGGTTGGAGCTCCCTTCCAGTGGGTGTTAGAGAACGAGAGAAGGTTGTAGCCTTCCGCAAGTGGGTCCTTGCATGCTGGTATGGGTATGCACTAGTACAAGACTGTAAGAATTTTTTATTTATAATAAAAAGAAGAGAGAGATGACAACAACGGTGGTTTTTTGCTACATTGGGTTTCCACCTAAAATCCCTAGTGTTCATGTGTGTTGATGTGTTGCTTACATGTGATGGTTTATTTTGTTCTTACTGCACATGATTACTGTTTTTTAATGTTTAATGAACTACTAATACATTGGCTCAAGTTAAATAGATGACGAATTAACTAAAAAGTAAGTTTATTGGATATACGCTAGTTGTTTACATAATAGTCGCATACATACATGAGTTCCCTTCCGTAAAGTTGCGTACAAAAATATGGATATGAAATTGAAAAGTTTAATGATTTAAAAATACTCATTCAACCCCTCCTTTCCCTCTAGATATTTTTCCCAACACTTTCACCTTCCTTTTCTACTAATTTCCATTATTTTCATAAATAAATTGCCAATTAATGCATCATGCCTTTCCAAAGCCTTTTCCATTACCTTTTCCAATTTCCCTTAGCCATAATAAACCAAATGAACACCCACACTAGGATGTTTTTCCCAACATTCAACTTGGAATATGTGTCCCATGACCTTGGTTATTATTTTTTCTTTATTATCTTTATTACATGGAATTTTGACCAGGGTTATTACACTGATAATGAGTGACTAATGCGGGAGTAGGAATGAATAATAAAGAGCCTAATAGAAAAGCATAATCATAGAAATTTAGTCCTAATTCCTGATAACAAAAACATAGCATAATCACATAGAAGGAGAGAGGACAACATACCTAAGAAAATTCATACGAAAGAGTCAGAGGGTGATCGAGAGACAAATGAGTGAGAATATGGAAATGCCTCTGGGGATAAAATGCAAAAAGGGGAAAAAAGATGAAAGACATAACTACAAGGAGAATTTAGAAAAATAAAACCTCCAACATTTGACAGTGATTCAAAGGAAGTTGTAGAGGCATGGTTAGTAAACATAAATAAATATTTCCATATTTATGAATATAATGATAATTTGAAGGCTCATTTAGTGATCTATTAGCTACAGGGAAATTAAACATTGTGGTGGGAGGAAGTTAAGGTGGTGCATGGAGTCGATGAACAAGAAATCACATGGAGAATTTCCAAAAATATTTTAAGGATAAGTATCTAACTGAGCGATTTTATGATGACAAAGCTAAGGAGTTTCATGACCTCAAATTGGGTTAGCTATCCATGGATGAGTATGTGGAAAAAATCACCTCTTTATTGAGGTATGTTCCTTAAGAATGAGAGGAAAAGGCTAAAGTGTAATGTTTTATAAGTAGCTTTCCAAGGCATATGAAAGAATGATTAAAATTTGATAACCCTAAGACTATGGATGAAGTTATTCATAAAGCACAAATATGTTATCAAAAACTAAAATGCAAAGGACAATAATAAGTCCTGGGTTAGAAAGAAAGGGCGGAAAAATTCTCAGAATGTTAAAAACATGAAAATAGTAAATGCTAAAAACTTACATAAAAACCAGAAAGAATAATTTACAGGGAAATATTAGCAAAAACTCCAACCTCAGAATGAATCTAAACTAGTAGAACTATCAAGCAGACTTGAACCTAGTTGTTGGTCTGCAAATTTCTCCCTTGTGGAAACTATTCAAGAAAAAATTCAATTAGCACCTTAACCTCCCACTTCAGGTGCCTTGGGATGGTCTCCCGCACAACATAGGGGGTATTCCTGATTTTAATTACATGGATTTTCAATAAGAAAATTAAATTAGACCAGTCACTAATAAAGGAGGGTAGTCACTAATAGTTTAATGCCATAGATAGAAGGATCTACAACTCATTGAGATAAAATATCATTAACCCAAAGACACAATTCATATTTTTGAAATGAATATTGGAGACAATGTAATGATTAAAGAAAAGAGGAAAACATACACGTATAAAAAGAAAATCAGAGACAAAGTACATGCTTAAGATTCAAGTTAATGTTCTAAACAAACATAATTACAGGAATCAATACAATGAGTGTAGTCACTTTCCTGATTTCCAAACCAATATAGTAATAAAATTTGAGTCAATAGTATAAATATCGAATCAGAAATATCATCGATAAGATGTTGTGAGTTAAAATGAAAAATTCAAATAAATTTGATACAAGACTTGATTCATAAACACAAAAGACTAACATAACCATAAAATAACAATAAACATTTGGCAGTTAAAATTTATTTAGTAAATGACCAATGTGAAGTTCCAAAGGCACACAGATGAAGCTTCAACCTGCAAGTTAAAGACTAAACACCTTAAACACCTAATTTTTAATAATATAATACTAGGGAAGCTAGGAAATTAAGTAAAATAGATGTTATGGAATTACAAATCAAGTTTAGAAATTCATAGCATCATATACTGCTTCATACACACATGAAAAGAAGATGATTCATTCATTAAAGTAGCATGAAATAAGTCATTCAGTCAATAATGGATCTGTGTAACAAGTACATGCATATCTTTAGCATAAAAAATATCTCCTTCTGTTATTTACCCCCTCCAAATGAGAAATAGGGTCATTTATAAAAATCTTTCAAAAATAAAGGTTCAATGGTAATTGTATTTAGAGTAAAAAAACATTAAAATTTAAATAAATTAATGTTGATAGTGTTGTAAATCCATTAATCAATGGGGTCTCCTTGATGTGAAGTCCCTATTGGACCTCACACTATTTGGAGTAGGCGCCCCATCTAGAGTATCGACCTAACTACCATAACTCTAAAGTTTTTCTTTTCCGCGATATATAACATAAGAGAGTATGAACATAAACTTTGAAATCAACAAGTTGACACTATGAAACACCAATTAAAATGTGTAAAATGAGGCTTTTGCGAGAGGAAAGAAAGAGTGTGTCTCTAGAAGGAAAGTAATAGTATTTTCCTAAGAGAGGCACATGAGAGAAAGGAAAGATTCATTAATTATATTGCAAAATAGTCCACATAGAAACAATGAAAATTAAAACAAATACAACACATATTCACCAAAATAAGTACCAAAGCCAATGAAGTAGTTCAATTTCCGTAGTAAATATGATAAAACATATACCACAAACATCTAAAGAATAGTCTTACAATATTCACTATACATTCATGAAAATGTGTTGGCTCAATGAGCTTATGATTATTAGGTGACAGATCAAAGTACAAAGTTACAATGTTGAGCCACTAGCTCCAATAGTGGAACATTAAGTCATTTCTTGCTTCTCCAAAGAATGATCGTCTCTCCTATGCTAAGATAGAGAAGCCAAGGCTAGCTCTCGAAACGCTGAGCCTCCAAAAGTATTTTCTTGAGTTATGAGGCTTATTTTATAACAAGAGGAATGAAATTTCATATCCTCTATGATTCTCGAGTTACCATCATGACTCTTTCACTTCTAATGTGAAATTTGGACTTCTATATGATTTTTAGACTTTTCTGAAAGACTCTTTTGTCCATATATGACTATGCAACTTTTCATATTCCACATATAACCCTTGGACTTCCACATATTACATTTTTTCCTACCCTTTAAATAATTACATCATTACATCCACAAATGATGTGGAAAGACACATGGACACACATGACATTGTGATGAGACTAGTACAAGTCACAACTTCACAATGATGACATGGACTTCATGGTGAAATGGTAATGCCAAGTTGTTCTTCTTGTTGCTTTGTCTTTGAACTTCATGAGAGGTATGTACAGTACTTCATATTCATGAAATATCTACTTTGTTCTTCTTATTCATCTTCCAAGGGGCTAAAAATAGGGAGTCTTCACTATGATCTTGATCTTCCAAATTTTGTCGCAATCTAGTGTCCCTTCATATTCTTGTTCAATGATCAACCTGTCTTTATCAATTCAAAAGTGTCTTCTAGAATTGTCTCCTTCTCCTTCTCTTTTATCATCATTCCTTCATGTCAAGATATATTACCTATAACTAAAAATCACTCAAGATAAGACAAAATCAGTTTGAAAAACTCCTAGTCTAGCTTGCTTCATGAAAATCACTGATTGAGTCAGAACTAGGTACTAGACAAGGAATAAGGCACAGGGATTGCACAATGTGTAGTTCCAGAGGCTAGGATTGAAGGAATATTGTTTGTGATTATGAAATGCGTAGTTCTGGAGGCCTAGGAAAGAAGATTGTGCAGTTGAGGAGCTTAGTGAGGTAGGCTTTCCCACTGATACTACACAATGGGCATCTTAGGAGAGAGAGAGGTAAGGGGATTGTGTAGTTGCGCTACTTTGTAAGGTAGGAAACAGCTTGTTGCATGCCACTGTACAATGTGTATAAGGAGACTGTTAGGGAGGCTTGATTACGTAGTTATGGAGGGTAGGATTGAGAACTGTGATTGCGCAATGCGTAGTTCTGGGAGGACAGGACTACACATTGCATAGTTCTAGAGGGAATGGATGCAATGTTGATGCTTGCCACTATGCAATGCAAATTTCTTGAGAGGAAGAATGAGGCCAAGTTGGCTAGGTAGGAAACTTTCTAGAATTTGGCAAAGTGTGGGATCAGTGAGGAAGAAACGAAACCAAGGTTTATCTTGAGCATGATCACACACTCAAAACAATTGATGGCACAACATTGAACACTTAGTACTCAGAATCAATATGATCCCCTTAATGTGACGACAAAACACCATTCTCCTCCAAGTGCAACACTTAGGATACACTTTGCGATGATAGTGATGACACTAGTATGACAATGCATAAAACTTTGATAATGAGTCTAATACATGTCTACATGATAGATAAGACACACTGGTACCAAATTTGCCTCTTGAAATGAACCATAACTATGCTTTTACATCATGCGACACTTCCCACACCAAAATACGACAGTTGTGAAAGTAAGCGAAACGTGAAAAAAACACTCATAAAGGATTAAAGAAAGTGAAAGAAACAAACACCAGGGAAAAGATAACATGAAAATGACACTTATTAAAGTGAATGAAAGCAAAAACAAAATTGCAAATGTGAAACTGACACTTTTGAAAACAAAGGTGTGCCAGAGAAGCAATTGAGAAAACTCACCGAAATAGAAGTATAATTGCAATCGAAGTGAGGAAAACTGTCTATGGAGAGTGCACATTAATTGTTGACATGTATTTCACAATACATTATGCTTAAGGATTGAAAAATCTCCGCCATTAGTGATTACACAAGCCTTACCTTCAAGAGTTGTGCAATACCTATTTAAGCCTATATAGAAATATAAATGTTTGTGAATTCATCAAAGACAACACGTGTGAGAAAGCGAATTTAACACTTAGAAGACGTCTTAGCACTTTAAAAAACCTTAGATGACCATGAAGTGACCATAGAATGACAGATCACAAGATTCTTAGTAGGCTCCAAAATTTAAGTGTAAGAAATTTTTTTGTTGAGAAGTGTAGCAAGAAAGGCTCAATTTGACTTTGACCTAGTAAAATTGAGAAAATTCAAATTTCTAAATTAGCAGACAATTTGGAGGCATTTAACTAAGGTGACATGGCTCTTCTCACTTAGTTAGCATAGTAAATTCGAGTTAGAGGGCTTGGATTTCAATTAAGCATGTGTGATTGCTAAATTTTAGTAATCTAGTTCAATTATATCCAATTGTGTTAAGTTAAACTAGTTCTAAGAGTTAATGGAACTAGTGGAAGGTCAATTGTGTAGTGGGATAATAATCTAATTCAGTGATCATCTAGTTAACTAATAAATCAACTCAAAATAACTAGTGCATGCAGAGAATTCGAGTTCCCTAGTTGTGGTGGAGATTCCAAGGTAGTGTAACAAGAAGTTTTAAACTAGTTTGACTGTACAGGTGTTGCATGCAGTCAAATGATCAACCCTTGGAAATTGCGCAATAAATTGGAGGAAAATTCCTAAAAAATAGGGACTAATTCCTCAAGATTTGTGTAAGGAAATAGGGTCTCAAGTAGAGGCAAAAATTGGCTAATTTTGGGTTAAAGCTTCTCATTGAGCAGAGAGATAGGTTATTCACTTACATGTTGTGCTCAATGTTAGAAAATTATATATTACGGAGCAATGGAACACATAAAATATTGCAGAAATATAAACACAAAAAATGCACAAAACAAGAGAGACACAGATATATGTGGTTCACCCAGTTTGGGCTACGTCCACCTCGAACAGCCAGTCCTTCCTTTCTATTATCCAGAAAAATGAAGAGACACAACCTACAGCAAATCCACTGTAATATCCTCTGTTTTCTCTCACAGTCTCACCTCTCTGTTTCTTGCTCACCGAATACACATCTATTTCACAGCCTCAAATACAATACCCTCATACAAAGAGAGGGGTTGCCTTCTAGGGAAAAAACCCTAAACTAAACATAAGTTCTACCGTTAGATCATCCGCCTAATGAACGGCCCAAATTGACTAGAAATTACTATACTTTTACAAGGAAATTTTACATTTGTTTTTAGCTTCAGGGGCGCTGCCCCCGAGCCCCCGCCGGGGGATCGCTGGCCCCCGGACCCCCAGCCAGGGGGGATGGGCCCCCCCGGACCCCCGCGGGGGGGACAAGTCCCCCCCGCACCCCCCCACGTGGAGGGGTGTACAAACTTCCTGGGGTATACATCCGGCTGAAACAAAGACCTCTGAACAATCATGCTCCACACACAACACTCAAAGTGGGAAGAAATTGTAATACATCTATATTCATTTGATTAATGCAAAGAGGCTTGAGGGGTTTTTTCCATTTGGGTTCCACTAGAAAAAATAATGTGCATGTGTGGTTTTTGTTATTGCATGTTTGCGAATATTGTTCTAAATTGTGAATTAAATTCCGTAGATCAGTAGAGTAGAATTTTTCCTCTTGATTTAAGATTAAATTTCTTGAGCAGGTGCAATTCTATCACCAAATTTCTACAATTTTGGAGGGTGTTTTTGGTAGCGACAAGACTTGGTGACACACTGGTAGAACTCCAACTTCTCTATTTAGGTTTTACCTATAATTTCAAGGTCTCAATATTTCAATAAGTATTGATTCATTGCATGGATCACCTTGGCTTTCCCATTTGACCTGGTTATGGATATAGTCACCTCTGTTATTTTTCTTGGGTAAACACATTTACAAATATTTCTAAACCACAATTGTTTCAATCCAAGAGAGAGTAATATAATAATGCGAGTTAAAGATAGTCAGAGTAGGATTTTTCATCTTTGGTGTTGCTCCACTACCAATAGGCCTAGACAGTACCCCAAAGGAGTCACTACAAGAGCACAAGCATAGCTTCATTTCCAACGAGCCTGAATAGTACCCTGGTGAAGTTACTTATTTATTTTATTATAGGACAATGTTTAGGCACTTATGTATTCTACTAGGGCGGAAGAGGGATCCTGAATTATTGAGAGCAAGAGAGGTTTTTCCTTCAGATATAGATATATACACCTTTGATATTGATTTTACCATTATTGATTTTCCCCTTCCCTTATCTACTCGATTGGATTGGCAGGGAGAATGCCATTTAGTTACAACACCTATTCAAGGAATGAATATTCTAGAATATATGTATATGTATATGTATACATATACATATACATATACATATACATATACATATAGGTTTTATGGTTCGACCAAAGGATTTTTGTTCAAATGGATTATATTTTCCATTTAGACATCATTGAATTTAAATATATATAAAAACAAAAAGAGAAGAGGGTGACATATTAGTCGAGAGTTGTTCATTGTCACAATTTCCCTTTTCAAGTTTCACCACATTGTATTCTGAGCCAAGCAGGAGCATCTTTCATGCAAAGCCTTATTTATAAAAACACAAAAGAAAATACAAAACAAAGAAACAAGACCAAAAGACATGAAAATGGAGGCTGAACATAAAGCAACTTGCAAACAAAAATATGAAATTAAAAGAAATTCATAAACTAGATGGAGAGAAAACACAAGATGAGTGTGAAAATAGGAACTATGATACAACTAGACCTACTCCTAACTTAACTAGCTAGAAGGTCAAGGTCAAGTGTAATGATATTTCCAGTGTAATCACAATAATTTCTCCAGAATTGAAAATAAAAGGCTATTGATAATCAAAACTGATATATAATTATGTGCAAAAGAAAATATAGGAATGTGAATAGCCTACACAAAATATTGAATTTTTTGTTGAAAGGAAAAAAGATGTGCCATAACAACTAACCTTAACCAACCAACAACCTTACCTTTTTGACAAAAACAACAGTCATAAAAACCTCGAAGGCTTCTTGTGTATTTATCAGCGTTTCCCTTCTTGGAAAGAATAAAGGAAGATTGAGGCTTGTTGTTACCAAAAGGGCCTACTAAGTAAGATATCTCTAGCTGCTCATAGATTCGATCATAAAATCCAAAAAATCCCTTTGAAAACCAAAAAAACCTTGGAAAAATGAAATTTCAATCAGTGTACTTGAGCTATAAGGAGAATCGACAAGATCAATTGATATAGGACAACTGCCATCATATGTTCTAATGGGAAAATGATTCATTGAGTGACAATTGTTAGGACTAGTGTTAAGACCCGGTTAATGAATTAACATATGAGATCCTTGATTCTCCATTGGTTCTGTTATGAAACCAGCTCACAAAAAGATAGAAAAGAGAGATCCACGCCTTAGAATTCAGCCTCTTCGAGGGGGCAACCTCCTTTACATTACATAAATGAACAATTCTTGGATGATACAAATGACAAAACCTCCTTTCTATATATAGGAGTCTAAGGAGTCACAATATAATCCAGCCGACCTAACAATAATAATATAAAGCCACAAAAATAACAATAGAGGGATTCTATGGGGCACAGAAATAACAATATGGGGTTAATAGGGGCACAACAATATAAATAGGGGGTATAACTACAATAGTAATGGGGTAATCACTAGTATTATAGGGACCCAACATGCCCCTCTCCTTCAAAAAAGTGTTGTCCTCAACGCTTGAGCAGTTCTGGATACTTATGCATAAAATTCTCATCCTCCCATGTGGAATCTTCAGCGGATAAGTTCTTCCACTTGATAAGATACTCTGAAATTGATCGATTTCGTAGCTGTCGAGTTCTTGTTTCTGTGATTGCTTCCGGTTCCAATATAATTTTTCCTTCCTCGTCAAGTTTTGGCAATATTGTTTGAATTGGGAGCTTGTCACCTATAACCTTCTTTAAACATGAAACATGAAAAACTGGGTGCAATCGAGAAGCTGCAGGAAGCTCCAATTTGTATGCCATAGTACCAATCTTTTCCAACACCTTGTACGGACCATAATACTTTGGTGATAATTTATTATCCTTCTTAGCTTGCTTTAGGGACATTTGCTTATATGGTTGTAGCCGTAGGAATACCCAATCACCTACATCAAAACTTCTTTCACTGCGATGTTGATCTGCCTGTTGTTTCATTCTATTTTGTGCCAACACGAGGTTATCCTTTAAGAGTTGGAGGACTTGTTGTTGATGTTTGATGTGATGTTCCACTGCCTGAACCTTAGAATTTTCTCTTAAATATGATGTGATGGATGGTGGTTGATACCCATAAAGTGCCATAAATGGGGTCATTTTTGTTGCTGTATGGAAGGAAGTGTTATACCACCATTCAGCCAGAGGCAACCATTTGACCCATTGTGTCTGTTTATCAGATACAAAGCAACGAAGATATCCTTCCAAACATTTGTTTACTATCTCAGTTTGCCCATCAGATTGAGGATGATAAGATGAGCTATGAGCTAACTGAGTACCAAGACAAGAAAATAATTCTGTCCAAAAATTTCCAGTGAAAATGGGATCTCTGTCACTTACAATAATCTTTGGGTTTCCATGTAGCTTTTGAACTGTTTCCATAAATGCAGTAGAAACTGTACTGGCTTTAAATGGATGTGATAATGCACAAAAGTGTGCATACTTGGTAAGTCTGTCAACTACCACCATGATGACACTCTTTCCCTCAGACTTGGGTAAACCTGTGATAAAATCCATTGAAACCTCCTCCCAACGTTGGCTTGGAATGGATAAAGGTTGTAATAGACCTGGTGTCTTAATTGTTTCAACTTTATTTTGCTGGCAAACCAAACATTCCGCCACAAACTTTTGAATATCTGATTTAAGGCCATCCCAAAAAAATTCCTTCTTAACCTTGTGGTAAGTTTTTAAAAATCCTGAGTGCCCTCCTAAGGGAGAAGTGTGCAATTCCATAAGAATCTTTTGTTTTAGCTGGGAATTCTTACAGAGGTATAAGCGATCTTTGTACCATAACGAATCATTTTGCCAGCTAAATGTATCAGAAGTACTGGAATCTTGTTGTAGCTTTTGAATAAGTGCCCACACTTCTTCGTCGTTCTTCCATTCCTCCCTTGCTTCGTTTATCCAATCAGGTTGGATAATAGAAATGGCACACAACAATGCTTCCACATCCTCATCCTTTCTTGAGAGTGCATCTGCCACCACATTTTGCTTCCCTTTTTTGTAGATGATTTCAAAGTCATAACCCAACATCTTTGTGACCCACTTTTGTTGCTCTTCAGAGGATAATCTTTGTTCTAAAAAGTATTTAAGGCTATCATGATCTGTTTTTACCTTGAAGTGTCTTCCCATTAGGTAGGGTCGCCATTTCTTAAGTGCATGGAGTATTGCCAACATTTCCTTCTCATAAATAGCTTTGCTTAAAAACTTTCCCTTGATTGGACGACTTTCAAAAGCAATGGGTCTTTCATCTTGCATTAGAACAGCACCAATTCCATTTCCTGAAGCATCACATTCCACAATAAAGGTTTTTGTGAAGTCCGGCGTAGCTAAGACCGGTGCTTGGCACATTGCCTCTTTAAGATTTTCAAAGGCCTTTGTTGCTTCCGAAGTCCATGAAAATGAATCTTTCTTCAATAATGTTGTTAGAGGTGCTGCTATTCTCCCATAATTCTTAACAAACTTGCGATAATACCCTGTCAACCCAAGAAATCCTCGCAGATGCTTTATGGATGTGGGGATTTTCCATTCCTTAATGGCTTTAATTTTGCTAGGGTCTACCTTAACTCCTTCATGAGATACAATATGACCCAAATATTCCACCTCCTGAACTCCAAAGAAACATTTGGATCTTTTTGCATATAATTGTTTCTCCTCCAATAGTTGTAACACCCTGTCAACATGTTCAACATGATCCTTCCAAGACTTGCTGTAGATTAGTATATCATCAAAAAATACTAACACAAATTTTCTAAGGAATGGTTTGAAAATTGAATTCATCAAACCTTGAAATGTTGAAGGTGCATTGGTAAGGCCAAAAGGCATGACCAAAAATTCATAATGACCCTCATGAGTTCTAAATGCCATTTTCGGAATGTCTTCAATCTTCATTCTAATTTGATGATATCCCGAACGAAGATCCAACTTGGTGAAGTAAATTGATCCATGCAATTCATCCAGTAATTCATCAATAATAGGAATGGGGAACTTATCTTTAATAGTGAGCTTGTTGAGCTCCCTATAATCTGGACACATGCGCCATGATCCATCCTTCTTGTGCACCAATACTACTGGAGCTGAGAAAGAACTTTGACTCGGTTGAATTATACCAGCCTCTAGCATTTCTGCAACCATACGTTCAATTTCACTTTTTTGGACATATGGATATCTGTACGGCCTGATGTTTGGAGGAACACTTCCTGGAATCAGATGAATAGCATGATCATGATCACGCATAGGTGGGAGACCTTTGGGAGTCTCAAATACCTTGGAATGATTGTCCAGGACTTTTTGGAGATCTGGAGAAATAGATGATTCCAATGTGGAAACATCTAGCGAACATAATTGTGCAATTACACCTCTTTGCTCCTTTTTTAGAAGCTTTGTCATGCCATTAGAGCTGATTATCTTTCCTGGTTTCCATGCAATACCCCTTAATTCAACTTCCTTTCCTTCCACAGAAAATTTCATGAAAAGTTCTTGAAAATTAAAAGCTATTGTACCCAAGGATTGTAGCCATTGGACTCCTAGTACAACATCAGCACCTCCCATTGGAATGGAAAGCATTGGGCTAGTCAATACATATTCTCCCATGGATAGCTTGATATTATGGCACTTTCCAGAACAATTTATTGTTCCTCCATTTGCAATCATCACTTGACACTCTGGTGCTGGATATAGGAAGCAATTCAATTCTTTTGCTACCCTACAATGAATAAAATTGTGGGTGCTTCCTGAATCAATCAACACTATTACCTTTTTCTTCTTGATTTGTCCTTCTATCTTGATGGTTTGAGGAGTGGTAATTCCCGCCAATGCATTACAAGATATGGTCGGATTTATTTGTTCTTCATCTAGGCTTTGTTCCTGGAATATATCCTCTTCTTTTGACCTTTCTTGCTCCTTTTCTTCTTCCTCTTCACAATCTATGTAGAATATTTTCTTCTCAGCACACTTATGACCTTTTGTGTATTTGCTATCACAATTGTAACAAAGCCCTTTTGCTCTTTTTTCTTCCAATTGTTGTGGTGTCAACCTTGTAGGTTGTGGAAGACTATGGGCAACAACACTTCCGTCTTTATAGTTGTGAATGGTATGCTTCCTAGTTGCCATAATTTTGCTTTCCATTTTTCTTGCTAACCTGAATGCCTTCTCTAATGAATCAGGTTCCCAAAGGCGCACATCATGTTGGATATTATCCTTTAAAGACCCTATGAACACATCAATCCTATGCTCCTCTGGAATATCTTTTACCCTTATGTTCAATTTTTGGAACTCCTCAATGTGCTCCATTATTGAACCCTTTTGTTTGAGACTTATCAATTGGCTAAAAAAAGTGTTGCTTTTTGTATCCTCATAATGTGCTATCAATTCTTCCGTAAAAATTTCCCAAGTGATAAATTGTTTACGAGAACAAAGCCATTGATACCATACAAACTGATTTGGTTCCAAATATAAAGTTGCCATACGTACCTTTTGTGTGTTTTGCACATTATTGAGATCGAAGAATTGCTCCATCTGTAATATCCATGTGGCGGGATCCTTGCCATCAAACTTCCTCATATCGATTTTTGGAACATGGTGAGTCTTCGATCCAACATTAGAGTCTATGGAATCATGATTAACATTTCTTTTGTTCTCATCATGAGTTTCCTTTACTACCTTTTCACCATTAGTGACCCTTTCTTGTAGCAACTTCTTCAATTCTTCCATGTCTGTCTTCAAATCTATCTTCAAATCATCCATCTTAGCTTCCATGCCCTTTATCTTAGATTCCACGCCATTTACCTTAGCTTCTGTTAGCTTTTGTGAGCGTGACATTTGTTGCACTTGTTCTTGTAATTTTGATATATCATGTAGCATTTCTTCCTCTTCTTCATGAGTCATGCTAGAGCTTTCAGGTTCCTTACTAGGTGTTTTCATTTTCTTTCCTCGGGGCATCAGTTACCGATAATAATGCTTTACTATGCCCTTTGAATTCCGTTAAACCAAGCTTACAAAAAATTTAAAAAAAAACTACACACCTTTTTTCACTTTATAGAATCCTGATATTGAATCTGATGTATCTCTGTAATTTCGAATCATCCAATTTTGAAATTGCTACCTGTAGTATCCTTCTGCGTCCCCTTTCCAATGCCACAAGTCTGAGCCAAATTGGATTCTCCAAAGAAGAGTTATGTGAAATCTCCCACAGTGACTCGCTTTTAGACTGGTTCAGTAGAGCGAACTTGTACGACGTGCCACGAGTCCCTGTTTCAACCTTTGAATCTAAAACACACATACAAGAAACTACAGTCTGTCCTCTTTCTGTACCTTCTTACGAAATCTCAATCCGATCCACAGAGAGAAAGTTATGACGATTTTCCCCAGGTCACCTGTTTTGAATGTAATTCAGGAGTCTGCAAAAAGACCAACTTCCTTAGATCATATCTCCGCCAATATCGTGCGAAACGCTCTGAAATTAGGACCCAAGGTTCAGCACGATTTCTTCTCAAATGGGTTTTTTTTGCGACTTCAGAAACGTCACAGAAAAAAAGTTATAGCGAAAATGCCACGATGACCTGTTTGGAGCAGCGAAACCCTAGAATCCAAAGCTCTGATACCAAATGTTATGAAACCAGCTCACAAAAAGATAGAAAAGAGAGATCCACGCCTTAGAATTCAGCCTCTTCGAGGGGGAAACCTCCTTTACATTACATAAATGAACAATTCTTGGATGATACAAATGACAAAACCTCCTTTCTATATATAGGAGTCTAAGGAGTCACAATATAATCCAGCCGACCTAACAATAATAATATAAAGCCACAAAAATAACAATAGAGGGATTCTATGGGGCACAGAAATAACAATATGGGGGTAATAGGGGCACAACAATATAAATAGGGGGTATAACTACAATAGTAATGGGGTAATCACTAGTATTATAGGGACCCAACAGGTTCCCTTTGTATCTGACCATAAACCAAACCTGTAATATGAAAACTTAGAAAATTAGAAGCAACTATTGGCCTTGTAAATCTAGGAAACCGATTAAAACAACATACTAACAAAAGGTTAGAAGGATATGACAAAATCAAATCCGTAATCCATGTCAACATGGGGATTTTGATCCAATGAATGATTCAAGACTTGAATGCTGCTCCAAAGCATTGATTGGGACATAACCAAAATGATTAGTTTAATAACATTCACAATTAAGATTATGAGCTATTTGTTTACAAAACACTTAACAAATTTGAATTCTTTAGCCAATGATGATATTTATTATGATAATCAGAATGATAGGCTTCATAGCTCTATGCATCCATGAAAGATATACATTCCAAGCCCAAAGTCACTACAAGAGATTTGCATGGGGATGTATCAACTAAAGAAAAATATTTTATCTAATCAAAAACTAAATATTAAAAGTTATTAAAACTATATATGAAATATCGAAAATATTTCAAGAAAGAGTTTATATCCAATGAAACAGTACGAAGGAAAGAATTCTGCAAGGAAATCCAATTATGACATGGTTTGGGAATCTCACTAGGATTATGAGAACTTGACATAACCATCAACGAAAGTTGAAGTGCCTCGAATTCCTGACAAGTTCCAAAACTTTTAAAAGTTAGATAACTATATTTTGAGAAGTGAGTTGCATCGAAAATTACATGTAGACAACTACTATCAGTTAAATTAATAGGATCACTATTATTTGGATGCAATCTATCTACAACACTAGTTTGATTTTATTCTACAACCTCATCAAACAAGTTACTCAAGTCATAAGATCCTTATAATCAGAAATATAGATATGAATGAATTCGAGAAAACTCATGAGAAAACAGATTTGAAGAGTTGTCCTCATGCAAAACAGGAGATGATAAGGGATGGAATGGATGTTCTATAACTTGATTTCTTTATTCTTCATCATGGATATCCTTTCTACCTTATGTCAGTTCGTAATTCTTCTTATTGGGTGGGAGATTCGAATAGCAAGACATACAAGAAATAGGAAACAAGGAATAAGGATTTGAAGAAGAAGCTTCCATGAGAAAATATTCTTTGACCAAAAAATACTCTTGATCTAAATATTTCAAATCAAAATTTGCTTGAAGAACTAAAAGATTGGTAGGTGCATTTGGGCATTCATCACCATGTACATGAAAAAAATCAACTCCATCATAATGATGGTTTCCCAAGACTTTACTTGATTGATTAGGAAAATTGATTGCAATCGACTAATTATTGAGATTATTATACTCAAGATTAATAGAGAATGAAGAAACATTATCTTGACATAGAGGACTTTGAAAAATAGTAGAAACATCGAAAGAGTCTTCACCTTTCTACTCCTCTACCTATGAAATGTGGCTGCCTTGCACCTGATCACTACTTGTTTGTGGAAGAGATTGATCAAGTGGATCAAGGGGAAAGGGATTATGATAAAGAAAATTGAAATGATAGAGGATGACATGTATCCAAATTAGATTCAGGAATGAATGTATAAGTGTTAATATATTTTTGTGGAATGGATGGATTAGTGTTCACCTTTGGCTCCATAAACCATTCCAAGGTTTCCTCCATCAGATTTGGAACACGAGAAATATATGAAGGTTGAAGATACATATCAGCCATTTGATTTTTAAATTTCCCATATTTGACATTATTACAAGGAAGAACCCACGTTGGAACTGGAAAAGGAGGAGGACAATGACCAAAATGAATAGTAGGTTCCTTCTCTGAAATTAGAGGTGTCTCATGATTGGCAAAAATTTGGGAAACATAAACATTAATGGGTTCAGGCTCACCACGTAAAGAGATATTAACCAAATTCTCAAACTATTGTTTAAATAAATCCCAATCCATATCTTCTTCAAGAAATTCAAAACACAGGTGAAGGAATCAATTAGAAAAACCCTTAATTGATTCATTAGGGTTCATTCTTAGTTGATTAACTCTTTTAAGGACATCTTTATAGTCATACTTGTTGAAGGCTAAATGAAGCTCCTTGATGAATTGGTCAAAATAATGAATAGAAGTGAGTGGTAGGGTATGAAACCATCGGTTAACTCGACCTTAAAGTGTGAGGAAAAAAAGAATACAAGCCACATATTCACAATCAATTTCATAGTATCCACCAAAATTAAGAAAAATATATGCATGCTCAACTATGGATGTATCACCCTCACCATCAAACTTGAATTGAGACAATTCATCAAGAAGTCCATTAGTGATAAAAAGTTTACCATCAAATATATTGGAAAAACACCCTTGGAGTATGATTTGGGGAAGATCCATTTAATATAAGAGGTTCACAATAGACTCAATAGGCACAACTTGTCATCTGGCCCTCCTTATAGCCCCAATTGTTGAAGGTGCTAGAAATCCTTCAACCAAGGGGGTCTCCTCGATGTGAAGGCCCAATTAGATCTCACACCACTTGGAGTAGGATCCCCATCCAGAGTATTGACCTGACTACCATAACTCTAAGGTTTTCCTTGACTATGATATATAACATAAGAGATTATGCACATAACCTTTGAAATCGACAATTAAGTTCACCCTGCAAAACACCAATTCCAATGTGTAAAAGGAGGCCTTCATGAGAGGGAATAAAGAGTGCGTCTCTAGAAGGAATGTAATAGTACTATCCTAAGAGAGGCACACGGGAGAAAGGAAATATTCGTTAATTATCTAGTGAAATAGTTTACATAGACACAATGAACATTAGAGCAAATACAACACATATTCCATAAGATAAGTAACAAGGCCAATGAAGTAGTTCAATTTACTTAGTGCATATGAACAAAACATATACCACGAACACCTAAAGAATAGTCTTACAATATTCATGACACATGCATGAAAATTTGTTATCTCAATGAGCTTCTGACTATTAGGTGAAGCTCCAAGTACACAATTACAATGGCCAGCCACTAGCTCCAATAGTGGAAAATTAAGTCACTTATTTCTTCTCTAAAGAATGATCTTCTCTCCTATGTTAAAGTAAAGAAGCCAAGGCTTGCTCTCTAAAGGTTGAGCCTCCAAAAGAATTTTCTTGAGTTATGAGGTTTTTTTATAACAAGAGGAATGACTTTTCATATCCCCTATGACTCCTGAGTTTCCGTCATGACTCGTGCTTCTAATGTGACCTTTGGACTTCTATGTGACTTTTGGACTTTTCCTAAAGACTCTTTTGTCCATGTATGACTAAGTGACTCTTCATATTCCACATATGACTCTTCGACTTCCACACATTACATTTTTTCCTTCCCTTTCAATAATTAAATCATTACATCCATAAATGATGTGGCAAGACACATGGATGCACATAACATTGTGATGAGACTAGTACAAGTCACAACTTGAAAATGATGACATGGACTTCATGGTGAGATGCAAAGTCCAAGCTATTATTCTTGTTGCTTTGTCTTTTATATTCATGATATTTATGTACAATACTTCATCTTCATGAAATATTTTCTTTGTTCTTCTACTTCACCCTCGAAGGGGCTAAAAGTAGTGAGTCTTCAATGTGATATTGATTTTCCCATTTCCGTTCCAATCTAGCATCCATTCATCTTCTTGTTCAATGATCAACTTGTCTTTACCACTTCATAAGTGTCTTCTAGCATTGTATCCTTCTCCTTCTCTTCGCTCACCATCATGTCATGTCAAGATATAGTACCTACAATTGAAAATCACTCATGATAAGATGAGATTAGTCTGGAAAACTCCTAGTATAGATTGCTTCATGAAAATAATTGATTGAGAAGGAACTAGGAACTGGATAGGGAAGAAGGCTCATGGATTGCATAGTGCATAATTTCAAAGGTCAGGAGTGGAGAAATAATACTTTTGACTGCACAATACACAGTTCTGGAGGTCTAGGAAGGAAGATTCTGTAGTTGCAAAGATCAGTGAAGTTGGCATTCCCACTGAGACTACAAAATGTACAGTTTTAGAGAGAGAGAGGTCAAGGGATAATACAATTACATAGCTCAGGAAGGTATGGAGGTAGCTTTTTTCTTGCCACCATGCAATGCGTAGAAGGAGATTGACAAGGAGGATTTATTGCGTAGTTGTGGAGGTTAGGAGGTCAATATTGAGCATCGTGACTACATAATGCATAGTTCTTGGAGGCAGTGACCATGCATTGTGTAGTTCCAGAAGGCAGGGATGCAACGTTGATGCTTTCCATTGTGAAATGCATAGCTCCTAAGTGGTAGAATGTGGCCAAGTTGGTTGGGCAAGAAACTTTCTAGAATTTGGTTAAGTGTGGGATCAGTGAGGCATAAATGAAACCAAGGTTGAGCTTGAACATGATCACACACTCTGAATAATTGAGAACATAACATTGAATACTCAGTACTTAGAACCAACATGATCCCCTTATTGTGATGACAAAACAACATTCTCCTCCAAGAGCGACACTTAGGATACACTTTGCGATGATAGTGACGACACTAGTACAAAAATGCATACAACTTTGGGAATGAGTCTAATACATGTATACATGATAGATAAGACCCATTGGTACCAAATTGTAACATCCCTAGTGAAAATTCCATGTAATACAAGTTGATAAAGGAAAAATAATAACCACGGTTGATGGGACACTTATTCCAAGTTGAATGTTCGGTAAGACATCCTAGTGTGGGTGCTCATTTGGTTTATTAATGGCTAAGGAAATTGTAAAAGGAAATGACTAAGTCTTTGGAAAGGAAAAATGGATTTTTTGGCACATTTATTTATGAAAACAATGGAAATTAGGAGAAAAGGGAGGTGAAAGGTCACAGGTTACATGTGAAGAGGAAAATGAAGGAGAATAATGGAAAATGAAGAAAATAGAGGCCTCATTCATAAAAAGGCTTATGAGGATTCATTCACAAACTTTTGTTAGTTCAATTTTGGAGCTCTCTCATTATTCTCTCTCTCTCTCTCTCTCTCTCTCATTCTTGGATACTTAGAGTTTTCTTGGAGAACTCTTGAAGTGTGTGGCATACTTGGAGTTTTGGATCAAGAAGGCAAATGAAGAGTAGGAAAGAACAAGAGGATGATATCAACAACTACAGTGGATTTTTCTTGCAGGTACCGAGTTACATGTATGTTTTTAGCACTAGTTTTGGCATGAATGGCATATGCATGTGGATTATTGAGCCTGATTTGTCACTGGCATGGAGGATTGCCTAGATTGAAAGTGGATTTCCCAGCCTTGCCATTTCCTGGATAACCATGGTGATTGTGGGTTTATTTCCTTGTTTTGTTTGGTTGGTTCTCATGTTTCCTTAACTTGGGTTGAGTTACTAGTCCTGGAAGCCTTGGTTGGACAAACACTTTGGAAGCCTGCAATAAATTGTGGGTTGATTTATTAGTCCTGGTAGCCCTGTAACAAATGCTCTGGAAGCCTTGGTTAGAAAAACGCTTTGGAAGCCTAAAATAAATTGTGGGTTGAGTTACTAGTCCTAGAATCCTTGTAACAAATGCTCTGGAAGTCGTGTAATAGCTTGGGTTGAGTTACTAGTCTTGGAAGCCTTGGTTGGGAAAATGCTCTAGAAGCCCTTGGTGGGTTGAGTTACTAGTCCTGGAAGCCTTGGTTGGAAAAACAATCTAGAAGATCAGAATAAGTTGTAGGTTGAGTTAGTAGTCCTGTAAGCCTTGGCGAGACAAATTATCTGGAGCCCTGGAAGGCTTGGATAGAGACCAACCTGATGATGGTTATGTGATGTCTGACTGTGAGGTGGAATCACTGTTTTGATGCATTGAGGGGGATGGCATATGGAATCCATGAATGATTTTGGATTGATGTGTTTTATGAGATCCCACATTCATGCTTGGAATATGGCATGGGGGTGAATGACTGAAGAGAGATTTGGCTAAACCATTCTATGGTCAAGTGGAATGTAGAAGTCCCATCTCGGGTTTGGATTTTGCATCATCAATATGATTTTTTTTCTCGTATTCATATGAGTATTATAGTGGTTTATATGTGGATCATAAGGTTGTGATTTCATTGGTATTTTTGTTGCTATTATGCTGGTTATGTATGTGTTTTATGACAATAGCTATGTATGGCTCTCATCATGTTTTTATTTGTAAATTAATGAACAATGTATCTATGACCTAATGGATGAAATGGAAGTTAATGTGTTGAGGCATCAATGCTTCTTAGCTAAGTATGAGACCCCTATGCTCAAATATGTTATTTACACTTGTAGATTACATATTAGTGATATGTTTGATGAAATGCCTGTCATGGCTAGTAGGGGTCCAGTCAAGGTCTTATTCAAGTAATTGCATCTGTACTGCCATTTCCTTGTTATCGTACTATTTCGAAGGTGTCATTCTACTCTGGGTAGTGACTTGGGCATAATATTTTGCTTAAATGGAATATATTGTGGGAACTTTCTCATCCATTATGGGAACCTATACAATGTAAATTGAGAACAAATCTTATTAATAAGTTTTTTTTTCAAAGTAATAATTTCAAGGATTTTTTCCCTTCCTGCAAGGATTTTTTAATAGAGGAAACTAGTGATCGAGAGAAGTCATCAGTTCCATTCATATGGGCACATATGAGATTACTAAATGCTCGGGGGTATAAATATGGGATTCTTATCCCTTTTTTCGTTCTTAGGTATTCTATTCTTCAATATTTTAAAGTTATTTCTTTCACCTTTATCAATATAAAGAGATACTTTGAACTCATCAAGTATTTAAAGCATCCATCATACGTGATAGAGTTGCAAAAATGATTAATCCTCTCGTGCCTAATAGCTTTCTCTATTATACAATAGACAGATCCAATTCTCTTCCACAGATTATTAATAGTTTTTTTCTATGAAGAGGAAGATGAAGAGGAAGAGGAAGACGAAGAATAGAAATATAAAATTGCTTATAACTATAATAAGAGTCTGGGCTTGAAAAAGTGGCTTAAATTTTGGAGAAGTTGGCACAACACTGAGTAAAATGGTCCCTGGATGCTGGCATGCCTTGTCATGAGAGCATCTAAAGCATCTTGGATGTTGGAAGGCCTATAGCATGGGAGAGACCAAGGGTCAAGTGGTCCAAAATGTCAGTGGGACCTAGGGGTGGGTTGGCAGAAAGGTGGAGTTGGCCCCTGAGGGTCTTAATGTTGATGTTGAAGGTATATATGGTGTGTTTCTATTGGTTCCACTTCCTTAACATGATTTAGGAGATCAAATCATATCATAGTGGCCTCTCGTCACATGTTTACCCCGACTGGCTAGTTTCTTCGGTATATGTGGGAGGAGGGTGTTACACAAATTTTCCTCTTGAAATGAACCATAACTATTCTTTTACAATGTGTGACACTTCCCACGCAAAAAAATTACACTTGCTAAAGTAAGAGAAAAGTGTAAATGCCACTAGAAAAGGATTAAATAAAGTGAAAGAGACACATGCCATGGCAAAGATAACATGAAGAAATACTTATTAAAGTGAATGGAAGAAAAAATGATAGTTGTGAATGTGAAAGGGACACTTGGAAGATTTTTTTTTTTTTTCTCTAGAGTGATAGTTGAGAAAAATCAATGAAATAAAAGTATAATTGCAATTGAAGTGAGGAATATTGTCTATGGATAATGCAAACTAAATGTTGACAAGTATTGTAGTACACCATGCTTATGGATTGTGCAATCACCAGCTTTGCAATGCCTCTTTAAGCTTGTATAGAAAGATGTGTGTTTGTGAATTCATCGAGGAAAAAACATATATGAGAAAGTGAATTTGAACTTAGAAGAATACTCAATAATTTAAAAAAAATAAGATGACCATGAAGTGACAATAGAATGACAGATCACAAGATCCTCAGTAGGCTCTGAAATTCAAGTGTAAGTAAAATTTTGGATGGTTTTTTCCATAGTGACAACACTTAACTGATAAAAGAAGTCCCTATGAGCACCTCCTCAATTTAACAAATAACTTGGTTACCTTTGAATTTTTCAACGTGGTACTTGGTGATGACCCTTAAGCTCCCCGCATCTTAGATTTAGTAAATTGAGGAATATTAAGTTATGCTTCGACCCATTCTTCAAGTTGATCAATGACTGATTGCATGGGTTAAACTTCTTGTGTGCTAGATGCAACCTATTCTAAGATGACATTCTAATTTAGATGTCTTCTGATCTTATTAATATTATCCTATCCACTAGTGATAACCATGGTACATTCCTAAATTTGGTTACCACCACCATTAACTTAGACTTAATATGGTAGTGGGCTATGGGGAGGTTCAATATTAGTTTATCTATCCTAGCTAATATGTTGAAGTCTCTCCATAGATAATTGATTGCCAATTATGGTGAAATAGCCTCTTTACTAATAATGGACAGGAAACCAAGATCGTGCTGAGTGGATTTCGGCTTCTCTCGAAACTCTACATCCAAGATTATCTAATTGTCTTTCCCTCAAAAGGAAGGGACCCCAAATCTACCAAAATAGTTCCATTCATTTATGAATTTATGAATTTCCTTCTTGGCCTTCTTGAATTCTTCTTTCATGAGTAGCATACACCTGTGTTTTTCCTTTATCATGCATAAAGAGAAGATACAATCGTCCCTTTTAGGTAAATTCATGTCCGCAAGTGTTTCATTCTTGAGAGAATTGTAAAAATATCTGAGTTGGTCAACATATTAATCTCTCGTCAAGGACATAAGGGATATTTCTAGCCTTTAGATTAGCATTTTTATTACCACCTTTTCATAATCTATCAAGATCATAACATAAGCATGAATTGTTGGAATATTTTGATTGATTTCCCTCCATATTTCTTCCTTGGATTGAATGAGGACCTGTATTCCAATAGAAGTTACCTTAATGACCTCCTGCAAGGACATGATTTCATTTTGTTTCTCTTTCAGGGTGTTTTGTATGTGTTAAATCATTTCATTTATACGTTGTACCTATATGACCCACTTTTTTCAACTTGTTCTTTCTCAAGCTTTAGATTATTCATTTTCTGTTATAACTGTGAGGATTTAAGCTGGAAGTGGCTTAGGATTTATATATTTGAGGTTTGGGGCATGGTGAGAGATTTGTCAATAGTCGCCTTATATTCTATGACTCTTTTAAGGTATTGTTTCTCTTTGGCCACAAATTCCTCCCTTATATTTTCATTTTGTTTTTCTGTTCTCCAAGATCTTTATCCTTTACTTCAAGGGAATTCCACGTTGTCTCCAATTGAATTTCAACAAATTCTCACCTTTCAAATGCCTCTATCAGGAAATTAACATCTTAATCTGGGATTTTGGTGATTTCTTTAGACTTATTATTTCTTTTTCTTTCTCCTATATTAACTTTTAAAAGGAGTTGACATCTTTGGGTTTCCCTAATTTCTTTACTATCCTATCTTCAAGCTCCTTTATCCTATTACCTCTGGTTTTCAAGGCCACCTGTGCAATATAGAGTTATTCTTAGACCTTTTCAAGCATGGCTTGCATCTTCCTATTACTGGTGGTAGATTCCAATAACTATCTGACCACATTTTCACCAGTTTGCTTGTGCTAGATAAACATATCAAAATTGGACAACTTGCCCAAATTAATGGCCATGGATGAAGTACTAGAACCAACCAATTGGTGGTTCTCATCAACTTTGGGTTGTTCCATAGTAATATTGAAATTATTAGTTTCAAAATTAATAGATGAAATAAACCTTGGCCCAACAGTGGGGACCATCTCATCTAATACCACATTTTCAACCATGATCTGGGCCTGTTGAGGAAATAACATTAATTCTTCCCCCAGAGTGTCAAATGACTTCTTTTTAATGAAACTATACCTCACATCTAAAGATTTTCCTCCAAAATCTTTGGGTTGGGCTTCATGAATAGTCTGCAACATTTATTTATTTAATTTCTCCATTGCTTCCTTAAAGGCTTCAATGTCTACATCTTAGCCCTCTTTGGATTTAACGCTACACCCAAACTATTCTAGTTCCAGAGAATCCAATTTTGTTTTTATAACAAGGGCCATTGTTGCTATCGAAGATTGAGCAAAATCTGTATTAGAACCATGGGTTGTTACCTGTATCAGAGCTTGATTTTCCTTTTCCTTTCTGTGGGCTTTTATTTGGCTTTGCCCCATTTCCATTTGTAAAACCACCTAAATTTGACCACTTGGAGGTGGGGAAAGATAAGTAGCCATTTTTTCAACATCTTTCTTGGTCTCATGGATGAAAGTTGAAAGACATGCTTGTTTTCTCGAACTAGAAATTATTCCATGAGGATCATAGTGCCAATAATCATCATGTACCAAACCGAACATAACCATCTCTTTCTAGATAATATCAACAACATTCTTGTTTTTAGCAATAAGAGAAAGAATTGAACATGGATAACTAAAAAGTGTTTTATGTTTATTTTTTGAGGTGCACTGAAACTCGTTCACAGTGATTCTCTTCCTTAAAGCTTCATGAGAAAATATTAGGGGAGTGATGAATTTAGGTAATCAATATGGTTCCTTTTCAAAACTATGCATCCTAATTATAGATTAATCAGGATATAGGAACCAACTGCCTATGTTTTCCTCCTTGGTCAACTGTAAGATCCTATGTTTCTCCTCATATATCCTATTTGGGTCTTCCCCAAGTAATTTAATTCTCAAATAAAAATAAAAATGGTTGATGTACTAGAGGTAACCTTGTGGAACCTGTCTTGGATATATGAGATATGTCCATTGAAACATTTACATTTACCTTTCATATTTATCTTTAATGGTCTGTAACAGCTTGGTTGACAAAAAATAAATAGGATAATTGAATATGATAAGAAGTACTAAATAAGAACAATGACGACAATCGTTAAATGGGTCAACAGTGGTGAGACCAACAATATTAGCCCTGACCAAGTACTTAGGAAAATTGATAACTATCTTGTTGGGGTTGGTAATTATAAACCGAATAGCCAAAAATATGGTTTCATCCATCTTTGAGTCATTTGCGAGCCTGAATATTATGGAAAGTAGTGAGGTTAGAGTCTAGAAGAAGGGTTTAAGAAAACTAGTGGATAAGGGGAATTCTAGTTTTTGGTCTAGCCTAGGGTTTTTAAATAGGATTTTGAAGAACTAGATTTTTGTTATAGACATTTTTGTGCCTTACAGCTCTAAGCATGAAATTTCAATAAACCAAAGGATCCTAGTCCCTAAAAGTGTTGTTCCTACCCCTAGAGGAACAAGGTCAACCAATTACAGCTTCTCCCAGAAGTTCTCCACCAGAAATTGCTCAGAATCAGTCAAATCAGGATCATTTCAGCTGCTCCACTAGCTAGCTGCGTTGCATAGCACCCAAGTAAACTAGCTAGGTGCGTTGAAACGCACCTAAATGCACTACCAGGGTGCGCTGAGCAGGAAATGACAAATGGCAGTGTCATTCCGCGAGGTGGACAAACAATGGAAGCTTCCAGAATCTTCCCCAATGACACTTGCCTCACTGAGTTCGACCAAGGATGAGTAAGAGGCTCTCAGTCTCCAAGTGGAAGCAAGAACTGACAGAGAGAAGCCACTAGTCAAATCATAAGCTGACTCATCCTCTTTGCATACATCTATATATGGATCCCTCATCCCAGAGATCCGGAGGCTGGAATTTTGTACATTGCAGAGAATTGCTGTTGGTTTTGAGATAGAGATTAGTGTATTGCGTGATTTATGCTTTGTTGGAGGTGAAGAGGGGATTCCTTTGCTGGGGGTTGATGCTGGATCAGGAATCATCGGTTGTAACTCCTCCTGGACCTTCTTGTTATATCAATAAAACTATTTGAGTTTCTCCTACATGCTTGTGTATCAATGATGTTTTGTTATATTTGCATGTTTAGCTTAAATCTGATCCTAAGCTATTTATGAATATAAATCCATGTCTTTGTGTAGTTTTCTTCTTTTGTGATCTTGCAGGAACTTGGTGAAGCTGGGCAAGTAAGGGAGCAGGTAGCTGGAAGCTGTCAAAGAGGAGAGAGATTGGATCAAAGGACTAGCACAAGACACAGGTTGGTTCATCCTATTCCTCTTCGTTTATAGTTCATAAAGAAGAATACGAAAATAGTTTCTCTGTTTGTTTCTAAGGTACTATCACACCTTAGTGGGATAGGGGCATTCTGAGTAGACACTTTTCCCGTTAACAAAATGGCGACTCCGCTGGGGATCATGTCTAGTTAGTTTGTTTGTGTTTCTCTTGTTGTTTGTTTCATAAACACAGAAATAGCAATCGAACTGCATTTGCCATTATCAAATGCAAAGTAGACACCTGCTACTTCAATCCATTCACTGGATTTGTTTATGATTTGAACAGATGATTCACAAATGATCTGATTACCCTTTGTGATAGCTCTTAGACCTCCTTTAAATCCACCCTCTGATTGTGCATTACTGATTGCTTTTACTCGGCCAAAATCCATAGATTAAACTGCAAACCGTGACCCAGAACCCAGATAGAATTCTCGTTTCTGCCCCAGCGCAGGCACTGTGAAGAGATTCTGCATTTCAACGCAGTTCCGGAGAGGGATACCTATGCTGTAATCCAGTTTCTCTGTGTAACAGGTGCGCTGATCAGCCTAGCCCTGTGCAGCTGAGGTTCTTTGCTTCATTTTTTCAGTTTTGTTTCTGATTTTGCAGCCTGTGATCAGTGTGTGTCTGTTTAAAAACCCCTTTTCTTTGCCTTAATTCTGCCTCCTTTGTACAAAAAGACTGTAGATGTTCTTTGTGTGTTTGTTACATCATTTACAGTTTTCCATTGAAAAAGTAGAATAGTCACGTTGTCGTCCTTGGATTTAGATCTGTCGTAAGTGTCGATTTTGATCTTAGGAGAAAGTTTATTTGCTGTTGACAGTCGATTATGCTTTTACTTTTGCCTTTGGTTTGAATTTGTCACTTTCTAGTGTCGAGACGAGTGTTTATTTCAAAATCCTAAAGTGTCGTAATCTTCTCTACCTTTTGATTTCGAAAAGAAGCTTGTTTTTGTTTTTCACTTGAAAGAAAATTCAGATTTGTACATCAACTTTCTTTTTAGGCATCAATATTAAGAAAGTGAAAACAAATACATGCATATGTGCATTTTCATATTGATAGTCTGTTTGGCTTGATTTAGGAAAGTGCATTTACAGTGTGCTCTTTGCTCTTTGAGAAAAGATTGTGTCTTTCTTTTCCCTTGTAGCTAGGATTTTCATTGCTGAAAAGAGATAAAAGTTTGCTTATCATCTTTAGATTGCATTTTAGGAATTACATCTACATCTCGTGGTGATCCCAAAAAGGCAAACTTCTAAGAAAGATCAACTTAAAATAAATTGAATGAATCTAACAACGCTTTGGAACTTAACGCACAACATTTAGAGGTCTAGGCTAGAGACGTATTCCGGCGTTGTAAAGCCTGGTAACTGTTGTCCTCACTGATGGTTGGGTGATTCCTCCACTTTGAGACGATAAGTGCCAGTACGGACTTGTGCTCCCACGTACCGTCGAGTATATATTGGAAGACCCCTATAGGCTTAAAACCTTTTATCCATAGGAAGCCGTGTCGGCCGCCCTACTGATCACAATGCACCGAACACAGCATTCGGGAAGATTGACTGTCGTACCGTAAAAAGTATTCTACAGTTTTGCGATTGGTTTGGTACTCCCTCTACCTAGATCTCCAGAGCAATCCCTTTCGTTCCTTTTCAGACTCCTTAACGGAAAAGGTCCATCTGAGCACTTGTCACTTCAGACACATTAAAAATCGAAGGAGACTAGAGACATATTTTGTTTTTTCTCGACTCTTAAAAACTGAAAAAAACAAGTTGTGTCAAAAGCGTCTAAAATTCATTTAATTCGGAAACATAATTCCCCTTTTTATTTTAGTTGATCGAGTAATCCGCAATCGTGGAAGAAAGTCAATTGAAACCCCGTCGTTCGTGGAGGCTTACAAGTCAACCATCTTTGTCTCCGGAATCGAAACCAGTACGGACAAAGCGAACTCGTTTAACCGGTTCGAAATTTCCTATTAAAGTTAGAACAAGTGTTCCAACAACATCCGAGATTCCGGTTACTCCAAACATTTATGGAAACCCTGCCTCTACAGAAGAAGTTCAACAGCCACAGAGGGACAGTGATACTGATCCTAGTCTGAGAGTAAACACTTGTGTTACCGAACCAGTTCCATCTACAACCGGTTCGGAGAGTCTTGCTCTTCAAACATCTGTCGCTGTCGATTCCACCCCTTCTTCGGCACCAGAAATATTTTACGGACCTGACGGTCTTCTTCTTCCGCCTGGTCTAATTGCAATTGAAGAAATTGTAGAAGATCCTCAAACAAGTACTCCAATGCACTTTGGAGTCGGGATCACTCTATTTCCTTCTTCATCAGAAGTTAGTCTACCACCAGTGGAAGTTCCTGTAGAATCACTAGGTAATCTTTTGGATAGACTCCAAATGTCTGAACAACCGTCAACATCTAGGACTGTGTCATCTGACACAACGACAGCAGAACTCCCTGCCGTCACTCCGACAATGTTCGCCGGCATACCATCTGTCCCAACTAGATCTCAACCGCTAGTTGAGAGCTAGGTAATCTTTTGGATAGACTCCAAATGTCTGAACAACCGTCAACATCTAGGACTGTGTCGTCTGACACAGCGACAACAGAACTCCCTACCGTCACTTCGACAATGTTCCCCGGCATACCATCTGTCCCAACTAGCTCTCAACAGTCTGGTTCGTTCCTGTTTGTTCATCTGGAATAATATCCGGAAACTCTTGTATTGAGTCTCAACAAATTGATCCATTTGGAGTTCAATTTGGGCAGTCTGGTCCCCAAGGGCAAACAATCCCCTTGAGTTCTGGATTACCACCGTATGGGGGGCAGTATGCCCTTTCATTATCCCCTCCGGGAGGATATCCATACGGGAGTTCACAGCAATATTCAGGTTATACTAGAATTACCTCAAGTGGTTGGGTACCTATACTACCTCAACAACCAAGAGTTGTGTATTCGATGCAACAATGTGTACCTATGTCGAATATGCCGACTACGCCAGCTATTGTGACGGTGTCACAAGTTCAAACGCTGCCTGTTGTATGCCAACCTCAGATTTCTCAGGTTGTAATGCAACAGCCCCTTGACCCTGTGACTCAACCACAATTGCCAACTGGTGGGGCGACACAGGTCCAGACGGGTACAATTACCCCACACCTTGGTCCAACTGTTAGTATAGCGCAACAACACATGGCTTCTCAACCATGTCTGGTGCAATACCAACAACCACAATTCCAACAAGTATACCAAGGTTCTGAGCAGCAAATCTTTGCGAACAGTGGATAGCCGTACATTCAAAACGGTCAAAATCAACCATTTTAAAATGGTCATGTCCACCAACCTTATCATTCATACCAGCATCAAATGCATTATGCTGGCATGCAAAGACCAACTGCTCAGGCAATCCCATCTTACCCTGGGTATGCTTCACCTAACCTGAATCAACAGTTACCATTCGTGGCAACTTTAGAGTTACCTGATTTAAACTGGTTAACAAATGATCCAATTTCTTACGCCCCTTGGTGGCCAGCGATTCCACATAAACTTCCATCAGATATTCCTAAATTTAATGGAAATCCGGGTGAAGATCCATCGAATCACGTGATGACATTTCATCTATGGTGTTCATCAAACACCCTAAACGATGATTCGATAAGACTTTACCTCTTTCAGAGGACGTTAACGGGTCCAGCGGAAAAATGGTACATTGAATTGCCTAGAGCTTCATTCAACAACTTCAGTACCTTAGCCACAACCTTTTTAACCCATTTTCAATTACCGATAAGGTACGAAACGGGAACAGAACTCCTTACCAACTTCAAACAGACAACGGCCACTCACATATCTGATCATATACATGAGTGGCGACGTCGTCATAGGATGGTAAAAACGTACGTTCCCGATCAGCTATTAGCTGAATGGTTTATCAAGTCATTACTACCTTCCATTACGGAAGATGTGGCAAAGGGGGGAGTCGTAACGGAAGAGCAAGTTATTGCTCGTGCGCAATATCTGGACTTGATCTATACTCAGTCCGACACGCTCTACGACAAAATACCTGACGCCCCTAGACCGGAATTCTCAATTCCTCCTCCTCCTAAATCGAACAATGACTCTCACGCCGGCGATGGCGTGATTGGCACAACAGACAGGAAATCGACAAAGGCTACATCTAAGAAGGCCCGTAAGATTTCAGATCAAAATGCAAAAGACGAACTTCTTGCTTCGGAAGTAAATGCCGTGTCGACAGATAAGGGCAAAGAAACCAAACAATCAGGAAGCAAGAAGAAAGGCAAAGGGAAGAAGAAGAAACAGGATGAATCATCACCTGAAAAATCTTCTTCAAACCCTCCTGGAAATAGGAAACCCCCTGCGGGGTGTCATATATGCGATGAGGATCATTGGACGAGAGATTGTCCATACAAAGTTGAGCTTAAGAAATTCTTTAAAAGTTCGAAAACCTCAGTAGTGCTAACTGATCCGTTCCCAAATCCAAGAGCAAATCTGGTTGAAAGTGGAAATGCTTCCCCGTCTCAAGTGCTAATGTTGTCGATTTTGAAACAGCAGAATGATGCTTTGATTTCGACAAGGAACAAAGATTACAGGAATCCGCAGCTGTCGAACGACAAGGATAAAGATCAACCAAGTAGTTCGACAACAACTTCGACAGAAGTTTTACCACCTATCATTCCTGAATTAACAATAAAACCGCCGAAGGGAGTAGTACACAAGTCAACATTTAATCCCCGCGCTAGAGCGGCGCAGCATTATAAAATAGTGGAAGATTTGGCCCAATCGTCATCCACTATGTCGACTCTTGAAGTACTACAAATTTGCCCATCCCAAAGGCAGGCTTTGTTATCAGCCATTGGTGGGATCGATCCTAAGGATTCCAATCTTGTATCCTTCGACCACAAAGGATACGATCCTCAGTTACCGGCTCAACTAGCTTTCCTTGTTCAAGTGAAAGCCCTCAACAAAACTATTCACCGAATAATTATTGATGAGGGGGCATCTACATGTATTATGTCGATGAGTTGCTGGAAAACTTTAGGATCTCCAACCTTGTCGCGATCTGCGACGACGTTAAAAGCATTCGACGGAAGGACATATACCCCATATGGTATCCTAAATAACTTGAAAGTTGAACTAGGGGGAAAAACGGTAGAAATAGATGTTGAAGTCATCGATGGGAATCTTGATTACAACATCCTACTAGGAAGACCATGGATATATGCCATGGCAGCTGTTGTGTCGACCTATTTTAGAAGGATTGCATTTCCCTTTCAAGGAGGGATTACAATCGTCGATCAACAAAACTTCCTCCCCAATGGTTCTTAAGTTACAGGAAGCATTCTCATGATCCATGGAAGCCCCCATTCGCTTCAGAATATCGGAGTAGGCCTACTAAAAGATCCTATACTAATGGGAACTTTCGCTCTTCCACCTCCAATCAATCTGGCGGAAGTAGCATCAATAGGAACCTGCAATATGATATCTTCTACAAAGATCTCAGAAAACGATATCGATATGGATCATGCAATGGTTTTGCCCCCAAGCCCAATAGAAATATTATAGCAATCAATGTTTCTAGCATGGGAGGCAAACCCAAATCAACGCTCATCAAGCGTTTGGATAGATAGGTCTAGAGAATATGGCACTCCTTCAGATCCTTGGTCGCAAGTGCATGTCACCGACGAAGGAATTCTCCAAGCTATGGTAGTTGAAGGAGCACCATGGAATGATTCCCACCATCGTTCCCTTCTTCCGGATTGTGAAGAAGACACTCAACATGACCTTTATCATCCCTCAGTATTTGATTTTCTTTCAAATACTGTAAATACGGTGGATTCCGAGCGAAACTTATCCAACATTGAAGAGACTATAGCCATAAATATCTCGACTAAAACAGATGTTGTAGAGAATATTTATGTTGGCAAATGTTGTTCTCCTTCCGAACTGGAAATATATAACGCTCTTTTTCGCGAATTCAGAGATGTCTTTGCTTGGTCATACAGTGAAATGCCAGGCATCGACTCGAGTATCGTTGAACACGAAATTAAGATGTATCCAGATGTTAAACCAGTACGACAACGGCTAAGGCAGGTGAACCCCAAGAAAGCCGCTGCCATTAAGGCAGAAGTTGAAAAACTTCTCCATGCTAGTTTCATCTACCTGGTTCCTCTAACCGATTGGGTATCAAATATTGTCCCTGTTATGAAAAAACAAGGGACAATTAGAGTGTGTGTCGATTACAGGGATGTAAATCAAGCTTGTCCAAAAGACAACTACCCTACACCCTTCATCGACCAGATAATTGATGAATGCGCCGGATGCGAAATCTTTTCATTCATGGACGGATTTTCCGGGTATAATCAAATAAATATCCGCCCACAGGACCAGTCAAAGACTGCATTCATTTGTCCGTGTGGCACATTCGCGTATCGGAAATTACCCTTTGGTTTAAAGAACGCAGGGGCGACGTTTCAGAGGGCAATAAATTATGCCTTCCATGACATCAAAAACATCGTTCAACCATACCTCGACGATCTTCCGGCTCATTCGCGAAAGCGGACTGATCATCCGCAGCATTTAAGAGTGATATTTCTACGTTACCGACACTACAAGATACGACTCAATCCACACAAATGTGTATTTTTCGTCAGTTCTGGTCGTTTACTTGGCTTTGTAGTCTCCAAGGATGGAATTTGTCTCGACCCGTGTAAGGTGCAGGCAATCATAAATTTGCCTCCACCTTCAAATTTGCTTCAGATTCAGAAACTCCAAGGGAAAGCAAACTTTCTGAGGAGGTTCATTCCAAATTACGCCGAACTGGCTAAAGGTTATACACATCTTTTGAAAAAGGAGGTACCCTTTGTCTGGGATCAGGTTGCGCAAGCTTCCTTTGATGCTTCAAAAGATTCCCTAATGAAAGCATCATTAATGTACGCCCCTGATTATCAAAGAGATTTTAACCTGTATCTGGCTGCAACAGATACAACCATCGCAATGGTTTTAGTTCAAGAAGTCCATGGAATTGAACATTCTATATATTATTTAAGTAAGAACTTAAATGATACAGAAAGCAAATATTCTTACGTTGAAAAACTAGCGCTTGCAGCTGTTCAAGCGATACAAAGATTTCGACACTATGTCCTCTTTCGGAAAACTACCATTCTGTCCGATTGCAACCCCATGACTTATATATTGTCGCGACATTTGCTGGGGGGCAATATTCAAAATGGATAGCGATCCTTCAAGAGTTTGATCTGGAATTCGTAAAATCCAAATCAAAGAAAGCTCTAGTTTTTGCAGAACTATTATGCGATCTCCCATCGTCGTCCAACGATGAAACATCTGAAGAATCAATCGTGGATGAGAATTTGTTTCTGATATCTACAAGAAATGAGTGGTATGGAGATATAATAATTTATCTCCAAACCCAAAATTTTAGGCCAAACACCTCACACTCTGAACAAAAACGTATTCGATACCAAGCAAAAGACTACATGATCATCGGTGATACACTTTACCATCGTGGTATCGGTACAGTTCTCAGAAGGTGCCTCACCCATGAGGAGGCCGAAAAAGCCCTGAATGAGTGTCATTCAGGAGCCTGTGGGGGGCATCAATCTGGATATGCTACAACACAAAAAATCTTACGAGCAGGATACTTCTGGCCAACAATGTTCAAAGATTGCATAACCACAGTCAGAAGTTGCCATGCTTGTCAAATTTTTGATAGCAAAACCAGAAGACCACCCGCACCCCTACAGCCAATAGTTGTTGTTGGGCCGTTCGTCAAATGGGGCATCGATTTCATGACATGTAACCCCACCTCGACCGGGGGGCATGGGTATATCATAGTCGCAGTTGACTATTTTACCAAATGGGCCGAGGCGATGCCTACATTAGATAATACTGGTGAAACAGCTGCCCTTTTCTTTTTCAATCATGTAGTCGCCAGATTCGGCGTACCACAGGCTATAGTCACAGATCATGGATCGCATTTTCGCAATCACATGATGCTCGAATTAGCTGCCAAACTAGGATTGTCTCACGACAGCTCTACTCCGTATTATCCGCAAGCCAACGGACAAGTTGAAGCGATCAACAAGGTCCTGAAGCGCATGTTGCAAAGGATGATCGGAGTTCACAAAAGAAGGTGGCACCTAATCCTGTACTCAGCCTTGTGGGCTTACCGAACATCGGTAAGGAACGCAACCGGGTTCACACCCTTCCAACTGGTATATGGCCTGGAAGTAGTCTTACCAGTCCAGTGCGAAATCTCGTCTCTTAAACTCGCAATCGATCTCCTCCCCGGAACTTCAGAAGAAGAGGCTCGTTTCTTGGAATTAATCCAATTGGATGAAACCCATCGTGATGCCGCTTGGGCTAACGAAGCCCATAAGAAACGAGTCAAGGCGCAGTTCGACAAAAATTTCAAACCCCGTGTCTTCTCAGAAGGTGACTTGGTCTTGCTTTACGACCAAGAATCCAATAAATTGGGAGAAGGTAAATTTAAGTCTTTATGGATGGGCCCCTATATTGTTAAACGAGTGTTGGTAAAAGGAGCCTACGGGTTAATGGATTATGACGGAGTTCCACTGGCGCAACCTCGTAATGGGTTGTACCTCAAGCGTTACTATGCTTAAATAGTAACCAATATGCTTTTGTTACATTTTGTTTTCGCTAAAGTGTTTGTTTTGGTCGAGTAATCCACCTTTTTAGATTTATTGCAGATTTCAAACCTTTTGGAGACATGTGTTGGATATGCTGATGGAGCGAGTCGTAGTTCGCGGAACCTGTCCTCCGCAGCCTGGGCCATTTTTGATCCAAGTGGCGAGTTAGTAAGTTTCAGAGGTGTATGTATTGGTCAATCAACGAATAACATCGCTGAGTATAGCGCGTTGATAGAACTTCTCTCTGATGCCATCACCCATGGTATACGTCGACTAATTGTCAGGCTAGACTCACAACTCGTAATACTACAACTCAATGGTATATATTCCGTCCGAAACCCAGCTATTTATCGCATGTTCCTAAGGGTTAAGATTTTGGAAAGACAATTTGATCTTATTCAATACCAACATATTTCCAGAAACTTAAACACATTAACCGACTCATTAGCAAACTATGTGTTAGATAGACATTTGCAACATTTATAAAAGAAACACATCATCAATGTTTTACATGTGGATCATATAGCTCAACCAAAATAAAACCCCGAAAATTAAAATATATATAGCTGTTTATGGTTTACATATAATGTTCTGTAACCAAGACAAAATCGGTCACATGACCCTAAAACTCAAAATGCTAGGGGGCACCCTAGTCTAATGATGCTCGTGATAGCAAGTCAGAGCCTGTGCGATCATGCGTAAGAGACGAGTCCATCGTCTGGGCACACCAGTAGTATGCCGCTGTAACTGCAAAGGTAGCTCGTCGATCCTCACATCTGGAATACCGAGAGTAAGGCTCTCAACCTGCTCCTACACAGCTGTGAGAGTCTCGGCCACATCAAGGTCACGAAGAATAACCCTCCCGGCGGCCTCTCCTGCTGGGGCAACGGCTGGCACTCTCAGGCGAACTACTGGATGAATAGGACCAACATCTACATGTACACATGCGTTTGATTAAAGTCTTGATAGAATTAAGCACAAGGAAATTATAAATAAAAAACAGTAAACAACAATATGGTCAGAGATTTTACCAATAGCACCCCACTGCTCGCCATCCGACAGTACTAAATCTGGATCACCCCGAAAGTCCATGCCAGCATATGGATACTCGGCATAAACCATCTCCTGATGATCAAACCACCTGAAGAAGGTATCAGGAAACGAAATCTGGGACTGGCCAGCATGCCTACGTGGTTCATACGTGGTTCAGTAGGAGAAGGTAAGTCGAGTGCAATGTACTGCGGCTGCATCAGTGGTATCTTCTCCAAGGCAAAGGCGGTCAAAATAGAACCGAACCCAAAGTTCTTCAACCTCCCGTCCTTTATCTTGGTCAACTGATCTTTCATCACAAGAAGTACTGCGTCGCACCAGTTGAATACTTTCGGTTGGAGGCATTCCAAGGCATGCTGCATATAGGATCTGTTGGCTACATGAAGAGACGCACTACCGGCCATCCTACCAAAAGTAAACAGGATAGACCTAAGGGACCTGTCAGTGACATCACGGATGATGATCTTGCCGTCTTTACTCACCTGAGATCCTTCCCTGCAATACTGGCAGACATAATCTCTCACAGAGTCACCTCCTCGGGCCGAACCTGACAAAGAGATGGGGGCACCCCGCCTCGACAAGCCAGTCAAGAAGTAGATGTCTACTGCAGTCAAGGGGATAGATTTTCCCCTAATCTAGAAAACTTGATTGATAGGATCCCAAGCATCGAGCAAATACTGCAGTAAGTTGATCTGCTGTCTCATGCTAGAGATGCGGAAGAACTTCAGCAAGCCACAATTCCGCAACGCGTTCACTGTAACTGGATCATGTAGGGCAATCATGTCCTCTTCTTCATGTTCTCATTCTCGCCATGTAAGGGTCATATTGCTCCAAGATCTCTGAAAAAACAAACAAGAGAGGAGTTAGATCCTGATTTTGATGAGAAACAGGCAAAAATTTTCATCAAAAACTGTGCAACAAATTCCCTTTCTGCGCCCAACACACCTGCAGCAGTGTTCCAGCTGCGCTGAATGTCAAACTGCCTTCATACAGGCCAACATTCAGCACAGGTTTCGATGTACTAAGGGTGCGTTGATGGCATAACGAACCCATCAAACCCCAGGGGCTCAGAAAAGCAAGGAATGAAGCACAGAATGCAAAAAGGAAACCATGAAATGAAAGAGCTCAGGTTTAGCTCCTACTTGGTCCAGACGGCGCCGAGAATCGTCCACAGAATCTCCTGAAATCAGCTGATGAAAATAGAGGGGGAAAAGGCACCTCCAAAGCTCCAACAAACCAAGTTCAAATGAAATGGTAAAATGAGAGGTAAAAAACACTTTTTGATTGCTTTTACGTAGTTCAAAGTAAAATATTAGCGTTTTAATCTCATTTTCAAGCAAATATTGTTCATTTCTAACTAGTTTGATGAAGCAGTTGAAAATACAGTACTATCTTTAGAAAGACGAAGCTATTTATGGTAAAAATCAAAACAAGACCATCTAATCGAGCAGTTTTAGCACATAGTTCAAGCTCGTTAAAAAATAAACATAAGACATGAGCAAGTGTTTCCACCCGCATTTAAGCTCATTAAAAAATGAACTATTCCCCGGTAAATAACCACCGTGAATGAAGCATTTCAGCCATTAAAGCCTTGGTCGTGTTTGCACCGCCACCTCCACTTTTCCATTGGCCGATCATTCACCTCCATTTGATTGTTTACCCATTTTGAGGAACAGCTGCGAAGAGTGATTTCACTAGCCATCCTTGTGACACTACCGTGATTGGAAAATTCCAACCCTTACCTGGAATCAGTTGCTACCCATTTTATCACTCGTTCCTCAAAAGACGAGTCTTCTTTAAGCTCTTTTCAACTGACTCGTAAAATATTAAAAGATTGCCGAGTTTTGGCCTTCCAGCTCGTTAAAGCGACCGGAAGTGCTATCCCTCCTCTAGATTTTAATCTTTTTGGACCTGAGGGATTATTGCACAAAAAGATCGAGCGCTTGTTTTGTTCGGCTCGTTAAAACTATCGAAAATTCATCCCTTCGGTATTGTTTTATACTTTTTCGGACTTAAGGGATTAGATGACAAAAAAGGAATTTCGGAGTTACCTTTACGTACCTTTTCAGACTCTAAAAATGAAAAGGACCGAGTTATCTTTGTCGTTAAACTCGTTAAAAAGATTAATAGCGACAAGCTTGTCTTTAGACGAGAACGAGTTTCACTATCGCTAGGTTCATTAAAACATAGCGATGGGTTTGCCCGAAGGGAAAATTATAGAAAAAGCATATGTTATCCTCCTCAAGCTTGACAAAAATAAAGAGGTACTGGTCAGCAATGACTGGGGAAAAATGGGGAAGAAACTCAAAGAATCTTTATTGGTAGCAATTCGCTCTTGAACATGACACTTCCACTCTGTGCCTGAGTCGGGTTGGGTTGTTTCATTCACCGGTCACATCACCATGGTCACGCCATACCATCCACATTTGGGGTAAATGCTACCAATCCATCACATAAGTGTCGCCGATATGTTCAAGAGAAGTCATCCAGAGAATTCATCCGTGTCCCATCCACTACCATACATTACACTTCATTCTTTCATGACCGCCATCCTGAACTATATATCATCAGATCATTTTCACCTCTATCAAAATCATTTGCTCCGTTCCATGTCATTGATGTGGGATTCCTCAAGGCCCTCCTTTGACTGATCGCTTCTTGTCAACATCAGCTCATTATCCAAGAAGTTGATCTAGGAACACCCCATTTGGTACTTTGAAGCTTGCATGCCTCAATGGCAAGTTTCTCACTTCCGGCGACAAGTATACATCAATGACCTTCGACCGAAAGATTTTGCGTGGTGTTCGACGCCAAGTCCTTTATTCACACCACGTGAATTGTACTGCAGTACCTTGAGGGTCATCATCATTATCGATGATTCCTCTCGCGCTTGTTAACAGTTTACGTCATCGATTGGTAATCAAGCGATGTCTTTCCATGTTCGACCTCAAAACATTTTTCACATGGATCGACTTGTACATCGAGTGAAGATCGGACGAGATTGAAGACCCCGGATCTAGTTTCATCCATCCGGGCTGCGATATATATTCAGGAAAAATAAAGACATTGACATGTACAGCATTGCAGCACAGATAATCATCCTACCAAAAGGATGATGACTTCATCAGAATCATCAGTCTACCATCAGGCGATTGTCTGTCCTGTGTACATAAAAATGAATTTATAAAGTTGAGCATGGGAATGCCCGCCTCAGCTAGATCATGAAAACAGTATGAAGATAATGTATTGTATTGTATCTTATTACAGGTCTCCTCCCAGCATTGAAAGAACTTCGGATCCTCCTAATAAAGCATTTCACCCGATAAACGGCCTCATACTTTAGGGGGAAACTGTTATATACATTTTTGTGCCTTACAAATCTAAGCATGAAATGTCCATAAACCAAGGGATCCTAAGTCCCTAAAAGTGTTGTTCCTACCCCTAGAGGAACAAGGTCAACCAATTACAGCTTCTCCCAGAAGTTCTCCACCAGAAACTGCTCAGAATCAGTCAAATCAGGATCATTTCAGCTGCTCCACTAGCTAGCTGCGTTGCATAGCACCCAAGTACACTAGCTAGGTGCGTTGCAACGCACCTAAATGCACTACCAGGGTGCGCTGAGCAGGAAATGACAAATGGCAGTGTCATTCCGCGAGGTGGACAAACAATGGAAGCTTCCAGAATCTTCCCCAATGACACTTGCCTCACTGAGTTCGACCAAGGATGAGTAAGAGGCTCTCAGTCTCCAAGTGGAAGCAAGAACTGACAGAGAGAAGCCACTAGTCAAATCATAAGCTGACTCATCCTCTTTGCATACATCTATATATGGATCCCTCATCCCAGAGATCCGGAGGCTGAAATTTTGTACATTGCAGAGAATTGCTGTTGGTTTTGAGATAGAGATCAGTGTATTGGGTGATTTATGCTTTGTTGGAGGTGAAGAGGGGATTCATTTGCTGGGGGTTGATGCTGGATCAGGAATCATCGGTTGTAACTCCTCCTGGACCTTCTTGTTATATCAATAAAACTATTTGAGTTTCTCCTACATGCTTGTGTATCAATGATGTTTTGTTATATTTGCATGTTTAGCTTAAATCTGATCCTAAGCTATTTATGAATATAAATCCATGTCTTTGTGTAGTTTTCTTCTTCTGTGATCTTGCAGGAACTTGGTGAAGCTGGGCAAGTAAGGGAGCAGGTAGTTGGAAGCTGTCAAAGAGGAGAGAGATTGGATCAAAGGACTAGCGCAAGACACAGGTTGGTTCATCCTATTCCTCTTCGTTTATAGTTCATAAAGAAGAATACGAAAATAGTTTCTCTGTTTGTTTCTAAGGTACTATCACACCTTAGTGGGATAGGGGCGTTCTGAGTAGACACTTTTCCCGTTAACAATTTTATCTTCTTTTGCGCAAGTGATGAATTATTGGTCAAGTCCTTTACCCATAATATCAATTCTTGAGAAGGGTAGGTTCAACATTTTAGAAATTACAACTTCGTTAACATCAATGAGAACCTGATTATCTATTGGTGAGACAATAGTTTGAGATTCCGACTTGAAATACTTAGTTAAGAGGAGAATAGAGTCGGGGTCAAAATAAATAGGATGCAGGGTGGAAAATCAACTCCCAAAATGATTAAGATAACTATTATTTGGGACATTCCAAGAGGAGATATTCATCGTTTGTTTTAAGGTTAAGATGTTAGTAAGATGGGTTTGAGTGTTTCTAACACCTTCTCACTCATTGATACATAATTATTTTGAAGGTTCTTCTGACATTTTAACGTACTATAGAAGCTAAACTGACTTAAAATACGAGGTAGAATAACTAATAGCCTACGAGTACTTACTTCATAATAAGGGCGATGAGCCAAGCTCAATTTCAAACTTTGCGCAAAGAAGACCATTGCTTTGGTGGAAAGGCTACAAAGCGACATGAAAGGAAAACCAACTCGCATCAAAAGAAATGAGTTTGAAAGCTAGTGGAAGAGAAATATTTAATTTGAAATGTCTTGTTAAATGTAGGTTGAACACCCATCATAATATAATTAAGGGGAATTAATTGTGCAAAAAAATCAATGCGACGTCCCATCCATTGGGCCTAGCGAGTGTATCAAATTCCTTACATCTTTGGACCTGACGCTCTTATGGATCGTTGATTACACATATGATGGACGGTCATATCCCATCAGGTGTAGGAGGGTGTGTTAACACGTGCAATATTTTCCACACAATGTGAATGAGATCCATCAGATGTAAATGGATCTAACGACTATGATTTATCAGGAAAAAGTGAATTGCCTAAATAATAAGCACATTGGCACCCATTGACGCATCTCAACCGTTGATTTAAATTTAATGTCTGAATTTTTGCGGATTGAGCTTGTGAGCTAATTGATAAAGAAAATACCACTTGATTAAATAGATTATAATTCATAGCTCGATAGAAGAACATGAGTTGTTGATTTAAAATGACTACTCAATTGCATTTAGAATTGCGACGTAGTAATTTACGTTAATAATTTTATTAATTAAGGCATTGAGTCATGGCTTCCGAAAGGTGAGGAACAAAAGGATATGTATCCCCTAATATGGATTAAATGAGTTATAATCAAAAGGAGTGGATTGGGCTATACCACTAGTCAACCACAAAAGCCACCATTGTAGTGCTCGAGTTTTGGAGAACCACACTACTATAAAAACCACCCTTATCATGGAAGAATAGAACATACAACAAATATGCAAGAGGCGTCTTGATCTGGAAATAAACAAGAATGCAAAAAATTACAGATATAACCATAAATATAGAGATGCAATAGAAATAACACTTCATTTCATTAATATCAAACACTGAAATATGCCTACAAACACACTGGAAATAAGACTAGCTTGGGCGATGGTAGCTTACCTCTGAGAAGAGATGTGGCAGCTACATGCCTCTAAATTGAGTTATAATGAGGCTCAAGAGCCTTTTTATTATTGAAAAATAACAGAAAAACCTAAACAACCAAAACCCTAACCTGAGGAGATGTAACACCAAGAGTTTATGGGCCCTGTTGGGGTTAGTTGGTGTTATAGACATTTTTGGGCCCTACAACCCCAAGCATGAAATGTCCATAAACCAAGGGCTCCTAAGTCCCTAAAAGTGTTGTTCTAACCCATAAAGGAACAAGGTCAACAGATTACAGCTTCTCCCAGAAGTTCTCCATGAGAAACCGCTCAGAATTGGTCAAAACAGGATCATTGCAGCTGCTCCACTAGCTAGGTGCGTTGCATCTCACCCAAATACACTGTGAGGGTGCGTTGCATTTCAAAAGTCCCTTCTGTGGGGTGCGATGGGTGAGAAATGAAAAATGGCAGTGTCATTTCGCGAGGTGGAGAGGAAATGGAAGCTTCCATAATCTTCTCCTGTGACACTTGCCTCACTGAATTCGACCAAGGATGAGTAAGAGGCCATCAGTCTCCAAGTGGAAGCAAGAACTATCAGAGAGAAGACACTAATCAAATCACAAGCTGACTCATCCCCCTTACAGATATCTATATATGGATCCCTCATCCCAGAGATCCAGAGGCTGGAATTTTGCATATTGTAAGGAATTGCTGTTGGTTTCTTGAGACAAACATCAGATTGTTGGGTGATCTAAGCTTTGTTTGAGGTGAAGAGGGGCTTCTTTGCTGGGAGGTTGATGCTGGGTCAGAACAACTGGTTGTAACTCCTCTTGGCTCTTTTCTTGTTTATTAATAAAAGCTATTTGAGTTTTCCTCCATGCTTTTGTGTCATTGATGCTTGTTACATTTGTATGGTCAATTTACATCTTATCCTAGATTGTTTATGATTATAGATCCATGTATTTGTATAGTGCTATGCTTCTGTGATCTTACAGGTACTTTGTGAAGCTGGGCATGCAAGGGAGCAGGTAGCTGGGGACTATCAAAGAAGAGAGGGATCAAATCGGGAGATTAGCGCAAGACAGAGGTTGGTCTTTCTGTTCCTCTCTATCTATAATTCATAAAGGAAAAATGAAAGTAGCTTTTCTCTGTTTGTTTCTAAGGTAGCTGTCACACCTTAGTGGAATAGAGAAGTTCTATATAGACACTTTTCCCTGTAACAAAATGGCGACTCTCCTGGGGAGATAATTAGTTTGTTTGTTTATCATTCTTTGTTGTTTGTTTCATAAACTTACAAGTAGCATTCGAACTGCATTTGCCATAACAAATGCAAAGTAGATAACTGCTGCTTCAATCCATCCACTGGATCTGTTTATGATTTAAACAACTGATTCACAAACCATCTGATTGCCCTTGTGATAGCTCTTAGATCCTCCTTAGATCTACCCCTGATTGTTGCATTACTGATTGCTTTTTGCTCGGCCAAAACCCAAGAACTGAACTGCGAACTGTGACCCGGAACCCGAACAGAGTCTCGTTTCTGGCCCAGTGCAGGTATTGTTTAGAGATTCTGAATTTCAGTGCACTTCTCGAGTGGAAAACCTGCGCTGCATTTCAGATTCTCTGTGTTACAGGTGCGCTGATCAGACTAGCTCTGTGCAGTTGTGGCTTTTGTGGTTCATTCTTTCCAGTTCTATTCTTGAATTTTGCTGCCTGTGATCAGTATATGTCTGTTTGAAACCCCTTTTCCTTGCTGTTATTCCACCTCCTTTGTACGAAAGAACTGTAGATGTTTTTGTGTGTTTGTTGAGTCATCTACAGTTCTCCTTTGCAAAAGTAGCATAATCGTACTGTCGTCCTTTGATTTGAATCTGTCGCAAGTGTCGATTTCAATCGTAGGAAAGAGTTTGATTGCTGTTGATGGTCGATTATCGTGTTACTATTGCTTTTGGTCTGAATTTGTAATTTTCTAGTGTCAAGAACAAGTATTCATTTCAAAATCGTAAGGTGTTGTGATCGTCTCCATTTTTTGATTTCGAAAAGAAACTTGTTGATATTTGTCGCTTGAAAAGAAATTCAGATTTGTACATCAACTTTCTTTTTAGCATTCATACACTAAGAAAGTCGAAAACAAATACATGTGTGTGCATTTGCATATAGACATTCTGATTGGCTTGATTTAGGAAAGTGCATTTAGAGTGTGCTCTTTTCTCTTTGTGAAAAGATTCTGTCTTTCTTTTCCCTAGTAGCTAGGATTTTCATTGCATAAAGGAGATAAAGAGTTTGTTTATCATCTTAGATTGCATTTTAGGAATTACATCTACATCTCGTGGTGAACCCGAAAGGCAAACTTCATAAACAAGATCAACTTAAAATAAATTCAATGAATCTAACAACGCTTTGGAACTTAATGCACAAAATTTAGAAGTCTAGGCTAGAGACGTATTCCGGCATCTTAAAGCCTGGTAACTGTTGCTCTCACCGATGGTTGGGTGATTCCTCCACTTTGAGACAATAAGTGCCAGTACGGAATTGTGCTCCCACGTATTGTCGAGTATATTTTGGGAGACCCCAATAGGCTTAATCCTTTATCCATAGGAAGCTGTGTCTGTCGCCCTATTGATCGCAATGCATTGAACACAGCATTCGGGAAGATTGACTATCGTACCGTAAAAATTATTCTGTAGTTTTGCGATTGGTTTGGTAATCCCTCTACCTAGATTTCCAGAGCAGTCCCTTTCGTTCCTTTTCAGACTCCTTAACGGAAAAGGTCCATCTGAGCACTTGCCACTTCAGGCTCATTAAAAATCGAAGGCGACTAGAGTCATCTTTTTGTTTTTTCTCGACTCTTAAAAATTGAAAAAACAAGTTGTGTCAAAGCGTCTAAAATTTATTTTAAATGGAATAATCATCACCTTTCCCTCATTGGTCTTCGAAGTTAGTCTCCCTTCATCGCAAGTTCTTGTAGAATCGCTAGGTAATCTTTTGGATAGACTACAAATGTCTGAACAACCGTTAACGTCTAGGACTATGTCATCTGACACAGCGACGGCAGAACTCCCTGCTATCACTCCAACAATGTTCGCTGGTATACCATCTGTCCCGACTAGCTCTCAACTGCTAGAAGGAGCCCACTCAGGGGCCATTTCGACAGTATGGTCTGTTCCTGTTTGTTCATCCGGAATAATATCCGGAAACTCATATGTTGAGTCTCAACAAATTGACCCATCTGGAGGTCAATTTGGGCAGTCCGGCCCCCAAGGGCAAACCATTCCCTTGAGTTCTGGATTACCACCGTATGGGGGGCAGTATACCCTTTGATTATCCCCTCCGGGAGGATATCCATACAGGAGTTCACAACAACATTAAGGTTATACTGGAATTACCTCAAGCAGTTGGGTACCTATACTACCTCAATAACCAAGAGTTGTATACTCGATGCAACAATGCTTACCTATGTCAAATATACCAACTACGCCAGCTATTGTGACGGTGTCGCAAGTTCAAGCGCTGCTTGTTGTATGCCAACCTCAGGTTTCTCAGGTTGTAATGCAACAACCCCTTGACCCTGCGACTCAACCACAATCGCCGACTGGTGGAATGACGCAGGTTCAGACGGGTACAATTACCCCTCATCTTGGTCAAACTGTTAGTATCGATCAACAGAACATGGCTTCACAGCCATGGTTAGTACAATACCAACAACCGCAATTCCAACAAGTATACCAAGGTTCTGAGCAACAAATCTTTGCAAATAGTGGACAGTCGTATATTCAAAATGGTCAAAATCAACCATTTTACAATGGTCATGCCCACCAACCTTACCAAAGTTACCAGCATCAAATGCATTATGCCGGTATGCAAAGACCAACTGCTCAGGCAATCCCATCTTATCCTGGGTATGCTTCACCTAACCTGAATCAACAGTTACCCTTTGTGGCAACTTTAGAGTTATTTGATTTAAATCGGTTAACAAACGATCCAATCGCTTACGCCCCTTGGTGGCCAGCGATTCTGCATAAACTTCCATCAGATATTCCTAAATTTAATGGGAATCCGGGTGAAGATCCATCGAATCATGTGATGACCTTTCATCTATGGTGTTCATCAAACACCCTAAATGATGATTCGATAAGACTTCACCTCTTTCAGAGGACGTTAACGGGTCCAGCGGCAAAATGGTACATCGAATTACCGAGAGCTCCGTTCGACAACTTCAGTACCCTAGCCACAACCTTTTTAACTCATTTTCAGTTACCAATAAGGTATGAAATGGGAACAGAACTTCTTATCAATTTCAAACAGACAACGGCCACTCACATATCTGATCATATACATGAGTGGCGACGTCGTCGTAGAATGGTAAAAACGTATCTCCCCGATCAGCTCCTAGCTGAATGGTTTATCAAGTCATTACTACCTTCCATCACGGAAGATGTGGCAAAGGGGGGAGTTGTAACAGAGGAGCAAGTTATTTCTCGTGCACAATATTTGGACTTGATTTACACTTAGTCTAGCATGCTCTACGATAAAAACCTTCTGCAAACCCTTCTGGGCAAAGGAAACCCCCTGCGGGGTGTCATATATGCGATGAGGATCATTGGACGAGAGATTGTCCACATAAAGCCGAAGTTAAGAAACTCTTTAAGAGTTCAAAAACCTCAGCAGTATTGACTGATCCATTTCCAAACCCAGGAACCAAACTGGTTGCTAATCAAAATGCTTCCCGATCCCAAGTGCTTATGTTGTTTATCTCAAAGCAGCAAAATGATGCTTTGACAAGGAATAAAGATTACAGGAATCCACGGCTATCGAATAACAAGGCTAATGAACAACCTAGTAGTTCGACAACAACTTTGACCGAAGTTGTGCCACCCATCATTCCTGAACCAATGATAAAGTCACCAAAGGGAGTAGTACACAAATTGACATTTAATCCTCGTGAAAAAGTAGCACATAATTATAATATAATAGAGGACCTAGCCCAATCGCCATCTGCTATGTCGACACTTGAGGTACCGCAAAATTGCCCCTCCCAAAAGCAAGCTTTATTATCAGCAATAGGTGGAATTGGCCCAATGGATTCCAATCTTGTGGACTGTTATAGACATTTTTGGGCCCTACAACCCCAAGCATGAAATGTCCATAAACCAAGGGCTCCTAGTCCCTAAAAGTGTTGTTCTAACCCCTAAAGGAACAAGGTCAACAGATTACAACTTCTCCCAGAAGTTCTCCATGAGAAACTGCTCAGAATTGGTCAAAGTAGGATCATTGCAGCTGCTCCACTGGCTAAGTGCGTTGCATCTCACCCAAATACACTGTGAGGGTGTGTTTCATTTCAAAAGTCCCTTCTGTGGGGTGCGATGGGCGAGAAATGACAAATGGCAGTGTCATTTCGCGAGGTGGAGAGGCAATGGAAGCTTCCAGAATCTTCTCCTGTGACACTTGCCTCACTGAATTCGACCAAGGATGAGTAAGAGGCCATCAGTCTCCAAGTGGAAGCAAGAACTATCAGAGAGGAGACACTAATCAAATCACAAGCTGACTCATTCCCCTTATAGATATCTATATATGGATCCCTCATCCCAGAGATCCAGAGGCTGGAATTTTGCATATTGTAAGGAATTGCTGTTGGTTTCTTGAGACAAACATCAGATTGTTGGGCGATCTAAGCTTTGTTTGAGGTGAAGAGGGGCTTCTTTGCTGGGAGGTTGATGCTGGGTCAGAACAACTGGTTGTAACTCCTCTTGGCTCTTTTCTTGTTTATCAATAAAAGCTATTTGAGTTTTCCTCCATGCTTTTGTGTCATTGATGCTTGTTAAATTTGTATGGTCAATTTACATCTGATCCTAGATTGTTTATGATTATAGATCCATGTCTTTGTATAGTGCTATGCTTCTGTGATCTTACAGGTACTTTGTGAAGCTGGGCGTGCAAGGGAGCAGGTAGCTGGGGACTATCAAAGAAGAGAGGGATCAAATCGGGAGATTAGCGCAAGATAGAGGTTTGTCTTTCTGTTCCTCTCTATCTATAATTCATAAAGGAAAAATGAAAGTAGCTTTTCTCTGTTTGTTTCTAAGGCAGCTGTCACACCTTAGTGGGATAGAGAAGTTCTATATAGACACTTTTCCTTGTAACAAAATGGCGACCCCGCTGGGGAAATAATTAGTTTGTTTGTTTATCATTCTTTGTTGTTTGTTTCATAAACTTACAAGTAGCATTCGAACTGCATTTGCCATAACAAATGCAAAGTAGATAACTGCTGCTTCAATCCATCCACTGGATCTATTTATGATTTAAACAACTGATTCACAAACCATCTGATTGCCCTTGTGATAGCTCTTAGATCCTCCTTAGATCTACCCCTGATTGTTGCATTACTGATTGCTTTTTGCTCGGCCAAAACCCAAGAACTGAACTGCGAACTGTGACCCGGAACCCGAACAGAGTCTCGTTTCTGGCCCAGTGCAGGTACTGTTTAGAGATTTTGAATTTCAGCGCACTTCCCGAGTGGACAACCTGCACTGCATTTCAGATTCTCTGTGTTACAGGTGCGCTGATCAGACTAGCTTTGTGCAGTTGTGGCTTTTGTGGTTCATTCTTTCCAGTTCTATTCTTGAATTTTGCTGCCTGTGATCAGTATATGTCTGTTTGAAACCCCTTTTCCTTGCTGTTATTCCACCTCCTTTGTACGAAAGAACTGTAGATGTTTTTGTGTGTTTGTTGAGTCATCTACAGTTCTCCTTTGCAAAAGTAGCGTAATCGTACTGTCGTCCTTTGATTTGAATCTGTCGCAAGTGTCGATTTAAATCGTAGGAAAGAGTTTGATTGCTGTTGATGGTCGATTATCCTGTTACTATTGCTTTTGGTCTGAATTTGTAATTTTCTAGTGTCAAGAACAAGTATTCATTTCAAAATCGTAAGGTGTTGTGATCGTCTCCATTTTTTGATTTCGAAAAGAAACTTGTTGACGTTTGTCGCTTGAAAAGAAATTCAGATTTGTACATCAACTTTCTTTTTAGCATTCATACACTAAGAAAGTCGAAAACAAATACATGCATGTGCATTTGCATATAGACAGTCTGATTGGCTTGATTTAGGAAAGTGCATTTAGAGTGTGCTCTTTTCTCTTTGTGAAAAGATTCTGTCTTTCTTTTCCCTAGTAGCTAGGATTTTCATTGCATAAAGGAGATAAAAAGTTTGTTTATCATCTTAGATTGCATTTTAGGAATTACATCTACATCTCGTGGTGAACCCGAAAGGAAAACTTCATAAACAAGATGAACTTAAAATAAATTCAATGAATCTAACAATGCTTTGGAACTTAACGCACAACATTTAGAAGTCTAGGCTAGAGACGTATTCCGGCATCGTAAAGCCTGGTAACTGTTTCTCTCACTGATGGTTGGGTGATTCCTCCACTTTGAGACGATAAGTGACAGTACGGACTTGTGCTCCCACGTACCGTCGAGTATATTTTGGGAGACCCCAATAGGCTTAATCCTTTATCCATAGGAAGCCATGTCTGCCGCCCTATCCATTGCAATGCACTGAACACAGCATTCGGGAAGATTGACTGCCGTACTGTAAAAAGTATTCTGCAGTTTTGCAATTGGTTTGGTAATCCCTCTACCTACATTTCTAGAGCAGTCCCTTTCGTTCCTTTTCAGACTCCTTAATGAAAAAGGTCCATCTGAGCACTTGTCACTTCAGGCTCATTAAAAATCGAAGGAGACTAGAGTCATCTTTTGTTTTTTCTCGACTCTTTAAAATTGAAAAAACAAGTTGTGTCAAAGCGTCTAAAAATTATTTTAAACGGAATATTCATTACCCTTTCCTACGTTAATCTTGGGTTGAGAAAATGGAATCCACCAACCAAGGAATTCCCCTTGGAGGAAATCCTAGTCCCTTCTCCTCTTGGGGAGATGTTGGTGCACCCCACATGGCCACATTGTCGCTTCCAGGACTGACAATTGGTTTTCCTCTATGGCTCTTCTCGACCTTTGTCGTTCAGAACACCACTATTCCTGAACAATCGAATCAGCAACTAGACGAGTCCAGAGTTACCCACCAACCTTCTACTTCCTCTAATTCTTCCTCTCCTCCTTCCTCTTCGCTTGATGGGGCTGGTAAAGCCAAAAGTCAAGTACCTAAGGAGAAGAAGGAAAAGAAGAAGAAAGAGAAGAAGAAGAAGGAACCAAAAGCGAATGGGGGCAAACGAGTGTTGTCTAGCGAAAATCCACACACTACACCGACCAGGCCTAAATCGCCATGTGTCATTTGCAAAGGAGACCACTATCACAGATATTGTCCTTGCATCCCTCGGATCTTAAGGGACTGGTCTCCTCATTTGCACAACCCGGTGTCGTCAACCTCTGATGATCATGTTGAAAACACACCGTCAACTAGTGAAAGTGAAGCCCCAAGACAAAAAGGAAAATATAGATTTCCTTGTAAACTGTGCGAAGGTGATCATGTCATCCACCGTTGTCCCTTCTTAGACGAAGCTAAAAGAGTTTTGGACGATCGTCCGGTTTCACCGTTACGACTTCCTCCTGGATATAAAAAACTCTTGCAGAGTCTGTCACTAGTTGAAAATCTAGCTAACCCGCTCAAGTGGTCAGCCGAAGCATCTATCATTGAAGATAAACCATCTGAACCCATACCAGTGAAAAGTCAAAAGGTCGAGGCGGCAGTTGACCTGGTCTTGCCTTTAGAGGTTCCATCTTCAGATGATACAGTCATGGAAGAGAACAAGGATGACACCGTCCAAATTCTTTTCATAAGCACAGACTCCAACGAACATGGGGGCAATTTACCCGTTCCTTTACCGCAGGAAGGAAGTTCGTCAGAGTCATACCCAGCCGTCTATTCGGTCCCACCTCCAAGCAACCTAGTTGTTTCCTTCGACTGGAATCAACTAGGCAGACCCTGTTTACCAACTAGTATACCATTCCGAATCATTGTTCAAATATATAGAATGGTTATGGCTGGTACCATCATAGATGAGGGGGCTTCTGTGAGTATCCTTTCCTCAACTTCTTGGAAAGCGCTTGGTTCGACATCGCTTTTGCCTGAGATGAGAAATCTAACAGGTTTTGATAAAGGAACCAGTCGGCCGTTAGGGATCCTTCCCAATGTGCCCATAACATTGAGAGACAAAACCGTTCACATGAACATGATGGTAGTTCAAGGACCCCTGGATTACAATCTACTCCTTGGACGAGACTATATTTATTGCATTTGTCTCCTCACTCTTTAGAGTAATGTGTTTTCCGCACGAAGGAAGAGTGGTCAAGCTCGTAGACCAGCTTTCATTTCCCGGATCATACAGAGCAAATAGTCATATACCATCCCTAAATGGTCTTTTCACGCAAGAAATGTCTCAATCTCCAGTCCGTCCACCCATTGAGCATGAGTGATTCAGGGGGACATGACTGAAACCCAGGGGGCATGCACCCTGGTCTACTTCAGCAGGAAAACTTCGGGTATAGGGTAGGTTTCCGCGAGAGGATATGACTAGTCTGTACTCTCGTCCATGATTGGGAGAGGGGGTTATTCTAGAACAAGATTCTCTTGTCAAAGTTATGTGAGTGGAGTAGCCTCCTTCACTCACCTTTGTTTATCTCGGTATACATCGCCGAAGAAGTGTTTTGTTTGGGCTGTGAATAGAACAATCTTTGGGTAACCTGTAAGAGATAGGCCTCTCTCGGTAAAACAAATGTTTTAACGGACTAAAGAAGGGGTAACCTTGAAACTCTGTTTTATACCTGGGGGCATGCAAACCTTTTGGAGTGCAAGAAAAGAGCGATCATTTATCTGTTTTTTGGATTGGTCGTTTCCTAACTTACATAAAGAAAGGATGTGGGGCAAAACTATAAAAATTGCCGTTTTATATGAGACATTCTTATCACACGACTGGATTAATCGAGCAGTTTTAGCACATAGTTCAAGCTCGTTAAAAAATAAACATAAGACATGAGCAAATGTTTCCCCCACGTTTAAGCTCGTTAAAAAATGAACTATTCTCCGGTAAATAACCATCGTGAATGTAGTACTTCGGCCATTAAAGCCTTGGTCATGTTTGCACCGTCACCTCCACTTTTTCATTGGCCGATCATTCACCTCCATTTGATTGTTTACCCATTTTGAGGAACAGCTACGAAGAGTGATTTCACTAGCCATCCTTGTGACACTGCCGTGATTGGAAAATTCCAAACCTTACCTGGAATTAGCTGCTACCCATTTTATCACTCGTTCCTCAAAAGACGAGTCTCATTTAAGCTCTTTTCAACTGACTCGTAAAATATGAAAAGATTGCCGAGCCATTGGCCTCTCCAGCTCGTTAAAGGGACAGGAAGTGCTATCCCTCCTCTAGATTTTAATATTTTTGGACCTGAGGGATTATTACACAAAAAGATCGAGCGCTTGTTTTGTTCGGCTCGTTAAAAGTATCGAAAATTCATCCCTTCTGTATTATTTTATACTTTTTCGGACTTAAGGGATTAGATGACGAAAAAGGAATTTTGGAGTTACCTTTACGTTCCCTTTCAGACTCTCTAAAATTGAAAAGGACCGAGTTATCTTTGTCGTTAAACTCGTTAAAAGTGTAATAGCAACAAACTTGTCTATAGACGAGAACGAGTTTCACTATCGCTAGGCTCGTTAAAACATAGCGATGGGTTTGCCCGAAGGGAAAATTATAGAACAAGCATATGTTATCCTCCTCAAGCTTGACAAAAATAAAGAGGTACTGGTCAGCAATGACTCGGGAAAATTGGGAAGAAAACTTGAAGAAACTTTGTTGGTAGCAAGTCGCTCTTGAACATGACACTTCCACTCCATGTCCGAGTCGGGTTGGGTTGTTTCATTCACTAGTCACATCACCATGGTCACGCCATACCATCCACATTTGGGGTTAATGCTACCAATCCATCACATCAGTGTCGCCGATATGTTCAAGAGAAGTCATTTAGAGAATTCACCTGTGTCTCACCCACTACCATACATTATTCTCCATTCTTTCATGACCCTCTCCCTGAACCTTATATCACCAGATCGTTTTCACCTCCATTAAAATCATTTGCTTTGTTCCGTGTCATTGATGTGGGATTCATTAAGGCCCTCCTGTGACGGATCACTTCTTGTCGACATCAACTCATTATCCAAGAAGTTGATCTAGGAACACCCCATTCAGTACTTTGAAGCTTGCATACCTCAATGGCAAGTTTCTCACTTCCGGCGACAGGTTTACATCAATGGCCTTCGACCGAAAGATTTTGCGTGGTGTTCGACGTCAAGTCCTTTATTCACACCACGTGAATTGTACTGCAGTACCTTGAGGGTCATTATCATTATCGGTGATTCCTCTCACGCTTGTTAACAGTTTACATCATTGACTGGTAATCAAGCGATGTCTTTCCGTGTTCGACTTCAGAACATTTCTCACATGGATTGACTTGTACTTTGAGTGAAGATCAGACGAGATTGAAGACCCCGGATCTAGTTTCATCCATCCGGGCTGTGATATATATTCAGGGAAATAAATACATTAAATGTACATCATTGTTGCACAGATAATTATCCACTCAAAAGGATGATGGCTCTATCAGAATCATCAGTCTACACTCAGACGATTGTCTGTCCTATGTACATGAAAATGAATTTATAAAGCTGAGCATGGGAATGCTCGCCTCAGCTAGATCATGAAAATATTATGAAGATAATGTATTGTATTGTATCTTATTACAGGTCTCCTCTCAGCATTGAAAGAACTTCGGATCCTCATAATAAAGCGTTTCACCCGACATCAAAAGATTAACGACCTCATACTTTAGGGGGCAACTGTTATAGACATTTTTGGGCCCTACAACCCCAAGCATGAAATGTCCATAAACCAAGGGCTCCTAAGTCCCTAAAAGTGTTGTTCTAACCCCTAAAGGAACCAGGTCAACAGATTACAGCTTCTCCCAGAAGTTCTCCATGCAAAACTGCTCAGAATTGGTCAAAGCAGGATCATTGCAGCTGCTCCACTTGCTAAGTGCGTTGCATCTCACCCAAATACACTGTGAGGGTGCGTTGCATTTCAAAAATCCCTTCTGTGGGGTGCGATGGGCGAGAAATGACAAATGGCAGTGTCATTCCGCGAGGTGGAGAGGCAATGGAAGCTTCCAGAATCTTCTCCTGTGACACTTGCCTCACTGAATTCGACCAAGAATGAGCAAGAGGCCATCCGTCTCCAAGTGGAAGCAAGAACTATCAGAGATAAGACACTAATCAAATCACAAGCTGACTCATTCCCCTTACAAATATCTATATATGGATCCCTCATCCCAGAGATCCAGAGGCTGGAATTTTGCATATTGTAAGGAATTGCTGTTGGTTTCTTGAGACAAACATCAGATTGTTGGGTGATCTAAGCTTTGTTTGAGGTGAAGAGGGGCTTCTTTGCTGGGAGGTTGATGCTGGGTCAGAACAACTGGTTGTAACTCCTCTTGGCTCTTTTCTTGTTTATCAATAAAAGCTATTTGAGTTTTCCTCCATGCTTTTGTGTCATTGATGCTTGTTAAATTTGTATGGTCAATTTACATCTGATCCTAGATTGTTTATGATTATAGATCCATGTCTTTGTATAGTGCTATGCTTCTGTGATCTTACGGGTACTTTGTGAAGCTGGGCATGCAAGGGAGCAGGTAGCTGGGGACTATCAAAGAAGAGAGGGATCAAATCGGGAGATTAGTGCAAGACAGAGGTTGGTCTTTCTGTTCCTCTCTATCTATAATTCATAAAGGAAAAACGAAAGTAGCTTTTCTCTGTTTGTTTCCAAGGCAGCTATCACACCTTAGTGAGATAGAGCAGTTCTATATAGACACTTTTCCCTGTAACAAAATATATGAGCCTCAGTTACCAGCTCAACTAGCTTTCCTTATTCAAGTGAAAGCCCTCAACAAAACTGTTCATCGAACAATTATTGATGAGGGGGCATCTACATGTATTATGTCGATGAGTTGCTGGAAAAATTTAGGCTCACCACCCTTGTCGAGATCGTCAACGACGTTAAAATCATTTGATGGACGATCATACACTCCATACAGGATTTTAAGTAACTTTCAAGTTGAACTGGGGGGCAAAACAGTAGAAATTGATGTTGAATTAATCGACGGAAATCTCGATTACAACATCCTACTAGGAAGACCATGGATATATGCTATCATTGCTGTTGTGTCGACCTATTTAAGGAAGATTGCATTTCCCTTTCAAGGAGGAATTACAATCATCGACCAACAAACATTTCTCCCCAACAGTTCACAAGTTACGGGAAGCATTCCAATGATCCATGGAAGCAATCATTCGCTTCAAAATATCGGAATAGGCCTCCTAAAAGACCCTGCCTTAATGGGTACTTTTGCCCTACCGCCTCAAAGTAATCTGGTGGAAGTGGCCACAGTGGAAACCTACAATATGAAATCTTCTATATCTAATGGATTCAGAAGATTTCTAAACGTTTTGTCAGCATGGATCATCGTCGTTTTAGAAATATTGTAGCAATCAATTTTCTTGGCCTGGGGGTCAAACCCAAATCAATGCTCATCAAGTGTTTGGATAGATAGGTCTAAGGAATATGGCACCTATTCAGATCCTTGGTCACATGTACATTCTACAGACGAAGGAATCATTCAATCAATGATAATAGGAGAGCCAACATGGGAAGATTACCACCATCACTCCCATCTTCCGAGTTACCACAAAGATTATTCCAGCAACCTTAATCATCCATCAGTTTTTTGATTTTCTATCAAATACTGTAAATACGGTGGATTTCGAGGATGGTTCTTATCTTGTGTCGACCTCATTAAAAAATGAAAGAAGGAGTCATGAGGATAGTTCTTTGACTGTGTCAACCTCATTAAAAAATGAAACAACTCCCTTTCCAAATCGAGCCTTTGATTACGATCTCGTAGAATCAAAGTCGAGTCTTTCGAAGATCTCGAAGGTAAACCTTCATTCCAACCACCGGGTTGAATGCAATGAAGCTTAGGGGGCATGCACCTCGATTTGCGTTATTATGCTGGGGGCATGCAAACTTATCACGAGCAGTGTTACTGCAGGGTTCAAGCTCATTAAAAAATAAACCCACCAAGAGTAGTGTTACTGCAGGGTTCAAGCTCGTTAAAAAATAAACCCGCATCAAGCATTTTTTAGCACATAGTTCAAGCTCGTTAAAAAATAAACATAAGACATGAGCAAATGTTTCCCCCGCGTTTAAGCTCGTTAAAAAATGAACTATTCCCCGGTAAATAACCATCGTGAATGTAGTACTTCAGCCATTAAAGCCTTGGTCGTGTTTGCACCGTCACCTCCACTTTTTCATTGGCCGATCATTCACCTCCATTTGATTGTTTACCCATTTTGAGGAACAGCTGCGAAGAGTGATTTCACTAGCCATCCTTGTGACACTGCCGTGATTGGAAAATTCCAAACCTTACCTGGAATCAGTTGCTACCCATTTTATCACTCGTTCCTCAAAAGACGAGTCTCTTTTAAGCTCTATTCAACTGACTCGTAAAATATGAAAAATTGCTGAGCCATTGGCCTCTCCAGCTCGTTAAAGGGACCGGAAGTGCTATCCATCCTCTAAATTTTAATCTTTTTGGACCTGAGGGATTATTGCACAAAAAGATCGAGCACTTGTTTTGTTTGGCTCGTTAAAAGTATCGAAAATTCATCCCTTCTGTATTGTTTTATACTTTTTCGGACTTAAGGGATTAGATGATGAAAAAGGAATTTTGGAGTTACCTTTACGTTCCTTTTCAGACTCTCTAAAAGTGAAAAGGACCGAGTTATCTTTGTTGTTAAACTCATTAAAAGTATAATACCGACAAACTTGTCTATAGACGAGAACGAGTTTCACTATCGCTAGACCCGTTAAAACATAGCGATGGGTTTGCCCGAAGGGAAAATTATAGAACAAGCATATGTTATCCTCCTCAAGCTTGACAAAAATAAAGAGGTACTGGTCAGCAATGACTGGGGAAAATTGGGAAGAAAACTTGAAGAAACTTTGTTGGTAGCAAGTCGCTCTTGAACATGACACTTCCACTCCGTGTCCGAGTCGGGTTGGGTTGTTTCATTCACCGGTCACATCACCATGGTCACGCCATACCATCCACATTTGGGGTTAATGCTACCAATCCATAACATCAGTGTCGCCGATATGTTCAAGTGAAGTCATTCAGAGAATTCACCTGTGTCTCACCCACTACCATACATTATACTCCATTCTTTCATGACTGCCTCCCTGAACCTTATATCACCAAATCGTTTTCACCTCCATTAAAATCATTTGCTCCGTTCCATGTCATTGATGTGGGATTCATTAAGGCCCTCCTGTGACGGATCACTTCTTGTCGACATCAGCTCATTATCCAAGAAGTTGATCTAGGAACACCCCATTCAGTACTTTGAAGCTTGCATACCTCAATGTCAAGTTTCTCACTTCCGGCGACAGGTTTACATCAATGGCCTTTGACCGAATGATTTTGCGTGGTGTTCGACGCCAAGTCCTTTATTCACACCATGTAAATTGTACTGCAGTACCTTGAAGGTCATTATCATTATCGGTGATTCCTCTCGCGCTTGTTAACAGTTTACATCATTGACTGGTAATCAAGCGATGTCTTTCCATGTTCGACTTCAGAACATTTCTCACATGGATCGACTTGTACTTTGAGTGAATATCGGACGAGATTGAAGACCCCGGATCTAGTTTCATCCATCTGGGCTGCGATATATATTCAGGGAAATAAAGACATTAAATGTACATCATTGCTGCACAGATAATCATCCACTCAAAAGGATGATGGCTCTATCAGAATCATCAGTCTACACTCAGACGATTGTCTGTCCTATGTACATGAAAATGAATTTATAAAGCTGAGCATGGGAATGCCCGCCTCAGCTAGATCATGAAAATAGTATGAAGATAATGTACTGTATTGTATCTTATTACAGGTCTCCTCCTAGCATTGAAAGAACTTCGGGTCCTCATAATAAAGCATTTCACCCGACATCAAAAGATTAACGGCCTCATGCTTTAGGGGGCAACTGTTATAGACATTTTTGGGCCCTACAAACCCAAGCATGAAATGTCCATAAACCAAGGGCTCCTAAGTCCCTAAAAGTGTTGTTCTAACCCCTAAAGGAACAAGTTCAACAGATTACAGCTTCTCCCAGAAGTTCTCCATGAGAAACTGCTCAGAATTGATCAAAACAGGATCATTGCAGCTGCTCCACTAGCTAGGTGCGTTGCATCTCACCCAAATACACTGTGAGGGTGCGTTCCATTTCAAAAGTCCCTTCTGTGGGGTGTGATGGGTGAGAAATGACAAATGGCAGTGTCATTCCGCGAGGTGGAGAGGAAATGGAAGCTTCCAAAATCTTCTCCTGTGACACTTGCCTCACTGAATTCGACCAAGGATGAGTAAGAGGCCATCAGTCTCCAAGCGGAAGCAAGAACTATCAGAGAGAAGTCACTAATCAAATCACAAGCTGACTCATCCCCCTTACAGATATCTATATATGGATCCCTCATCCCAGAGATCCAGAGGCTGGAATTTTGCATATTGTAAGGAATTGTTGTTGGTTTCTTGAGACAAACATCAGATTGTTGGGTGATCTAGGCTTTGTTTGAGGTGAAGAGGGGCTTCTTTGTTGGGAGGTTGATGCTGGGTTAGAACAACTGGTTGTAACTCCTCTTGGCTCTTTTCTTGTTTATCAATAAAAGCTATTTGAGTTTTCCTCCATGCTTTTGTGTCATTGATGCTTATTACATTTGTATGGTCAATTTACATCTGATCCTAGATTGTTTATGATTATAGATCCATGTCTTTGTATAGTGCTATGCTTCTGTGATCTTATAGGTACTTTGTGAAGCTGGGCGTGCAAGGGAGCAGGTAGCTGGGGACTATCAAAGAAGAGAGGGATCAAATCGGGAGATTAGCGCAAGACAGAGGTTGGTCTTTCTGTTCCTCTCTATCTATAATTTATAAAGGAAAAGTAGCTTTTCTCTGTTTGTTTCTAAGGCAGCTGTCACACCTTAGTGGGATAGAGCAGTTCTATATAGACACTTTTCCCTGTAACAGTTGGGCAACCAACTTACCAGGGTCACAACTTGGTCATATTATCTCTGTTTGACGCGTATGATACCTTGTTGGAAAGACATCTCCAAGGACTACAATTGTTGATTCAATTTCCCATAAAATAATTAGAGGAATTTTTCCAAAAAAACATCGTTTAGGGCCTCAAATGGCTTCAGAATTTTAGGGCCCAAAAAAAAGCCAAAAATAGTAAACTGTGCTACAATTAAGGAAACTAGAAAGAAAAAAAAGGAACAATGGTGAGGGTTCAAGTGGAATAGGTGGGTGGCAACCAAAGTCCACCTAGATCAGTCCTCCCCCTAGGAAGCAATGGTCTCCATTGCATTGAGTTCCTCCATGAGATGAGGAAACTTCCGTTGAACTTGGTCCCTCATGAGCCATTTGCCTTGATGTAAAAGTTGGCTAGATTTGACAACTCGATATAGCTAGATATTCTGGTGGTGAGTATTCTTGATCTATGTGTCCAAGAGTTGATTAGTTGAAGCTTGTTCCATGCAGTCTGGATTTAAATCTATTGGTGTGAGTCATTTTGCAATGTTAGATGTGTCCAAAAAGTATGGTCGAAGGCGATCCACATTGAACACTGGGTGCAAGCAAAGGAATGGGGGAATGCTGAGCTCAAAAGAATTATCTTCCACAACCTTAGTGATGGTGTATGGTCCATATAGAAGAGGGTGAATATTGTAGTGGGGCCTAGCAAGGCGCTATTTCTGCAAATGTAGCCAAACTTGTCACCCCCTGGAACTTGTGTGGCACCCAATGCTGATCATGGCGCTGCTTGTACTTAGCATTGGCTTTTTCCAATATGTCATGGAACTATTGGAAGATGTGTTGAATGTGCTCAATGAAGCTATTTGCCTTGTCAGCTTCGGTTTGGACATGAGTCGAATCTACCTGAGTCGCTGCAAATGGTATGGCCACATCAATGGGACATAGTGGTTGGAATCCAAATCCCACCTAGAAATGGTTGTGGCCAGTCGAGTTGTGGAGAGCCCAGTTATAGCTGTGCTAGATATAGGGGAGGCTCTCATCCCATGTGCGCGGATTCTTTAAGGTGTACATGCGCAGAATGTGTACGATCATCCTGTTGACAACCTCTGTCTGGCCATCCATTTGGGGATGGAAAGTTGTGGACTTAGTGAGCTTGGTGTCCAACATCAACTAGAGATTGGACCAAAATGTACTGAGGAACCTACTATCCTGATCTGAGATGATAGACTATGGGATCCCAAAGTGTACCCACACTCGTTCAAAGAAGAGTTTAGTAGTGTCTTCTGCTGTGATATTCTTCTTGTAGGCTGTTGTTGAGCCTCAGACCTGCACTTCTTTACACATCCTCTCAGCCTCCTTTTCCTATTCATTTCCTTCTTTTGTCACTCATTCCCTCCATCAAATTGCTCAAATCATTGTATTTTAGGAATTTTTACATGGTTTGCTAGTTATGCTAATGACTTGTTGTTGGTTTAGAATTTTGGTTCAAAGAGCTGTGTTTCCGCAGCTCACACAGGGTTTTCGCAGCTCACACAGGGTTTCCGCAGCCAACCCCGGATTCCGCAGCTGTTTTCTTAAACGGTATGTTCCAGGTGTCCTCCAGGAAGAAGAGCCACATGGGCAAGTTCGTGGAACCAAGGACATGGTGTGTGTCCCTCCAGCTCACCCAAACTGGTCATAAAAACCCGTAGTCAACGCAGAGGCAAATCCGGTCAACCAGAGGTCATTGGCGGTGGCACGGCTCTGCGTGTTCTGTTTTGGAGCACGTGAAGAACAGGTGGCACCTTCCTCAGCCACGAAGACAGTGGGAGACATGAATCCAACAGCGGATTGAATGCGCACAACGACCGTTGCCTAAATCCGAGGACACAGCGAGATTACTTGTTTTGACACAGCTGTTTGAATAGCTGAAGTTTCGTTAAAGTAGTTGGATTTCCTCAGTATAAATAAAGCGTCTTTGAACGCTAGATAGTTAGTTGTTTTGTACTCGTTTTGAGCTCCCCACTGTATTTTCAAACTTGCAAATTAATACATGAGAAGACTGTTCTGTTTCTAAGCGTGTAACTGCTCTTTGGATTCACTGAAGTGGGCAGAGGGCCCCTGTTTACTACAGCCACTGTACAGTAGTTTAATTCCTTGCATTTCGTTTTCTGATTTAATGTATAATAGTTGTATATATGTCTTTTCATTTGCTGCAATGTTATTTATTTTCAAACATGTATAATAGTTGTACATAAACTTTGAATTCTGCTGATTTACATTTCTGCACTTTTGTCCATGACTGATTAGTGTGTATTGCAGGTTTCTTAGGCGAGCCTGGGATAGTTTTCTTGCTTTTCTTTTTACAACTAGTGGCATGTGTGATCATCTTGTCTAGGCTGCTGATCTTTACTTTTCTGCAGTTTTTTTCTCATTAGTTTTATTTATTTAACTTGCACTTTACTTTCTGCTCAGTAGTTATCAAGTTGTTCATCCATTGATGGTTCTTTTTCTATAATCAACTAACTCTATTGGAGCCAAAATATCATTTAGTGCAGCTTGATTTATTTTGCTTTTAGACTCACATTGCTGACCTGTTCATAACTATTCTCACATCATTAAGAAGAGGTTAAATAGTGTGATTTGTCTCACTTAGATTTCACATTGATTAGATTTTGTAAAGTAGTGTAAAGTAGTTGTTCTTGTTTTAATTGAGTTAATATAGACTTCATTTTCATTTTCATCAACAACGGAGATACTGGGCCGATGCCATTAGTCCTTTAATTGATTTTGAGCTTTGATTTTATTTCAGTTATTGTTCAAGCTTTCTTTTAGAATACTCTTTAAGTTTCAAGAAATTACTTAGAAATCATCACAATCACACACATTCACTCACTTCATTACATCTCCGTCACATTACATTAGGAAAAATACAATAAAAAACAAACTAAAAAGATAAAAACGACAAAAGACTTAGAAAAGGTTATCTAAGTACATATAGTACACCTCACTTCATCAGCTTACGAGCCCCGGGTTGACAATTAAAAGTAGCAGTTTAGACAACACTAAATTGACCAAACATTTTAGCGTCGTTGCCGGGGAAGTGAAAATTAGGTAGCCAACTCATAAAAAAAAACAAGAAAAATTTCAAGGAAGGAAAATTAATAACCTCTCAAAGTATGCTCTCCTCTTGCACCTAGAGTGATCTGGAGGATCAGAAAAGAGAAAGTTATTGGTTTAATAGTTTCTTGAGTATGCTCTCTTCTTGCACCTAGAGTGACCTGGAAGATCAGAAAGAGAATTATTACCCTGGCTTGAAGGAAAATAAAAAAATGACATGCATAGAGCAAGAGATTCTAGGGGAAGGTTTTTAGCTAGAGCCAAGAGTTCGATTTTTACAAGTCCATCTACTTCAAGGAATAGACAAGAGACACCTCCCTCATCTCCAACTGACACTCCTAGCCCTAGGATTCCTGGAATTCAAGAGGCAAGAATTGACTCTCCCACACCTTCTATTGAATTTGAACCAGAAAGAGATCCTTTCCTTCCTTCTACAGAAAGACAAATTATAATTGAAGAAGTAGAATCATCTGAAGAAGAGGGAGAAATTCCTTCTCATTCACCCTTTGTAGAAGAACCAGAAGACTCTGAAGTCTCTAGGGAAACTACTATGACAGAGGAAGGAGCTGGTAGAGGTAGAGGTAGAGGAGGAGGAGGAGGAAACAATGGAGGAGGTAGAGGTAACATTGGAGGAAATAGGGATGGAGATAACTCATTTGGGTTTCCTATAGTCGATGAGGACTCCCGAGCCACCATGAAAAACATCTCACCATCTGTCCTCCCAAACTTCCATGGGTTAAGGAATGAGGACCCTGAAACATTTCTATTTGAGTTTGAAGTCGTATGTCGAACTTATGATTATCTGGATGACTCTCAAAAACTCAAACTGTTTCCTTCAACATTGAAAGGACAAGCTTTGAAGTGGTTCATGGGATTACTCACTCAATCCATTAGGTCTTGGAATGATATGAAACAAACATTTTTGGATAGGTACCTGGACTATTGTATGCCCACCAATCACAAGGATGAGGTATTCAAAATGATGCAAAAAGAAGATGAAAATTTGGAGGATTTGCTTGAAAGATTTCAATACAACTTGAAAAGAGCAAAGATGAACAACTTAGATGAGGAGACCTTAAAAGCCCTTCTACTAAAAGCCATTAGAGATGAATGGATAGATATTCTGAACATGATGGGGAAAGGAGACATATCTCAACTTTCACTCAATGATATAGCAGAGCTATGTGTCCATCTCTCAAGGGGGAAATCAAAAACTCAAAAAGGGCCTAGAGATCCTTCTCTCATCAGAGCGAATAAATCTGCAACTGGATCAGTAAGTAGGGCTGAGATCGGCAATATGCTTGATGAATTCAAAACTGACATCTTAGGGAGTCTTAGTGAACAATTAGACACCCTTAAGATTCACAATAAACAGAAAGCAAAAGCTGAGGCTTTGGCCATCTTTTGCCCAAAATGTAGGAAGAAACATGCTCTAAGGGAATGTCCCTTGGATGCAAAAGTTGTAGAGACATGTGTAATTTGTTCAGAGAACCATGAGACCAAGGATTGTCCTTCAATTCCTAGGCTCAAAGCTGTCTTTCAAGAAGATCCAAATACACTCGAATCTCTTTGTTTTGTTGCAAGGAGACCTTGGCAGGGGCAACAAAATCAAGGGTTTGACAACTCTATGAATTTTCAACCCCCACCAAATTGGAATCCTTGGCAACAACCTTGGTCCCAACCTCAAAATCCTTTTCAATCATGGATACAAGGTATGCAAAATCCTTATGGGAGATTTTCTCAATTCTACCAATATCCTCCATCTTTTCAAAACCAACAAGCTCCACAACTTCCAAATCAAAATCCACAACTATCATTGCCATTTCCTCAACAACAACAACCTTCTCAACAGAATCAAAATTCTCAACTCTTGCTTCCATTCCAGCAGAAGTCAAATCAACTTCCTTCTCAGCCATTGCCAAACCCCAATAATAAAAATCCTCAAAATGCTTACATGTTGGAAGGTCAACCATTTCCTACCTACATGATTGTTCCTCTCAATGAAGTACAACCCAGATCAGATAGAGTTCTAGATAAACCTTCTATAAATGCTCAACAGCAAAGCATTTCTGAGAAAGAGTATCTTGAAGCCAATAAGGGTTCTGAAGCATCTCTTCAAAACCCAAACACTCAAAAAGAAAAAGAAAAAGAATCAACCCCCACAACTCCCATAGTTGAGCAACCTACATCTTTATCCACACCTCCTTTTCCTGAAAGATTACAAATTGACAAAGGAGTGGAAAAACAAATTTGGTTGCCTGACTATAATTTTCTAGATGAATTGAAGAATGTCTGTATCAAGATTCCCTTGTTACAAGCCATTAAAGAGATTCCTATTCTAGCAAAAACAATAAAGGAGTTGAGCCTTAAAAGACCAGGAAGGAAACCAAGAGATACCAGAAGGATCCACCTGGTAGGAAAAATTGCAGATATCATGATGGGAAAAATTACTATGCAGAAATATGTAGACCCTGGTAGTCCAATTGTCAAAACACATATCAATGGGGTAGAAATACCAAATACTTTGATTGATTTAGGGGCTGCTATCAACATTATGAGTAGACAGACTATGGAACAACTAAAACTTCCTAATCTTCTTTTTACACCCACCTTGTTGCAACTTGCAGATCGATCCATTATTAAACCAGATGGTGTATTAGAAGACATTCCAGTCTCCTTAGACTCTTGGGAATATCCAGTGGATTTCATGATTTTAACTCCCAACAGTAATCTAGGAGGACATCCTCTTATTTTAGGAAGACCTTGGCTAGCCACAGCTGATGCTTTCATAAGTTGTAGGTCTAGGGATATGTATATTTCTGATGGTAATTCGACAAAGAAATTCAATCTGTATCCTCCAGCAAAAGCAATCACAGAAATAGGAGATAATGAGTGGGTTGATGATGAAGATACTATACAACCTGTCTTTACCATTTCTGAGATTAGTGAAGATAGTCAAATTCTGAACACATTAGAAAATTTTGAACCATCTTCAGAATATGACTCCACACAATTTCAGTTGGATTCTGACATAGAGTGTCTATCATCTAGACAAATGTCTCTGTTCTCTATGGAAGAGTTTGGTAGTTCTGCCATTGAGATCTTTCCAGGAAAAACATTAAACATCAATAGAAACTTGGAAAAATCACAACAGGGGGAGCTAACCAAAATCTTGCAAAGACATTCTACTGCATTTGCATGGGAGTATACCGATATGAAAGGTATTGATCCTAAGACTTGCATTCATCACATCTACATTGAGGAAAACAGTAGACCAATCAGACAACCTCAAAGAAGGATGAATCCAAACCTTAGGGAGATAGTGAAAGAAGAGTTCCAAAAGTTACTTAATGTAAACTTCATTTACCCTATTTCAGATAGCCGGTGGGTTTCCCCTTTGGTTATAGTACCTAAAAAGAATGGTAAATAGAGGGTTTGCATTGATTACAGAGAATTGAACAAAGCAACCTTGAAGGATCACTTTCCTTTACCCTTTATTGATCAAGTATTAGATACTTTAGCAGGTAAAAAGTATTTCTCATTTCTGGATGGTTTTAGTGGTTACAATCAGATTCAAGTAGCACCTGAAGATCAGGACAAAACCACATTTACCTGTCCATGGGGGACTTTTGCTTACCGAGTACTTCCTTTTGGATTATGTAATGCACCGACAACATTTCAAAGGGCAGTACTAGGAATCTTTTCTGATCCAATTCATGATTGTGTAGAGGTCTATATGGATGATTTTACAGTTTATGATAACTCATTTGAAGAGGCATTAGAAAATTTGGAAAAAGTCCTTATAAGATGTAAAGAAACAAATCTTTCATTAAGTCATGAAAAATGTTTTATGATGTTTACTGAAGGGATTGTTTTAGGACATCATATTTCGGGAGATGGGATTAAGGTTGATAGATCAAAAGTTGAAGTCATCTCCAAATTACCTATTCCAAATTGTCAAAGGGATGTTAGAAGTTTTCTTGGGTTTACTGGGTATTATAGAAGATTTATTGAAAACTTCACTAAGATAGCATCTCCGCTCTTCAAATTACTTACAAAAGACTGTGAATTCAAATGGGATCCTGAATGCCAATCTGCATTTGAAGCTTTAAAAACAAGGATATCTGAAGCACCCATTCTGAGAGGGCCAAATTGGAAACTTCCTTTCCATATTTCTACAGATGCTTCAGATACAGCTCTAGGAGCTGTGTTGGGTCAAAAGGATTTAGTTCCTTATGCCATTTATTACACCAGTAAAAATTTGACTCCCACTGAGTTAAATTATACTGTGACTGAAAAAGAGTTCTTAGCCGTTGTTCATGCAATCAACAAGTTTAGACACTATATAACTGGCTATGAAACTTTTGTTCATACTGATCATTCTGCAATTAGATATCTCATGAACAAACCTGTTACTAATGGTAGAGTCACAAGATGGCTTTTACTTTTACAATAATTCAATATTACTGTGTTAGATAGACCAGGGAAACAAAACACAGTAGCTGATTTCTTGTCTAGAATCCAAAATACTAACGAAGATTCTCCCGTAGAGGATAAGTTTCCAGATGAATATCTGTTTGCAGTGACTACTAAAACTCCTTGGTATGCAGATATTGCTAACTATTTGGTTACAGGGAAGCTACCTCCACACTTATTCCCTAATGAGAAAAGGAAAATCATTCAGGAGAGCTCAAAGTATTCATGGATTTCTAATGAATTGTTCAAAACAGGGCTAGATTGTGTGATCAGAAGATGTATTCGGGAAGATGAAATGCCTGACATCCTTAAGGCATGTCATGATGAACCGTGCAGTGGACACTTTGCTGACAAGAGGACGGCCTATAAAATCCTTTCTTTAGGATATTATTGGCCTTCTCTCTTCAAAGATGCAAAGAAATATGTTAGAAGGTGTGACAGTTGCCAAAGAGTTGGGAGACCAACTCTTTCAAATGAAATGCCATTACAGCCACAGGCACTCATCGAACCCTTTGAAAAATGGGCTTTAGATTTCATTGGACCCATTAATCCACCATCTAAGCAAAAGAAGTATATATTGGTTTGTACTGATTATGTTACTAAATGGGTAGAAGCAAAGGCATTGCCTTCTGCCACTGAAAATTCAGTTGTTCAATTTCTTTTTGAGGATATTTTTACTCGTTTTGGTGTCCCAAGAGAAATTGTGACAGATCAGGGAAGTCAATTTACATCCAACTTGATGGAGAAGCTGATGGAAGAATACAAAATCAAGCACAGAACATCTACTCTATACCATCCGCAAGCAAATGATCAAGTGGAATCTACAAACAAAGCTCAGAGAACATCATCACCAAAATTGTTCATCTCCACAGAAGAGATTGGGCAGAAAGGCTTCCTGAAGCCTTATGGGCCTATAGAACTACATGGAGGAACACAACAGGACACTCTCCCTATGAACTTGTTTATGGGAAAGAAGTCTTGCTCCCCATTGAGTTTCAAATCAAGACCTTCAAGATGGCAGTTCAGTTGGGGATGAGTCTATCAGAAGCCCAAAAGCACAGAATGGAGCAGCTGAATGAGCTAGATGAAATAAGACAAGATGCAATTTTAAGAACCGATCTAGTTCAGCACCAAAGAACTAAGTGGCATGACCGATATATCAAGGAAAGAAAGTTTCAGAAGGGAGATTGGGCACTATTGTTTGATTCCAAGTTTAAGGACTTCAAAGGAAAATTTCAAACTCATTGGCTTGGACCATATGAGATTGATGAAGTCTTTAGCAATGGAGCAGTTCGAGTAAAGACCATTGATGAGTTTCAGACTCCTCTCATTGTGAATGGCCACCGATTGAAAGTCTACTACAAGCCACTCTCAAAGGAGGAATTTGTTAAAATGTTCCAAGAAGATTCTGCAATGAGGCTGGTGGAGAATAATTCTTCTCCTCCATTAGCCTAGTCTTTGTTTCTTTTAGTTGAAAAAAAAAAAAAAAAAAAGTCTCTTGTATAAGCCTGAAAACCAATCTTGAATTGGCAGTCTTATGCAGAAAATATAAGGTGAAAATCAGGGGCACCTGACACTTTGTATTTTCCAAAAAAAAAATCTCTCTCTTTCCATCTCATTCGCCATTTCAGTTCATCCACTTCATTTCCATCTCCATCTCCATTCCACTTCATTTTCATTCCATTTCATTCATCTCATTTCATTTTCACCAGCAAAGTCCCTCTCAGGACTATTTCATTTAGTTAAGTCTTCTCTAACTACTTTTTGGTATAGACAGAAGGGTGTTGTTTCGGTTTCCGCAGCTGAGAACTGTTTCCGCAGCTCGCACCAAGTTTCCGCAGCTCACACCAATTTCCGCAGCCAGCATCACTCTGTCTCTACAGCAGCAGTACTCTGTTTTCAAAAATCACAGTCAGAGGTATCAACATCACCAAGGGCAGCAAGGATGGGAGGCACCTGCAAGATAAGAAAGCAATAAGGGGTCAGCACCCTTAATCAACAAAAGGCAAATCTATGAAGGTATGATCAAAATTTTTTTCCAACAACAATTTAATGTCATTTTACGTATAGTTATTAACTCGTGGAAAGAGCCACTAAATGCAATGATTCGGCAAGATCATCCCACTCCTTCTCCACGATCATACCTCGTCCACCTCATACCTTTCTAACGGTCCCCTCATCATCATTAATTCAAAACTCGAGTTGAGGCTGCTCCTCCATTACTGGCCATACCTCTGTGACGTAACCCAATGTACCACGGCTCTCCTTACCGTCATTTCTGCAGCCAATGCTTAAACGTATGCGTAAGCCACCCGACTCTAAAGGATTCGGCCGTTATTCCGTTCACTTATCACTTCATCTTCGCATGCATCAAACTCATTTCTCGTGTTTGTCTTCTACTCTCTCGTACTCACACCACTTCCACTCTCATTTACGCTGCAAACTCCACAACTCTGTTCTCTGTTTCAAACCCCGATTACTGTTCTGCAATACACCTTGCATTACGTTACGGCTACTCCACTTACAGTCATAATCCACCTGTTTTTCCTGTGAGCATCCTCCTTGACCATTCACACACAGTCAAAGCTTCAGCCGAAGTTAAAGAGCCGAAGATGGGGAAGCTGCTTAGAGCTGAACCTGAGGGTCCGAAGTATTTAGAAGGGTATCCACAGACGAAGGAAGCATTAAAGAAAGCACAATGGCTGAAGTTTATCCAAAAATTCAGAGGGTATAATAAGTAGAAAATGAAGGCATTTGCTCGATCATTCAATGGAAATACTGTGGAAGTGGGGGACCTGAAGTTCACAGTAACAGAGAACACCATAGCCACAGTAACCAGTCTACCTCAAAACGGAGAAAGATGGTTTAAGAACAGAACGGTGGAAGACCAAGGATGGAAAGACATGCTTAAGAACCCAGGTATGGACACTTCAATATTCACTAAAGGGATTCATGTACATGTAATTAAGGAAGAATGGACTGCATTGTTATTGCTTGTTCAAAAGTTTATCACATGTGAGGGTAGGTTTGGCACTATGTATATGTACCATGCAAGAATTATGATGAATTTCATGGAAGGCCATGCCCTCAATTTACCCTACTTTCTGTTAGCAAGCCTAAAGAAAATGAGTTTCGCTGTCCAAAAGCATGTAGGACATATTGAATCCCACTTATATCATCACGGGTTCATTAAAATTATCATAGAAGAGCAGTTAAAGAGTAACAAGGATACATGGGAAAAGTTTCTAACCAGAAACCATTTCCAAGAGGTAACTGAAGCCTCTAGAAGTTCCCCTAGAGTCCCAAAAAGAAGTAGGAGAAGAGAAAGCAGTGCTATAGCCCAAGATCCTCCTACAGAAGAAACTGAGGAAACTGCTCAAGAAGAAGAGGAAAAGGGAGATAAAACTAAGAAACAGAAAAAGGATAAAGGGAAAACAATTGTTCAAGAATCATATCCATCACCTGAACCTTCAGTAGAAGAAGACTATCAAACCTTGGCTGATAGACTAGTACAACTCCAAGCTACTCCCCTCTCAAAGAAGAAACAAAAAGAAAAACAGAGTAGTCAGCAAAAGAGTACTAGTGTACAAGTGAGAAGAAGCGGTAGACTTAAAGAAAAAATGAGTGTGACTAAAGAAAAAAAATCACATTTCATTGATTTGGGAGAAGGCACACCTGAAAAGACTCCAATTCAGCTAGTTATTGAGCCAAGTCCTCCACGAGAGGAAAGTCCCTTTCAGCAAGAAAGAAAAAATAGTCCTCAAGAATTCGAGTTCAGGCCGAGAAGAACACCTGAAACTGACCCTGACCAGCAGGAGGCATACAATTATTTGGAGACCTTGGAGCAATCAGTTGCAGGTCCAAGCACTATATTGCCTCTTGAGGAACAAGTCCAATCTTTAAAACAGGAGGTGTTTGAGCTAGAAGTCCTGAACCAGCATATTAAACAAGAAAACGAAGCATTGAAAGAACAAAGCAAGGTGGACAAGATTGTCCATGACAATACCATGCTTCACTTAGGACTGTGGCAGAAGAAGAATAGAAAGTTGAACAAAAAGTGCAAGAAGCTGAGCAGGGCACTGATCAATTTGAAATTCAGGTGTTTAGTCAAGAAACCGAGGACCATTTTGGCATCAAGGAGAAAGAGAAGAAGGCTGGATGTTTTGGCAGAAGCATCTGAGCACATGGACTGAAAAACAATGACAAAGTTTTGGTTGCATGAGGACATGCAACACCTTCACAGTGGGGGTATGTTGAGCCTCAGACCTGCACTTCTTTACACATCCTCTCAGCCTCCTTTTCCTATTCATTTCCTTCTTTTGTCACTCATTCCCTCCATCAAATTGCTCAAATCATTGTATTTTAGGACTTTTTACATGGTTTGCTAATTATGCTAATGACTTGTTGTTGGTTTAGAATTTTGGTTCAAAGAGCTGCGTTTCCGCAGCTCACACAGGGTTTCCGCAGCCAACCCCGGATTCCGCAGCTGTTTTCTTAAACGGTATGTTCCAGGTGTCCTCCAGGAAGAAGAGCCACATGGGAAAGTTCGTGGAACCAAGGACATGGTGTGTGTCCCTCCAGCTCACCCAAAATGGTCATAAAAACCCATAGTTAACGCAGAGGCAAATCCGGTCAACCAGAGGTCATTGGCGGTGGCACGACTCTGCGTGTTCTGTTTTGGAGCACGTGAAGAACATGTGGCACCTTCCTCAGCCACGAAGACAGTGGGAGACATGAATCCAACAGTGGATTGAATGCCCACAACGACCGTTGCCTAAATCCGAGGACACAGCCAGATTACGTGTTTTGACACAGCTGTTTGAATAGCTAAAGTTTCGTTAAAGTAGTTTGATTTCCTTTGTATAAATAAAGGGTCTTTGAACGCTGGATAGTTAGTTTTCTTGTACTCGTTTCGAGCTCCCCACTGTATTTTCAAACTTGCAAATTAATACATGAGAAGATTGTTCTGTTTCTAAGCGTGTAACTGCTCTTTGGATTGGCTGAAGTGGGCAGAGGGCCCCTGTTTACTACAGCCACTGTACAGTAGTTTAATTCCTTGCATTTCGTTTTCTGATTTCATGTATAATAGTTGTATATATGTCTTTTCATTTGCTGCAATGTTATTTCTTTTCAAACATGTATAATAGCTGTACATAAACTTTGAATTCTGCTGATTTACATTTCTGCACTTTTGTCCATGACTGATCAGTGTGTATTGCAGGTTTCTTAGGCGAGCCCGGGATAGTTTTCTTGCTTTTCTTTTTACAACTAGTGGCATGTGTGATCATCTTGTCTAGGCTGCTGATCTTTACTTTTCTGCAGTTTGATTCTCATTAGTTTTATTTCTTTAACTTGCACTTTACTTTCTGCTCAGTAGTTATCAAGTTGTTCATCCATTGATGGTTCTTTTTCTATAATCAACTAACTCTATTGGAGCCAAAATATCATTTAGTGCAGCTTGATTTATTTTGCTTTTAGACTCACATTGCTGACCTGTTCATAACTATTCTCACATCATTAAGAAGAGGTTAAATAGTGTGATTTGTCTCACTTAGATTTCACGTTGATTAGATTTTGTAAAGTAGTGTAAAGTAGTTGTTCTTGTTTTAATTGCGTTAATATAGACTTCATTTTCATTTTCATCAATAGCGGAGATACTGGGCCGATGCCATTAGTCCTTTAATTGATTTTGAGCTTTTATTTTATTTCAGTTATTGTTCAAGCTTTCTTTTAGAATACTCTTTAAGTTTCAAGAAATTACTTAGAAATCATCACAATCACACACATTCACTCACTTCATTACATCTCCATCACATTACATTAGGAAAAATACAATAAAAAACAAACTAAAAAGATAAAAACGACAAAAGACTTAGAAAAGGTTATCTAAGTACATATAGTACACCTCACTTCATCAGCTTACGAGCCCCGGGTTGACAATTAAAAGTAGCAATTTAGACAACACTAAATTGACCAAACAGCTGCCATAATGGCCATCTTCAAGAATCTGTTGATGAACAAAAAAGCATAGTCATTGCCATGCTTAGTAGAAGGAAGGCCCGACATGTAATCCATGAAGATGGATTCCCAAGGTCGACTAGGGGTAGGAAGTGAGTATAGATGCCTTAATTCTTGATGGTGGATTTAGAAATTGTGTAGACAGTGTAGGATCTGATGTACTTCCTAACATCCTGTCAAAGATTCAGCTAATAGAAATACTTCTGCAGTACTACCACCATTTTCTTGACCCTAAAATGCCTAGCGGCCCGACTGTAGTGCACTTCCCAATTCATCTTGACATGATCGCTTGAAGGAACATAAAGGTGTCCCAGATGGCCTAACAGAGCATCCTGGAGGTGAAAATATTGAACTTACTGACCCTCCAAGAGCGTATGGTATTTGTGGCTAGATTCTAGGTTTCTTTTGTAGAGAGGTGGCCAATCAAAAGTCTCATTCCCACAAGAGTTGAGCACGGTGGTTAACGCCATGATCGGTGGTCGATGGAGGCAGTCTACAACATTATTGGTGCTTCCCTTCTTGTACTTTATATTTAAATGGAACTGTTTTAGGTATGTGGATCACTTCTGATGGAAATCATTCTACAACTTCCCTTGCATCTGTATGAACTACATGGGTCGGTGGTATGTGTGGATGACCGTTTCCTTCCCCAAAATGTAATGCTTCCATTGTCAACATGCCTAGACAATGGAATACATCTCTTTGTCATAAGTGTGATACTTCTGGACTGTGTCAGCAAGTGTCTCACTGTGATATTTGGATGCCCTTGTTGAGTAGGGACTGCCCCAATAGCATAGTCAGAGGCACCTGTCTTGATCTCAAATGGTTATTGCAAGTCTAGTAATGTGAGCATTGGTGCAAAGAAAAGGAAATGTTTCAACTCTGTGAATGCCTTCTATTGAGATTCAGACAAAAATAATTTTGCTTTTGCTCCTCCCTTGGTGACTTGACTCAAGGGCCAAGTGATATGAGAGAACCCGAACACGAACCTGTGGTAGAAATTGGCAAGACCCAGAAAGCTGTAGATCTTTGTCAGAGTGGTTGGAGCTAGCCAATCTCGAATGACTTGGATTTTGGCTAGATCCACATGCACCCCTCATTCATCAATAATGTATCCCATATACTGAATGTGGGTCATCCCAAAAGTGCATTTCTCCAAATTAGCACACAACTTGTGTTGCCACAATGTTTGGAGAACCCGTCGGATGTGGTGGCGGTGCTCTTCCCAACTCTGGCTAAAGATTAGGATGTCATCTAAGTATACCACTACAAATGAGTTGGTGAATCACCGCAAGATGTCATCCATCAGCCTCATGAAGGTTGTAGGAGCATTTGTCAACTAGAAAGGCATAACCAACCATTCAAAAAGGCCCTCCTTGGCTTTGAAGGTGGTCTTCCACAGATTGGAGGTTTCAATTGGTACTTGGTGATATCCAGACTTCAAGTCGATCTTGCTGAAATAATTTTCCCCCTTGAGTTGATCTAGAAGGTCATAAATTCGTGGGATTAGGTACCTATTAGGGACAATGATCTTGTTCAACACCCAATAGTCAATACATAGTCTCAAAGTCCCATCCTTCATCTGTACCAACACGATTGAGCTCCCATAGGGCGATGAACTCGGCCTGATGTGACCTTTCTACATTAGCTTCTAAATCTTCCTCTGACTATGCTATTGGGGTAGTCCTTACTCAACACGGGCATCCAATGGCATATCATAGTGAGACACTTTTAGACACAGTATGGAAGTATCCCACTTATGACAAAGAGATGTATTCCATTGTGCAGGCCTGCTGACAATGGAAGCATTACATTTTGGGGAAGGAAACAGTCATCCACATAGACCACCGGCCCCTACAGTTCATATAGATGCAAGGGAAGTTGCAGAATGATCACCATCAGAAGTGGTCCACATGCCTGCAACAGTTCCATTTGAATATCAAGTGTAAGAAGGGAAGCATCAATAATGTTGCAGATTTCCTCAATTGACCACCGATCATGGTGTTAACCACTATGCTCAACTCTTGTGGGCATGAGACTTCTGATTGGCAATTTCTCTACAAAAGTGACCCAGAATTTGGCCACACGTACCATACACTCTTGGAGGGTCAGCATGTTCTAGATTTTCACCTCCAGGATGCCTTGTTATGCCACCTGTGTCACCTTTGTGTTCATTCAAGTGAGCGTGCCAAGATGATTTTGGAAGCACACTACAGTTGGGCTGCTGGGCATTTCGGGGTTGAGAAAATGATGACAGTACTGTAGAGGTATTTCTATTGGTTGAATCTTCGACAGGATATCAGGAAGTACATCATATCCTACACTGCCTATGCCATTGCTAAACCAACCATCAAGAAGCAAGGCCTTTATACCTCGATGCTTACCCCTAGTTGACCTTGGGAATCCATCTCCATGGATTACATGTCGGGCCTTCCTTCTACTAAGAATGGAAATGATTGTGTTTTTGTGGTCATTGATAGGTTCTCGAAGATGGCCATTATGGCGGCCTGCAAGAAGAATATCACAATAGAAGCCATTGCTAAACTCTTCTTTGAACGAGTGTGGGTACACTTTGGGATCCCACAATCTATCATCTCAGATCAGGACAATAGGTTCCTCAGTACATTTTGGTCTAGTCTTTCGTCGATGCTGGACACCAAAATCACTAAGTCCATAGCCTTCCATCCCCAAATTGATGGCCAGACAGAGGTTGTCAATAGGATGATCATACACATTCTGCGCATGTACAAATTAAAGCATCCACACACATGGGATGAGAGCCTCCCCTATGTTCAGCACAGCTATAATTGGACTCTCCACAGCTTGACTGGCCACAGCCCTTTTAAGGTGGGCTTGGGATTCTAGCCACTATGTCCCATTGATGTGGCCATGCCATTTGCAACTACTCAGGTAGATTTGGCTCATGCCCATCCTAAAAAAGAAAAGGCAAAAAACTTCATTGAGCACATCCAACATATCCAACATTAGGTCCACAACATTTTAGAGAAATCAAAAGCCAAGTACAAGAAGTGACATGATCAACATTGGGTGCCACATAAGTTTCAGGTGGGCGATAAAGTCTGGTTGCATTTGCAAAATGAACGCCTTACCGGAGCCTATCGGAAACCTAGACCACTCCGATATGGTCCTTACACCATTACCAAGGCTATGGGAGACAATGCATTTGAGCTCAACATTCCCCCATTCCTTGGCCTACATCCAATGTTCAATGTGGACCACCTTCGGCCATACTTTCCACCATTACTAGAGACACCTAACATTGTAGAACAACTCACATCAACAGAGTTAAATCCAGAGGAACAATCTACAACTGATCAAATCATGGACAAAAAGATCAAGCACACTTGCCAGCAAAAGATCCAACTGTATCGAGTTGTCAAAGCATGGCAACTCCTTCACTAGGGCAAGTGGCTCACCAGGGACCAAGTTCAACAGAAGTTTCCTCATCTCATGGAGGAACTCAACACAATGGGGACCATTGCTTCCTAAGTGGGAAGGAATGATCTAGGTGGATATTGGTGGCCACCTGCCAATTCCACTTGGACCCCTACCATTATTTCTTTCATTTTTTCAGTTTCCTTAATTGTAGCACAATTTACTATTTTTAGTAGTTTTTTAGGTCCTAAAATTCCAAAGCCGTTTTGAGGTCCTAAACGACGTTTTTTGGAAATCTACTGCCAATGATTTTATGGTAAAATCATATTTTCCATCGTATTCCTTGGAGAGATCTTTCCAATGGGGTATCATGTGCATCAAATAGAGATAATATGTCCAAGTCACTACCCCGGGAAGTTGGCTGTCCAACTAACCCCAATGGGGCCCATAAACTCTTGGTGTTACATCTCCTTGGGTTAGGGTTTTGGTTGTTTAGGGTTTTCTCTTATTGTTCAATAATAAAAAGGCCCTTGAGCCTCATTGTAATATAATTGAGAGGCATGTAGCCGCCACATCTCTTCTCATGGATAAGATACCATCGCCCAAGCTAGTTTATTTCTATTTCTGTTACTAGGCATATTTCAATATTTTACATTAATGAAATGAAGTATTATTTATGCTGCATCTCTCTATTTATGGTTCTATTTGTAATTTTTTGCGTTCTTGTTTAAATATGGATCAATTCTGAAGCCTTCAATTCGGCCATCAGTGACTGCTTGGCCCAACACTTACTTGTGTTATGAGTGGAGCTCTTATTCCGTGTCCTTCTTTGGCTTCATAGTGTTGTCCTTTGCTTGTAGCTTTGGCAGTTGTCCTGGGCTATCTCGCCTTGGCTTTATCCTTTGTTCTGCGGTTTGGGGGCGCCTTTCCCTTGATTTGGATTCACAGATCCAAAGTCTTGCTTCTTCTGTTTAAACTTCTGCTCGATCTTGTTATAACACCATTTACCACTCTTAGTAGATTTGATGTTGTGGTTATCGCCTAGGGCAACCCTTCCTTTCCAGGCTTGGTCCAAATTCGAAAAATTAGTTTTTTACTTCTTATACGCTACTTTTCCTTGTGTTAAAAAATAAATAATCTCCTTAAATTCAGGCAAAGTTTACGTGTTTTACCTGTTACTCACCTACTATAGCTCATGGGCCAACTGTTTCCCAACTGAAAAAATAATTTGGAGAAGTATAAAAAAATTTCCATGGGAAGGCCTAAGGGGAGAAGAGATGAGATATTGATATTATAGTTGATTGATCCCTGATCGAGTCTGAAGAAATCCCTGTGCCTCCTACACTCCCAAGTTATAGGAAACCTTTGTTTCCTCTTTTGAGATGTCCTTCATCCCTCTTATGACATCCTTGTGTGTATCGATGGAGGAAGATTGCTGAGGCTGGGACATGACAGATTCGGAGGACGGTTCCGCTTGGAGCTGGAGGAAGACTCAGGTTGTATTTTTCCACCTTTCATTTAGCTTACATCAATAAATAAATGTTGTTATGTCCCTGATATTTATCGTGTTTATGCATTGATCCATGTTGTGATTTTCTTATAAACCTTATTTGAATTCTCAATTGCTCATTTGCTTATATGATCTAACACATATATCATGAACATGCTTTCTGTTACTGCTGTTGTATATGCTTTGCTTGGATAAATTACAAGTTCTAAAGGCATCGAAAGTAGGACCTACCGGTAATACCACCTCTTCCCACTTCAGTGGTTTAAGCATTTAGACTGTTTGTCTACACATTTCTTTCTACTATATCCCCTCCGCTCTGTTGGAGTTTTCAACCCAACACCCTAGGGTGTTTCCACCCACAACAGAATTGGTGACTTCACTGGGGAAAGCATTCTTGTTTTTCCTAGTTTGGGTCGTTTGTTCTTTATCAGGGTTTGCTTTCTTGATTTTTTTTTTTTATAGTGTCATTGACTTATTAGCTTCCCAGGCATCAAGTCTGATCTTTTGGATTAGGCCTTGATTTCTTGTTTTTCTCTATTGAGCTTTTTATACATGTCTTTCTTGGGATATAGTCGCATATACATGCTAGTTTCCTCAAATAGACTCGCATATACATGAGTTTCCCATGTTTGAAACGCGTGTGCATGCCTATGTGTCTTTACATAGTCGCGTATACATAATTTTGAATTGTTTTTTCAAAATATTTTGCTCAATTAGGTCTGTTTCCTGGTGTCTTCTACTATTTTCTAGTCATCCACTGTATGTAGAACTCTATTCTCTTGCAAGTTTTCAATTTCGAATCTCTTTCTCAATGAAAAGCCTAGTTGGCCTAGGGTTGCTTTTTGAGTAAGGTCTTGGTTCGTGTCTTGGGTTCAAGGTTTCTATCTAAATTTCTTGGATGTTCTAGCTTTCCAGAGCAAGAAATTGGTGTCAGTTTCATTTATAGACCAAATTTCAAATTTCTTTGCTTTGCTTTCACTTTTGGCTGACCTTGTTGTTTTTCATGTTTTTTGAGTGTCTCTTTGGAAATCTTGAGTTTCTTTTTTGACATTTTGTCAGTTTGCTGAAGTCTTTTGCTACTATTTAGATTAGTTTGCACAAGTTTGTAGTCCTTCTCCTTTCAAGTTTCATTTATTAATGAGTTTTATATCTTGCAAAGTTTAAGGACTCTTTGTGCATGTTTCTTGATCTTTGAAACTTAGTAGTTATTTTTGTGACCTTGAAAATTTCTTTGGGTTTTTAAAAGAAAAAAAGACAAAAACATAGCCTTTCTTTTTATTTCTAAGATTTTGGTTTTTTGGTTTCTTTTGTTTTATTTTTGAGAAATTGTGAACTTTTTCAATTTTCTTTGCTTGGTTTTCAGGGAAATTTGTTTTAAAATTTTTGCCCTCTTTATTGCCAAGTTGGCTTATTAATATTATAAAGAAGCACATTTTCTTATTGTATGAGTATCCATAGGATCTTGCATCATCATTTAAATTTGCATTAGGTTAGTTTGCATCATAAGAATTCTTAGTCTTTTTAGATTTTGAGTGTGTGTGGAGTGTTTTTGAAAAAAGAAAAGAAAAGACTATTTGCTTACATAAGTTTTTCATAGAACCAAGTAGAAATCCCTTTTTATCGAAAGAAAAATAACTGCATGCATATAGTTAATTTTCTATTGGTTTCTATTGCATTGAAACATCATAAGTTTCACTCTCATTATACCTTTGACTTAAACAACAACCCTCTAAAATCAAGCAATTTAATAAAAAGAACTAGAACTTTTTAATTTGTCATTAACAACACCAACAAGTTTAAGTTCTTTAGGTCCTTGGAATAGGTGAGTGGAGAGTTAACTCTCCAAGGCCACTCAAACTATCAAACATATAATTTGAATAATGAGTGAAATCCAATGTCGTTAGAAATACCGGGAAAGCTCCGTGATTGGGAGTCAAGAATGAGGGAGAGTGAATATGAGGAAGAGAGATACCCCCTATCCTACTTGTTGGATCCTGCCTCGAGACTGCTCCACTCGGATTTTGATACAAAATGGTGCCCATAATTTCCATTCCTAGGGATCACATAGGTGGCTACGCAGGGGAATGTTGTGGCACCTGAGATAGACGTTGCATCACATTCATCAGTACTTATGGAGGGTACCCTTGCGAAGCTTAGGTGCTTTCACCTGCAAAGGTTGTTGTCTGGAGGTTAGCGTAACTGTTTCTGTTACCTTCGCTAGTAGGCTTGGGCTGTCATTACCCCAGACTATTTTCGGAAGGTCCTTGATTTTCACTTTCTTGTATTTTGGTGTCTAGTCCTCATCACCCAGAGTGGAAATACTTGGAAGTAGTTTGATTGACTGTATCTTTAGGGACTTTTTAGAGAGTTCTCTTTGCTTTTGGTTTGCCTAGCTTTACAAATTTTTGAGTCTTTGATTAGTTATCTTAAAAATAATTAAAAGTGGCTCATCGACTAGTTCGTTGGTCTAGGAGGCTTCGTGGGCTTTCACCTACGAGTGTTGAGCCTTCTCCTCGAAGGCATAGGAGCAATTCTTCCGGTGATTTCCAATCAGTGGCAGTAGATGCAATGGATATTGATCCTCTAGTTGAAGTTATTGATTCACAATATAGACTTGACATAAGTAGAGAGTTGGAGAGGAACACCCCAGTCCTTTCTAGAGTCCTCTTCCAGTTGGAAGACATTATTGAGGTTGAAGAGCTTCCTGAGTCCCTTTTGACTCCTAATTATCCTCTTTCTCCCAATCATCTAGACATTTTATTATATGTCGGGACTTCGACCAACAGGCCTTCGAGCCCAAGTCTATTTAAATATTTTCCTTCGATGACCACTGTTGGGAGCATGGCTTCCACCATGAGTGCTACTAGTATGTAAACTCCTGTATCAGTACAAGGAGGAGGAATGGTTTCCATACCTTGTTACTCCTAACACTGCAATATTTGGCTCTACCTCCATTCCATCTTCGATTGGGGGCACCAAATATTTTGCCTTTGGCATTGGTTTTATCCCCTTTGGAATGCTGACCAGCTCAATTCCTTCAGTTCTGTTAAGTTTTCCATCAGTGCCTCCAAGTCTATGACTTCCATGGAAAGTGGGTCAACTTCTTTTTAGGGTTTCCTTTTTGGGAGTGGTCATATACCACATTCTAACCCATCTTTAGGATCGATACCTTTTCCCTCCATGGGTTAAAGTTATAATCCTTTTAAAGGATGGAAAAACCCTGTTGTTAGTGGACTTGGAGCCAGGAATCAATTCTATTTTGGCTAACAAGAGAATATGTTGTATTCTTCCATCAGTTCATTCCAGATTTTTTCTCCCTATGCTCATGCATGGACCCCTTATCAAGGGCTCTCTGCTCCATTCAACACCTATCTAGGGGGAAATTTCATTGGATATGGAAATTTTTCGGCAGGAGTTGGTCAAACTTCGGTTTTTTTCTGGGCCATAAGGATCTCCTTATCATTCATATGTTTCTATGAATTACTTCAGGCAACCTGGTGCCTTCACAAATCCAGGGTATTCTTTTCAAAACGTTTGGAATTCCACCCAGACAAGGTGGAATCCTTAGGGTCCTCCATGGTTACCTTTCCCGATAATGTTAAGCTTTCCAAATCTATCTAAATTAACTAATGATCTGATCAGATATAACCTGACCTGGCCTTCGGTTCCAACCAAACTTCTGTCAAATATACCCAAATTTGAAGGGAAGACTGGTGAAGATCTGGGTGACCATATAACCACTTTCCACTTATGGTGTTCGTCAAACTCCCTAATAGATGATTCAATTAGGTTGAAATTATTCCAACGTACCCTAACTGGAAATGTGGCTAAGTGGTACATTGAACTCCCAGAGGGCACCTTCACTTCTTTCTGTGATTTGGCTACAATATTTTTGAACCATTTTCAGTTGCCTTTCTATTATGATGCTAGAACTGAGCTATTGGATAATTTCCACTAGGACGAGGCAACCCACATTTCAGATCATATCCAGGAATGGAGGAGAAGGAAGAGGCTCACTAAGCTAATATTCCACAAGAATTCCTTCTCGAATGTTTTCTTAAATCTTTACAACCCTAGATCTCTAAGGATGTATTGCTCTTTAGTGTGTTCACTGAAGAGTAGGTTATTTTTAGAGCCCAACAGTTAGAACTTATATATTCTCAATCTAGGGTTCTTCAGAATTTTTTTCCTGATGCTCCTAAGTCTAAGGTTGATTTAGCCAAGGTGAAGCCAAGTCCCCATGCTGACAGGCTAGTCAGATCGATTGATGGTAACATGACCAACCTGCTAAATCAATTGCGATAGTTGTCTTTACAAATTGCTTCTTCTATGTAGGCATCTCCATCAATGCCTATGCATTCTCAACCTTCATCTATAAATTTCATGCAAACTTCTAAACCCAAAGGAAACCAACAATCTGATGGGAAGAAGAAATGATGAGGTAGGAAAAAGAATCAAGATGGGAAGGGTAATGCAAACAAACCTGACAATGATGCTGTAGGGGGTAAAAAAGAGTCTAAGAAGAAAATAAAGTTTCCATGCAAGTTGTGCAATGGAGATCATTTGACTCATCTTTTACCTAAGATCTAAGATGCTCAACGCTTATTGGTTTAGCAAGGGTCTTCTAGCTCCTAGGCTGTGTAACTAACCCTTTTCCCCAAGGGCATCAGTTATTCGCTGGCGTGAGATCTAGTACTGATACCCTGCTAGGGGCAACTGGGAAGGGGAAAATGCATGAAATGTTTACATGATGAGTTCACATATTGATGTTGCTACACGATCACATGATTATGGTGAATCAAAATCTTCCAAGGCTAAGTCTACTCCTAATGTTTTAGATCTGCTCCATATTGAGAGGCCAGTAGTTGAGTCTATACCTCGGATGCTGAGAGGCTCCAAAAAATGCTCGACCATTAAGCCTAATGCTAAGGCAGTCTACAACTACTTGATTGTAGAAGATATGGCTCAAAGTCCTTGTGCTATGTCGACGTTAGAGGTACTCTAGTCATGCCCAACACAAAGGAGTGCATTACTCACTGCGATTGGAGCAGTTGATCCAAAAAACTCTCTTGTGCTTACATTTGATATGTCGAACATCAAGAAGAGACTCCCACATCATATCGATTTTTAGATTAAGTCTACATATCGAAAGACCAATATCTTTTGAGTTGTAGTCGATGAGGGAGCTTCCACATATGTAATGTCCATATCATGTTGGAAAGTTATTGGATTGCCTCAAGCTGTTCCTTCACCTACTCTATTGACAACATTTGATGGTCATTCTCATAGACCACATGGGATTATTCCAGCCTTTCCCGTCTGTGTTGGGGGTAAGGTGGTAAATATTGAAGTAGAGATAGTTGATGTGAATATGGATTACAATCTTATTTTAGGTAGGAATTGGATTATGAGATGGATGTTATTGTTTTTTCGTTATTTCACATCCTTTGTTTTCCTCATGAAGGGAGAATTGTAAAGATTGATCAGATGGATTATTCTCTGGGTGACTCCCATGCATCTTCAGAATCTACTGTTTTGTTAGGGGATAATCCCAAGCCTCCTATAGAGAATTTAGGAGTTGGAATGTATTCTTAATTAATGGGTACCTTTTATTTTCCTGCTCCTATAGCTAGAATTAATGCTATTTCATCCTCCAAGGCGCCTTCTCGAAGAGAGTTCTTTAGAACTCATTATTTTTCGGATCCTTGGCCCTTACCCTCATCTACCACCACATTAGTTTAAGGGAAGGTAGATGGAATGGCATGTCCTATGTCTGTAGCTGAAATTACTTATCAGTCTATCGTTAACACTACAGACTTCGATCCTACTGCTTTTTCACCGGAGGAGCTAGATGGGGATGTGGCTTTGGCATGGGCTCTAGATTCGACTTCATCTCTGGATTGCTTAGATACTATCTTTCCATCTGAAGAAGAATTTATAGAAGAAATGACGGGTGTGGAAAGACCATGGAATGATTTACATCATCATTCATATTTCCTCCCTCATTTTTGGGAAGTTGAATCAAGTTTGTCCAGTTCTTCATCTGCTTGTGATGTTCATGCAGTTGTAAACCCTTTGGCTCCAACACAGTTTTATGCCAAAGGTAACATGTCTATTATCTCACAAAATTCTCCAGTGAACATCTGTAGGAACCCCAACATCATTGAAAATGTCTTCATTGGAGCTGACTGTTCCCCTAAAGAAATTCACACTTGTACCGATCTCTTTAAAGAGTTTAGAGATGTGTTCACTTGGTCTTATGAGGAAATTCCTGGGATAGATCCATTTATAGTCTAGCATGAGATCAAGACATATGAAAATGAAAAACCTATTCGTCAGAAACTTCGATCAATAAACCCTAGAAAAGAAGCAACTATCAAAGTTAAAGTTTCTTAAGGCAGGTTTCCTATACCCTGATCCCTTAACTGAGTGGGTCTCTAATCTAGTCCCCATAGACAAAAATAAAGGAACGATCCGGGTATGCATTGACTTTAGGGACCTAAATAAGGCTTGTCCTAAGGACAATTACCCCATGCCCTTTATTGATTAGATTATTGATGAATGTGTGGATAATGAAATTTTCTCGTTTATAGATGGACTTTTTGGTTATAATCAAATTACTATCCATCTAGAAGATCAACATAAGACAACTTTTGTCTGTCCTTGGGGTACATTTGCGTATAAAAAGATTCCTTTTAGTCTAAAAAATGTTGTAGCTACTTTTCAGTGGGCCATGTCATATGCTTTTCACGATATCAAGCACATTATCGAAGCTCATTTAGATGATTGAGCTGCTCATTCTTGAAAGAGAATAGATCATCCTAAACATATTCGATTTATTTTTGAACGATGTCATTTTTATAAAATCCAGTTGAATCCGAATAATTTTTTCTCCATCACATCCGGTTGGTTGTTTGGATTCATCATGTCGACTGAGGGGATTTGTGTAGATCCCTTCAAGGTTGAGGCAATACTTCAGTTTCCTCCCCTGTCCTCTATACATCAACTTCAGAATCTCCAAGGAAAAGCAAATTTCTTGAGGATATTTATAGCCAATTATGTTGAGATCACAGAAAGATTTATTTGATTGCTTAAGAAAGGGGTCACATTTCTATGGGATGATTTCACGCAACTCTCTTTCGATGCTTTGAAAAAAGCATTAACCTCTTCTCCTTTGTTGAGTCCACCTAATTATAGCAGAGACTTCCTTTTATATCTCGCTGCAGCAGAATCAACTACTGTTATGGTTCTGGTTTAGGAAGATGATGCCTTATGTGAGCACGTAATCTACTATCTGAATCGAGGCTTAGTAGGTCCTGAACAGTGCTATTCTCCCATTGAGAAATTAGCTTTGGCAGCTGTCCACGCTATCCAACGGCTTAGACATTATATTTTGCTTCAAAAAACTTTCATCTTAGTAACCGTCAATACATTTCAGTGTTTTCTAAGTAGGTGAGTGATTGGGGGAAAATATAATAAATGCATTGTCATTTTACAAGAATTCAACCTTGAATTCATGTCGGCTAAGTCTAATAAATCTTTAGTATTTTCAAAGTTGATCTCAGTGTTGCCTTGTGAGGAAGAAATCATTTATGAGGAAACTTTTCCTGATGAACATATGTTTCTTATTTCCTCGCAAGATCCTCGGTATGGGGATATTATTATATATCTCCAAACTTCGAAGTTTCCACTCTCCTTTTCCAAGGATGAATGTAGAAAATTGCGTTACCTTGCTAAAAGTTATATTATTATAGGTGACACTTTATATCATCACAGGGTTGATTCAATCCTTAGAAGGTGCTTAACCTTAGAAGAAGATGCGTCCATGCCTAATGATTTACACAATGGAGCTTGTGGTGGTCATCTATCTCAGATTGCAACAAACCAAAAAAAAAATTGAGCAGGCTACTTTTGGCCTTCTATCTTCAAAGATTGTGTTGAAGCAATCGAGAGATACCATCCCTGTCAGGTTTATACTAGAAAAATTTGTGCACATCCAGGTCCGCTTTTCCCTGTGATCACCGTCGGTCCTTTCATGAAGTGGGATATTGATTTTACTACTTGTAATCTGCCTTCGGTAAGAAATCACAAGTATATCATAGTAGCCGTAGACTACTTTACCAAGTGCGCTAAGGCTATGCCTAATTTCAAGAATGATGGTGAAACATCAGCCTTGTATCTCTTCAACCAATTTATTTCCCGGTTCGGTATTCCTAAAGAGATTGTCACTGACCATGGTAGTCATTTCCAAAATCAAATGATGTCTGAATTGGCTCTCAAGTTGGGTTTCTGGTAGGAGCATTCATCTTCGTATTATTCTCAGGCCAATGGGAAAGTCGAAGCCATGAACAAATCCCTCAAAATCATCCTGAAAAGGATGATTAAGAAAGCTATATCCAATTGGCACATCATGTTATATCTGACACTTTGGGAATATGGAATGTCAGTTAAGACTACCACTGGTTTTACTCCCTTTCAACTAGTTTATGGGTTGAAATCCATTTTTCCTATGGAATGTGAAATTCCTTCCCTTAAACTATCTGTTGAAATTCTTCTTGATACTTCTAGTCTTTAATAATGCCTCCTTCATTTGGAACATCTCGATGAGCAGCGTCAAGATGCCGCCATAATCAATGAAGGTCATAAGAGGAGGGTAAAAACTCAATACGATAAAGATGCTCGTCCTAGAAATTTTTCTGAAGGCGACCTTGTCCACATCTACAATTGATCCAGGTGGATGTTGATGGCCACTCGTCTATCCCACTTAGACCCCCCACAACTCTCTCTTTTAGTTTTTCAGCTTCCTTATTTGTAGCACAATTTACTATTTTTGGCATTTTTTTGGAACCTGAACTTCCAGAGCCATTTTGAGGCCCTAAACGACATTTTTTTGGGAAACATGGAAGCAACATGGTTTAATGGATTGACGTTGCTCATCCCAAATTTGTGTTCCTTGGATAGATCTTTCTAACGAGGTATTGTGTGCGTCAAACGAAGATCATATGACAAAGTTATAACCTGGGGAAGTTGATGTACCAATTTACCCAAACGAGGCCCATAGTTTGGCGCTTCATCTCCTAGGGTTAGGTTTTTGGATGTTTAAGGTTTTCCATTATTTCTCAACAATAAATAGGCCTTCGAGCCTCATTGTAACATAGTTCAGAGGCATGTAGCTGCCACATCTCTTCTCAGAGATAATCTATCATTGCCTTAGCTGGTTTATTTCCATTTCTGTTTGTAAGCATATTTCAGAATTTTACATTAATGAAATGAAGTATTATTTCTACTGCATCTCTATATTTATGGTTGTCTCTATAACTTGTTGCGTTCCTGTTTAAATCTAGATTAGTGGTATCAGAGCGGTTTGCTTTTTCTCTGTTTTTCTTTGCATGTCCCCAACAAGGTCGGGATATAAGGAGTTATGCCTTGAACTGGTCGAACCTTTGCAAGGCCAGCCTCGCAAATCTTGATGGCCTCCAATGGTGGATGAAAAGAAAGATGAGGGGGCAGGAGATCCTATCAAAATCTTGCTTGAAGAAGCCCTTGAGCGACAAAGGAACATGATGATGGAGAACTTTGCCTAGATCCTTCAGCTGCTACCTAGGGGCAACACATATGCTTCCAATAGCTACTCTAAAAACGCCACACCCTTTAAGGTACAATTTAACTTTGAAATCCACATATTTGAGGGTCAAATAGATGCAGATGCCATAGATAAATGGTTAAATCTGCGAGATGGTTATTTTTTGGTTCATGATTTTTCCAGCTAGGAAAAGATCACTTTTGCACTTCTCAAAGCAGCCCCCCACATCACGGACTGGTGGGGAACCTATTGCGAGCAGAAGGATGAAAGTGTGGGCTCACTATTTTTAGCTGCACCCACTTGCAATTCATTCCGAGATGCCATCAAGGAGCAGTACTACCCTGTCAGGAACTATGAAGACAAATACATAAAGTGGACGACGCTGCAGAGTTCACAAATATTTTTCATACCCTTCACACAAAGTTGGTATCAAGGATTTTGAGCTACATTTGGTACTAAGATACCGCAGCTACCTACACAGGTACATACAGGATGAGATGGATTTCCTAAACATCTCTTCGCTCAGCATGACATACCAATATGACGTCAAGATCGAGCAGAAGTTTAAACAAAAGAAGTGAGACTTTGGATTTGCGAATCCGAAGAACAAAGAACATAGCCAAGGTGGGGTGACCCAAGACAACCCATCGAAGCCGTAAGAAAAGAACAACACCATGAAGTCAAAGAAGGACACATAAAAGTTGTGTGAGTTCCATAAGAGTCCCACTCATAACATAAGTGATTGTTGGACCAAGCAATCACTGGTGGCCGAGTTGAAGGCTTCAGAATCAGATGCATGTTTTGACCTTGAGTCAGAACCTGAGAAGGGGAATGACAAAGGGAAGCAAATCATTGACGCAGAGCCCAATGCTACTGTTACCAACACCAAGGTCCAGAAGAATGAGCTTGAAGATCCAAAGGAGGGGGAACGTCTTTTCCACTCACAAATGTGGGTGAATGGTTTGCCGCTGCAATTCATTGTCGATAGTGGTAGCCAAAAGAACCTCATTTCAGCAGAGGTCTTGAAGTGGCTAGGACTACCAACCATACCACACCCACAACTGTACAACACCGGGTGGCTTCATCAAGGATGAGATCTCCGAGTTCGCCAGCAGTGCTGCCTTCCCTACAACATCAAGCCCTTCACAAATGAGGTATTGAGTGATGTTGCATTGCATGATGTGTGTGATGTATTATTAGGCCAACCATACTTGTGGAAGTGACATGTTGTGTATGAGTCAAGGACTTGTGTTGTTATTATTTATTTGTGTAATACATTATACAGGATACCAGAGGTAGGCCCACCTACCGCCACTTCTTTGATCTCTCCTACGGAAGGCAGTAAGATCATCTCCCAGACTAGGAAATTTACCTTATGTCTGGTTAGCTCTCAAAGTAAGGGGAAGATCGTAGCCACATCCATGGCCCCCAGGAAGGGTTCCTCCTTGCATCAGAAGCAGGTGGATACAGTCATGAAAGAAGACATGGACATCTTCTCGTCATCCATAGGGGTACCGTTGCACTGTCAGGTCAAGCATTCGTCCGATCTGACTTACGGAGCACCTATACCTAACGAGCCGATATATTTCCACTCCATTGCGCAAAATCCAAGTATAAGCAATGACATGATCAACATTAGGTGCCACACAAGTTTCAAGTGGGCGAAAAAGTCTGGTTGCATTTGTAGAAAGAACGCCTTACAAGATCCCATCAGAAGCTCAGACCACTCCGATATGGTCCTTACACCATTTCCAAGGCTGTGGGAAACAATACTTTGGAGCACAACATTCCCCCATTCCTTCTCTTGCACCAATTTTTCAATATGGACTACCCTTGAACATGTTTCCCGTGATTACTGGACACATCTGAGGTTGTAGAACAGCTCACCAGGGACCAAGTTCAGCAGAACTTTCCTCATCTCATGGAGGAACTCAACGCAATGGGGACCATTTCTTCCTAAGGGGGGAGGAATGATCCATGTGGATGTTGGTGGCCACCCACCTATCCCACTTGGACACCCCACAACTGTCTCTTTCAGTTTTTTAGTTTCCTTAATTGTAGCACAATTTACTATTTTTGGTAGTTTTTCGGGTCCTAAACTTCCGGAGCTGTTTTGAGGCCCTAAACGACGTTTTTCTGGGAAATTTGGGAGAAAAATGGGTCCATGGATGGATGTTGGTCATAACAAAGTTATATTCCTTGGATAGATCTTTCTAACGAGGTATTATGCACGTCAAACGAAGATCATATGCCAAAGTTACAACCCCGGAAAGTTGATGTACCAATTTACCCAAACGGGGCCCATAGTTTGGCGCTTCATCTCCTAGGGTTAGGTTTTTGGATGTTTAGGGTTTTCCATTGTTTCTCAACAATAAATAGGCCTTCGATCCTCATTGTAACACAGTTCATAGGCATGTAGCCGTCGCATCTCTTCTCAGAGATAAGTTACCATCACCCTAGCTAGTTTATTTCCATTTCTGTTTGCAAGCATATTTCAGTGTTTTGCATTAATGAAATGAAGTATTATTTTTGTTGCATCTTTGTATTTATGGTTATCTCTGTGATTTGTTGCATTCCTGTTTAAATCTGAATCAATGATCAGGACAAAGATGCCTTGGGGGTAGGTAAGTTTAAATTTATGTGTTATGGTCCCTTCATTGTCAAAAACATTTTGAAAAATGGAGCTTATGAATTGATTGATTTTGAAGGAAACAAGTTGGTAGAGCTCTGAAATGGGATCTACCTTAAGAAGTACTTTGCTTAGGCTTTGGCATAGCATTTGCTTGATTGTATATATAGTATCTTTGTACATATCTATCTATTGGTTTTAGTGATGTCGATATTTTTGATTTGCTTTGGTAGGTATTGATGGACGATTTGATATATCTGGGGTTCGCCGATGGTGCCAGTAGACACACCCGTAACCTTGTTTCCATGGCTTGGGTGATTTATTATCCATCTAGCCAGTTGTTGGTTTCGAGAGGAGTATGTATCAATCCCGCTTCAAATAATATCACCGAATATACTGCTATTATTAATTTACTATCTTAGGCAATATCTCTTGATATTGATTCATTAGTTGTTTATTTGGATTCACAATTGGTGGTATCTCAATTGAATAACATCTATTGTGTGAGAGACCCTTAGTTATATCACCAATTTTTGAGAGTGTGTTTATTACAAAGATCATTTGTTTATATCACTTTTGTTCATATTCCACGATCAGAAAATTCATTAGCAGATTCTATCACTAATCAAGCATTAGATTGACATATAAATCATTCATCACATGAAACCATTAAAAATAATCGAAGTATCTTCTGTATTTATGATCATCATGATAAACCATCTGTATATAGATAGAGTTTTGTGTCCAAACAATATTCAAAACTAGGACAAAATGTCCTAAAAAATTAGGGCTTAAACCCATCATCATGTTTAATAAAAAAAGCTCTGATCATCTATCCAGCAATCCTTCTCACGATGAGTGGCAAGAAAGAAAACAATGGAATTTACCACCCGTCGAAATAGTCACACCCAATCCCGTGGTACTCCCACTATGCGTTGTTGCATCTCCTCTGGTAGGTCCTCTATAGACACCATGGGTACTTTGTGAGTTAACCTCACCAAGTTTCTCTAGACTGCATGGAGGGTCCTCTCAGTCTCTACTGCAATCCCTTTGACATCTCTTCCATGACGCCTGTGTTGACGGAGACCATCAGGTTTCATTGGTCCAACATCTGTGTCATGATAAATAACTTTGTAACTTTTTGTCTCATCAATTTTTTTTTAGTTCATTTATACTTAAAATAAAAAAAAATCTTAAAATTCAAAATTAAAAAATCATTTATACCTATGGAACCCCATGCTGCATCTAGTGGCAACACTAGATCTGGATCCCCTTTGAAATCCATTTCGGCATAAGGGTAGTCTTCGACTGCAATGACCATTTTTCCCACCAAAGGAAAAACTCGTCATCAAATGTAGTCCTATGGACCTCACTTCCTCTTAGTTGTTTCATTAAGTCAGCCCACCTGCCCATCCGTGGATCTCTTGGGCTGTTAATGGTGGATAATACCTTGGGATGAAGCCCAGGTACTCTCTCAAAGAAGAAGGAACACAAGATGGTTTTGTATCCAAAGTTCTTTGTTTGACCCTTCTAGATAGAAGTAAGTTGTTTTTTCATATTGGCTAGCAGAGGTGTGCACCAATTGAAGACTATAGTGAGACAATCCATTGCAAGACTCATTGAAACATGCGAAGCTTGATATAGAGCAAAAAAACCATTTACCCTAGCTATGGTAAAAAGTAGGATTCTCAGTGATAAAATCTCTACATGCTTGATTGGAATCTGGCTTCCAATATTTTCGGTGTTTCCAGGACAGTATATGCGGGCGTAGTCTTCGACACTAAGACTACCTCTTGTTCTTCTGGTTGAGTGCAATCTTTCTTCCCTCTAGGAAAGACCTGTAATGAAATAAATATCCTCTATTTCAATACTTAGGGGAATCTGATCAATTAGAAAAGCATCTTATTTTGCACTCAAGTAGTGGATTAACATCTCAAGCAACCTGGTATTTTCCTTCATATTCGACATTTTAAAGAATTTTAACAATCCACATCCTTGTAAGGCATCTAATGCATTTTGATACTCCATTACTTGATTATCAATTTTACTATGCTCTCTTTCACACCAAGTAATTGACATCCTGCAAAAAATAATGTTTTGAATCATTCAAACCGTGTTTTTCAATTTTGAATTCGCACACATTTGGGTTCATTATTAACACAGTCGCGTATAGGGATTTCCTATATGCGGATCACTTATATCCAACTCGCGTGTACGCAGAGTGAAAATTTTAAAAATAATTTCCCACGGTCAAATTTGAGACAAAACATCTAAAAAGCATTAAAACTTGTCAAAAGTTCAATTAGAAGGTTACCTGGAAGATTGGAAGAAGTTTGAATGGTTGAATTTGATGGAGGAAGTTTTCTTGGTTTTTTCTCTACATCAATAAAAATGTACTTATATAGGTTGACAAATGAAAATTACTTTTTTCTAAAGTTTATTTTTCTTTTTATGGACTTTTTGACCTTTTGGCTTTGAGTGTTGGGATGGGTTGTTTTTACAGGATACTTTGGGGATTTTTTGAGAAATTGCTTCAGTTCCATCACTGTAGACCCATCATGGAAGGTATCATTTTCTTATTGGCATATAGGTTAGGGAATATCACTTTCCATTGCATTTTGCATACTAGCCTCCATACTACGATATTTTTTCCATAGGTCGACCCCATCATGTCTTGATTTTAAAACCATTTTCACTCTCCGACTTATAAAATCATGATATTATGGTAGAGCCAACCTTTACATGGGAATCTCAGTTAGAATCTCGCTAGAATATGTTGCCCATGCTGCTATATTGAGTAGGCTTGGGAGTCCTCTTTAGTCCTACCATGACTTGTGCGTTGAAGACTCATTCTCTTTCTTCTTCACTATTTTTCTGGCTTTATACCCTAGAGGCTCCTTTGTGTTGAGTTGTACTACTGCATTGCATGTTGACCATTTGTACCTTTTGGCCTTGAGCTGGCTTCACTTGGACTCGTGTTTTAGCCACCTTTTGACCATGTCTTCTATAAAATCAACCTTGCAATCACTTAGCCTCTGCAACTTGACACACCTTTTTACCCATGGAAAGAACATTCCTTTGAGTGTCATTAACCAGTTTTGTCACCTTCCATTGAGCATAGGAATGTTCCCCTCCCAGGAACTAGTGCATATGTATTTGGACACTCGTTATTTCCACTGTCCTATAGAATTCCTTTATTCTTTTTTAGGGTTCAGGAATATGAAAAAGACAAAAAAATTATATATCCAAAAAAGGAGCAGGAACGAGACATTATTTCCATATTTGATGGTAGCTAAAGTCATTGGTATTGCCCTTGAACAAAGAACTCAAAAAATAAGTCTTTCCTATATTGGGATGGGATTTAGTTTGACTTAGGAGAGCCTTAACCTTGTTATTGAGTTAGTACTCCTCCGATTAGTTATCTCTTCCAATCACATGGAGAGTTTGCTTATGCCTTCTGCATGACAAACTTATACAAAGTTATCATATGCTGCCATGTAGTCACATTTGAGTCATGCTTTTGTTCAAGGGAAGTAATCCTTAGTTGGCCTTTCTGTGGTGTCTCTTGACCTATTTTTCAATTGGCCATCCCTGATTGTGAGAGTCATGTTTATTATCACATCAGCTATTTGGTCCTTTGCTCGTGCTGGTTTGAGAAGGTCTCCATTGACTTCTTGTTGGCGGGTCTTGCTCTTATCGACCATAACAAATTGCTCTAAGAGCAGATCTAGAGCCGCACCCTAGCCATATTTTCGTTATTGATAGGTCACCTTGTGCTCAACATTGATCAGTAGCATGGGTCTTTGACTAAGTGGTTTCCCTTGTGTTCGATGTTAGCATTCATTATAACATATTGGGATTCATTCAATACCTTGGTTTCCATTGGACCCTATTGGTGGATTCCTCGCTCTGTGTCAACTTTCATTATTGGTTGGTTTAGAGGGTTTCTATTGTTCACTAGCTACATCTTGTGTATGCTAGAAACATGCTTCGGTTGGGTTAATACATCTTTATTTGTTTGATTTCTTCCACATTATTGGCCTGTGGGTTACACTCACGCTGGATTGATGAAGGATGCCTTAATTCCTTCCTTCCAGTGGATCTTTTCCCGAAAGGTTAGTACTGCTCCTTGATGGCATCCCGGAATGAATTCCAAGTGGCAGCAAATGAAAATAGTGGGTTCATAATTTCATCTTGCTGCTCACAGTAGGTTTCCCACCAGTCCTTGACATGGGGGGTGGCTTTGAGAAGAGCAAAAGTAATCTTTTCCTAGCTAGAAAAATCATGAACATAAAAATATCCTTCTAGTTGATTTAATCATTTACCTACAATGTTTGGATCTATTTGGCCCTCAAATATGGGAATGTCAAATTTTACTTGTACCTTAAAAGGTGTGGAGCCTCTAGAGCGGCTGCTGGATGTGGTTGCGCCGCTGGTGGGAAACCGTTGAAGGATATGGGAAAAGTTATCGATCATCGTGTTCCTTTGTTTCTCGAGGGCCTCCTCGAGCAAGATTTTGATAGGATCTCCTGCTCCCTCATCTTTCTTTTCTTCCCCCATGGGTGGCCACTCGGGGTTTACGAGGCTGATCTTGCAAAGGTTCAACCAGATCGAGCCCTTAAATCCTTATTTCATGACCTCATTGAGGACATGCAAAGAAAAATAGAGAAAGAGAAGATCGCTTTGATACCACTGATCCAGATTTAAACATGAATGTAGAAAATTACAGATATAACCATAAATACAGAGATTGAGCAGAAATAACACTTCATTTCATTAATATAAAATACTTAAATATGCTTACAAATAGATTGGAAATAAGACTAGCTCGGGCAATGGTAGCTTATCTCTTAGAAGAGATGTGGTGGCTACATGCCTCTGAACTAAGTTACAATGAGGCTCAAGGGCATTTTTATTATTGAACAATAAGAGAAAAACTAAACAACCAAAACCCTAACCCGAGGAGATGTAACACCAAGAGTTTATGCGCCTTGTTGCGGTTAGTTGGGTAGCCAACTTCTCGGGGTCATAACTTGGTCATATTATCTCTGTTTGATGTGTATGATACCTCATTGGAAATATCTCTCCGAGGAATAAAACTATTGATGTGATTTCCATGGAAATCACTAGATTTTTATTTTGCCAAAAAACCATAGTTTAGGGCCTCAAAACGGCTCCGAAAGTTTAGGACCTGAAAAAATTCAAAAAATAGTAAATTGTGCTACAATTAAGGAAACTGAAAAAGAAAAAAAAGAAAAAAAGAAGAAAAATGGTGAGGGTCCAAGTGGAATAGGCAGGTGGCCACCAAAATCCACCTGGATCATGTCTACCATAGGAGAAGTGGAGAGAAATTTACCAAAAATTAATGTTGCACTAGAAGATCATCAGGATGAGTACCAACCTACCATGATTGAATTTGAAGGTATGATTTTCATTCATGTTATATCTACTTTAAATGATCCTGGAGTAAGTTTGAGTTATATAAGTCCTTAATTAATGGAGTCATGTCATCTGTAAGTGAGTAAATTCAAGAATCCTTGGCTGCTTCAGTTAGCCATTGGAGAAAAAAGGAGAGTAGTAGCAAAAGTAGAGGTTTTTCTAGTTGAATTAGCAGGAAAGCCCATACAAGTAAATCTAAATGTTTTTCCTTTAAGTTATTACAATGTCTTGATCAGTATGGACTGTCTGGAAATGGTCCCTTGTATACTATAAAGATAAAACTACAAATTTCCTTAAAGAAGGGGGTGTTTGGTAAGAAATTAAAGGGATAATAAGACCTTTGAAATTGAGACCAATCACATCCTCACACCAGAGGAAATGCATTAGAAAGGGCTATCAAATTTACACAGTTCAAGTGGGATACTCTAACTCTAAAGAGAAAAAACATTAGAGAATATGTTAGTTATCTAGAATTTTGCTCATGTATTTTTGGAGAAGATTCCTAGATTGGCCCGTTAACGAGATATATATTTTAACATTAAATTGATTCTAGGATCCACCCCAGTATCTAAGGCAACCTATCGTATGAGTATACCAGAAGTCACTGAGTTAAAGATATAATTACAAGAACTACTTGACAAGAAATACATACATCCAAGTGTATCACCATGGGGATCCCCTATACTCCTTGTTAAAAATAATGATCACACTCTAAGGTTTTGTCTAATATAATGCACTGCGAAAACCCCTTAATACTTAAATTTGAAAGAGTGAAGGGAACTCTACTTGAATGGTTCATGAGGCACAACACTTGCTAAGATTTTGCAAATGGTGTAGCAAGCAAAGTGGGCATGATTGTGGGAAAAAATCCACATTTAAGCGCGCTTGATCCAGAGGAAATCTGGGATGGGTGACCTCTGATGAATTCCTGGTTATCAGGTGTAAGCCTTGGAAGTGATGATTGACACTATGTGATTCATTCCACTAGTTTTAATCCCACTTCTTCACCCCTGTGAGCATCACTTGATGCAATTCACTGTCAAAAACAAGTATCCACTACCTACAATTAATGATTTGTTTGATCAGGTTAAAGGTGCTACTTTATTTTCCAAGATTGACTTTCACTCTGGGTAGCATCGAATAAGGATTAGAGATGAGGAAATATGCAAAACTACATTTAGGACTCGTTTTGGGAATTATGAGTTTGTAGTCCTACATTTTGGCTTACTAATGCCCCGACCACATTTATGTTCCTTATGCATAACATATTTCATCCTTATTTTGACAACTTTGTGTTGATCTTTATTGAATATATCCTAGTTTACTCGAAGAATATGGAAGAACATAAAAGGAATTTGCACATAGTATTACAGACTCTACGTGAGCACCAACTATATGCCAAGTATAGAAAATGTGAATTTTATAAAGATCAAATACAATATTTGGGACATGTCATCACTCAAGAGGGAATAGTTGTAAATCCCAAATATATTAAGACTATCATGGAATGGACCATTCCTAAAAAAATTGTATATATCTAATATTTTATGGGTTTAGCAGGCTATTACCATAGTTTTATACACAAGTTTCCTAGAGTAGCCTACCCAATAAATTCTTTGCAAAAAAAGGGGAGAGACTTAAAATGGAAAACAAGATTTAAAATTAGTTTTGACCAGCTAAAACATCTATTAACTACAACCCCCGTTTTAAATATTGCACACCCATAAAATGAGTTTATTGTATGTACAAACACATGTCAGGAAGGGGTAGGAGGTGTATTGATGCAAGAGGGTTGTGTAGTGGCCTATGAATCTTGGAAGTTGAAGGAATATGAAGAAAGGTATTTTTCTTATGATTTAGAATTGATAGCAGTAATCCACGCTTTGAAGGTATGGCGACATTATCTATTAGGAAATAATTTATCATAATGAATGATCATAATAGCTTGACTATTTTCTTTAAGCAACCTAACCTTAACACTTGAAAAGCATGGTGAATTTCATTCCTAAGTGAATTTTACTTTGATAAAATACCTAAAGGCCAAGGAAAATTGGGTAGTAGATGCCCTAAGTGGGAGGTAGAATTGTATATATGAAATTTCATATAGTCAAATAAAATTTGATTTTTCAAATCAAATTAAGGATGTAGCCCTAAGAGACCTTGAATATCAACTTTTATGTTAGCAAGCAAAACAAGAAAACAATCCTAAAAGGAAATTAGGATATGATATTGATAATGATTTTTTTTTTTTTTTTTTTTTTAATAGAAATCAAATTTACATTCCTAACCAGCAAGCTATTAAGAAACTTATTCTAGATGAATATCATAAAATTCCATATGTTGCTTACCCTGGTTACTAGAGATTAATTACAATTGTGAGAAAAGATTTATTTGGCCTGGTATGAAGAGGGAAGTGGTAGAATACCTAGCAAGGTGCCTAGAGTGTCAACAAGTCAAAGCTAAATATCAACATCCAACATGTTTAATTCACCCACTACCGTTTCCTGAATGGAAATAGGAAATCATTATGTTAGATTTTATCACAGGTTTGCCTAAGTCTAAAAGTAAAAATGACTTGATAATGGTTTTTGTCGATAAACTAAGTAAATATGCACATTTTGTTCCAGTAGAGTCAACCTATAAAGTTGTATAAATTGTTGATATTTTATGAGAGATGTTTTTTGTTTACATGGAATACTGAAGACGATAATCTCTGATAGGGATGTGAAGTTCACCTCTACTTTCTGGAAAGCACTCTTCACTAGTTTAGGAACTTAAGTATAGTTCAGTACTGCCTATCATCCACATATAGATGGGAAGACTGAATGAGTGAACCAACTATTAGAAGACACGTTAAGGATGTATGTCATTCAACAACTAACCAAGTGGGAAGTTTACCTCCACCTGATGGAATTTGTGTACAATAATAGTTACCATGGTTCCTTGAAAATGATCCCATTTGAGGTGTTGTATGGATGAAAGTGTAGGACACCCATCAACTCGAAAAATCCTAAAGACAAACTAATATTGGTACTTGATATGTTAAAAGAAATGGAACACATTGTTAATAAAGTGTGGTTGAATTTGAAAGTTACTCATGATTGGTAGAAGACTTATGCAGAAAGATGAAGAACTTACAAAAAATTTAAGGTGGGAGATCATGTGTATGTAAGGGTCAAACCAAAAAAGAGCACATTGAGATGGGGAAACTATGAAAATTTGGCTCCCGGCTTTTGTGGCCCTTTCCAAATACTTTCCCGAATTGGTCCAATATCCTATCAGCTAGCTTTACCTAGTCATATACATGTGCATAACATATTTCATGTTTGTTTGCTAAAGAAGTACATACATGACCCTAGACATATTATAAATTGGTAAGATGTGTAGGTAATATAAAAAAGTGAAATGAATTTTATGTAATTTTTTTACTCAATGATTAATGGTGTCTAAAAACAACTTTAATGTTGTGACTATAGGTCGAGCTAGACAGAGAATTCCTAGTCGAACTTGTTATCACTCAGGTTTTTCCCAAAAGTTGTAAGAAAGGGAATACTGCTGAGGTAACCATAGACCAATCTTTTAGATACAGAATCTAGCCAATCTGTACCTAGAGAGGGCTCTCTCTTTATGATTTAGCTTTTTTTTTTAAAGGTATTAGGCTAGTTATGAAGTTCAAGGGTTTTGTTTTGAGTTTGGGTGGTGAGATTCAATAGAACAGTGAGGTAAAACAAAAAAGTTTAGTCCATTTGGCATGATGGAGTCAAAGAAGATGGATTTCTGGATTTGGTTTCTTAACAGAGGATGGCTTCATAGAGCAAGGTAGTCAAACAGGGAACAAATGAAAGACTTGAAGCAGATGGAATGGGCTCAAATGGGTGAAGGGTAGTTAAGAATCCTTCAACATATTGAAAGAGGGAAAATGGATGATTATTGACAAAGAGCAGTTAAGAATTCTTTAGAAAATAATCAACATGAAAGAATCAAGAAACAAGAGCAATTAAGAATTCATTGTTTATTCTAATTCTGAAGAAAACATAGAGAATAATAAAGACTGAATACAGAGTGCAATCAAGCAAATTCTGAAATTAACCTTTTTCTTTATCATTCAGATTATGAAACACAGATGATATAGTAAACCAAAAAACTGTAAAACATAAGATATAGGGGACTTATTGATCCGGAGGTTGATTCAAGAATTCTGTGACAAGTCCTCTGCTTCAATTCTTCATCCAATAGGCTAGACAACAGTTGGTTCCAACAACTTTGTATTCCAAAATATTCAGTATTACAGCACAGTCTAAGAAATCCACACACACCACAGACCACCCCAATACTCTAAAGGAGGGGGTATTTATACAACAAAATATGTACAACCAATATCTCCTAACAACTGTGAGATAATATTTAGGTTTAACTAATAAGAGTTTTACAAGTAAAATAGAAACAACTAACTGATGTTGTGATGGAGGCATGCCTTTAGGGTTCGGCTTGCAGCTGTCTTCAGTAGTAATTCTGTGTCGACTATCTGTCTTAAATGTGCTCTTTAATTTTGATCTACCTTCTTTAATGCTGAATTGATACACTTTAAATGCTCGTCTTATACTCTTTGACTTGTTTTGATGCTCTTTAATGCTGAACTGACCCTTTTAGATGTTAAACTGATACCTGCTCACCACTGTCTAGCAAAATAGAACTGCTAACGTGTCTTCCGATTACCATTCTTCTGGTAATTCATGCGCTGATAGTCATGCATAGAGAAAATTTATAAGAACCTGTGTCAAAAGAGGAGGAAACCGTATACTGGAGGGTCGGTTGACAGGCGAAGGAGCTCGTTGATGGAGTATTTTTCTGGTCTGGAGGCAGTCGAGAATGAACTTTGAACACGACAGATATCATGCCCGGAGCGCTTTTTGTAGAGAAACATAAAAAAATATTTTTTTCCCTTTTATTTGACAAAAGGGAGTTTTGGCGGGAATAGTTTTTATTTGGAGGACGGATGACATCAACGGGGGTACGGATGACGTCAGCGGGAGTACGAGGCAAATGACGTGGAGGTGACATCAGCGGAGGGTGGTGGTAAGCGGTTTTGCCCGCACTGCTTTTGGGGCTAGGCGGTATCGGGCCGGAGGCGAGCGATCACGTTGGATGAGTGACGTGTGTCCTTGGTACAACGACAAAATTGCTGGGTGATCGCACGTTAAAATTTGGCAATGAAGGGGGTTGCAAAATGGATGCGGACCGTCGGATGGATGGGCACAGATCTAATGGCGAATGCGTTGTGGAGATGGCGGGACTATAAGCAGCAGGCCTGGTCATAATAAAACCATATTTTAATGCATCGGGGCTTGTTTTATTGGTTGAGGTTGGTTGGTTATTAATTTAACCAAGGGTTAATTAATTCCATGATGCGTGCAGTGAAGGCTATGGCTCTTAATAAACTTCAAATAAGTTTATTAATTCCATTTTAAAAAACAGTGCTATGGTTATAGTTAACCAGGGGCAGGAATATGTTATATTAGGGTTTGTTAATGTATTTACATATTACAGGGAAGGGTAAAAAATGTTTATAAGGGAGTTATATAATAAAAGTTAATCGTTAATATGGTTTTTTTAAAAATAGAAGTGCTAAGCCAATGTTTGAAGTTTTCTCATTAAAACTTAGGCTAGAAGGGGGAAAAGGGGGCTTATAGAAGAAATATGGCCAATTTCTCTAAGTAAAACAGATTTTTACTTAGGTAATCATTTTGAAATGGAATGAGTGATTTTAGTGATATTAAGAGAGGATTCTTAATACCTTTGGGGAAGTTAGTGAATGATTTGGGGAAAAAACATGAAGGGAAGTTAGTTATGAATCTACCTTGCTTGAGCCACATCAAGAGTAATTTCCACCATGGCACTTGTGATAGAAGTGAAAATTAACCCATTTAGAGACAAAATCTATCCCAAGTGTCATTTTGCAACACTAATCTACCTACCCAGCCTACTTTGCCTAGCATTTTTTCTTCTCTTTACTTGGGTGCACTTGGACTAGCAAACCCTCATCAACTTTTCTTTTCTTTGCATGGTAAGCCTACCTAAGTCTGCACTTATTACTTCCAAGGGCTCAGATTAGACTGTTGAGCTCCTTTGCTTCTCTATCTGTCTACTTATCTGCCAAGATTAAACAGTTTGGTCAGACTTTATTTTCTATCTCTAAAACATGAAATTCAAACATGAACTAGCTAAGATTATGTTGTTTGGCCATTCATCACTTGTGGCATAAAGTTTTAACAAGCTGCACACAATGCTTTATTTACAGAAAATGAAAAAGTAGTGGCATTTTGGACTTGCACACTTTCCTGGTCTTTCTTTGTTTGGGGTTCATTTCTTTTCATTTTTTCTTTTGACCATTTTATTCCTTTTACTCTTTGACTTTTCTTTTAGGGTACACCCTCTTTACATTTTTTACTTTTTTTGATTTTTTGATAATATGGAAACCTTTGCAACAAGGAAAAGGATGAACATATTATAGAGCTCAACAAGTCAATCATGAAATATGACACCTATTGGTATAGGAGTATAACAGTGGCTCCACTTGGGGATGGCTTTCCCTGGTGGAAAGTCAAGAACAATAGGTCAGATGGCCTTCTGAATAACTTTTGCCGTGCTTTGAAATTTTCCTTTGCTGGTTGCTTTATTGCATGTATGACAACACACTTGTGAAGCTTAGGGCCTTCTCTTCGGGATTCAACTACAACAAGTTACTATCCCCTTCAAAACTATGACATTATTAGGATATAGTATGTACATGTTAGAGTCAAAATTCATCAAAAAACTAGATCAAAGTAATGTTTCAGCATTCGACCATTCACTGGTTCTTCTTCTGTTTCTGTGCCATCCAGGCTCTTCAAAAAGTAGGTATTGTTCCCTTGCAATGCCTAAATGATGAATGGCCCTCTCCATAGGAAGTCAAACTTCCCATGTTTTCCTTTGTCTTCTCTCTTGGAATCCCACCTTAGAACTTTTTCTCCAATGTAGAAGTCTTCTGCTTTGGTCCTTTTATCAAATATTTTCTTGAGTTTTTCTTGTAACACTTGGGATCTTTGGTGCACTTCTTCTCTGGTCTGCTGCAAATGGATGGTCTGATTTATTCTCCTTTGAATGCCATTTGGTTCCACCTAAGCTTCTTGCAGTAATTTCATTATAGGAACTCCTAAAGATGAAGGAAATATAGCCTCCATGCCATAAACTAACTCATAAGGGCTAGTTCCAATAGATCTCTTTGTAGTAAGTCTGTCTGCCCATAGTGCATTTGTAAGCTTCTTGTGCCAGTTTTTCTTGTTCTCTTCCAACAATTTCTTAATAATATTAATTAGGATTTTATTGGAAGATTCAGCTAGACCATTACCTTGAGGGTAATAGGCTGTGGAATGGCCCAAAGTGATATGGTATTTGTTACAGAAATTTATCAGTTTTTTGGACTTGAAGGCAGCAACATTATCGGTTATGATTTTTTCAGGACAGCCAAACCTAGAAAAGGTGTTGGTCTCTAAGAATCATATAATCACTATATCATTGGCTTGTATGGAAGGAATGGCTTCTATCCACTTGGTGAAATAGTCTGTGACAGTAAGAATCCATTTATGTTGGCCAGAAGAGGGAGGGTGTATTTCTCCACTGAAGTCCAAACCCCATTGCTGAAAATGATTTTTAGTGGAAATTGGTCTTAAGGGTAAGGGTAACAGTTTCCTTTTGCTTTCAAAATTTGGCATTTGTGGCAAGCAATGACAAACTTCTTTACATCAACGAACAAGGTTGGCCAGTAAAATCCAGCCAGGGAAAATTTTAAGAACCCCCCCTAAATTTATAAATATAATAAATGGGCGAATCTCCATGGTATATAGAAAAAATGGAAGGCGATTTTATCAATAATATAATATGTATATATAATTTTTTGGCGAATCTCTCACCAAGCATGGCGAATATTTTACTCAATTATAAAATCTTGTAAGATCTTGGCGAGTCTTTCACTAAATAATAAAACTTTGTAAAGTCCTAGTGGATCTTAGCATAGGCTACATGCTGGTTTAATTCCCCCATTTAAATAGTCTACATTCCAGGTGAATACCATGGGTCAATACCATGTGCCATTTTGGTGAATACCATGGGTCAATACCATGTGCCATTTTTATTTTTATTAGAATATTTTACTCAATTATAAAATCTTGTAAGATCTTGGCGAGTCTTTCACTAAATAATAAAACTTTGTAAAGTCCTAGTGAATCTTAGCATAGGCTACATGTTGGTTTAGTTCCCCCATTTAAATAGGCTACATTCCAGGTGAATACCATGGGTCAATACCATGTGCCATTTTGGTGAATACCATGGGTCAATACCATGTGCCATTTTTATTTTTATTAATTCTAATATTAGGGTTAATAATGGTTTTTTGCATGGTATTAATAACAATCTAGTCCATGGTATTTGTCCCATAGTATTTTGGCCATAGGTTTCACCTAAATATAATCCATTTTTTGAGTGTTCGTAAATATAAGGTGACTTATGGAGTAAATATAAAAAATGTTTTATTTGTTTACCATACCTCTCGTTTATTTATATTTTTATTAATTTACCATACCTCTTTTACAAATATGGTATTTGGCCCATAGGATTCACTTAAATAAAACCTCTTTCTTGAGCCTTCCTAAATAGAACGAGGGTTATGGACTAAATATAAAAAGAGGTTTTATTTATTTATGATACGTCTAGTTTATTTATATTTTTATTTATTTACCATACCTTTTGAGTAAGTATAAAAAGACGTTTTATTTATTTACCATACCTCCACTTTACTTATATTTTTATTTGTTTACACCCTTACATGTATATAAGGTGACTTATGGAGTAAATATAAAAAATGTTTTATTTATTTACCATACCTCTCATTTATTTATATTTTTATTAATTTACCATACCTATTTTATAAATATGGTATTTGGCCCATAGGATTCACTTAAATAAAACCTATTCTTGAAAATGGGCGAATGGAAGGTTGTAAGTCCTAATTTCAAGGGCTAAATTTACCTTTTTTACCTTCTCCCTTAAAATAAGGTGGGCTATTTGAGGTGATTTCTAAAAATGTACTATAATACAAAATATTCGCCCACTAAAAATTTAAAACCCCTTAATTTCGCCAAAGGGCGAACATTCGCCCCTAAAATTATCCTTGAATCCAGCCCTTATGATTTTGTCTGCAGTTGATTTCCAGTACAGGTGTCCACCGCAGTCCCCTGCATGAAATTCTTTGAGAATTTTGTCAGTTTCTTCTTTTATTAAACAATTCAATAGAATACATTCATGATTTTTCCAAAAAATAGCACTATCTAAAATACAGAATTTTGAAGCTTTCATCTTTAAAAAACTTTTCTTTGTTCTAGATAACCCTGTAGGAGCCTACAGGTTTAATAATACATGAATTATATCAGCATACCAAGGTGATTCTAAGAAGGCCTGGCTGATTTGTGGAGTCGCCATCTCCTCTTCATTGTCCATTTCATTAATATCCAGGGCTTGAAAGTTTGTTTCAGTCATGAGTTTAGCCAATCCCTGTCCTTTTATCAGCGTTGTAGGTTTTATTTCAATATCATACTCCAATATTTTAGCTATCCATTTACCTCGTTTGCCTTCAATTCCATCCTGAGTCAAGATGTTTTTGACAACAACATTTGGTACATTAGCTACTATGTGTGAGTACAATATGTAGACTCTGAAGTCTTGTATAGCTTTCACAAGTGCATAAGCCTGTTTTTCCATGATTTTGTAATTCAGAGGTGCCTCTCTAAGTGCTTTACTGAAAAAGGCTATGGGTTTTTCACATCCTTGATCATTTTTTTGTAGTAAAATAGCTGCTATGGTTTGTTCTGATGCAAATGAGAAAATTATGAAGTCTCTATCGAACCTTGGACTTGTGAGGACTGGTGTTTTGGTCAAATCCATTTTAATTTCTTCAAATGCTTGTTTGGCTTCTTCTATCCATTTAACCTTTGAATTCCTTTTTAACATGTTGTTCAACAGTCTAACTAATTCAGCCAGATTAGATATGAATCTTCTCAAAAATTTAATCTTCCCTAAGAAAGCTTGAAGTTCTTTGACATTTTTGGGGTGGGGTATTTGCAGAATAGCTTCTATTCTAGCAGGATCAATTCTGATGCCATCTTTGGAGATGATGTGGCCTAACAGTTTTCCTTCTCCTATACCAAACAAAGGTTTTTTCGGATTTGATGAAATACCATACTCTTTGCATTTTAAAAACACTTGTCTCAGATGATCTAAATGTTGCTGATCTGATCTAGAAAACACAATGAGGTAATTTAGATATACAACCAGAAAATCGTGAATCTCTTTTGCAAAAGCTATGTCCATTGCTCGCTGAAAGGTTGCCCCTGCATTATTAAGTCTGAATAGCATTTTAACATTATTGAATGTGCCCCATGGTGTTGTAAACACAGTCTTTTCTTGGTCATTAGGATGAACCAAAATCTAATTAAAACCTGAAAATGCATCCAAAAGTGAAATCTTGGAAGCACCTACTACTCTTTGTAAAATATGATCCATCTTAGGTAAAGGGTAGTTGTCCTTCAAAGAAACTTTGTTTAGATTTCTTAAGTCAACACATAATATGATTTCTCCTGTTTTCTTCCTGGTAGGCACTAAATTAGATACCCACTCTGAAAATCTGATTCGAGCGATTATCCCTGCATCATGCATTCGTTTGATTTCTTTTTCAATTAAAGGGAGCAGTACAGGGTTGATTCTTTTGAGCTTTTGTTTGAATGGTTTTTGATTTTCCTTGAGGGGTATTGTATGTTGAATCATAGAGGTGTCATAAGATTTCAGGCCTTCATAGCTCCAGGCAAAAGCATCCTGGAATTCTTCGATCAGTTCAACATACTTAAGCTTTTGATCAGGGGGCAAAGATTTGGACAATTTTAACATTTTTGGATTCTCTTCAGTTCCTATGTTGTAGTCTTCAATGTCTGCTTTTGGAGGTTCCATCTGGAGTTTCTTCAGAATATCGTTGAAATCAAAGAGATCTTCCAAAGGAGTTAATCCTTTGGGCAAATGATTGTCTTTCAAATTGATAATTTCATATTGTCCTTTAATAATCTCATCAACATCTGTTTCTTTCAGATCTTGTATTTCCTCTTTGGTAAATTTTGTTGGATGAAGCATTTGAGTTGTGTTTCCTGTTGAAATGTATGTTTCTATCTAATTTGTTGGATCAAACTCACTAACTCTATCTCCATCAACGTTAGTGCTAGAAATTTCCTCTTCTAGGGTTAAAAAATTGTTGATATGATTATCATTGTCAAACACTTGCCAGTTCTTTACATTATCATGTATGGCTGGCCTGTGTCTAATTTCAGCTATGAATTGATGATTTGGTTCAAATGGTAATTTACAGGTGCTAGCAAACATTGCTAGGCTATGAGCTTGCAAGTTATGTTTTCTCGGGATTTTGGCAAGCTGAGTTTCTAGAAATGTGTTGAGGATCTCTAGGGTTGTTCCTCTATACTCTCTCAATCTGGGATCATTTGTTAAGAACTTCCCTTTTATCTGTTGAATGATTAAATCATAATCTCCTAGGATTGACACTCTGGTTGCTACCAATTTTTTGACTAGTTTAAGACCTAGCAACAGAGCTTCATATTCAGCCATATTATTGGTGCATCTAAATTTTAACCTGTAGGCATGGCCTTCAGCATGATTGTTCTCAAGATTGTGCACCCACACTCCTGCTCCTAGTTTGTTCACAGATCCATCAAATTCTAAGTACCAAAGGATTTCCTGTTTATAATTAGTATCTGGACTTTTAGGGATCTGTTTAAGAGGGAGATCTGGTTTTTCAGTTTGTTCTGGTTTATCTAATGTTTCATGATTTTTAGAAGTTTCTTGGATTTGGACGCTTGACTTTTCATTTTCACTTTTTTCTGTTTCATCTCTTAAACCTTTCATTTCATGTGGGGGACCAATTTTAGCATTGTAAAGGATAAAAGAATCCATATCTGAATGTATTGAATAGATATGGAAATTTTGAGGTTTCCCTTGACTACTCACTACATACTTCATTAAAGGTTTCTCTGTATAGTCTCTTGGGTTGACCAAACACTGAAATAGTAGTGTAAGACATGTCTAACAGTAAGGATCCCTGAAGCTTTGCACCCCAATATCTTGACAATAACATGCCATACTTTGGTGGAATATCAGCTACTACTATGTCCATTAAGATGGTTTTGGTAGGATATTGGACTAGTGACACACATAAGTCTTTGATTAAACCCAAACATTTGACTTGGCTTGAATCAAAAGAGAAAAGGTCTATATATGGCCTGGTGATGTCAAGGTCTAATCTCTCCATTACAAACTTAGGCATTAAGTTATGAGAAGCACCAGAATCAAACATGGCATTATGGAGTATCTTATCATGTATGTTTAGACCCACATAGAAAGGAGGAATTTATCCCTCTGCTATTTTTCCATTTACTTTAGGGCCAAATATCAGTTCAGGCTGGTCATCAAAAACATTTACTAAATCTTGGTTGACAGAAATTTTGAGTGATCTGCTGATTTGACTTCTGTAGACATCATGTTTAGCTAATTCTGATAATGGAACAGCTATCTTCAGTTTTCCTACTTCTGTCTCAAGATTGAAAGGTTTTTCGGTCTGAGTTTTTGTGTTTCGGACAGCTAAATTTTCTACATTTCTCTCCTTTTTAGGGGTGGATTTAAGGGCTGAAATTTTTCCAAATCAAGTTCTGGAGGCTGTCCTTCTTTTTCTTTAGCATGAATAGCGGTGGAAGGTTGTCTGTTAGGTGGCTGTTTGTCTGATATATCTTCAACAATTTGGTTATCAGGGCTAGGATCTGTTCTAGAAAAAATATGTACAAGGGGGGCAGTGACCTTACCTTTGTTGGGCTACTTGATATCTTTCTGTTTGTTGATTTCAGGGATATCTATGCTTCTACTCCTCAGATTGTATTGTTTTTGGACTTCATAAATGGTTGTATCATATCCCTCCCTAAAGTCAAATGATTCACCTGACTGAGTTTGGAATTGTTCAAGAATGTTAGCTTCTTGATCCTCTTGGGTCAAGAAAACTTGTTGTTCATTGTTGAGTCCCATCAGATTAATTTGAGTGTCTTCTGTTGGTTCATCAAAAGTTGAGGCGTCAGCATAATTTTCTTGAAATGGGGGCCTAATATTTTGGTCAGGCCCTATCTTTCTAGTGTTAGGATTTTGGTTCTTCCTGAAATTTGGATTTCTCCCAACATTGCTTGGTTGACCATCCCAAGGGTATTTCCTCTCAATTGTTTCTACTCTATCTCCAAGTCTATCCATTCCTTTGATAATGACATCTAATTTCTATTCAAAGGCAGAATGTTCTTCTCTAAAAGGTGTCCTTCTTTCAGCTCTGGCCCTAGATCATTTAGATATCAGGTTGGCTTCAACGCTGACAGCTATACTCTACATCTCTTCTAAGTTTCGAGGAGCTCTTTCCATAAGTTGGTATGCCATATCAGAATCAAATGCATTAGGGAATTTGATCAAGGCCAAATCTGGAGGAGGTCTGAGATTTTGAGGAATAGAATTGTAGATATTATTGAATCTGGTACAGTAATCTTGGACAGTTTCTTGTGTGCCTCTTCTTAGGTTTTCATACTCTGATAAAATGTGGAGAGGATCTTTCTTCTTTTCCCATATGTTTAAGAAGGTCTGATAAAGAGCTTGTGGGTCATTGATACTATTTGCAGGAAGGGCTCTACACCAAGTTCTAACTTCTCCAATTAAACTTTAAACAAATACTTTCATTCTAACATCACCATCATCAATCTCATAATTTTCAAAATAGTTGGTCATTTTATTGGTATGTTGTTGAGCTATGTAAGTGCCAGTACCTTCAAAAGAAGGGATTTTACTTTGATAGTCTTGAGGCATAGCCCCTGGATTGGTAGGTAAGTTTAGGGGAGTATATCAGTTTGCCATGGATGCAGAATTAGATGTGACAACTCAAAGAGTAGGGATAACAGTGGGAATGTGTGTTGCAGATGGAGGAGTGGAAAGGGTAGTTGGAGGTGCTAATGGTGAACTAGGAGGAGCTATAATAATCACAGAAAGGTTTGGTGCTCCCTCAAAGGTAAGCTCAGATTGAAAGGAGTTCTGCAAATGTCTGTCAAGGTCTGAAGTAGCAAAATTTTCTTGGCTCTCTTGTCTTCTAATAATCATGGAAATCAGATTAGGATTTTCAAATACAGGTGGGGGATTAGGATCAAGATTTGATCAGGTGTAATGAATCCTCTCTGAAGCCAGTTTCTAAGTATGTTTTTGGTTTTTTCTTGAAATAATTTTGACAATACAACTTTAACAATCTCTTTAGGAGTTTTTAGATGTGGTGGTTTTGAAGTTTCCTAAAGACTTTTTGAAAAAAGGAACTGATCAGGTATTTGAAACCGACTGTTGAATACATAAACTAGACCAGAGATAGATTGAGGTAGCATTTATTTACTTCTGCAATTGCAAAGCAAAAGTAGTTTCAAGGTTACCTGGCTAACTTCAGGCTCCATTTGTAGCTTATGAAATAAACAATAGTAACAAACAATTATTCAATCCCCAGGGGAGTCGCCAATGATGTTATCACTTAGGTTTTTTCCAAAAGTTGTAAGAAAGGGAATACTACCGAGGTAACCACAGACCAATCTTTTAAATACAAAATCTAGCCAATCTGTATCTAGAGAGGGATCTCTCTTTATGATTTAGCTTTGTTTTTTGAAAGGTATTAGGCTAGTTATGAAGTTCAAGGGTTTTGTTTTGAGTTTGGGTGGTGAGATTCAATAGAACAGTGAGGTAAAACAGAACAGTTCAGTCCATTGGGCATGATGGATTTAAAGAAGATGGCTTTCTGGATTTGGTTTCCTAACGGATGATGGCTTCACAGAGCAAGGTAGTCAAACAGGGAAAAAATGAAAGACTTGAAGCAGATGGAATGGGCTCAAATGGGTGAAGAGCAGTTAAGAATCCTTCAACATATTGAAAGAGGGAAAACGGATGATTATTGACAAAGAGAGTTAAGAATTCTTTAGCAAATAATCAACATGAAAGAATCAGAAAACAGGAGCAATTAAGAATTCACTGTTTATTTTAATTCTGAAGAAAACACAGAGAATAATAAAGACTGAATACAGAGTGCAATCAAGCAAATTCTGAAATTAACCTTTTTCTTTATCATTCAGATTATGAAACATAGATGATATAGTAAACCAGAAGACTGTAAAACATAAGATATAGGGGACTTATTGATCCAGAGGTTGATTCAAGAATTCTGTGACACTCAATTCTTCATCCAATAGGCCAGACAACAGTTGGTTCCAACAGCTTTGTATTCCAAAATATTTAGTATTATAGCACAGTCTAAGAAATCCACACACACCACAAACCACCCCAATACTCTAAAGGAGGGGGTATTTATACAACAAAATATGTACAACTAATATCTCCTAACAACTGTGAGATAATATTTAGGTTTAACTAATAAGTGTTTTACAAGTAAAATAGAAACAACTAACTGATGTTGTGCTAGAGGTAGTCCTTTAGGGTTCGGCTTGCAGTTATCTTCAGTAGTAATTCTACGCCGACTGTCTGTTTTAAATGTGCTCTTTAATTATGATCTGCCTTCTTTAATTCTGAACTGATACACTTTAAATGCTCGTCTGATACTCTTTGACTTGTTTTGATGCTCTTTAATGCTGAACTGACCCTTTTAGATGCTAAACTGATACCTTCTCACCGCTATCTGGCAAAATAGAACTGCTAACGTGTCTTCTGATTACCATTCTTCTGGTAATTCATGCGCTGATAGTCATGCATTGAGAAAATCTACAGGAACTTGTGTCAAAAGAGGAGGAAACCTTATACTGGAGGGTCGGTTGACAGCCGGAGGAGCTCGTCGATGGAGTCTTTTTTTGGTCTAGAGGTGGTCAAGAATGAACTTCGAACACAGCAAATATCATGCTTAGAATGCTTTTTGCAGAGAAACATAAAAAAAAAGACTTTTTTCCCTTTTATTTAACAAAACGGAGTTTTGGCGGGAAATTTTTTTATTTGGAGGACAGATGACGTCAGCGAGGGTATGGATGACATCAGTGGGAGTACGGGGTAGATGACATGGAGGTGACGTCAGCGAATGATTGTGGTAAGCGGTTTTTCCTGCACCGCTTTTGGGGCTGGGTGGTATCGGGCCAGAGGCGAGCGATCACATTGGATGAGTGACGCGTGTCCTTGTTACGACGGCAAAACCGCCGAGTGATTGCGCATTAAAATTCAGTGATGGAGGGGGTTGCGAAATGGATGTGTACCGTCAGATGGATGGGCACATATCTAACGGCGGACGTGCTATGGAGATGGCGGGACTATAAGTAGCGGGCCCGGTCATAATAAAACCATATTTTAATGCATCGGGGCTTGTTTTATTGGTTGAGGTTGGTTGGTTATTAATTTAACCAAGGGTTAATTAATTCCATGATGCGCGTGGTGAAGGCTATGGCTCTTAATAAACTTCAAATAAGTTTATTAATTCCATTGTAAAAAACAGTGCTATGGTTATAGTTAAACAAGGGCGGGAATATGTTATATCAGGGTTTGTTAATGTATTTACATATTATGGGGGAGGGTAAAAAATGTATATAAGGGAGTTATATAATAAAAGTTAATCATTAATATGGTTTTTTGAAAAATTGAAGCGCTAAGCCAATGTCTGAAGTTTTCTCATTAAAACTTAGGCTAGAAGGGGGAAAAAGGGGTTTATACAAGAAATATGGCCAATTTCTCTAAGTAAAATAGATTTTTAAGTAGGCAATGATTTTGAAATGAAATGAGTGATTTTAGTGATATTAAGAGCAGATTCTTAATAACTTTGGGGAAGTTAGTGAATGATTTGGGGAAAAAACATGAAGGGAAGTTAGTTATGAATCTGCCTCGCTTGAGCCGCATCAAGAGTAATGTCTGCCATGGAACTTGTGATAGAAGTGAAAGTTAACCCATTTAGAGACAAAATCTATCCCAAGTGTCATTCTGCAACACCAATCTACCTACCCAGCCTACTTTGCCTATAATTTTTTCTTCTCTTTACTTGGGTGCATTTGGACTAGCAAACCCTCATTAATTTTTCTTTTCTTTGCATGGTAACCCTACCTAAGTATGCACTTATTACTTCCAAGGGCTCAGATTAGACCGTTGAGCTCCTTTTCTTCTCTATCTGTCTACTTATCTGCCAAGATTAAACAGTTTGGTCAGACTTTATTCTCTACCTCTAAAACATGAAATTCAAACATGAACTAGCCAAGATTACGCTGTTTGGCCATTCATCACTTGTGGCATAAAGTTTTAACAAGCTGCACACAATGCTTTATTTACAGAAAATGAAAAAGTAGTGGCATTTTGGACTTGCACACTTTCTTGGTCTTTCTTTGTTTGGGGTTCATTTCTTTTCATTTTTTCTTTTGACCATTTTATTCTTTTTACCCTTTGATTTTTCTTTTAGGGTATACCCTCTTTACATTTTTTACATTTTTTGATTTTTGATAATATGGAAACCTTTGCAACAAGGAAAAGGATGAACATATTACAGAGCTCAACAAGTCAATCATGAAATATGACACCTATTGGTATAGGAGTATAATAGAACCTTTGTGTATTCTCGATCTGAGAGAAATAATGCTATGAAAGTGATTTATCACCTAGGTTAAAGTGCAGTGGAAGCACTTTAACTCGGAAAAGGCTACTTGGGAGGATGAACATATTATGCGTGAGGCATATCCCAACTTGTTCTAAGGGCTAGGAAAATACCAAGGACAATGTTTCACTCAAGGGGGGAGATGTAATACCCCTTAGTAAATATGTAAATATTTGAATTACTTTATTAATTTAGTTGGAAGACTATGGGCCATGTTAAAGGTCTAATATGAAAAATTATGAACATGAATGTTTCTAATTTTCATTAATAGAAGAAATTAAATAGTCAACCATAAAATTATGGGGAAAGTAATGTTGAAAAAGAGTTTTTATATTCCAAAGCTATTGAAAGACAATTTCGAGTAGAGGCAATTTCTTTCCCAAACTCCTCTCCCAGAAGATAAACCATCTCAGTTTGGGAAAAGGAAGCCAAGAGGGGGAAGAGAAAAAAAACCTGAGGAAAACTTCTTATCTGAGGAGAAGTAAGCTATAAGCTATACACCCTAAGACACAACGCTGTCGATGGAGGTAGGACACTGCCAAGCAAGGAATTCTTGAGCTGGTTGGCCAGAGGAATTCCAATTAAAGCCTATCTGCTCAATTAAAGCCCTAGACTAGACCTGTTGGGGTCGAAGTTATGCAGGGTTGGACCCAATGTGGTCTTGTCTTGGAAATTGTTTTGGATATGAAGCTAGCTTGGGGGGAATTTAAGTAGGGCATACTAATTCTGACTGGTTGGGTGGAGCATTCTGTTCCCTGTGATTTTGTGGAAGACTTAATTGCTTGAGAAACATATAAGTGGGAAATTGTTTTGAATGTTTTCCTTTCCTTATGCATGTGTTTATTTATGGAATGAATATGCTATATTTATCTAATTGGAGAATATGTTTCTAATATTATGTATTAGAATTATAATATTACTGGTATAGGTTAGTTTGAGGCCAGAAAAAATATTAGTTCATTAGCCCAGAATAGTCCTAAACCTTCTTATTTAATATGGGAAGGAAAATATAGGTCCTAGAGAACTAGGTCCCACTGGAATTCCATATTTGATGCAAATATACTGTTATTCTAAATATATTAAACAATCCTTGTTAGAAACTTGGGTTCCTGAGAACAATGAATAAGAGATATTTGGTGTTACATAAAAGAAAAATGGACACTATAAAACAATATTAAATGAACTTCCAACTAAAAGTAGCATATACATTAAATATCCAGAGTATGGACTAAACACTTAAATACGGTTAGAAAAAAAAAAAGAATATATATAAACATTCTTTGTGCACTAAATTGGCAAGTTCGACACTAAATAATATAGTTGAGTATATGGCTACATACAACCTACCTTATTCCGGAAGTAAAATAAAATAGAAACAAAATAATCCTATAATTATAGCAAGGATTTTATCCACAGGCTCCACCGTACAAAAACAATTTAATATCTGATAACTGGAGTTTAAGAATTACAAACCCTACACCTTTAGGGTTAACATCAAGACAAGTTCACAATATCCATAAATCATTTCACAACAAATGCGATTATTATATATGTTGAATGGAAGAAGTAAGAATATATTGTAATTTGAGAGTAATCCATATAAGGGTCGAAGGTTGTAACACAACGGTTCAATAGTGAACTCAAATAAATATATTACGTTGTGATAACCTTAACAGGGTTCTAGAAAAGAGCAACAAATGCTTGAATTAAATTCTTCTCAACAAGGGTTTTGAAGTCATATAACCAACATTACGATAACCTTACTATAACTATTCAAAGAAATTAGAATCCCAAGACAAAGATAATTGAGTATAGACTCTACTCATTGTAACATTATGATGACTTGGAAATGAAAACCATAGGAAGCATTAAGAGGAGGAACCTAGTAACCAAGCAAGTTGAGAATAGAAAAGGCATCTATGAAAACAAAAGTAGTTGGATGTGAACCAATGAGTTCATATAGGAAGCCAAATTTGCAAAATGTAACAATCAGAGTCAATGATTATGAAGGAATAAAAAGCAAGTAGGGTTGCAAGAAATATAAAGTGTGAATAAGTTTGGAAGGTTGACATAAAACCCTCGAATCTTGTGTAGAGAAATAAGACAGGAAGCCAAACCTTCAAAAAATTGAAATTATTTCTCAAGAGATAAAATATTACTTTAGAAATATGATATGTACACCTCCATTAACTTACAGACCTGGCAAGGCCGAAATGACGAGGTTTTTCCTTTTTCACACATCATAGCTTGCAAGGGGGGTAATATGGGTAAGTAGAGCCACATGTCGTGCACAACCTCAAACAATAACCTTCAACTAACTAAATAAAATCAATAAGGAGAGGCATACGAAATCATAGTAAAAGTAGGACTTGAAATGTAACGAGAGCCACAAAAAATTACCTTTCGACGCTTCATCTTCCATGAAAAAAAAATTCTTGTTACAGAGATATTTTTCAGCAAGTGAAAGACCAAATGAGTTTAGACAGTGCAAAGGAAAGGGGGGTTAGTTACTTTCATAACGCCCTGTTGCATCTCCACCATTGAACCAAAAACCTAGGATCTCCATTGTTGGATCAAGTCCCACATCAAACCCAAGGGTGGTACAAAATTCAATGACCATAATGTTTTACAACTAGAAAGTTTAGAATGTTCGCTGAAGGACTCACCATAAGACATTATGTAACATAAAAGAAAATTTCAAATGACCATAAGGTAGTGGAATGCAAGTTAGAGAAATCATGTTGCGTAATATTCACTATGATCAACAATTTTACATGAGTACCAACGAACACAAAAAATGTGACTTCTCCAAGGTCACCCAACGTGGCTGGAAACATGCAATTATGAACTATACATATGTCCATATATATAAGTCGCAATTTGAATGTTGAATGGTCGCTCCAAAACATGTATATAATTAGTACTTTTTATAAAATAAAAAATGGAAGAGTAAGTTCAAATAACAAGGGTACTCTTTAGTAATCGGTAGAACAATAGTTTTAATTGTTACAAGAGAAGAACATCAGTGGTATTCAATACTACTTGCCATATTACATAAAGGTTGTCATGTTTACAAAGAAAAAGTAATTTTTTTAAGGGGTAATTTGAGTAAAGAGAGAAGTTACATATATTCACTCTTTTTGGCATATATTCCTCTGATACACTTTTTATATTATAGAAAGGTTGTCATGTTTATAAAGAAAAAGTAATTTTTTTAAGAGGTAATTTTAGTAAAGGGAGATGTTACATATATTCATTTTTTTTTGGTCATATATTGTTTTCTACGCTTTATATATATATATATATATATATATAAAAGTTTATAAAGTCTATTATTATTTATAAGTTGAAATTTTTAAATAGATTATGAAGATGGACATTTATTTAGTTATAATTTTATTTTGGTTACGTCCACCTAAGATTTGAACCTTAAATTTTATAGTTTACATAATATGTGATGTCCCCAGAAAATTGTAATTATTTATTTATTGCAGTAAAACAAAAATTGGATTTTATTGTTATTTTAATTTATGCATTTAATATTTTATAAGTTATGAATGAAACGAATAATGGAGTGTTAACAAATCTTGTAACTCTCACATGTCAAGAAGTTAGGATAGGTAGTTACCTAACCCTAACTACTTCCCTAAATATGAATTCTCCAAGAAGGGATCAAAAGGGTAATTTTTGGTACCTGAGATAACAGAGGAGAAAGGAGAAGGAAGGGAATGTCTTCCATGCTGATATGTCAGACGGTTCGAGAGCTAATTCTGGTGGTGATCAGATAGCTGTAGATGCGGTGACTTATAAGTCTTACAAGAAGGTATCTATCTTGTGAGCAATAGCTCGGGGGAGGCTTGGACTTGAAGGCAAGTATCATGGTTGGGAGGAAAATCTGATAAACTATTGTTGTGACTTTAATATCCAACTGTCATCAAAACTGGAATCCAGATAAGTGTTTAAAACTACTTTGTTTATTTTGTCTATGAAACTGTAAAGGAAGAAATTAAAAGTTGAGGAATATTAATGCTTGAATCAGGTAAATATGTGGGCCTATAGTCACTAGTGTGAACTGTGTTTCTATACGCATATGTATATTGTAAGAAGACAAAAGATAAACTCTATGAAACTGTAGAAAAACAGTAAACCCTTTAGAAGCTTGAAAACCGTAAGTAAATACTATGAGAACTCCCAAGTAACATAGGGAAATAAGAAAATAAAGTTTTTTTTTTAGTTAAATTTATTTTACAAAAGAAATAGTTAAATAGTAGCTTCCTGAAAACTGGTATGGGCAGTTATTTAAAATTGATTAATTCGAGTAAACTTGGTCCAAATTTAGAGAAACATTGTATCAAACAAAGAACCAAACTAATGGGCCTAATATATTTTCCCCAAAGCATGTGATCATTGAATGAAATTAAATAAACAAAGAGATTCATTAACTATTTTAATAGGCTTGCGGCGGATTGCCAAAAGTAGAGTAAATAAAAGGGCAAGACAACCTCAAGCTACATGTATCCTAGTAGGTTAAGAACCCTCATGGCTTAAAAATATCCAAACGAGGAACATTATTACTAAATGCAAGTTGAAACCACTCCTATTGAAGCATATAATTGATTTCACAAAGGAGCTACAACCCAGAAGAAAATCCCGAACTAAATTTCGGAAAACTAAATTAATATTTCCAATAGAATTCGACAAGAAGATACATATAATTCTAAAGGAAGATTGCTAACTATAGATTTAATTCAGAAACAGAGTAAACTAGTTGAACCATGAAATATTGAATGCATTAGAACGAGTTCATTTAGGGCTTGGAAATGAAACTTAATAACTATACATGCAAAATTGCAGCGAAATCTTGAAACGGAAACTTAATAACTATACATGCAAATTGACAGTGAAAGCTTGAAACTAGCACTTCACAGCTTGTAACAAAAAAATAACGCGTTCAACTAGGGTTTGGAATCCTCTTCAACGCCAAACTCGTGGGGTTTAATAAATAGAGCTTCACAATGAACCTGGAAATCTTTTTGAAAAGGAACCCTTGAAAATTATATTCCTGATAAAGTAATTGTAACACATTACATCGATAGAGGCTTGCCACAGAGGGGCGAAGCTATTCTGCATACCCAGAAGCTCTAAAAGAGAAATACTAAAATCAAAATCTGAAATGCCATAAAGACTAAAGGCATTAACCCTGCGGAAGGTGCTCAAGAAGAGGCAAAGCCAATCGAAAACCATAACCTAGTCTATTCAAACTCTGCCACCTATAGGCTTCGAGAAGAAGAAAATCTTTCACATACCCGAAGAAATAACTTTGGCTAGAACACAAAGCCATGACAGAGCTCTGGAGGGAGTGCCTTGCATAACCACCTTGAGTGTTAAGGTGCCTCTGGAGGAACCTGAAAACAAATCAAAAGAAAACGTTACCATTGATAGAAGAATAACGAAATAGCATCACACAGGAACAAACACTTCAAAAGTTCGTGTGTACTTGCTAGGGCCATGCATTGGGTGGGATCTATAGTGGAAATAGAGTCAGTAGAAGATCCAACCATCCATGCCTTAGCAACAGAAGCGTAGCGTTTGAAAACTTGCAACGATTCCATGGAGTAAGCAAGTCACACGAGGGCCAAACCAAGTGCTGTAATGTTAAACAAAACACAATGAAACCTCACCGATGAACAACCAGAAAAAATAGGGATACCCTCTGTGTTGGATGAGTTCAAAGCATGAAATACCGTCGATGGAGTGGAGTTGCCAAGGAGGGAAGGACAATTGGTAAGCAAATGGAGGTTTCCCAATACCTTCTCCTGCCATCGCTCGGGAGGACAGAGGAATGACAATTGTTAAATGTTTTCCATAGAATGTTAATGTAAAACCAATCCATTGTGAAATACATTAAATGCAAAAGTTAATGTATTTCTATTAGAATTATTGTAATCACATGTGGTAAGAAAATGATATCCGGTGGTAAATGTATTCACTTAAAACAATTTTACTACGTTTTAATGTTGTGGATTATTATAATTAATTTTTTATTTTATTTTGGATTATATGGAGACATGACAAGTGGTATCAGAGCACTCAAGTTACAAAGCTGAGGCCTCTGGAAACTAATGATTAATAATGTTTGTGATTTACATAGTAGAAGAAGGAAGAGAAACTAACATGAAGAGGATAGGCAACACACCTCATAGATCCATGACAGGTTTAGGACCTACATCTTTTCAAGAAACCAACCCTGAGGTATGGGTACAATTGGGAGAAGAACCATGCAACACCAACACTGTAATCTTGGAAACTGTGAAAGAGTTAAAGGGTGAGATGGCCAAGTTGCGGGTAGATAATGAAAGGCTGGTGCAGGAACAAGAGAATATTACGAAGAGTCTGCCTGGTAGACAAAATCAGCGATAGGCAATTCCCATCCCAAAGCACGGGCATATGACTAGAGAGCAAGAATATCAGATAGAATATTTAGAGATGGAAGGAGGGGAAGAAAATCAAGAAGAAAAATCTGATAATGCATCAGAACACAAAACATAGAAAAGACAAAGGATAGAATTGCAAGGAGAATTTCAGAAAATAAAACCACCCCTCTTTGATGGTGAGCAGGAAGAGGCAGTTGAAGCCTAACTTATTAATATGAATAAGTACTTTCAGCTGTATGAATATGATCATAATTTAAAAGCTCACTTGGCCATTTTCCAGCTGCAAGGAAAATCTATCATGTGGTGGGAAGAAGTAAAGAGTGTGCGTGGAGTGAGTGAATAGAGCATAATGTGGGAAACATTTCAAAGGTATTTTAAGGAAAGATATTTAACTGAACAATTTTATGATGAAAAGGAAAAATAGTTTCACGATCTACGATTGGGAAAACTGACAATGGATGAGTTCATTACAAAATTCACATCCTTAATTCGGTATGTTCCCTACATACAGGAGGAAAAGGTGAAGGTGCAGTGATTTATCAGCAGTCTGCCGATGTTCATGAAGGAGCGTCTTGAATTCTATAACCCGAAAACCATGGATGAGGTTATACGGAAATCTTGGATATGCTATCAACAAAACAAAAAGAAGGGAGATGTGGGGAAAGATGGACTGGCAAAAATGGAATTAAGTTCCCTGTTGGCAGCAAGGGAAACAAATCTATAATCAATAAAGGACCCCACAAAGGACAACTAAACATAAATCTAAATAGAAACCAATCCAGATTTAGACTTCCCAATGAATCCAAAACCAATGAGTAGTTAAGAAGAACTGAGGTTGAAATAGCAGCAAGACCCCCTGTATAATGCTGGGGATGTGGAGGACCACATTACGTCAAAAATTGTCCCAACTGCAAAGGTATTGATCATATTTCACAGATTCAAGAGGCATCCAACATAGGAGAAGTGGCTAGAAGCATCCCAAAAATCAATGCTTCCCTTGAAGACCATCAAGCGGAATACCAGCCAACCATGGTGGAATTTGAAGGTAAAATTTTTGACCAAACTATATCTGTTTTAATTGACCCAGGAGCTACTTTAAGTTATGTTAGTCCTAAGATAGTAGATAAATGCTGTTTAGAAGCTGTTAAGTTTAAAAATCCCTGGTTAGTACAGCTAGCCATAGGGGCAAAAAGATGTGTGTTGGCCAAGGTCAGCAACTGCCCCTTGAAAATAGCAGGTCAGTCCCTAGTGGAAGACCTGAATGTATTTCCCTTAGGGTTGTATGACATTCTAATAGGAATGGATTGGTTGGAAAAGCATTGGTCCCTCATAAACTGTAAAACCAAAGCTATTTTCTACATGGATGAGGAGGGAAAGAGGCAGGAAATTCAAGGCATATTAAGGCCTCTAAAATTAAGACTAGTAACCACCTCTTAGTTAGCAAAGTGTATCAGAAAAGGGTGCCAAATCTATGCAATTCAGGTGGGATATTCCAACACAAAAGAAAAATCTGCTTCCTTAGAAGGTATACCTATAATACAAAATTTTCTGGATGTATTCCCTGAAGAGATTCCAGGACTTCCTCCAAAAAGAGATATAGACTTCACCATTGAATTGATACTGGGAGTAGCTCCAGTATCCCGAGCTCCTTATCACATGAGTATACCAGAGTTGACAGAATTAAAAATGCAGTTACAAGAACTACTAGATAAAAAATACATCTGCCCAAGCATATCACCTTGGGGAGCCCCAATACTTTTTGTTAAAAAGAAGGATGGAACCCTGCGTATGTGCATGGATTACCGCTAGCTAAATAAGCTGACTATTAAAAATAAATACCCTTTACCTCGTATAAATGAGTTGTTTGATCAAGTGAGGGGTGCGACAATATTTTCAAATATTGAGCTACATTTGAGATACCATCAGATTAGAATCAAGGAAGAAGACATAGCTAAAACATCCTTTAGAACTCATTATGGACATTATGAGTTCATTGTGCTACCCTTCGGGATGACTAATGCTCCCGCGACCTTCATGTGTCTCATGAACAGTATATTCCATCAGTACTTGGATAAATTTGTGTTGATTTTTATTGATGATATACTGATTTATTCTCGGAATATAGAAGAACATAAAGAACATCTCAAAATAGTGTTGCAGACTCTTAGAGAACATCAACTGTATGCTAAGTACAACAAGTGTGATTTCTTTAAAGAGAAGATTCAGTATCTAGGACATATCATTACCAAGGATGGAATTGTTGTGGACCCAGAGAAGATAAAGACTATAATGGAGTGGCCAGTTCCAAAGGACGTGGCAGATATAAGGTCATTCATGGGTCTAGCTGGGTACTACAGGCGATTTGTTGAAGGATTTTCCAGAGTGGCATACCCCATTACCTCCTTACAGAAGAAAGGAAAAACCTTCAAGTGGAAAATAGAATGCCAAAAGAGCTTTGACCAGCTTAAGCATTTACTAACCACCGCACCTATCTTGAGCATCACAGACCCAAATAAGGACTATGTGGTTTGTACAAATGCCAACAAGGAAGGAGTTGGTGGCATTTTAATGCAAGAAGGTAGAGTGATTGCCTATGAATCTAGGAAACTTAAGGAGCATGAGCAAAAATATTCAGCCTATGACTTAGAGCTAATAGCTATTATTCATGCACTAAAGATGTGGCGACATTATCTGATGGGTAAGAAATTTCTCTTAATGACTGATCATCATAACTTAACTAACTATTTTAAGCATCCCACTTTGAATGTCAGGTAGGCCCGTTGGGTCAGCTTTTTAAGTGGTTTTGAATTTCAGATCAATCACTTGAAAGGTAAGGAGAATCAGGTCACGGATGCTTTGAGTCGGAAGGTATACTATATTTATGAAGTCTCTTTCAGTGAGGTGCAGACTACCTTCAATGAGTTGATCAAAGAGGTAGCTAGGTGTGATCTAGAATATCAATTTTTATGTAAGCAAGCTAAAGTTTCGAACAACCATGAATAAAAACTGGGATATGAAATAAACCATGAAGGTATGTTGATTTATAAAGGAAGAATGTATGTGCCTAACTAGAAAAGTATTAAAGACTTAATTTTGGATGAATATCATAAGATTCCATATGCAGGCCACCCTAGATACCAGAAGCTGATTACCACGCTTAGAAAAGAATATTTCTGGCCTGGCATGAAGAAGAATGTAGCCGAGTATTTGATTCATTGTCTGGAATGTCAGTAAGTGAAAATGGAACATCAACATCTAGTCGGGTTACTGCATCTTCTACCAATTCCGGAATGGAGACGGGAGACCATTTCCATCAATTTCATTACAGGACTACCTAAGTCCAAAAAGAAAAATGATTCAATAATGGTGGTAGTGGATAAGTTGAGCAAATATGCTCATTTCATACCAGTGCAATCAACCTACAAGGTTGTACATATCGCTAACATATTCATGAAAAATATTTTTAGATTACATGGATTACCAAAAATTATAATTTCTGATCATGATGTAAAATTTACATCAACTTTCTCGAAAGCTTTATTTGAGGGATTGAGCACACAACTCCATTTTAGTATTACTTACCACCATCAAATGAATGGGCAGACCGAACGGGTAAATCAGGTGGTGGAGGAAATGTTGCGAACTTACGTAATGCAACAGCCCTCCAAATGGGAGGATTACATACATTTGGTAGAATTTTCTTATAACAACGGCTATCATATGTCATTACAAATGAGCTCGTTTGAAGTTTTGTATGGGCGCAAGTACAGAACACCTTCAAGTTGGGGAGGGCCAGAGGATAAGTTGATGTTGGGACCTGAGATGTTAAAATAAATGGAGGATATGATCAAGAAGGTTCGTTGCAATTTAAAGGCTGCTCAAGATTGACAAAAAAACTTTGCTGATCGAAAAAGGAATTTCCGGGAATTTCAAATTGCAGATCACGTCTATGTGTGAGTATGAGCTAAGAAGAGTACATTACAATGGAGTCAATGTGCTAAGTTGGCACCATGATTTTGTGTCCCTTTCCAGATCCTGGCACGAATCGAGCTAGTAGCCTATGAGCTTGCCTTTCCCAGCCACATTTGTGTGCACAATGTTTTCCATGTTTCCATGTTAAAAAAATATGTTTATGATCCTAAAGATATAATCAATTGGAAAGATATACAAGTAAAATAATTTTAATAAATTTGTCAAAGCAAAGTATTAAGGGTAAAAGGGACTGACTAATTTTTTTTTTGTAGGTCGAACCTCTGGTTATACTCGATCAGAGAGAAGTAATACTGTGGAAATGAGTTATCACCTAGGTTAAAGTGCAATGGTAACACTTTGTACTGGATGAGGCCACTTGGGAGAATGAGCAAGTTATGAGGGAAACTTGTCCGGATATGTTTGCAGCAGAAAAACATTGGGACAATGTTTAATCTTGGGGGGGAGATGTGATGTCCCCAGAAAATTGTAATTATTTATTTACTGCAGTAAAACAAAAACTGGATTTTATTATTATTTGAATTTCTACATTTAAGATTTAGAAGTTATGAATGAAACAAATAATGGAGTGTTAACAAATCTTGTAACTCTCACATGTCAAGAAGTTAGAATAGGTAATTACCTAACCCTAACTACTTCCCTGAATATGAATTATCCAAGAAGGGAATCAAGAGGGTAATTTTTGGTACCTGAGATAACAGAGGAGAAAGGAGAAGGAAGGGAATGTCTTTCATGCTGATACGTCAGACGATTAGAGAGCTATGTTTGGTGGTGACTAGATAGCTGTAGACGCTGTGACTTATAAGTCTTACAAGAAGGCATCTATCTTGTGAGCAATAGCTCAGGGGGAGGCTTGGACCTGAAGGCAAGTCTCATGGTTGGGAGGAAAATCTGATAAACTATTGTTGTGACTTCAATAGCTGAATGTCGTCAAAACTGGAATCCAGATAAGTATTTAAAACTACTGTGTTTATTTTGGCTGTGAAACTGTAAAGGAAGAAATTAAAAGTTGAGGAATATTAATACTTGAATCAGATAAATATGTGGACCTGTAGTCACCAGTGTGAAATGTGTTTCTATACACATATGTATATTGTAAGAAGACAAAATATAAACCTTGCAAAACTGTAGAAAAATAGTAAACCCTTTAGAAGCTTGAAACCCGTAAGTAAATACTATGAGAACTCCCAAGTAACATAGGGAAATAAGAAAAGAATTTTTTTTTAGTTAAATTTATTTAAAAAAAAAATAGTTAAATAGTAACTTCCCGAAAACTGGTATGGTAGTTATTTAAAATTGATTAATTCGAGTAAACTTGCTCCAAATCTGGAGAAACATTGTATCAAACAAAGAACCAAACTAATGGGCCTAATATATTTGCCCCAAACCGCGTAATCACTGAATGAAATTAAATAAACAAAGAACTTCATTAACTATTTTAATAGGCTTGCGGTGGATCACCAAAAGTAGAGTAAACAAAAGGGCAAGACAACCTCAAGCTACCTGTAGGCTAAGAGGTTAAGAACCCTCATGGCTTAAAACTATCCAAATGAGGAAAATTGTTACTAAATGTGGGTCGCAACCACTCCTATTGAAGCATAGAATTGACGGCACAAAGGAGATAGAGCCCAGAACAGAACCCCGGAGTAAATTTCAGAAAACTAAATTAATATCACCAATAGAATTCAACAAGAAGATAGATATAATTCTAAAAACAGATTGCTAACTGTAGATTTAATTCATAAACAGAGTAAGCTAGTCCAACCATGAAATCTTGAATGCAATAGAACGAGTTCATTTATGGTTTGAAACTGAAACTTAATAACTGTACAAGCAAAATTAAAGTGAAAGCTTGAAACGAAAACTTAATAAATATACATGCAAATTTATAGTGAAAGCTTGAAACTGGCACTTCATAACATGTAACAAAAAGAATAATGAGTTCAACTAGGGTTTGGAACCCTCTTCAGTGCCAAACTCATGGGGTTTAAAAAATAGAGATTTACAATGAATCTAGGAAACTTTCTAAAAAGAAACCCTCGAAAATTATACTATTGATAAAATAATTGTAACACATTACATCGACAGAGGCTTGCCACAAAGGGGCGAAGTTATTCCACATACCCAGAAGATCTAAAAGAGAAATAACTGCATCAAAATCTAAAACACCATAAATACTAAAGGCATTAACCCTGCAGAAGATGCTCAAGAAGAGGCACAGCCAATCGGAAACCATAACTTAGTCTATTCAAACTCTACTGCCTATAGGCTTCAGGAAGAAGACATTCTTTCACATACTCGAAGAAATAACTTTGGCCAAAAAACAAAGCCATGATAGAGCTCCATAGGGAGTGCCTTGCATAACCACCTTGAGTGCTAAGGTGCCTCTGGAGGAACCTGAAAACAAATCAAAGGAAAACGTTACCATTAATAGAAGAATAAAGAAATAGCAACACACAGTAACAAACACTTCAGAAAATCGTGTGTACCTGTCAGGGCCACGCGTTGGGTGGGATATGTAGTGGAAACAGAGTCAGTAGAAGATCCAACTAGCCATGCCTTAGCAGCAGAATCCTAGTGTTTGACAACTTGTAGCGATCCCATGGAGTGAGCAAGTCAGAGGAGGACCAAACCAAGCGTTGTAATGATAAACAAAACACAATGAAGCCTCACCGGTGAACAACTGGAACAATTAGGGATACACTCTGCCATTGGATGAGTTCAAAGCGTGAAAGACCGTCGATGGAACAGAGTTGCCAAGGAGGGAAGGACAACTGGTAAGCAGATGGAGGTTTCCCGAGACCTGCTCCTGCCATCGCTCGGGAGGACAGAGGAATGAAAATTGTTAAATGTTTTCCGTAGAATGTTAATGTAAAACCAATCCATCATGTAGTACATTAAATGTAGAAGTTAATGTATTTCTATTGGAATTAGTGTAATCGCTAGTGGTAAGAAAACGATATCCGGTGGTAAATGTATTCACTTAAAACAATTTTACTATGGCTTAATGTTGTGGATTATTATAATTAATTAATTAACTTATTTATTTTGGATTATATGGATACATGACATAATAATTCATATGTACACTACATAGACTCTAAATAACAAAGATAATGATAGGGACTCAGCCAATTGAACTAACCTTCAGCACTCAATCATTATACTTTAAAAAGAATCACTACCCAATATATCTTAGATGTGTGGATGTAATGTAAGTATGTAAACAATTTTAAATGTCAATCTAATTAAAAATATATAAAAAAATATCTGGATGAGTGTAAATATTTAAATTTTGGCTTAAAAGTAATAAACAAGAAGCTAAAAGTAATAAATAAAAAGTTAAAAGTAATATAAACCTAGAGGACCAGTCTAAGCATTTAAATGTTAAAATAAGCTTTGTTACAATACCATGGGTCAATATTATGGCTTATCAATACCACATGCCCAATACACATACCTTATTTCACAATTAAAATATTTTATATTAGTATTCTTAACCATGGATATTCATTTCCACTTTACCATGAATATTCACTTCCACTTTACCGTGGATATTATTAACTTGCAAGTATACTTTGTTACAATACCATGGGCTAATACCATGACTTATCAATACCATATATCAAAAAAATATAACTTATTTCAAAATTAAAATATTTTATAATAGTATGAAAATATTATTAACCATGAATATTCACCCCCACTTCACCATCAATATTATTAACTTGTAAGTAAATAGGCTTTGTTACAATACCATGGGCTAATACCATGAGTTATCAATACCATATGCCCAAAATTCATAAATTATTTCACAATAAAAATATTTTATAAAAATAGGACAAGATTCTTAACTATGGATATTATTAACTTATAATAGAGGAAAGAGAGTGAATGCTTTTTTTTAAGTATTTCATTATTGTATTTTAGTTGACATGATTGATCTAAAATATAGGTTCAATATTTGACAACCAATTAAGTTTTTTTAAATTTAGATACTTTCCTAAACACAATACAATGACATCAAATTTAAGATAGAGAGAGGGGAGGGGGGTGAGAGAGAGACAGCGGGGGAGGGAGGAAAGAGGGAGGAAAGAACAAATACATAGAGAGATAGAGGTGGAGAGAAAGAAGGAGAGATGGAGAGACATGGAGTGACAAGGAAGAGATGGAGAGAGAGGGAGGGAGAGAGGAGATAGGGGAAGACAAAGAAGAAGAGGAGAGGAGTGAGATAGAGAGACAAGGGGAAGAGAGAGAGGGAGGCACAAAGATGGAGGGGATAGAGAAATGGAGAGAGGGAGGGAAATAGTGACAAATTTGGAGGGAAGAGAGAGAGAGGGAGACACAAAGATGGAGGGGAGAGAGAAAGGAGAGAGGGAGGGAGATGTGAAAGAGTTCAAGGGAAGAGAGAGAGAGAGAGAGAGAGAGATGGGGGAGAGACAGAGGGAGGTGGTAGAGAAAGGGAGAGAGAGGAAGGAAGAGAGAGAGGTTTCAAGAGAAAGAGATGGAGTTGGAAGGGGAGAGAGGGAGGGAAGAAGAAATACATAGAGGGAGAAATGTGGAGAAATAGAGGGAGTGACAAGGGAACAATGGAGAGAGAGTGAGAGAGGAGAGCAGGAGGGAAGAGAGAGAGAGAGAGGGAGAGAGAGAGAGGGAGAAAATGGGAAGAGAAAGAGGGAGAGATAGATAGATATAGAAAGAGAATGTGTATGTTTGGGGGGTGAGATAGAGATAGCCTAAATCCATCTTTACCTCGTATGGGTCGAGAGGGATCGAAGAGAGAGAGAGAGGGAGAAAGAGAGAGGGAGAAAATGGGAAGAAGAGAGAGAGGGAGAGATAGATAAATATAGCAAAAGAATGTATATGTTTGGGGGGTGAGATAGAGATAGCCTAAATCCATCTTTACCTTGGATCTATCAAGGGTCTAGAGGGATCAAATCTCTCGAGGTGCAACCTTTTCCTCAAATTTCACACTCAAAAAATAAGTTTGCACTTTGAGAGATTGAATTCCTCTCAACACTATAGATCAAAAGTTAAGATGAATCTAGACTTGTAAGTATATATATGTTGGCATTATGACACAGGATTGGCACAGGTTTGGCTCGATGACATCAGTGTTGTCCTTGATGGCAACTCACTCAAATAGTAGATCACAAGTTCAAGCTCTCAAAATAGTAGAAAATAAGAAACCCGCAGGTTCCTGTTCATAAAGCCATGGACATACGCAGGTGCGTCGAACAAAAGCTGCGGACATGTGCACAGGCGCTCCGAACAAAAAGTGCGGACATAAAGTACACACACTTTCATGCAGAGAAAAAGCGCACACATGGGAAATATTATGGTTGGTCCATGGTATTTAGTCCGACATTTTTGATCCTATAGTTTTGGTCCACGGTTTTGCATCTAAAGTATTGAACCCAGGTATTGGGTCCCTAGTATTGGATCTCTATGGTTTTGGACCATGGTTTGAGTGAGGCCTAGACTATAAAAAGGAGAGGAGATCATTTGTTTTTGGCACTGATGTGTTGAATATCTTAAGAAGAGCAAGATCTTAAATTATGTGATCGGTTGGTGAGTTATAGCTAGACCTAAACCAAGGAGAAACCTGAACATTACAAGATGAATCTACTGATGGGGCGAAATCTCTTTGGCGCAAGATCAAATATATAAATCTGATAGTCTGGGGTATAATTGAAGTCTGAAAAATTATCTATACCCACAGGTCCGACACAACGCAGGCGCAGATACCCGCAGGTTCGACACAGTTCAGGCGCGGAGATCCGTAGGATCGTCACAGTGCAGGCATGGATATCCGCAGGTTTTACATAGCACAGGCGCGAAGTCTGCAGGACCGACAGAGTGAAGGTGCGGATACCCACAGGTTGGCCATAGAGAAGGTACAGGCGTACGCAGGTTTCTATTGGTGAAGTTGTGGACTTTTCCTTGAAATATGTTTTAGCTGCTTTTGTCTATTACTGCAATGTTCAAGGTTCTGAATTGGTGTCTGGTTACTGGTACTGTGTTCTGAAAAGTTATTGATTCAGTATTTGCACAAGGAAGTTGGTTGATTGCAAATCTATTTGATGTTTGGTTGATATTCATGGATCCAGTTTGAAAATTTATGAAACGTGGTCCTTGGAAGAAAAGAGAAGTCTTCTGCAGGTCAGCACCTACGTACTAGTACCTCAGCTAGTACGAGAGCTAAGGGGGTTGTAGCTCCCTTCCAGAAGAGTCTGGAGAACGAGAGAAGGTTGTAGCCTTCTACAGGTTGAAGCCTGCATGCTGGTATAACACTGCACCAGTACAGAATCATTGTAAAAAGAAGTTTCTAATTGAAATAAGATAGAGACATATTGCGGCAGGTTGTTTTCACCCACATTGGGTTTCCACCTTATATCTTGTGTTCCTTTTGTGTGACTGTTTGTTCTACTTTTCTATTCCTACTTACTGTTATATGGTTCTGACACACAGATTAATGATCAACATCTGAAGAATAAATTAAATTATAAGTCTGGAAGGTATATGCAAGTTTCAATAGTCAGATCTGCAAATCCTTGTATAAATTGAAAAGAATTTGATAATACTGATTCAACCCCCTCTCAGTATTATTTCCAACAATTGGTATCAGAGCAGGTCCTTCAGGAAAAGCTTGATCGCTTGAAGGAAGATCTATCATCATGAGCAACTTCAAAAAAGAAGCATCTATCAGGCCACCGATTTTTGATGGGAGAAACTTCGTCTATTGGAAGGTAAGAATCACTGCTTATCTTCAATCTCTTGGTATAGAAGTTTGGTATATTGTGGAAACAGGATACACATTTCCATCAGCAACTCCTACAGATGCAGCTGGTAAGAAGTAGTATGAAACAAATGCAAAAGCTGTCAATACTCTATTAGGAAGTCTATCTCAATCAGAATTTGTCAAGGTTATGCAGCTTAAAAGCGCAAAATAAATATGGGACAAGATTGTTCTGAGCTACGAAGGAGATGAACAGGTAAAACGAGAAAAATTACAAAATCTTAGAATTCAATATGAAAGTCTCAGAATGCATAATGATGAAAGTGTGGCTAGCTATTTCCTACGTATAGATGAGATCGTAAATTGTATGAAAAACTTGGGTGAAGAAATAAAAGAAGTTGTTTTGGTTGAAAAGGTTCTAAGATCTTTGTCCTATAAGTTTGATTCAAAAGTTTCTGCATAGAAGAAAAGCAGAATCTACAAAGCCTTACCATGTCACAGCTGCACGGAATTCTAACTGCTTACGAAATGAGAAAAGGAGGACCATCAGACAGGAGAGAAGCTGCATTCAAGGATTCAGGAAAAGGAGATTACTATGAGTCAGGACATATGTCATAAGAAGAGGAAGAATCAAATTTTGTCAAGAACCTTCAACAGGGAACTGGAAGATTCAGAGGTAAGCTGCCTTTCAAATGCTTTGCTTGTGGAAGAGTTGCTCATTATGCTGCAAAATGTTCTCATAAAGATAAACTAGACAAAGGTAAGGAACCTATTAGATGGAACAGAAAACAGAATGTAAATAAGAAGAGCTATTACACACATGAAGACAGTGATGGATTGTCAAATAGTGATGAAGATGAACAAGGTAATGATGATAGACTTTTGATGGCTTTTGAAGATGATGATTTCTTGGATGCTACAAATGAAGAAGGGCTTTATGAAGGAATTTCGAAACTTAAAGTTTGTTTAGAAGAAAAGAATATGATTATAGATACTCTAACATTCCAACTTGCTGAAAAAGATAAACACAATGAAGAGTTAGAATGTGAAATTGTGGGACTTAGAAAAGAAATTGAGAAAACAAAAGCCCTTAATCTCAGATTTACTAAAGGATCTGAAACTCTAAATGATATTATCAAAATGCAGCGTTCTCCTCTAATCAAGATAGGTCTCAGATATTTCGAAGAAGCATCTCAAGCTCAGAAGCAAGCAGAGAAGCCATCCACCTCCAAAAGTTATCTTGATGCAACAACGATAAGTGAACAAGTTGACAATCGATAGCAAAAGTACAATGCAGATCACCAGGTAAATCACAGACAATTTGCTTCAAGAATGATCAAAGATTATCAAGTAAATCGGGGGCAATCTACTTCAAGGATGAACAGAAGCTTCAACCAACCACAGGTAACTCATTCTCAATTTGGCTCAAGAATGGATGGAAACTACAATCATATGGTTGGTAGATTTGATAATCGCAAGACTTTCTTCAATGGCCAATGTTTCTCTTGTCATAACTTTGGTCATAACGCTGCTCAATGTGTTGCCTACAAGACCATCATGACTAGGGAAGCTCAGAAACAAAGGAGTATGGCTGGAATCATGAAAAGAACCTACAATAACTTCTTTGCTCTTGAAAATGAAATAGAATGTTCTATCTGTAACAACTTCAGTCATGAATATTCTGAATGCAGAAGTAGGTTTCGGAAAACAACTCAGAAGGAGCAAACTTCATTGAGTTCCAAAACATGGAAAAGGAAATAAATGCAACCGGAAAGATGTGGGATAGCCTTATATGCGGAAGGACAGGAAAATCAATGGTACATCAACAGTGGATGCTCAAAACATATGACAGGTGATAAAGAAAAACTTCAGTCATATAGTGCCTTAGAAAAGGAAAAGAAGGTCTCATTTGGAAATGACACCACTACATTCATAAAAGATAAAGGCTCTGTTTGTTTGAAAGAAAAGGTCAAGGTTGTAAATGTTATGTATGTTGATGGCTTAAAGCATAATATATTGAGTGTCAGTCAGATGTGTGATCATGGAACTGAGGTAATATTTCGATCAAATGGATGTATTTTTCGTGAGCTCGATACAGGAAAAACAGTGATCAGAGGCATTAGAACTCCAAATAACTTATACATACTCAAGGGAGGATAAAAACAATGCTATTTAAGTAAGAGTGATGAACACTAGCTATGGCATAGAAGATTGGGGCATCTTAGCTTCTCTCAGATAAGGAAAGCATGCAAATATCAGGCAGTTCTAGATCTTCCTAACATCAGAATTCCAGACAATACAATATGAAAATCATGTCAAGTTGGTAAGCAAACCAGAACTAATTTCCCTGAGAAGGAAGGATCAGCTAGCAGGCCACTTGAACTTGTCCACACCGTATATGTGGTCCAACTACAAAAAGGTCACCTCGAGGAGAAGAGTATTTCATATTGTTCATTGATGACTTTTCAAGGATGTGTTGGATAGGACTCATGAAGTATAAAGATGAAGCCTTCAAAAAGTTCAAGTCATTCAAAGCTTTGGTTGAAAACGAATTAGATCGCAAAATCAAATGTCTCAGATCTGATCGAGGAGGGGAATTTACCTCAGATGAATTCTTCGATTTTTGTGAAGAACATGGAATAAGAAGGGAATTCTCTGCTACAAGGACTCCTCGGCAAAATGGAGTAGTGGAAAGGATGAACAGAACGGTTCAACAAATGGCTCGTGCTATGCTTGATGAGTCTAAAACTCCAGCAACCTTCTAGGGTGAAGCTTGTTACAGGGAAAAGTGTCTATATAGAACTGCTCTATCCCACTAAGGTGTGATAGCTGCCTTAGAAACAAACAGAGTAAAGCTACTTTCGTTTTTCCTTTATGAATTATAGATAGAGAGGAACAGAAAGACCAACCTCTGTCTTGCGCTAATCCCCTGATTTGATTCCTCTCTTCCTTGATAGTCTTTCACTACTTGTTCCCTTGCACGCCCAGCTTCACAAAGTACCTGTAAGATCACAGTAGCATAGCACTATAAAAAGACATGGATCTATAATCATAAACAATCTAGGATCAGATGTAAATTGACCATACAAATGCAGCAAATATCAATGACACAAGAGCATGGAGGAAAACTTGAATAGCTTTTATTGATAAAAAAGAAATAGCCAAGAGGAGTTACAACCAGTTGTTCTGACCCAGCATCAACCTCTCAGCAAGGAAGCCCCTCTTCACCTCATACAAAGCTTAGATCACCCAACAATCTGATGTTTGTCTCAAGAAACCAACAATAATTCCTTACAATATGCAAAATTCCAGCCTCTGGATCTCTGGGATGAGGGATCCATATATAGATATCTGTAATGGAGATGAGTCAGCTTATGATTTGATTAGTGTCTTCCCTCTGATAGTTCTTGCTTCCACTTGGAGATTGATGATCTCTTACTCATCCTTGGTCAAATTCAGAGAGGCAGTGTCACAGGAGAAGTTTCTGGAAGCTTCCATTGCCTCTCCACCTCGCGGAATGACACTGCCATTTGTCATTTCTCACCCATCGCACCCCATAGAAGGGATTTTTGAAATGCAACGCACCCACACAGTGTATTTAGGTGAGATGCAACGCACTTGGCCAGTGGAGCAACTGAAATGATCTTGTTTTGACCAATTTTGAGCAGTTTTTCATGGAGAACTTCTGGGAGAAGCTGTAATTTGTTGACCTTGTTCCTTTAGGGGTTAGAACAACACTTTTAGGGACTTAGGAGCCCTTGGTTTATGGACATTTCATGCTTGGGGTTGTAGGGCCCAAAAATGTCTATAACAATTGCCCCTTAAAGCATGAGGTCATTAATCTTTTGATGTCGGGTGAAATGCTTTATTATGAGGATTCGAAGTTCTTTCAAGCTGGGAGGAGACCTGTAATAAGATACAATACAATACATTATCTTCATAATATTTTTCATGATCTAGCTGAGGCGGGCATTCCCATGCTCAGTTTTATAAATTCATTTTCATGTACATAGGACAGACAATCGTCTGAGTGTAGACTGATGATTCTGGTAGAGCCATCATCCCTTTGATTGGATGATTATCTGTGCAGCAATGATGTACATTTGATGTCTTTATTTCCCTGAATATATATCGCAGCCCGGATGGATGAAACTAGATCCGGGGTCTTCAATCTCGTTCGATCTTCACTCGAAGTACAAGTCGATCCATGTGAAAGATGTTCTGGAGTCGAACATGGAAAGACATCGCCTGATTACCAGCGAATGATGTAAGCTGTTAACAGGCGCGATAGGAATCACCGATAATGATAATGACCCTCAAGGTACTGCAGTACAATTCACGTGGTGTGAATAAAGGACTTGGCGTTGAACACCACGCAAAATCTTTCGGTCGAAGGCCATTGATGTAAACCTGTCGCCGGAAGTGAGAAACTTGCCATTGAGGCATGCAAGCTTCAAAGTACTGAATGGGGTGTTCCTAGATCGACTTCTTGGATAATGAGCTGATGTCGACAAGAAGCGATCCGTCACAGGAGGGCCTTAATGAATCCCACATCAATGACACGGAACGGAGCAAATGATTTTAATGGAGGTGAAAACGATCTGGTGATATAAGGTTCAGGGTGGTGGTCATGAAAGAATGGAGTATAAATGTATGGTAGTGGGTGAGACACAGGTGAATTCTCTGAATGACTTCTCTTGAACATATCGGCGACACTGACGTGATGGATTGGTAGCATTAACCCCAAATGTGGATGGTATGATGGGACCATGGTGATGTGACCGGTGAATGGAACAACCCAACCCGACTTGGCTGTGGAGTGAAAGTGTCATGTTCAAGAGCAACTTGCTACCAACAAAGTTTCTTCAAGTTTTCTTCCCAATTTTCCCCAGTCATTGCTGACCAGTACCTCTTTATTTTTGTCAAGCTTGAGGAGGATAACATATGCTTGTTCTATAATTTGCCCTTCGTGCAAACCCATCGCTATGTTTTAACGAGCCTAGCGATAGTGAGATTCATTCTCGTCTATAGACAAGTTTGTCGCTATTAAAATTTTAACGAGTTTAACGACAAAGATAACTCGGTCCTTTTCAATTTTAGAGATTCTGAAAAGGAACGTAAAGGAAACTCCAAAATTCCTTTTTCGTCATCTAATCCCTTAAGTCCGAAAAAGTATAAAACAAAACAGAAGGGATGAATTTTCGATACTTTTAACGAGCCGAACAAAACAAGCGCTCGATCTTTTTGTGTAATAATCTCTCAGGTCCAAAAAGATTAAAATTTAGAGGAGAGATAGCACTTCCGGTCCCTTTAACGAGTTGGAGAGGCCAATGGCTCGGCAATCTTTTCATATTTTACGAGTCAGTTGAAAAGAGCTTAAAGGAGACTCGTCTTTTGAGGAACGAGTGATAAAATGGGTAGCAATTGATTCCAGGTAAGGTTTGGAATTTTCCAATCACGGCAGTGTTACAAGGATGTCTAGTGAGGTCACTCTTCGCAGCTGTTCCTCAAAATGGGTAAACAATCAAATGGAGGTGAATAATCGGCCAATGCAAAAGTGGAGGTGATGGTGCAAACACGACCAAGGCTTTAATGGCTGAAGTACTACATTCACGATGGTTATTTACTGGGGAATAGTTCATTTTTTAATGAGCTTAAACGCGGGGGGAAACATTTGCTCATGGCTTATGTTTATTTTTTAACGAGCTTGAACTATGTGCTAAAACTGCTCGATTAATCCAGTCGTGTGATAAGAATGTCTCATATATAAAAACGGCAACTTTTAGAGTTTTGCCCCACATCCTTTCTTTATGCAAGTTAGGAAACGGCCAATCCTACGAGTTTAAAGGGTTAGAGGACCTACAAATTTAAAAAATAAATAGTCGCTCTTCGCTTGCATGCCAAAAGGTTTGCATGCCCCCAGGTATAAAACAGAGTTTCAAGGTTACCTCTTCTTCTTTCCGTTAAAACATTTGTTTTACCGGGAGAGGCCTACCTCTTACAGGTCACCCAAAGATTGTTCTATTCACAGCGCAAACAAAACACTTCTTCGGCGATGTCTACCGAAATAGACAAAGGTGAGTGAAGGAGGCTACTCCACTCATGTAACTTTGACAAGAGAATCTTGTTCTAGAATAACCCCCTCTTCCAATCACAGACGGGAGTACAGACTAGTCATATTTTCTTGCGGAAACCTACCCTATACCCAAAGTTTTCCTGCCGAAGCAGACCAGGGTGCATGCCCCCTGGGTTTCAGTCATGTCCCCCGAATCACTCGCGCTCATCGGGCAGACGGACTTGAGATTGAGACATTTCTTGTGTGAAAATACCATTCAGGGATGGTATATGACTATTTTCTATGCATGAACCGGGGAATGAAAGCTGGTCTACGAGCTTGACCACTCTTCCTTCGTGTGGAAAAAACATTACTCTAAAGAGTGAGGAGACAATCGCTCCCATGCAATAAATATAGTCTCGTCCAAGGAGTAGATTATAATCCAGGGGTCCTTTAACTACCATTACGTTCATTTGAACGGTTTTCCCTCTCAATGTTATGGGCACATTGGGAAGGATCCCTAATGGTCGACTGGTTCCTTTATCAAAGCCTGTTAGATTTCTCATCTCAGGGAAAAGCGATGGCGAACCAAGCGCTTTCCAAGCAGTCAAGGAAAGGATACTCACAGAAGCCCCTTCATCTATGATGGTACCAGCCATAACCATTCTATATATTTGAACAATGATTCAGAATGGTATACCAACTAGTAAACGGGGTCTGCCTAGTTGATTCCAGTCAAAGGAGACAACTAGGTTGCTTGGAGGTGGGACTGAATAGACAGCCAGGTATGACTCTGATGAACTTCCTTCCTGCGGTAAAGGAACGGGTAAATTGCCCCCATGTTCATTGGAGTCTGTGCTTATGAAAAGAATTTGGACGGTGTCATCCTTGTTCTCTTCGGTGACGGTATCATCTGAAGATGGAACCTCTGAAGGCAAGACCGGGTCAACTGCCGCCTCGAACATTTGACTTTCGTCTGGTATGGGTTCAGATGGTTTATCTTCAATGATAGATGCTTCAGCCAACCACCTGAGCGGGCCAGCCAGATTTTCAACTAGTGACGGACTCGGCAAGAGTTTTTTATATCCAGGAGGAAGTCGTAACGGTGAAACCGGATGATCGTCCAAAACTCTTTTAGCCTCGTCTAAGAAGGGAAAACGGTGGATGGCATGATCGCCTTCGAACAGTTTACAAGGAAATCTATATTTTCCTTTTTGTCCTGAGGCTTCACTTTCACTAGTCGACGGTGTGTTTTCAACATGATCATCAGAGGTTGACGACACGGGGTTGTGAAAACGAGGAGACCAGTCCTTTAAGATTCGAGGGATGCAAGGACAATCTCTATGATAGTGGTCTCCTTTGCAAATGACACATGGTGATTTAGGCCTGGTCGGTGCAGTGTGTGGATTTTTGCTAGACGACGCTCGTTTGCCCCCATTCGTTTTTGACTCCTTCTTCTTCTTCTCTTTCTTCTTCTTTTCCTTCTTCTTCTCAGGTTCTTGACTTTTGGCTTTACCAGCCCCGTCAAGCGAAGAGGAAGGAGGAGAGGAAGAATTAGAGGAAGTAGAAGGTTGGTGGGTAACTCTGGACTCGTCTAGTTGCTGATTCGATTGTTCAGGAATTGCGGTGTTCTGAACGACAGAGGTTGAGAAGAGCCATACAGGCAAGCCAATTGTCAGTCCTGGAAGCAACAATGTGGCCATATGGGGTGCACCAACATCTCCCCAAGAGGAGAAGGGACTAGGATTTCCTACAAGGGGAATTCCTTGGTTGGTGGATTCCATTTTCTCAACCCAAGATCAACGTAGGAAAGGGTAATGAATATTCCATTTAAAATAAATTTTAGATGCTTTGACACAACTTGTTTTTTCAATTTTTAAGAGTCGAGAAAAAACAAAAGATGACTCTAGTCTCCTTCGATTTTTAATGAGCCTGAAGTGACAAGTGCTCAGATGGACCTTTTCTGTTAAAGAGTCTGAAAAGGAATGAAAGGGACTGCTCTGGAAATCTAGGTAGAGGGATTACCAAACCAATCGCAAAACTGCAGAATAATTTTTATGGTATGGCAGTAAATCTTCCCGAATGCTGTGTTCAGTGCATTGCGATCGATAGGGCGGCAGACACGGCTTCCTATGGATAAAGGATTAAGCGTATTGGGGTCTCCCAAAATATACTCAACGGTACGTGGGAGCACAGGTCCGTACTGGCACTTATCGTCTCAAAGTGGAGGAATCACCCAACCATCAGTGAGAACAACAGTTACCAGGCTTTACGACGCCGGAATACGTCTCTAGCCTAGACTTCTAAATGTTGTGTGTTAAGTTCCAAAGCGTTGTTAGATTCATTGAATTTATTTTATAGTTGATCTTGTTTATGAAGTTTTCCTTTCAGGTTCACCGCGAGATGTATATGTAATTCCTAAAATGCAATCTAAGATGATAAACAATATTTTTATCTTCTTTTTATGCAATGAAAATCCTAGCTACTAAGGAAAGAAAGATAGAATCTTTTCACAAAGAGCAAAGAGCACACTCTAAATGCACTTTCCTAAATCAAGCCAATCAGACTGTCTATATACAGATGCACATGCATGTATTTTTTTTCGACTTTCTTAGTATATGAATGATAAAAAGAAAGTTGATGCACAAATCTGAATTTCTTTTCAAGCGAAAAATATCAACAAGTTTCTTTTCGAAATCCAAAAATGGAGACGATCACAACACCTTACGATTTTGAAATGAATACGTGTTCTTGACACTAGAAAATTACAAATTCAGACCAAAAAACAATAGTAACAGGATAATCGACCATCAATAGCAATCAAACTCTTTCCTACGATTGAAATCGACACTTGCGACAGTTTCAAATCAAAGGACAACAGTACGATTATGCTACTTTTGCAAAGGAGAACTGAAAATGACTCAACAAACACACAAAAACATTTACAGTTCTTATGTACAAAGGAGACAGAATAACAACAAGGAAAAGGGGTTTCAAACAGACATATACTGATCACAAGTAGCAAAATTCAGGAATAGAACTGGAAAGAATGAATCACAGAAACCAAAACTGCACAAAGCCTAGTCTGATCAGCGCACCTGTAACACAGAGAATTTGAAATGCAGCGCACCTTCTCCACTCGGGAAGTGTGTTGAAGTTCAGATCCTCTGAAGAGTACTTGCGCTGGGCCAGAAACGAGACTCTGTTTGGGTTCCGGGTCACAGTTTGCAATTCAGTTCATGGGTTTTGGCCGAGCAAAAGGTAATCAGTAATGCAACAATCAGGGGTAGATCTAAGGAGGATCTAAGAGCTATCACAAGGGCAATCAGAGAGTTTGTGAATCAGTTGTTTAAATCATAAATAGGTCTCGTAGATGGACTGAAGTAGCATTTATCTACTTTGCATTTGCTATGGCAAATGCAGTTCGAATGCTACTCATAAGTTTATGAAATAGACAACAAGAAAGATAAACAAACAAACTAATTCTTCCCCAGCGGAGTTGCCATTTTGTTACAGGGAAAAGTGTCTATATAGAACTGCTCTATCCCACTAAGGTGTGACAGCTGCCTTAGAAATAAACAAAGTAAAGCTACTTTCGTTTTTCCTTTATGAATTATAGATAGAGAGGAACAGAAAGACCAACCTTTGTCTTGCGCTAATCTCCTGATTTGATTCCTCTCTTCCTTGATAGTCTTTCACTACTTGTTCCCTTGCATGCCCAACTTCACAAAGTACCTGTAAGATCACAGTAGCATAGCACTATACAAAGACATGGATCTATAATCATAAACAATCTAAGATCACATGTAAATTGACCATACAAATGCAGCAAATATCAATGACACAAGAGCATGGAGGAAAACTTGAATAGCTTTTATTGATAAACAAGAAAGAGCCAAGAGGAGTTACAACCAGTTGTTCTGACCCAGCATCAACCTCTCAGCAAGGAAGCCCCTCTTCACCTCATACAAAGCTTAGATCACCCAACAATCTGATGTTTGTCTCAAGAAACCAAGAGCAATTCCTTACAATATGCAAAATTCCAGCCTCTGGATCTCTGGGATGAGGGATCCATATATAGATATCTGTAATGGAGATGAGTCAGCTTATGATTTGATTAGTGTCTTCCCTCTGATAGTTCTTGCTTCCACTTGGAGATTGATGATCTCTTACTCATCCTTGGTCGAATTCAGAGAGGCAAGTGTCATAGGAGAAGTTTCTGGAAGCTTCCATTGCCTCTCCACCTCGCGGAATGACACTGCCATTTATCATTTCTCGCCCATTGCACCCCATAGAAGGGATTTTTGAAATGCAATGCACCCACACAGTGTATTTGGGTGAGATGAAACGCACTTGGCTAGTGGAGCAGCTGAAATGATCTTGTTTTGACCAATTCTGAGCAGTTTTTCATGGAGAACTTCTGGGAGAAGCTGTAATTTGTTGACCTTGTTCCTTTAGGGGTTAGAACAACACTTTTAGGGACTTAGGAGCCCTTGGTTTATGGACATTTCATGCTTGGGGTTGTAGGGCCCAAAAATGTCTATAACAAAGCTGCATTTGCCGCTGTTCCTATTCTCAACAAGACAAACGTCCGGGTAAACAGCACTCAGATTCCTCATGAACTTTGGTATGGTAAGACTCCCGCGGTAAAATACTTCAAAATTTTTGGAAGCAAATGCTACATTAAAAGGACTGATGAAAATCTTGGCAAGTTTGAACCTAGAGTAGATGAAGGCATTTTACTTGGCTACTCTCCCCACAACAAAGCTTACAAAAGTTACAATAAAAGACTTGGTAAGATTGTTGAAAGTATTGATGTAGTGGTTGATGAAGAAGGAAACACTCCTAGGTAGGTAAAATCTGAAGATTTCGAAGATGGCGAAGACTATCCGTCAACATCAAATCAGATTCATAACGAAGAAGAAACTCATGAGGCTCCAGAAGAATAGATAAGGATAGAAGAAAAGACTCCATCCAGATACGTTCAGAAGAATCATTCAAAATCTCAAATTTTGGGGTAGAAAGAGGCAGGTGTACAAACAAGGAGAACCATTTCAGAAGCTTCAAGTTATCTAGCATTTCTCTCCTCCACTGAACCACAGAATGTAAGAGAGGCTTACAAAGATGAATGCTGGGTCAAGGCCATGGAGGAAGAACTCGAGCAGATTGAAAAGAATAATACTTGGGAGTTGGTTCCTAGACCAAAATATAAGAATGTCATAGGGACAAAATGGATCTTCAAAAATAAGCTGAATGAAAATGGGGATGTGGTTAGAAACAAGGTAAGACTTGTTTGTAAAGGGTATGCACAACAAGAAGGCATAGACTTTGAAGAAACATTTGCACCAGTTTCTAGACTCGAGGCTATAAGGATGTTCCTTGCTCTGTCTAGCTTTTAGAAGTTCAAAGTATTTCAAATGGATGTGAAGTCTGCTTTCCTGAATGGAGACTTGGAGGAATAAGTATATATTGAACAACGAGATGGGTTTATTCTTGGAAATGATCCAAAACTTGTATGCAGACTCAAAAAGGCTCTCTATGGCCTTAAACAGGCTCCTAGGGCGTGGTATTATCAGTTGGATAAGTACCTCTATCAACAAGGCTTTATAAAAGGATCAACTGATAGCAATCTATATATAAAGGTTGACAATGAAAAGATGCTAATACTTGTTGTGTATGTTGATGATATCATCTTTGGCAGCAATGAAGAAGACATGAGTCAAAATTTTGCCTTGGTGATGCAAAAGGAGTTTGAAATGTCCATGCTTGGTGAGCTCACATATTTTCTTGGTTTACAAGTCCAACAAAACAAAGACGGTATTTTTCTATCACAAACCAAGTATCTCAAGTAGATCTTGAAGAAATATGGGATGGAGGATTTGAAACCAGTATGTACCCCTATGATGATAGGATGCAACCTCAGGGCAAATGATGAATTGGCAGCCGTACATCAACCAACCTATAGATCCATGATTTGTAGTCTGCTCTATCTAACAGGTACCTGACCAGACATTATGCATGCAGTGGGAATAGTTGGAAGGTTTCAGGCAAATCCAAAGGAAACTCATCTTCAGGCAGTTAAGAGAATCTTCAAGTATCTTCAAGGAACTCAAGACTATGGCTTATGATATCCTAGAGGTACAGATCTCACACTTCATGCATACACAGATGCGGATTGGGCAGGAAGCGTGGATGACAAGAAAAGCACTAGTGGTTGTGCATTTTTCATGGGTCCTAGATTAGTATCTTGGTTCAGCAAGAAACAAAGCTCTATTGCATTATCTACATCAGAAGCAAAATATGTAGCTGCTGCATCTTGCTGCACACAACTCCTTTGGATGATGCAAACATTGCAAGACATGCAAATCACTTGTACTCCACCTATCTCCATCTTCTGTGATAATACAAGTGCAATCAGTATTTCAAAGAATCCTGTCATGCATTCAAAGACAAAGCACATACCAATCAAGTATCATTTTCTCAGGGAACAAGTGCATGAAAAAAAGGTCAAATTGGAGTATGTTCCCTCTAAGGAACAAGTTGCTAATATTCTCACCAAACCACTGCCCAGGGAGACCTCTGAATACCTCAGAGAAAAGCTGGGGGTAGTTGATGCATCATCTTGCTGTTAATCTTATCTGTTTCAAAGATTGTTGGTTGTACGCGAGTTTCATATGGGGTATACGCGTACATTCGCTGGTTTATATGGAAAAGCAAGGATGAGAAGAGTTCACTATGGATCTGTCAGAGACCAGCAGGCACAAGTTCAGGGGGAGCATATATTCTTCTAATAATGCATTGTTGGCATTATTATAGAAGATCTTGGAGGAGAAGAAGAACATGGATGCTGATCTGAATAATGATTGACAGATGTTGTTGATGTTTTGCCTCTTGTTATCACTCAGGTTGTTCCCTTTGACTCCAAAGGGAATACGGCCGAGGTAACCACTAACCAATCTTTCAGCTACAGGTCCTAGCCTACCTGTAACTAGAGAGGGCTCTCTCTTTCTGATTTAGTTTTGTTTTGATGTGGTTTTAGGCTAGTTATGGTGCACAGGATTTTGTTTTGAATTTGTTGGGATGATGATTTCAGTCAGAACATGTATGTTTTTGCAGAATGATCTAGGTCATTGGGCATGGAGTCAATGATGGTTAATTGCTGGAAGTGTCCTTTTGAGGAAGAGGTTATGCTACAGAGCCAGACAAGCATGTGTGGAACAATTTTTTAATTCTGAAAGATGATGGGATGAGATCAGGGAGTGAAAGGCAACCGAGGATCTTTCACTAAACTGATAGAGGGAATAGTGGGAATATTATTTAGGAGCATTTAAGAATTCCTTAATAACATTCATAATGATAGAACAAATACAAACATGAGCAATTAAGAATTCATGTTTATGATTAATTCTGAAGAAAACACATTTAACAACAGAGATTGAGCATAGGGTGTATTCAAACAATTCCTATACTATTCCTTTTCTCTATTGCTAAGCTACTGAAGCACATATATGAGTTAAGCAAACATAGAAAGACAAAACATAGTTTAGGATGACTTATTGTTCCATCAAACAACATAGGAATTCTATAGCAGAACGCAGATCATCACTTTGACATCAAACAATGCAGAGATTATGAACTCTTCCAGCCTTTTGTATTAGATAGTCTGAAAATATACAAAACAGTGTCTCAGAGAGAAAATCACCAACCCCAAATACGTTGTGTGGGGAGGTATATATACAAAAATTAGATACAAAATATCTAGCTGATGAGTTAATGGCTCATAAATTCTGTGCCAACCCCTGAGGGATTACAGTTGATAGAGTAAATGTTGTAATAACTATTCAGTGCATTAGCTGTCCATCTTTGTCAGAAAGTTTTGACTTTTGTGACCCATTGAGTCGGCTGGAGCTGTGCTGTCCAAAATTTGCGCGTTTCCTTTCTTTGGCTTGCTGTCCCAGTATTATGCTGAGTCATTACTTTCACCCGCCCTGCCTGCTGTCTTCATGCTGCATTAACTTTTGTTGACCTGAAGCTGATTAGAAGAGACCGAACTGAGATTATTGGGGCAAAATTTGTAGCATTGCCTGCCACCAATCCTCCTTAGGCAGTTGGTGTCTTCGTATTTTTGTTAGAGTTTCATCTGCCTCTGTGTACCTGTAAAAATTTGGTGGGACCTCAAACAAGTGATTAATTTCATGCTCAATGTAGAATAGATTTTCTAGCTTGTTATAGAGGCTCTGCCCTGATGGAGGTCCTGCTTCTTCAGAAGTGCTGGTGGATGCTGTGATCTGATTTGTAATGAAATTGGTCATCCTAGTGGCATATTGCTCACGGGTGAGCAGTCTTCCTGCACCGGTCAAAAGGCTAGGCAATCCTTTGTCTTGTAATGCTCCCATTCTAAGCTTGTAGTCATCTACCTCAGCCTGCATTTCCTGACATTTTATTTCCATAGTTTGCACAAAATTTCTGAGGGTCAGCACTTTTTTAGCTGTTAGAACAACATCTGTTCTGTTGCTGATGTTTAGGGCTGCCAACTCCTCCTTGGTGTGAGTGTTGAGGAAATGTATCATCCTGTTGGCCTGCTCAGGCATATTCCCTAGTGCTGCTCTGGCCTTCTGGCTTTCAACTTGTGCTTGGCCTATTAACTCCATCTGCTCATGCACTGTTTTGATTGACTTCCATTGTTTGGTAATAGAGTGGTCAATCCGGGTCCACAAAATCTTCTTTATCTCCGCCAGAGTTTTCTCTAAATTTAGTTCCTTTTCCAAGGTCTTTATTTTGTCCTTTAGGGCCTTAATCTCTCTGGTCTGCTCTGCTACTGTCATTTTGGATTTGTCATATTTTGTTTCCAGCTCAGCCAATTTTTCTTTGGCTTGTTTGATCTCTGTTGCCTGAAGCTCCAGCTCTTTGACAGCTTTGGTCAAATCATCCATGCTTATGCTAGCCTCAGGAGCTGTTGTTGTTGCCGCTGCAGCATCTGTAGTTGTTGTAGCCGTTGGAGGGGTCACTGTTGCTTCTGTAGTTGCTGCAGTAGTTGGGGCAGTTTGAGGAGGCTGGGAGGTTGATTCTCCCTGTTTGTCTTGCAGTGCTCTCTCCAACTCCCCTTCCAGATCAATTACTCTTTGGTTCAGTTTCATCATTAAATCCAATTGATCCTCAGCTTCTTTCTCTTTCTGCAATTCTCCTGTTTGAGGGTGCTCAGTAGGAAGCAATCTCAATCTCTTTTCAATGCAGCAATATCATCATCCTTCTTCTTCATAAGGGCCCTCACACCCTTAGGATCCTTAGGATCATGTCCTAAGTCCACAATAATGTCCTCCAATGTTTTGATTCTGTTGTCTTTGGCTGTGGAGGACATTCTCTCTAAATCAAGCTGAGTATTAGTGTTCTTCAGAGATTCCTTTAATTCATGTGCCATTGTGGCCCTGTCTACCAATGTGGCATAGACCATTTCCCCTGTTTGCTTATGCAGTTCTATCTGATCCATGGGGTGAATGTCTTTTGCCATGACCTCCAACTTTGTTCTAACATAATCTGCAGCTGAGTGAGGCTGTTGTATTTTGGGTTTAAAATGGCTTAGGATCATCTTTTCCTCTTTGATGTCCTATACTGCCATCAGCCTTTCTTGTTTGGCCGGTGTTGCCTTGAGAAATTGGTCATATAACTGCACTCTTAGCAGCTCATTTTGTGCCTTAATTTCTTTAAAGGTGGCCTTGGTGCTAGATGGCTTCTTGCTTTGCTGAGTGGAGGAGGACACCTCCATGCCATGCTGTCTTTCCTGCTCTTGTTGAAAAGAGCTTGTGGCTGTTTGTTGACTATCTTCTTTATCTTTCCTTGGGCTTCCAAGGATCTCTTCACTAATTTCTTCTATAACTGGAGAATCAACCTTTTGCCTTTTGGCCTCGTGTTGCTGAGTGGATCCACTAGCAGGTGTGGACTCCTCTCGGTCTCGTTTTCTGCCTCTTTCCTCATGTTCAGGAGTCTGCAAGGCAGGCACTGTTGGTGCCTCTGTTTTTTGTGGAGGAGTCTGTTCTTGCTGCTGCCCTATTGAAGAAGCAGGCTGCTCCGTGACCACTTCTTTTTCTGCACCCATTATATGTAGATGGCCCCTGGGTGGCTGGTGCGGTTGCAGCAGTGGATGTACCTTCTCCGATTTGATGTGGCAGCTTGAATGTTACCTGCTGCACAGAATCCAAGTCAAGAGTTTTTTCTAAATCCTTGACATTCTTTTCCATTATTTCCTCTTGAGTTAATTCCTCAACTAATGTACCTTGCAACCATTCATCTTGGTTGGCATACTGCTCAATTTGTGGATATTTACAGTGATCATAACCTAGCAGCCTGTATTTGACTCTTCTAGCACTGATGAAGCCTTCTGGGTCATAAGGGACCCACCAGAAGCTCCTCTTTAGTTTATATTTATCCCTAAGAATTTGATCAGCATCTTGCCAACCTTCTTTCTTGTTCATGATGAAGGGGCCCAGATGGTCTTTAAATTTGAGGTGGGCTTTCTTTTTGGCACTATGAAAGTGGGTGAGGTCAGAACTAATGAGTTGCCTATAGTATTCCAAGGCGAACAATCTCATCGGTACATACCTTGGGAGCCTGTAAGGACAGAGCTCACAACCATAGATTCTGATGACTGTATGGTTTTGATATAGGTACCAATCACCTATTTTATAGCTCTTGGACAGCTGTAAGGTCTTCTGAATATCAAATGACAGTCTGGGAGGAGGGGATCTCATTAAGAGGCAAGAGACTGGGTAAACAAATTGGTCAACAAACTCAGAGTAAGAATATGGAGAGTCTTGAACTTGGTGGAAAACTGATGAGCAGAAGATGACATACCTCTTTTCACCCCTAGAACCCAATTTCTTGATGGGGCATTGGAAGATTTCAGACTGATAATACATGAATAAGTGGTAGATATATGATTAATATTTAAACACTCCCTCCCTATCCACTTTCAATAGCTGGTGATGTATTTTATTGGCTATAAACTTGGCAAAGTTATACTTGTAAGCAGGGGGCTGGCCTGGACTATATGCAGCTAATAATACCAACACTGTTTCATCAATGTGCTCATTGGTTTTGAAGCCCAGCACATAAGAGATCATATCAACTAGGAGTTTGCCTACCTCATTGAAATGGACATATAAGAAAGGAGGTGGCCCTGTAGGCTGGCGGTCTGCCCTCATGAATGTCTTGGTGATCTTTTCAATGTCAGCACTGGAGAGTTTGGCGCCTGCATCCAGCAAATAGTTCATGGAGAAGGGAAACAACAGCTGAGTCTGCTTGAAATTGAGCATTTGGTTGATGGATTCAGGATTAATGTGAAAAAGTATGCTCCCAGATGGAGACTTAACAGTTCTCTGAGTTGGATCATAGTTCTCAGCACATAAGCGGATGAGCTCTGGAAAGATATTGACAGATGGGAGGAACAAATAGGGCAGATTGGACTCCCATATACCATATGTGTCAATGTTGCTTAGATAGCTGTTTCTCAACTGGTAGAAGGTCTGTAAGTGGTTTCTGTCACCAACAAGATCTTGGATAAGGTAATCTCTATCAGCAAGAGGCATGGCTTCAAGCTCCTTGTTTGGTGGATTTATAGGAGTGACACTAAGAGCTGATGGTGTAGCCATTGTAGAACCTTCAGGTGTTATCTTTAGAATGAAGTTTTTTGAGTATAACAGGCTGAAGATGATAGCTTATGAGAATTTGAAAGAGGAGTGGCAGAATGAGTGTAGCTGGAGCCAAAGTTGTCTTTTGAAAAGAACAACTTGAAGAGTTTGATTTGAGCTTTGGTTTCTTCTGGTGAACTCTCAGAATTTAGAGACAGTGAGGGTAGATGCAGAGGAGAAAAGGATTGCAGCTTAGTATACTGAGAGCTTGAATCGAAACACGGCAAAAGGGAACAATGCCAGGCAGGTGTGAGAGTATGTGGAAAATTCAAGCCCGAAAACGATTCTGTGACAGTGAAATTATGTATAGTGCTCAGCTATCTTAAACAGGGGGTGCCTTAGATTATTTAGGCCAACATTTACAGGATAGCACCATTAAATTAAGGAGTTTTGTAGGCACTTTAGTGGAAAAATTTGCAGAGAATGGGAAGAACATGGGCAAACGGGTTGAATTTGGCAAAATACCTGGATTAGCCAACGCCGAGGGTGGTCGAGTTGATTGGAGGGTGAAGACTGTCGTCGAATTTGCGGGTGGCAGCGTCCGAACTAGTGAATTTTGAAATCTGGAGGCAGTTGGAGGTGACCAGCAGAATAGCGTAGCCGCAATTGTATAATGAAAATGACCGAAAACGGTCACTTTTGGCCTTTTTAACGATAAATTTGGTGCATACGCGCTTTTGGCGCTTTCCCGCGATGAAGTCAGCATGACGTCATCAGTGGGCCCTGGGTACGGACGGCTGACGCGGATGCTGACTGGGACGACAGCGTGGCGGGACACGGTGGCACAATGTGGCGGGCGCAAAGACAGCGTGGCAGACGATGTGGGACAGTGGCGAGGGCGTGGGCGTGAGGTCATGGTGACAGGAGCGCTGACGTAATGGGGGGTGGCCGGTTTGCGGACGGCGGTTTTCGGTTTCCCCGCACCGCCTTTGGGGAGAAGCGGTTTCGGGGGGGAGGCCTCCGAACACCCCGGGCTGCCGACACGTGGTGGGGGTACGGCGGCAAAACCGCCCATCCCCCAGACGTTAAAGCCCGACATGTTGGCAGCTCAGATCACCCGCCCACCGTTGGATCGGGCGCGGTGGGAGATCAACGACTGGCGGGGCCTCCGACGCGGCGTGCAGGTTTCGGAGCGGGACCCGCCCATTATTTAAATAATATTTTGTGGCGCGGGTTTAAAACTTTAGTTCGGGTGGGTTTTGGGGTTCGAATTAATGCAGGTCATGGCACCACAAGGTTTATTACAAAATATTTAAACCTTTTACCATTTAAACATTGGATTTCAACTGAGGGGGAAAATTTTGCAAGGGTTTAGGTGTGTGAGGGTTTAGGCATAGGCTGTTAGTCTTAACCAGGGGTTAGACTAATTCCGGGGTAAGGACGGCAAAGGGTTGACTATAGTCCCAGACGGAGTAATGTCTCCCATAACCATGTTACTTAGCTATAATGCTAAGTGGGGGGGGGATATTTAATATATTTTTGGGAATTTTCTATAGTTTTTTGTAAGAAATAGGGGTGGGGATGTACTAGGGAGCTATATAATAGGGTTAGAAGTTAATATGGGTATGTGAGGTGAAGTGGGAAACCAAAGATAGATGAAGTATGAAGTGAGGTCTTTTCAGAAGAAATGTGGCTTCTTCTTGAAGAAGAAGGTCACAACTTGTCTTGACTTTGTCAAGGGAGAAATGCAAGGAGGATTGTTTAGGCAGATCCTAAAGTCCTCAAGGGGATGTTAATAAGAAACCTTTTGAAGGGAATGAGGGAAGTTAGAGATGGTTTGATAGTTTGCCATATGGACCATTGTTCTTGCCTTTCTCTTATTGGTGAGATAAGATATGATTTTCAACATATCATGTGATCAGACCTTGCTTCTGCAACCTCCAACTGCCTACCCTGCCTAATAGACCTAACATTTTTCCTTCTTTTGGATGGGTGCACTTAGCCTTGCAAACCCTGATAATCCTCTTTTCCTTTTGCTGCCCTCCTATCTAAATCTACCCTTATGTCTTCTAAGGGCTCAGATTAAGCAGTTGGGCCCTTCCTTTCTCTATCCAGCTACTCATCTGCCAAGCTTGAACTATTTGAACAGGTATTCATTCTCTAGTCTAGAACAGGCAATTTAAAACATGGCATGGCCCAGCTTGAACTGTTGGGCCATCCATCAAGATAGCAGTGGCATTTTGGTTGGCCATTTTCCTGGTCTTTCTTTGGGGTTCATTTCAATTATTTTTTCTGACCAATTCATTTTCTTGCCTTTTGATTATTCTTTTAAGGCATACCCTCTTTACATTTTTTAACTGTCTGTTTCTTTCACAAAATATGGAACCTTTGTATCATCAAAGATGAACATTTTTGGCACTTCCACTGTCAATCATGAAAAATGAAACCCTATTGGTATAGGAGACTAACACCTCTATGTCTTATGTTTCTTATGTCAAGGTCATGTAGCGACCTATCTTGGTTGCCCCACTATGCATGGGATGGATAATGTAATGTGATTATCATGTATCCCCATTTGGTTGGGTGGATGAGTCAATGGTATATTCCCACTTGGTTGGGAATTGTATGTATGAGTCTTTGGTGATAGGAAGGTCTGTTATGGTGTATAATGTCAGATTTCTTTTGTAGAATATCTTCTTGCAGATCTTGCCTATATGTCAGGGGGAGCTTGGACAGCAAAGCAGAGCAGAGATTTTAGCATGTACTCAGGGGGTGCATAACCCTTTGCCCTTGATGTCAAAGGGGGAGAAAAGACTTTGAGTGACTTTGGGTTGCCATCAAGTCCAAAGGGGGAGATTGTTGGCATTATGACACAGGATTGGCACAGGTTTGGCTCGATGACATCAGTGTTGTCCTTGATGGCAACTCACTCAAATAGCAGATCACAAGTTCAGGCTCTCAAAATAGTAGAAAATAAGATACCCGTAGGTTCCTGTTCATAAAGTCGCGGACATATGCAGGTGTGCCGAACAAAAGCTATAGACATGTACGCAGGTGCTCCGAACAAAAAGTGCAGACGTAAAGTACATGCACTTTCATGCAGAGAAAAAGTGCGCACATGGGAAATCTTATGGTTGGTCCATGGTATTTAGTCCGACATTTTTGATCCTATGGTTTTGGTCCGTGGTTTTGCATCTAAAGTATTGAACCCAAGTATTGGGTCCCTAGTATTGGATCTCTATGGTTTTGGACCATGGTTTGAGTGAGGCCTAGACTATAAAAAGGAAATGAGATCATTTGGTTTGGGCACTGATGTGTTGAATATCTTAAGAAGAGCAAGATCTGAAATTCTGTGATTGGTTGGTGAGTTATAGCTGGACCTAAACCAAGGAGAAACCTGAACATTACAAGACGAATCTACTGATGGAGCGAAATCTCTTTGGTGCAAGATCAGATCTGTAAATATGATAGTCTGGGGTATAATTGAAGTCTGAAAAATTATCTATACTCGCAGGTCTGACACAGCACAGGCGCGGATACCCGCAGGTCCGACACAATTCAGGCATGGAGATTCGCAAGATCGTCACAGTGTAGGCGTGGATATCCGGAGGTTTTACATAGCGCAAGTGCAAAGTCCACAGGACCGACAGAGTGAAGGTGCGGATACCCACAGGTTGGCCACAGAGACGGCGTGGACGTACACAGGTTTCTATTGGTGAAGTTGCGGACTTTTCTTTGAAATATGTTTTAGCTGCTTTTGTCTATTACTGCAGTGTTCAGGGTTCTGAATTGGTGTCTGGTTACTAGTACTGTGTTCTGAAACGTTATTGATTCAGTATTTACACAAGGAAGTTGGTTGATTTCAGATCTATTTGATGTTTGATTCATATTCATGGATCCAGTTTGAAAATTTATGAAACGTGGTCCCTCGAAGAAAAGAGAAGTATTCTATAGGTCAGCACCTATTGTTGTGGGGAAAAATGCCTATGCAGGATGTTCCTATCCACCTAAGGTGTGACAGTGCCTTAGCAACAAACAAAAACAGCTATTCTAGTATTCTTCCTTTATGAATTAAGAATGAAGAGAGATGGATGGACTAACCGGTGTCTTCCGTTTGTCCCTCGATCCGGTTTCTCTTCTCTTTGAGAGTTCCCAGCTACTTGCCTTCTCGCTCACCCAGCTTCAACAGGTTCCTGCAAGATCACAAGAAGAGAACACTACACAAAGACATAGATTCATATTCATAACTAGTTCAGGATTAGAAATAAACTAAACATACTAATGCAATCATACATCAAAGACACATCAGCATATAGGGGAAACCAAGATAGCTTTATTGATGAATAATAATGTTCAGGAAGAGATACAACCCAGAGGGCTCCAATCCAGCATCTCCTTCCCAGCAAATGAAATTCCTATCTTCACCTTCCTTCAAAGCATTAAGCACCCAATGATTCCAACCTCAAACCAACAGCAACTCTTTGCAATAACAAAATTCCAGCCTCTAGATCTCATGGAGGAGAGATCCATATATAGATGTTTGGAGAGAGGATGAGTCAGCTTGAGATCTGACTAGTGTCCTCTCCCTCTATCAGTTCTTGCTTCCACTTGGAGGTTCTTGCTTCCACTTGGAGATTGAGAACCTCTTACTCATCACTAGTCGAATTCACTGAGGCAAGTGTCATTGAGGAAGATTCTGGAAGCTTCCAGGGTCTTGACACCTTGTTGAATGAACTTGCCATTTGTCAATTCCCGCTCAGCGCACCCTGGTAGTGCTTCTACCTGCGTTGCAGTGCAGGTAGCCAGTGCAGACTTTGCATTTCAGCGCAGACAGCTAGTGGAGCCTCTGAATTGATCCTGAATTGACTTGTTTTTGAGCAGTTTTTGGTGGAGAACTTCTGTGAATTGCTGTGGTTTGTTAGCCTTGTTCCTCTAGGAGTAGGAACAACATGTTTAGGGACTTTGGATTCCTTAGATTATGGACATTTCATGCTTATAGCTGTAAGGCACAAAAATGTCTATAACAGTTGCCCCCTAAAGTATGAGTCTGTTTATCGGGTGAAATGCTTTATCAGGAGGATCCGAAGTTCATTCATTGCTGGGAGGAGACCTGTAATAAGATACAATACAATACATTATTTTTCATACTGCTTTCATGATCTAGCTGAGGTGGGCATTCCCATGCTCAGATTTATAAATTCATTTTTCTATACATATAACAGACAATCGTCTGATGATAGACTGATAATTTTGATGAAATTATCATCCTTTGGGTAGGATGATTATTTGCTGCAATGATGTACATTTCAATGTCTTTATCTTTCCTGGATATATATCGCAGCCCGGATGGATGAAACTAGATCCGGGGTCTTCAAACTCGTTCGATCTTCACTCTAAGTACAAGTCGATCCATGTGAGAATTGTTCTAAAGTCGAACATGGAAAGACATCGCTTGATTACCGGTCAATGAGGTAAACCATTAACAAGCGCGAGAGGAATCACCGATAATGATAATGACCCTCAAGGTACTGCAGTACAATTCACGTGGTGTGAATAAAGGACTTGGCATCGAACACCACGCAAAATCTTTCGGTCGAAGGTCATTGATGTATACCTGCCGCCGGAAGTGAGAAACTTGCCATTGAGGCATGCAAGCTTCAAAGTACTGAAGGGGTTGTTCCTAGATCAACTTCTCGGATAATGAGCTGATGTCGACAAGAAGTGATCTGTCAAAGGAGGGCCTTAATGTATCCCACATCAGTGACACGGAACGGAGCAAATGATTTTGATGGAGGTGAAAACAATCTGATGACATATGATTCAGGGTGGCAGTCATGAAAGGATGAAGGATAATGTATGGCAGTGGATGGGACACGGTTGACTTCTCTGAACGACTTCTCTTGAACATATGGCGACACTTATGTGATGGATCAGTAGCATTACCCCAAATATGGATGGTATGGCGAGACCATGGTGATGTGACCGGTGAATGAAACAACCCAACCCGATTGTGGTACGGAGGAAAAGTGTCATGTTCAAGAGCGACTTGCTACCATCAAAGTTTTCTTCAGTTTCTCCCAATTTTTCCCCAGTCATTGCTGACCAGTACCTCTTTATTTTTGTCAAGCTTGAGGAGGATAACATATGCTTGTTCTATAACTTGCCCTTCGGGCAAGCCTATCGCTATGTTTTAACGAGCCTAGCGATAGTGAAACTCGTTCTCGTCTAAAGACAAGTTTGTCACTATTTAATGCTTTTAACGAGTCTAACGACAAAGATAACTCGGTCCTTTTCATTTTTAGAGAGTCTGAAAAGGTACGTAAAGTCAACTCTGAAAGTCCTTTTTCGTCATCTAATCCCTTAAGTCCGAAAAAGTATAAAACAATACAGAAGGGATGAGTTTTCGATAGTTTTAACGAGCCGAACAAAACAAGTGCTCGATCTTTTTGTGCAATAATCCCTCAGGTCCAAAAAGATTAAAATCTAGAGGAGGGATAGCTCTTCTGGTCGCTTTAACGAGCTGGAAGGCCAAAACTCGGCAATCTTTTCATATTTTACGAGTCAGATGAAAAGAGCTTAAAGAAGACTCGTCTTTTGAGGAACGAGTGATAAAACGGGTTAGCAGCTGATTCCAGGTACGGGTTGGAATTTTCCAATCACGGCAGTGTCACAAGGATGGCTAGTGAAATCACTCTTCGCAGCTGTTCCTCAAAATGGGTAAACAATCAAATGGAGGTGAACGATCGGCCGATGGAAAAGTGGAGGTGACGGGCAAACACGACCAAGGCTTAATGGCTGATAATGTTACATTCACGGTGGTTATTTACCGGAGGGTAGTTCATTTTTTAACGAGCTTAAACGCGGAAAAACACTGCTCAGCCTTATGTTTATTTTTTAACGAGCATGAACTATGTGCTAAAACTACTCGGATCTTGCGTTTATTTTTTAACGAGCATGAACTGTGTGCTAAAACTGCTCGAATCTTGAGTTTATTTTTTAACGAGCATGAACTGTGTGCCAAAACTGCTCGATTACCTAGTCATATTATAAGAATGTCTCATTGAAGATGCTATTTTTTATGGAGCTTAGATCTTACAAAGCTTTGCTCCGGATCCTTTCGTTATGCAAGTTCGGAAACGACTAATCCTACGAGTTTAAAGGGTTAGACCTACAGGTTTAAAGGGAGGACCTAAAAATTTAAAAAATAAATAGCCGCCCCTTGCTTGCACTCCAAAAGGTTTGCATGTCCCCAGGCATAAAGTATGATTTCAAGGTTACCCTTACTTTGTCCGCCAAAACATTTGTTTAAGCAGGAAAGGCCTACCTCTTTCAGGCTACCCAAATATTGTTTTATTAATCTTTCAAACAAAACACTTCTTCGGCGGTGTCTACCGAGATAGACAAAGGTGAATGACCTCAGTGCCAAACACGTAGCTTTGACAAGAGAATCTTATTCTAGAATAACCCCTCTCCAGCAAGGGCGGGGTACAGACTAGTCATATTCTCCCGCGGAAACCTACTCTATACCCAAAGTTTTCCTGCCGAAGCAGACCAGGACGCATGCCCCCTGGGTTCCAGTCATATCCTTCCGAATCACTCATGCTCATCGGGAGGACGGACCGTGGGTTGAGACATTTCTTGCGTGAAGAGACCATTTAGGGACGGTATATGACTATTTGTGATGCGTGATCCGGGAAATGAAAGCTGGTCCACGAGCTTGACCACTCTTCCTTCGTGCGGAAAACACATTACTCTAAAGAGTGAGGAGACGATGGCTCCCATGCAATATATATAGTCTCATCCAAGGAGTAGGTTATAATACAAGGGTCCTTGAACGACCATCACGTTCATTTGAATGGTCTTCCCTTTCAATGTGATAGGCACATTGGGGAGGATCCCTAAAGGTTGACTGGTTCCTTTATCAAAGCCTGTCAGATTTTTCATTTCAGGCAAAAGCGCTGGCGAACCAAGCGCTTTCCAAGCAATAGAGGAAAGGATACTCACAGATGCCCCCTCATCAATGATGGTGCCAGCCATTACCATTCTGTATATTTGAACGATAATTTTGAATAGTATGCTTGCTGGCAAACGGGGTCTGCCTAGTTGGTTCCAGTCGAACGAGACAACTAGGTTGCTTGGTGGTGGGACCGAATAGACGGCCGGGTATGACTCTGACGAAGTTCCTTCCTGCGATAAAGGAATGGGCAAATTGCCCCCTTGTTCGTCGGAGTCTGTGTTGATGAAGAGAATTTGGACGGTGTCGTCTTTATTCTCCTCTGTGATGGTGTCATTCGAAGATAGAGCCTCTGAAGGCAAAACCGGGTCAACTGCCGCCTCAACCTTTTGACTTTCATCGGGTATGGATTCAGACGGTTCATCCTCAATGATAGGTGCTTCGGCTGACCACCTGAGCGGGCCAGCCGGGTTCTCAACTGGTGAAGGACTTGGCAGGAGTTTTTGATATCCAGGAGGAAGTTGCACTGGTAAAACCGGGCGATCTTCCAAAACTCTTTTAGCCTCGTCTAAGAAGGGACAACGGTGGATGGCATGGTCACCTTCACACAGTTTGCAGGGAAATCTAGCTTTCCCTCTCTGTCCAGTGACTTCACTTTCACTAGTTGACGGTGAGCTGTCAACATGGCTATCAGAGGTTGACGCCACCGAATTGTGCAAACGGGGAGACCAGTCCCTTAGTATCCGAGGGATGCAGGGACAATCTCTGTGGAAGTGGTCTCCCTTGCATATGACACATGGCGATTTAGGCCTAGTCAGTGCTGTGTGTGGATTTTTGTCAGACGACACTTGTTTGCCCCCAGTCGCTTTTGGCTCCTTCTTCTTCTTCTCTTTCTTCTTCTTTTCCTTCTTCTCCTTAGGAACTCGGTTTTTTGTTTTACCATCTCCGTCAAGCGAAGAGGAAGGAGGAGAGGAAGAATTAGATGAAGTAGAAGGCTGGTGGGCAACTCTGGTCTGGTCTAACTGTTGATTCGACTATTCAGGAATAGTGGTGTTCTGAACGACATTGGTTGAGAAGAGCCAGACTGGCAAGCCAATTGTTAGTCCTGGAAGCGACAATGTGGCCATGTGGGGCGCACCAACATCTCCCCAAGAGGAGAAGGGACTAGGATTTTCACCAAGGGGAATTCCTTGGTTGGTGTGCTCCATTTTCTCAACCTAAAGATCAACGCAGGAAGAAGGGGTGATTGTTCCGTTTAAAATAAATTTTAACGACGCTTTAGACACAACTTGCTTTTTCAATTTTAAAGAGTCGAGAAAAAGCTAAAGATGACTCTAGTCTCCTTCGATGTTTTAACGAGCCCGAAGTGACAAATGCTCGGATGGAATTTTTCCGTTATAGAGTCTGAAAAAGGCCAAAAGGAACTGCTCTGGAGTTCTAGGTAGAGGGTGTGCCAAACTTTTCGCAAAACCACAGAATACTTTTTAAGGTACGGGCGGTCGATCTTCCTGAATGTTGTGTTCAGTGCATTGCGATCAGTAGGGCGGCTGACACGGCTTCCTAAGGATAAAGGTTTTATGCCTATAGGGGTCTCCCAATATATATGCGACGGTACATGGGAGCACAATCCGTACTGGCGCTATCGTCCCTCAGGAGGAATCACCCACCATCAGCGAGATCGACAGTCACCAGGCTTTACGACGCCGGAACACGTCTCTAGCCTAGACCTCTATGTTGTGCGTTAAGTTACAAAGCGTTGTTAAGTTCATTCAATTTATTTTAGGTTGATCTTTTTAGAAGTTTGCCTTTTGAGGTTCACCACGAGATGTATGATACAATTCCTAAATGCAGTCTAAAGATGATAAGCAAGCTTTATCTCTCTTTCAACAATGAAAATCCTAGCTACAAAGGGAAAAGAAAGACACCATCTTTTCTCAAAGAGCAATCAACACACTCTAATGCACTTTTCCTAAATCAAACATGCAAACTATCAAGATGCAAATGCACAATGCAGGTGTTTGTTTTCCGCTTTCTTAATATTGATGCCTAAAAAGAAAGCTTTTTGTACAACTTTGAATTTGCTTTTAAATGACAAATACAAACAAGTTTACTTTTTCGAAATCAGAAAGGGTAGAAGAGATTACAACACTTAACGATTTTCGAAATGAACACTTGTTTCGACACTTAAAAGAGACAAACTCAAACCAAAAGAAAAAGTAAATGTACAATCAACTGCAAACAGCCAATGAACTCTCTCCTAAGATCACAATCAACAGATCTGAATCAAGGGCTACAGGATGATTATTTCACTCTTGCAAAGGAAAACTGTAATTGACGCCACAAACACATAAAAACACTCACAGTCTTTTTGTACAAAAGGAGGCGTAATTTAAGCAGAGAAAAGGAGTTATCAGATAGGTACCTATGCTGGTTACAGGCTGCAAAAATCAGAGATCAAAACAAGGCAAAACAGAGCAGAGAACCCCAGTTGCACAAGGCCTAACTGGATCAACGCACCCTCAACACAGGGGTTTTGACATTCAGCGCAGGTAGCCTTCACAGGACCTGCGTTGAAATGCAGAACCTCTTCACAGGGTCTGCGCTGAAGGAGAAACGAGAGTTTCTCACTGGGTTCTGGGTCACAGTTTGCTGATTAATCTACGGTTTCAGGCCAAATAAAAGCAACAAGCAAGGTACAATCAAAGGGATGATTTGAGGGAGGGCTAAGATCTATCACAAAGGATCATCAAATCATTCGTGAGTCCATTGTTCAGATCATAGACAAATCCAGTGATTGGATCAAAGCAGCAACTGTCTACTTTGCATCTGAGAATAGCAGATGCAGTTCGATTGTTGTTGTTGAGTCTATGAAACAAACAATGATAGAGACACAAATAAAATGACTAAGCAGATCTCCCCAACGGAGTCGCCAATTTGTTGTGGGGAAAAATGCCTATGCAGGACGATCCTATCCACCTAAGGTGTGACAGTACCTTAGCAACAAACAGAAATAGCTATTCTAGTATTCTTCCTTTATGAATTAAGAATGAAGAGAGATGGATGGACTAACCGGTGTCTTCCGTTTGTCCCTCGATCCGGTTTCTCTTCTCTTTGAGAGTTCCCAGCTACTTGCCTTCTCGCTCGCCCAGCTTCAACAGGTTCCTGCAAGATCACAAGAAGAGAACACTACACAAAGACATAGATTCATATTCATAACTAGTTCAGGATTAGAAATAAACTAAACATACTAATGCAATCATACATCAAAGACACATCAGCATATAGGAGAAACCAAGATAGCTTTATTGATGAATAACAAGGTTCAGGAAGAGATACAACTTAGAGGGCTCCAATCCAGCATCTCCTTCCCAGCAAATGAAATTCCTATCTTCACCTTCCTTCAAAGCATTAAGCACCCAATGATTCCAACCTCAAACCAACAGCAATTCTTTGCAATAACAAAATTCCAGCCTCTAGATCTCATGGAGGAGAGATCCATATATAGATGTTTGGAGAGAGGATGAGTTAGCTTGAGATCTGACTAGTGTCCTCTCCCTCTGTCAGTTCTTGCTTCCACTTGGAGGTTCTTGCTTCCACTTGGAGATTGAGAACCTCTTACTCATCACTAGTTGAATTCACTGAGGCAAGTGTCATTGAGGAAGATTCTGGAAGCTTCCAGGGTCTTGACACCTTGTTGAATGAACTTGCCATTTGTCAATTCCCGCTCAGCGCACCCTGGTAGTGCTTTTACCTGCGTTGCAGTGCAGGTAGCCAGTGCAGACTTTGCATTTCAGTGCAGATAGCTAGTGGAGCCTCTGAATTGATCCTGAATTGACTTGTTTTTGAGCAGTTTCTGGTGGAGAACTTCTGTGAATTGCTGTGGTTTGTTAGCCTTGTTCCTCTAGGGGTAGGAACAACATGTTTAGGGACTTTGGATCCCTTAGATTATGGACATTTCATGCTTATAGTTGTAAGGCACAAAAATTTCTATAACACCTATGTACTAGTACCTCAGCTAGTACAAGAGCTAAGGGGGTTGTAGCTCCATTCCAGAAGAGTCTGGAGAACGAGAGAAGGTTGTAGCCTTCTGCGGGTTGAAGCCTGCGTGCTGGTATAAGACTGCACCAGTACAGAATCATTGTAAAAAGAAGTTTCTAATTGAAAGAAGATAGAGACATAGTGCAGCAGGTGGTTTTCACCCACATTAGGTTTCCACCTTATATCTTGTGTTCCTTTTGTGTGACTGTCTGTTCTACTTTTTTGTTCCTGCTTACTGTTATATGGTTCTATATGGTTCTGACACATAGATTAATGATCAACATTTGAAGAATAAATTAGATTATAAGTCTCGAAGGTATATGCAAGTTTCAATAGTGAGATCTACAAATCCTTGTATAAATTGAAAAAAATTTGATAATACTGATTCATCCTCCTTTTAGTATTATTTCCAACAATGTATAATAATAAATATAAATATATAAATAGTAAATTTGATATAATAATAAAAAACGTAAAATGTAATGAAAAATATAATGTTTTTTAATATATATAAAACATCAATTCTTAATATCAATAAAACTAATCAATTTAAAATAAATAAATTAATAGTGAATTTCACCTTATATTCTTGTATAACAATATATACTTTCATTTAAAAAAATATAAGAAAGTGACGTAGTGATTACCCTAGGTTAATCTTGCTCAATATGAATGAATTTATTCTTACACAACTTAGCAACTTCACACTCTAATATATATATATTTGTATTTTCTTGTGAATTTAAAGATTAAAAAGTTATGATATATATTTGTATTTTTATTTTAATACTTTTATGTATTTAAAAATTGATATATAGAAATAATATTAGGGGTTGTTGTCGTCCTCGTTGAGATAATGATATTTAGTTAAAAATATAGTTATTTAAATTTATTTAAGAATAAATTATATAAGGTTTTATGAACTTATTTTATTAAATGCCGTTATAATTACAATGTGAGATGCATGCTACTCCAATACCACTTGCTAATAAAAACAAAAACATCAGCAACATGCTAAGAGATGCTTGAATCACATTTGACCTCTTGTACCAAAATCATGATCCTACTGAAATTTTCAATTCTGATAATGGAGTACTGCATTTATTTAAAATCCAAGGAATCATATTTTTATGGCTGGTCAACAGAAGAGCCCCCCCATGGGAAAACAGCCTCTCAGTGCCACAGGCTCCAAGCTCTGCCCCCATGTTGTTGAGAACAGCTTGATTCAGTAGGTTGCAGCAGACAGATACTTTGTCTTGTCTGTCCACGACAAGACAATGGTAGGTATATATATCTTTTACTTTGCTGTGGAAGCGGCAGCTGACATGTCGTATCGGTTGAAAAAATCTGTGAAAAGGGGAAGACATGGACAGATACAATATGGGTGGGATGGATTGGATTTATATTATCATGGTCGGTCATTGTGTTGCCCATAGGCGGTGCTGCTCTTACAGTTCAATATCACATCCATCTGCACACAGTCAACGCTTATCCCAAAACAAACAAACAAAAAACAACGTGTAAAGGAAACATACAGTCATAAATGCATGAAAGGCTTTTTTTTTTCTGCAGAAGAAAAGTGGCAGATCATGGTGTCATATATATATACATAGAGTGATTTGCCAATGGATTGTTTTTATTTAAAAATAATGGAAATTAAAATTAGGTCATAATTTTTGGAAATTTGGTTTATAGTTTTAGAGTTTTAAAATTTTGTATATTATAAGGATTTTGATAGTGTTGAATCTAGGTTAAGATTTTGAATATTACAAATGAATATTCCAAAGATTTTGATAGTGTTGAAAATAATTGAAATTGAAATTAAAATTAGTAGAAATTTTTGGAATTTGGTTTATAGTTTCTAGATTTTAGATATTATAAAGATTTTGATAGGATTGAAACTATAAATCTAGATTTTGTTACAACTTATTTTCTTTATCTATTAGTCGGAATTCTCCCATGATGATTTCATCTGGATCTCTTTCAAATGGGATTATATATGATGTAATTTTTGGACTTTATATCCTTTATATAATAATATTCAGCTTTTTCATTCTGAAAAAAAAAATATTTGATAGGATTGAAACTATTTTTATGATCAAGATTTTGAATATTACAAATATTTTAATAGTGTTGAATCTATTTCTACAGTCGAGAATAAGATTTAACATTTCTACTCTCAATTTAAAAAAAAAAACAAAATTTTGTTCGGAGTTGTCTATAATGCTACTTTTTGGAGATTCAGAGGATGGAATCTGGGCCGCTACTTTTTGGAGATTCAGGGGATGGAATCTGGGCCGAAGAAATTGAGGTTAAATCTTGATTTGTTGCAGATTTGGATTCAGCACCCTGGAAAACCCCTAGGACGCTTTGATTGTGTAGAAACTAGCTATCAAACTTGCAATTCCAATAAATTGCTACCAGACTCACTGGAAAAACTTTCAAATAATCGCATTATAGACAACTACATTTTTTTTCATCTTACCTAAATTGACACCTAAATAGACAACCCCTTTGGCAATGTGCTCGGTTAAAAAAGTTACCCATATCAATTCAAATGGGCGGTGTACCTCACGGGCCCCGCACCCTGTGACATTAAAATGATGAGAAACGTATACAGTGTTTTATTCGCGCTCTCTCTCTCCGCCGCCGCTACTGGCTTTCATGTCCACACTGGTCGTCAATCTTTGTATTTTGGATTTATAATAAACCTAATTCGGACGTGTAGCATCGTTTCACATGACTCGCACGTGGGCTCTCGGCCCCTTCTGGATGACACAACGGTGGTAAAATTAAAACCTAGCCCACTGGAATTGGACCCGGGTTCGCACTTTGAGGGTTCTGCGGCTCTCATGCACTTTGGCTCAGTGAATTTTATTAAAGCGACATCATGGGTTTTGCCTCCAGGTTCAATGGATTTCCTGAGAAGTTACAGCTCTCATGTGATGGATGGGAATTGTATTCAATGATGTGTGAGTTCAAGTTGTGGAGCGTGTTTGTTAACACTTCAATTTTTACTAATTATAAAGTTTTTTTTAAGTTCTCAGAAGTTATGATTTGAACAGGGCTTGTCGATGAATATCATAGATCGAACTCGAGTATTCTCACTATTTACTATTTAGAGGATGAAGCATGAGGGTGGATTTGAACTTATAATTTCCAGAAATGTTTTGAAGTAGAAGTTGCCATCTGGGATGGAATTTGATAAAAAAAATTGCTTGTTATTGGGCCATTTGTCCATCGGCAATCTATCCATCAAATATATATAATAATTTATGTAAATCATCCCTCTTTTATGTCGAATTTGTCTATGGATGAGTTATCCATCATATTAAATTAAATTAACAAGTCTTTTTCAGAATTTATAAAAATAATGATAGAAAAATTATCTTATTTTAAAATTTTAACTTTAATTATTATATAATATAAATTTTTAATCATTATTTTTTATTACTTAAGATATTGTTGGCCACCCTCCCTTCTTATTTTTCAAATGAAATGGCTCTTTTTTAAATTTTCTGGTTTTTTTCCAATTTTGATACTAGCTTTAAACTGAAATGATGATTGCTATTTTGATGAAGAGATTTTATTTTGGATTTTGATATTGTTTTCTTTCTATAACCATGTGGCATAATAATGATCTCTAAAGAACTGTAAGGCACATTTCAAATCCTATTGGTTATAGTTGACTCTATTGATTGTAATTGATGGTTGTTTTTGTTACATTGAAAATGTTTTTTCATTTTCTGAAGAATTTCTTTGCGGCTAGGTTCTAGATCTAATCTTCTGCAGCGACATCTAGATCTAGATCTAATCTTCTTTGCGGCTAGGTTCTAGATCTAATCTTTTGCAATTAGATCTAGATCTAATTTTATCTTTTACTTTATTTCTCTGCGGTTGGGTTCTAAGGGCAAGTAAAATATGGCTCCCAGCTTCGCAAAAATAGCTACTGGCTCATCTCCATCCACTTCTGGAGGGCAAGCTCTTGCCCATATCGTTAGCGAAGCCCCAGCTCCCACTATCCAGGTGGTCTAGGCCTCACTTGATGAGGCTTTGAAGTTTTCCGAAAGTGCCCTAATCTGTCGGTTCAATGGTTTTTGGCAGCGGCTGACAGCTCTCACAATTGGATCTCGGAGGTATAGAAGCCTGTCATTTCTGATGAAATTAATATCTACCCCTGTGCTAGGGGTTTCTTTATAGTAGATTTTGAAAATCCTGAAAGCAGACAATGTATTCTAGATTCTGGCCCTTGGTTTTGGGAAAAACTAGGCCTATTCATGAAGCCATGGAACCCATCATTCGATCCGTCAACAGCAATCATAACTTCAACACCAGTTTGGGTGAGACTGCCAAGTCTACCCTTGCATCTCTGGAATCTCTCCTCGCTAAAAGCCATTGGAAATGCAATTGGGAAATTTTACTGCAGGTCCCCAAAAACAGAGGAATATGCCAGAACCACCTATGCACGCATCTGTGTGGAAATGGACTTCAATGCCGGATTCCCAGCTGAAATAAACCTAACAAGTAAAGACTATGTGTGGAACCAGAAACTCGATTATGAAAGTGTCCTCTTCAGATGTCGATCCTGCTTTGAGACAGGCCACCTAGCCAAAAATTGCCCAAAAGCCTCCAAGAAAAACTCTGCTAGAGAAAACCACCACAGATCTACATGGTGGGAAGGAGCACAAAAATAACATTACACTGTCATCAAAGAAGAATACTTTAGAGAAAACTCTGAATCACAAGAAATCGGGCAAGAAATAAACAACTCTCAAGACAAGCAGGGAGAAAGCCCCGCCCAACAACCAAAAAGTGAACTCGACAACCCCTCAAGCATCAATAGTTATGAGGATTCAAATACTGCACAAAATAAATCTTCATTTAACAACGAAGCAAATCTCCTAGACCAAACTTCTTCTCCGACTACCTTCAAAAGAACGAACACAATGGTTCGCGAAGCTAAGACACCAATGTCCCAAGAACCAGAAGAGATGAAGGAGATGCAAGATAAAGAAAGTTGGAAGACCGTAGAGAAAAAAAAGAAAGCTACAACGCTAATCTTGCCAAGAAAGACGAGGAGCCAGATAATTAAAAACTAAATTATAGGTCCGATAGACCAATTTGGTCTCAGTGAACGTTAACCATCATCATCATCATCATCATCATCAAATCTAATGTCTTTTGAGGGATTTTATGATGCTATAAGCCTATTCAATCCAACCTACATGTGATATTAATTGTGTTTTTGTAAATTTCCTTGCTTTAAATATAGATTAAATTTGCGTTTAAAATCATGGTGTTTATGTTTTAAATAACTCATTAATTATGAATTTTTTGGTTGTTTTTGGGCCTTGTTATGACATATAACATAGCCTCTTATGTATTGCAATGCTTCATACTCCTTGATGTGTAAAATGTCCCGTCTTCATAACTTTATAATATTGTTTGTCATTATTAAACTTTGTGATCTATATTTTTGTGGTTTTATGGGCTGGACACATCAAAATCTAATGCTATGGTTCTATGTGCAATTAAATTGTGGTAAGGAAAATCTCCATATATCATACAATGAAATATTTTTTGACAATGAAGGCACATTCGATGATATTTGTTATCAATAAACTATGTGTTTTTATGATGATCAGGCTTAACCTATCCAAACAGGGAAATGTAACTCTTGACACCTAGTTTCATTATTCATTGATGTCATGTATCGAGTTTTGTGGTGATATTATTGCTTTCACTGCTACCATTACTATTTGGAACATTTGGTACAGTCACTCAATTCATAGCCTAGGGTTTTCATTTCCGCATTCTATGCATCCCATTTTCCTTCCTAATTCTGCCTTGCATGTTGCTCTGTAATCATTATGGTTTGAAATTTATTTTTGGCTTGTTTTACCTCCTTTACAAACCGAACCACAACTAATATTTTGTCATACTTTTAGTCATGCTTCCTATGATTAAAACAGAGTTGATTGGGGGTGAAATTATTGAATCATATGAGGCATATTTTACTTTGTTTTAGGAGGTCCACTAGCTGGAATTTGTTCAATGTTTCCAAGGTTTTAACGAAGACGTGGTAAATAATTTTGCGTCCACTTTTAATGGAAAAAAACATTGAGCTCGAAAATGTAGAGATATGATTTGATGTTAATTTCATTACAGAAGCAACTCATCTCTCCATAGAAGGCAAGAATTGGTTTAAAACTATGTTTTCCACAACGTGTCGTGGAAAACGTTTATGGCTTCTAAAAATTGCACCTATAACATTAAAGGTATGCCAGTTAACTTTCTTAAAACCAAGTGGTAGGATTTATTATATTTTGTTTGACATTTTATAACTTGTGAAGGTAGATACAGGTTTGTCTTCATGTATCATATACCTTTGCTAATGGTATTCTTGGGTTATAAGATTAATGTTTCATTCTACTTACATAAAAACCTCACGAAGATGGCCAAGGCGTACCAATATGAACATGCAAATCCCGACTAGTCTCTTTTTCAACATGGTTTTCTCTGCATTTTGGTGTGACGTTATTTAGCCAAGATTGGTGACAATTGGGACATATTTGTTCTTCACAATGGCTTTGATATACCCCATGTTGTCGAGAAACTGAAGGTTACCCTTAAGGTTTCACCTAATCTCCAGCCAACAAGTCCGACTTGATCTGATTCTCACCCTATTGATGATTTCGACCCTAACAAGCCATGCCATTCTAATGAATAAGAGGTATTTGATGGTACAAGGGTTAAAACTCCTGAGACTTTTCTTGTTTGTATTACACAAAGTATGGCCAAGAATTCAAAGTTTCAACATGTTGAATTAGAACTAGAATTTAGGGATAAGGTCGAACCAAATTTCTCACATCATAACCTTCATTCTAAACCTGCACAAGAAAAGGAAATTAATTAGTTAGACCCTAATCGTTAGTCACCGGTAAACAGTAAACCATTACTACTTATAGTACTAAATTGCGCTGACATAGTCTGACGGTGTGGCCCATAGTATTGCAAAGTTCAAGAAAAATGTCATTTTTGTTTTGTTTTGGTGCCCATGTTTGTCGTAATTAGGATGGGATATTTGTTGTGAGTCATAATTGAGACTTATGATTTCTAAGGAATAGTTATTGTAACTGTAGATTTCGTTCGTCGCAAGTGAGACTGACTATGTTTAGAGTCAGAATTGCGACGAATTACGTCTGTGGTCACATTTTCAACCACTGATGGTTTTTTGCACCCCTGAGGTTAATGAAGAGCCATCTCAATAAATCATGAGAAATAATTCTCGTAGTGAGGTGGTGGCCTTCTATGAATTTGGGTGATCGTGTTTGTATAGAGATCTGGATAGAGATCGTTATGCTTTGAAGGGCCCAAGATAGATTGGAATATGTCAGCTTTGTTCTTAAAGGAATTTGAATGTGGGAAGCATTCTTCGATCCTGGAGCAAAAGAGAAGGTTGCATGCGTGAACGTGATAGTCAAAATTTTCCTAGTAATAACATCCTTTTGACCAATATGGAACTCGATTTCTTTGAGTACAGTTTCGTACCTACAACTTGAGTTGGCATTGATGGTGATTGCAATGGCCTTAACTATAAACAAGTCTCAGTATTTTTGAACATCATTATGATGCATATATATATATCTATATACAATCCTAAAATCTTCCTATAAGCATGAAATCTCATTTGGTAGTAGTGTCCTTAAATCTTTATTTATCAATGTGAATGTCTTTACTTGATGTCATACAATTTCAAAAATATTTTGGGGCACATGCATACAAACACATAGGCCACAACCTTGACTATATACAATTTAAAAAATATAATAGGGTACATGCATATATACACATACGCCACAACCTTGACTACCTCTAAATTTGTTTCAAAATTCCAACAATTCCTTCATAATTATCTAGTATCTCAAATCCCCCATAGTGGGTGTATAAACCCAACATCTGTCAGAAGGAGATCTCAAATGATAATAACCAACAACCGTTAAATAGTATGCCTATAAATTCCATTAACAAGCCGACACACCTAACGTAATTTTGACTTGATCCTCACATCACTTACCTTGATGGCTCTCATGTATTGTGAACTTCATTTGGCCTGTATGACCATTATGATACATGATGTCGAAGTACAATATTCTCTCCCTATGAGGGATGAGGCTTCCATCAGTTCCAACACCTGTTTATACTTCGACATCATTATATATTCTACATCGGCTTGTGGCCCATTACCAAAAATGATGGTTATGATTCATTCGTTTTGTAGTCACCATTCCCATAGCACTTTTTCTTTCAATGCACCCACTATTTGGCCTACTTCTGAGCATTATTTGGAAATCCTAGCATTGTTCAGTGTGTCTCACCATTGGCCCTGCCTATGGCGTCCCTCACACTCTATTTTTTGTATGGTTAGGTACTCTCAATTCGCCTTTCGACTTCATATTCCTAGTAAGGCCTTTGCAAACCTCAATTTGTTTCATCAACTTCCACTGGCTTCTCTAATTCCATATATGTACAACTTGAGAGAGGGAAATTCCAAGATAAGCATTCGTTTCCCTGGTTGGCATTCAACTTTTTTAATGAAACAACTCTTAAGTTCAAAATTTTGTTGCGGTGCTCAGAGCTCTAGTTCGTATCTGTGAACTCTAAAATTTTCCTTGTGGCAACAATAGATTGGAATTTGCATCTTTTTTATAGCACCACCTTGCTCTCCATGACGCATAGTGAAGGGTCCATTCTGGCGTCTGTACCATGACAAAATGATGATTCCCTCCATTTGGTGACCATCATTCCTTCCACGTCAAATCCTGCCATTGATGCGCATTACAAACAATAAGTCCAACCTCCTTGTTTTCTAGAAATCTATGTTTTCTGCTAAAATGACAGTTATAATTCATCTTGGTGCTTGATGCTCTTTTTGCCATTTTCCATTTTTTCTTCAACTCGCCCTCCTACAAAAAAATCAGATTAAAAAGCTCTAAAGAGACTACCTACCTCACCCATGCAAAAGCCCCATTTCCTCTTCATTTCATCACTGGAAACATAATCAGGTAGATATGAATCCATGCCCAATGTATTTGTCTCCTTTCCTACTAGAAAATATTTGAAAATCATACCCTACTGAGCACTATACCTAGCCTAAAATCTGAGTAATTTAACTTCCTAGACAGAGAGAGCCTTCTTTAAAGCTATAAGGGCTACATTCTAGCTTACATGTGGTTTTGTGTTACCTATGAGTTTCTCTCCTCAGCGTGGAGAAATTACAGAGAGCTAACATAGTGTTCTTAATTGAAGGTCTTAAAGGTCTTAAGGTAAGAAATTGATTGAAATACTTGGATAGACAAGTAAATTTAGGAAAGTGCATAAAATTATAGAAACATATAATTAGTTGTTTAAATTAACATACATCAACTGCACTAAAAGACACTTTCTACAAATTCAATACTAAATTGATGCACATGATATACTTTAGTTCATTTTAAGTATCAAAGTGACTTGCATCATAGTAAGATTGTACTTATTTCCTTAGTCTATGAAACTAGAATTCAAAATTGTTATTTTGTAAAATTTTACTTCTTGAATGTTCTTAATTGAATGTCTTAAGTTAAGGAATTGATTGAAACATTTGATAGCCAACTAAATTTATGAATTTTCATAAAATTATATAAAATTATCTAAAAACATATCATTAATTATTTTTTGGTATATTAAATTCCAATACATATGACTTATATCATGTGTTATGACTAAGTTGTTGTAGATGACCTCAAAAGAAATAAAATTTAATAAAACAAGTTATTAGTTGAACATTACTAGTTGAAGACATCTTTTAAAATTGAATTTAAAATGTATTTCAATCTATTTGTGTTTTTTAATTTAACCATGAACATATATTTTAGTTCATTTTAAGTATCAAAATGACTTGCATCATAGTCTAAGATTGTACTTATTTTCTTAGTTTATTTCCTAAGAAGTCAAAATTGTTATCTTGTTAGCTATGTATGATAATAAACTATCCATATGAAAATATATACAAATTACATTATACACATGAACATCCACAAACTGAAATAATAAGCATCCATAAACTAAAATAATGTGCATGCACCCATAAACTATCATTATATGAAAATATACAAAGTCTGTACATAACATGTGAATGTGCCCTAAGAAATGGACCTAAAAGTATACAAACTATCTATGATCCACTCTAGAAAGTATTGTTGCTAGAACTCTTATGTGTGTTCTGCCATGCAGAGTGAGTGTCCATAATCCGATAATGCAATATAAAACATTCAAATTCAAATTAATTAAAACATTATTTGTACAAAATAAACAATATGGAAATAAATGATTTTGAACTGTGCATTTAAATAGTCCCCTACCTGTGACTCAATCGAGTGAAAATGGAAGTCAGGTGGGATGGGGGTCTGATCAATCTAGGTTTGGTGCTCCCCTTCCTGTGGCTCAATTCCTCCATACCCAACATCCCACTCATGTGTCCACATAACTGCAACATTAACACCTCTTTGCATCTGGCTTTGTGTACACAATGGAAAAGAAAAATATAATTAGTCTACAAATTAATTATGATGCATACATGTAACTTAAAAAAAGGAAAATGTTGAAATCTTAGGAATAGAAAAATCACCTCAATTGTTAGTCTACGAGCGTTATGAGGTGGAGGAAACTAAGCCATGGAAACTTGCACTAGAGGAGGCTACTCTAGTTGGTCAAATTCTCCCTTAGATGACCTCAGAAGCTCATCTATGTAGCTAGGTTGTGCATGCATGTTATCATGAAATTATTAATATAAATGCAATTTGATACAAACATATTAATACAAATAATGTACAATTTGACGATAAGAGTTAAAATTTTCGTATATATATACCTAGTCTATGTCTGTGGGTCATGCACACTCCAAGTGTCATAAATGGTATCATGACATGTACGTGCATATGAAAAAATTTGGTCATGCCCTAGATGCTCGAGATGTGATTCATCATGTAATGAAATCGGTGGGCCACAGGACAATGAAAGTGGTCTACTCATCTCTTCACACAATGTGACATGTGCAATGGCCAATGTCCCTTATGTGTTATTTGTAATGGTATGCCTAGTCTCATCGCCAAGTTATGATGTCTTCTTTAGCTTCATCTGAAATACCATGCTCCGAGATGGTCGTGGAAAAAATCTCAAAGGTGGTGCTACATGTGCAGGGTCCCTATGACTCCCGACACATTCATAACTATGTCCCAAGCAGGGTCCATAAAACTTAGATCTGGTGTTGGTGTAATCTGGCCTCATATGTTGATCCAGATATCTTCAGTTATATAAATTATCCAAGACCTTTTACTTCGGTGATGTTATCAGAATTGCATGTGAAATAACATAAAACAACCACATTTTCATGCAGGAAAGGAAATAAATCATGATTGTGACCATAAAATCAAGAACACAAACACATTGATAATGGAGTTTACCGAGTGTGGGTTACGTCTTTGGGCCCTAGTGTCAAGAGTGGGGAGGTCGCTTCATTGAATGATGCAAAATGATGATGATGTACATGGTATGTTCTTTTTCATTACAAGATGAATACCCTCTACCAGAGTGGCAGATCTCTCCACGAGATGTTCTCGAGGACTCTCACTCTTATGGGAAAATTGCCTCAACAAGAGTGGCATGTCTCTCCACAAGATGCTCTCCCTATATGAACTCTCACTCAAATGGGAATTCCTTCAGCATGACAAGCTAATAAAATATCACATGATGTGGCATACAAGTATCCCTCAACAAAATGATAATTAGGGAACTCAACAACAAAAACATCATCTCAGCAAATTAGAAGAAAAGCATGACATAAACTTCATCATATACCTCCACTTTTGGGGATTGTCGAAAAATGCGAAGATCAATTGCTGAAACGAACACCATTGCTGAATTTGTGGCACAAAATCGTGTCAAATGACTATAAAATTTGCTCGTTTCTGACACTATCAAATTCTAGACCCTTAGGCATATTGAGGATTCCCCCAAATATTCCTTCCTAAAGATGGCCTAAGAATTCACTGCTTGGATGAAGATTTTGAGAACACCATTGTGCTCCCTATGAAATTATGTAAAGAAATGACTATAAAGTTGGCATCATTCTACCTCGGTAAAAAATCAGCCTCCAAGGGAATCTTTTAGATTCCACAAGGTTCTACAAAGATTCCTTGCTACTGGACATCTAAATTTCTGCTGCTCAAATGGAGATTTTGACTACACAGTTGGACTCTTGGCGAGAAAACGTGAAAAAATGACTATAAGCATGTCAAATTCTATCACTGGCACCTTTGGCCCTCTACGGAAATATTTTCAGCATCTACATAGATTCTTCCACTCATGGTTCCATAGGTCCACTGACCCCTCAGGGTTTCATGCTCAGAGTTCTGTCTCTCGCTCCTCTGCTAGTCCACTTGTTGGTTACATGGAAAATGAGGTGGGGTTTTTATATTGAATGGTTGGAGGATTGTACAATATACGAGCCATTGGCTCAATAGTAATTCGATGCATTTGGTGGGGAGTGGGTTGGGTTCAAAACCCGCCCACATCAATTTTAACATGGAAATTATTTTATTAGAGCTAGACGGTTAACCAAATTGTAATGATTCAAATGTGGCAGTCAAGTTTGAGCAACGATTGCATTTTATTGTGGTTGATGTTTGGTTACGGTTCCACTGTTAGTTGTTTATAACATGCGGTTGTGGTTTGTAGAGGCGTTCGAAAGGGAGGTCGGCCATCTGGCTGGGCGGGTTCAACCCCGCCACAAGATATATATATATATATATATATATATATATATATATATATATATATATATATATATATATATATATATCTATATCTATATATATATATATATATATATATATATATTATTTGTTACATATGACATGTGGTCCCGGGGGTATGGCGAGGGTGGCGACCCACCATGCCATATTTAAAATGTTGACTAGTGGGGTGGGCGAGCCTGACATGCCCTCCTATTTTTTTAATATGTTATTTTTCTTTTTTAGAAAAATTCGGTCATTTTTAATTTTGCCGAAAATAAGGGTCACCCGAAAAATTAACGATTTGACAGATTCGTCTGTTCTGGTGGCCAGATTTCATGCGTCGGGTTTCTACCAATTTGTTGCCTTCTTAAGCCTGCCACTTGGTGAAGTTTGACCAGAACTTTGAATGCGAATATCTGGAGCATACAAACTCATATTTCAGCATTGTTCACACAGTTGGAATCAGGGTGATGAGCCTACGATATGGTCCTAGTTGCACTTCAATCTGAGGACTTTGATTTTTGAGCTTTTCCATAGCCACTGTTGAGTTATGAGTGTGTCTGGCATCACCTGGATCATTCTTCCCCACTTAGGATCTTTTGGTCCTCCAAAAGCATGAACATAATCTACAACTGCTGTGTACATTGTATGCACCACAAGTGTCTTGACAAGTCACACTTCCTTCTCATTCACCCTTATCCTTCAGAGCCATAAGTGATGAACTGACATTCTCATTCACCCTTGTCCTTCGGAGCCATAAGTGATGAACTGACACCTACATCATCTGAAACCTATTGTACATCTTTGCAAATTACATGTTCAATTACATACCAACTATGACCCAAGCATCCCCATACTTTCCAAGAGTTTATAAGACACACTCTTTGGTCAAGTTAACATCATAATAGGAAAAAGTACCCCAGTTATTAATAAAAGGCAAAAACATCATTGTTGCTTTAACAAGCAATGGAAAACACATCATCACTTTTACATTTATAACGCAACACATGATTTAAAATATGTGGTCATGAAAAGCTATCATATCTAGTAAAACCATCTCTTATTAAAAAAAGTGAACCACGAGGAGTATGACAAATTTTCTTGTTGAACATCTTCACTAGCTGGTTTCTGCACTGGCACTTTGTCCTTGAGATGCTATTTTGGATGGAGCCTCCAACACGTGGCTCTTTGATGTCCACCTCTGTTGCAATGACTACAAAAAGTCTTCTTCCTATAGACCTGCTTAACTTTCTTCCTTTCATGATATGGAGAAGGCCTTTCACACCTCATCCTCTTTCTTGCTACCATTCTTTTCTAGCACTCATCAACCACATGGTTATGTAAACCAAAAATACTACATGGTTTTCTATGCCATGATTTATGTTCATCATTAACATGCTTGCAATCAAAATGAACTTTATATTACCAAGACTTGTTATACCTCTCTTCAGTGTCTCTGGTACGATTCTGACAATGAGAGCTTTCCTTACCTCTCCCTTTGTGATGTACAATGTCATGGGAGGATGGTGATGTGTCCCCATCATTCTCCTTCCTCGACGTTTTCAACAATGTCTTGGAAGCTCCTAACACCTTTGAGCACTCTCCTTTAGTGTACCCTATTAGGTTCCTATACCAATAGGAGTCATAATTTTGAATGATTAAGGTTAAGCCTTGTAATATTGTACATACCTTTGCTTTCTACAAATGTTTTCTATATTAAAAAATTAAAAAAAGTAAAGAGGGTATGTCCTAACAGAATAATCAAAGGACAAAAAGAATAAGAAAATGTCAAAAACTGAAAATATATGAACCCCAAAAAACAAAAGAGACCATGAAAGTGTGCAAGTAAAAATGCCACTACTATTTACTTTCATGCACAATAATGATTGTGTGTAGCTTGTTATTCATGACACAATCCATGGTAATCAAACTGTTTAATCTTGATTATACCATGCTTTGAATTTTATGTTTATAGTTAGAGAATAAAATCTGACCAAACAGTTTAAGCTTGGCAGATCATTAGATAGGTAGAGTAAATAAAAGGATCTCATCAATTCCATCTGAGCCCTTGGATGATATAAGGTTAGAATTAGATAGATTACTTTGTAAAATAAAAGGATTTGATAAGGGTTTTCTAGCCTAAATGCACCCAAATAAAATGAAGAAAAAATGGTAGGATGAGTAAATGGGTAAGTAGTAGAAAGGTTGTAGAAATATCAAGTGATTACACAAAAGCACTTATTTCATGTTTAAATGCATCTCTCAAATGTGCATAGGAAGTAAACAAAGCAGGCACATGGTTTTCAAATGTGTTTTAATTAACATCCCCCCACTCACTTCACCTCTTTTACTTATTAATTTCCCCCATCAAGATGTTCTAGTACTTAAAAATCCTTTAAGTCAAAAAGGCTCAAAGCATTTCTCCAACTTCTGGAGGGACCAAACCCTTAGCTTAATGACTTATGGATGCAAGTATTAGAATCCCCTTCATAAAAATCTATTTCCCTTCATTACCATAAGAAAATCCCTTTTCCTAAGGTTTAAACACCCTTTACCTAGGAAAAGTAATACCCCCCCTATAAAACCCTTTTGCACAAAAAACCCACAAAAAAGCCTTTTCTCCTAAGTATAAAGCTAAGTGAGCGAATGTTTTACTTTACCTTTGTACTAAGGAACAACCCACTCCGCCATCACATTTTCATATTAATCACTAACATTATTATAGAAATCCCATTATAAACCCTTTTCCTGTATAATAATTAAATCCCTATATAAAATACCCCAACCTTTGGTTTTAATGAAAACTAATAGAAACTACCCATACCCCGATATAACCTTACTTAGTTTACCTAATCCCATTATTAACCTCACCCAAATCCCTAATCCCTCATTAAGCCCAGTCCGATCATTTTAAACATGTGATTTATCCCTAAACTAATCCCAAACCATCGTGATTAAACCCTTGGGCCCCCCCATCAACTCCCATTCATTTCCCCCCACGCAGCTCTTCCGCTCGACTACCGTTTGATCATTTCCCCTCCTCATCCAACGGTGCACAGCCATATCGGCCGTGCCTTATGGCTGAACGATAACCACCTGATAAAGTGGTTTTCCCCGACCCCCCGAATGCTACGTGGTGCACTCTAAGGTACATCGAGTGACCCCTCCCAAAAACCGCCCGCACCAAAAAAGCGGTGCGATGGCCCTCCAAAACTACTTCCCCACTTAACTGAAAAACCGTCAAGTGTTCATCCAAAAGTGAACTTGCCAAAACTAATCATTTTTTCCATAAAAGGCTGTGAAGCCCTCTTTTTCCATTTTTTCACGCATTCTCTTTGTCAACTCTGTGAACCATTGCAATCCCTGAAAACGCAGAATTTACCAAACAAACTTCCAAGTCTGCTCCAGGAGACACTGCAGACAACCTAACTGACCTCTCAGTCCGTACCAAGACTGTGCCACCACTGCAGCTGCCGTGAACCATCATTTTTAAAGCCAATTCGCCCAATTCTAGGTATTTCACCACGAATTACCTCTTACCCCTTCAAATTTCGAAACCTTTAGCCTGTGCAGTGTTTTAATTTAAAAACTGATTAAGAATACTGGCGATTTAAGAACTGCTTGCCTAAATCCTCTGAAAATCCCAAAACCTTTGATAAAACCCCTAGAGCCTAATTCAAATCCACAAGAACTGAATTGTGGTTTCCCCTATCGCCATGGACATTATACCCATTACCACTCCACACTTAGACCTGGACCACCTTCCCCTGGATGACAGGGATTTCCAAATCAAAGATACAACTTAAATAGAGCTCCTGCTAAAAATTCATTGCTTAAGCAAAGATAGACACCTGAACCATATAGATGATATTGGCCTCTAGGAGTCCAATTTACCCAGATACCAATTCCCCCAAGTTCATATCTTTCCAGAAATTGCTCATATGTGCTATGTGTGCTACATCCCCAGCCATAGAGCCATAATGTCTCATGACCAAAAGGTTCTATTCACCATCACAACCGAGTCCATTAATGAAATGTTGTGGTTCCAACTAGGGCCAAACCTAACCCCAATCTCAATTGGAGACCTGTTGGACCAGTATCCTAAGCTAAGCCCATCAAGATTGGCCCAATTGTTCCAAACCTTCATTGTAGAGGAAAAACACATCCCTAAGGACCCCCCTCCATATGTATCAAATATTTTCTCTAAATGGGGCTAGTACATTGTAACCATGATATCATGTGTTTTGGGTTACACTACAAGTGAATACATTTATGAACTTATTCTTTCCTTCATGTCCATTTATACCCGAGGGCAGCCTCCTGCAACCACATATGACTTTGCCAAATTCATAGCTAATAGGGATGCATGAGTAGTTCACAAAAATGGGCAATGAGAGAGTATTCATATACTCCTCTGTATTGTACCATCTATTTTTGTATTATCATTCAGATAAGTTTCCTTTTACTCTCCAGAAGCTTGACCCCAGGGGCCAACCTAGATTTGTCATTTTTTCGACCGCACTTTTCCATGAGTTTAGATCACCATATACATACTCAAACTTCATAGGTTCTTTTGTGTATCCAATCATGACTATGCTCACTGGAAATCCTCCACCTAGGATAAGTCTAGAGATAAAAATAGTCCTCCAACTTTCCAAGCAAACCAAAGTGGGAGATTGGTACCTTTACCAAAACCACATATAAATCAAAATATATGGTTGCCTGCTTGCACTGTATAAGTTGCCAAGATACCTCCCTATGAGGTTTTTTGCCTTAGAATATTATAGAAAGATCATCAATGCAGATGAAGTCAACTTTGTCATTGCCAAGAAGAAGGCCTATTTCAAAATCAAAGACCAGTTAGGTCCCTTCATATGCAATTCCAGAGAGGCAGGGAAAGGGGTAGACCTGGTCCTGCAAGACATGAAATTCCAAAGGAGTTTTGTATGGAGATATGACCCTTTAAAATTCATTACCAAGAAAAGGTAAAATTTCAAGCTAGGACCTTTTATCCACCACCCCATACCAGAAATAGAGGCATATGCCAATCAGACAGACTGGGTGGAAAATACCTTAGTAGACAGAGACAACACAAGGGTAGATGTAGAAAATGCTCAGATTGATTTGGAAAAGCAGCTTGATGAGAGCTCTTTTCTGCAAGTACCAGAAGATCAAGAAAGAGCCATGAACACCCCTCCAGTCATGTAGACTCCTCAGAACGAGGAGAAGAATCATAAGAGAAATAGAGAGGGAGCTTCCACTTCATGAATGGACACCTCTAATCTGCAGCAGGAAACAAGTCACAACAAGAGGAAAAATCTCAATCCGGCCTCTGAATAGGAATATACAAAAGGATCAACACAGGTAACCAACAGAGAGGTAGACAGAAGCAGGCCCACAACTCCATCTGAAGACATACAAGAGCCTTCCACACCACAGACTCAGATGTTGGAAAGGCAGCTTAGTGTGGAAGTGTCTTCGTTTAGTAGGCTTGCTCACAAAGACCAAGACATAAAGGACATGTATAAAGAAATCCAAATGAGGAATGAGAAGCTCAAAGCTCAGACTTATGAACAATATCTGAAACTCACTCCCATAAATCAAACAAGACTAATGTCAGCTTTTGACATCAATGAAGAAAAACTTCAAATGTCCTTCGTCAAACCTACAACACAGCAGCCGAAGACATCTTCAGATTTCAAGAGGGTTGACTTTGAAGTATTGGCAAGGGATATTCATCCCATAGACTAGATAGAACTTCATAAACAGGCTGGAGAGATGATATACTCCACCCTAATAGGAAAATCCATAGCTACCCATCAGTTACAAAACTCATTGAACAACATCTCGACACAATTTTAGTTGGAGAAGGCCTCCTCACAGGCCAAGGATACAAGGATTAAGTCTTTGGAAGACTTGGTTATTGAGTTGGGACATGATCCCAAAGATATAAAAGCTACTGAGTAGCTGATAAAGAAGAAGAACGATGATATTGTTGCACTGAAGAAGCAATTGAAGATACCTCAGCTGCAACATCCTCAAACACTTGAAGTCTTAGAGGGCCAAACTAGACATGAAGAGTTGATGGACTTGGTCCTAAAACTTAATGATCAACTAAGAGAGATAGAGAAAGAATTTGATAGCTTGATCCAATTAAAACAAACTGACATTGCCACAACTTCTACAAATGTCATTCCTATAATATCTATTGTAGTCCCTTCCACACTGGAAGTTTCACTAGAACCTACAGTTCCACGTGCCACAACATTGCCAGTTACAACAAAGATTACAACAGTAGGTGCATTAGGAGAAAAAGAAGCAAAATTAGTTAAAGCCATGGAAGAGATGTCAAGTCAGGCTATAGAAATGAATAGACTGAAGGAAAAGGTAGCAAGTTTAGAAATTGATTACAATCTTGCCCAGATTATGCAAAAAGAAGAAACGCAGCAGGCCAATAGGATGAGTGAAAGATTCAAAGCTATCAAGAAAGACTTGACATTGGAGAAACCCCTTGGGAAAGCCAAGTAACTATTATGGGCCAATATCATTGACTCCGTCAAGGATATTTGGCCATCTATTCAAGTTATTTTTGAGCAGACAGAACTAATAAAGATAGCTACAGTATCAATTCCGAAAGTCAAGGAGGAATTGGGTGACATGCCTGGGGATGCCAATAGACTCATCCACTTCCTTAACAACAAAAGTAGATATGAGCTTCAGGAGTTAAATATAGAAGATAGGACTGAAACCATTTTGGAAATAAGGAAGGTCCTTTCCAAGAGAAACCTGATGTTGAACTTAGAAGAAAAGTGCCACAACATGTAGGCGGCCATTGATAGATTCATGTCCAAATTCCAAATTTTGAAGGAGAAAGGATTGCCCAGTCCATTGGTCATTAATGACAAACTTATGACACAACTAGACTATGATAATAGACTTAGGCAGTTGGCTAAAGAACAAGCTAGCACTTCATCTATAAAAGCACTGCCAACAGGCAAAGTTTTGTATAACACCTTCGAGAACTTGTTTTTTTTCCATCATGAGATTAAACACTTGTTCATCACTAGGAAAATTTTGCCAAGTATACCGAAGCTGATGAGATATATAGGTGGATGATGAATTTCAAATTACCTGATGCAGAATGGTGGGAAAAGATGACTAATTTACTGCGAGAAATTTCTAGTAAAAATTTACTGCACAGTAAGAAGATTCCAGCATAAAATACCACAGCTACAAGCCAACATAAAGGGATACAAATCCAACCATAAAAGCTAGCAGTACCACATAAAAAGGGACAACATGAAACAGTTCAATAGCTGTCTCTATCTTCTTGCAAGAAGATATTTGTATTTCCTAGATTTAATCTCAAGTTAGTTTGAGATATTTTGTAATAATTTTTGTATAAATACTTCACAATTCAAAGTATGTAGGGTGGATTCTTAGACATTTCTATAGGCCTTTTTGATCAAAACATTGTAAGCTATTGTATCACTGATTGGACCAACAAGTTAAGGAATTCTTGATTTCTCCTTCATTTAGGTAGTCTCCCTGCAATCTATAGCAAAGGATTCTTAATTGCCCTTTGGTCATGGTTATCCTCTGTTCCTCATTTTAATCCCGGTCTGAGAATTCTTAAGTGCTCTTTCACCCTGGTTAAGATCATTTCACCCATCTAGCCCAAAGACCTTCACTTTACTCTGCTAGCTTGCCCTTTGAACACTTCCTTTAGTAAGTTAATTCCAGTTTTGTTGCCCTTCTTTGACCCCATAGCCCAATGGTCCAAAGACATCATTCTATCCATCTATTTTAAGGATTCCACCATCCAACCTTCAGTACAAATCAAAACCCCCTGAACCTTCAGAACTAGCCTAAAATCCTAGAAAACAAAGCTAAATCATATAGAGAGAGCCCTCTCCAAGCCATAGGTTGGCTAGAGCCTGTGCTTAAAAGTTGGTTTGTGGTTACCTCGATCCTTTCCTTCTTCTTAAACTTTTAGGGAAAAGTTCTGAGTGATAACATAGTGGTGACCATACTGGGGATTTCAAATCCTTAGTCTTAATAAAGCTCTAAGAAAATCCTAAATTTTTATTTTAACCCCATTAAAGTTATTTGTTAGAAGTTCTCTTGAAAAATCTCACAAAAACAATTAAAATAAGTAAAATATATACTATCAATAGATAATCAATTAAAATAATGATATTTATAACAATTAAAATTAACAATTAATTAAAATAAACATTATTAAAATAAATATAATCAAAATAATTAAAAGTAAAATAATTATAATTAAAATAATTATAAAATTAATCAAAATAAATATAATTAAAATATGATAAGATTAATACAAAATTAATTATTATGACCATGATCAATAAAACAAAAAAATTCATTGTAATTAGTATTCAACATGATTAAAACCAATATAAACAAAAAAGTAATAACAATTAATAAATAATTAGTAAATAAATTAAAACAATTAGAATTAGAACATTGAAAATTAATAATTAATTAAAAGTAATATAATTAACATAATTAAAATAAATCATTAATAAAATTAAAGAATTAAAATAATCAAAATAATTAATTAAAATAATCAAAACGAATAGCTTATTTAAAATAAATGCAATAATAATCAAAATAAAAGAATTTAAATAATCAATATAATTAATTAAAATAATCAAAACAAATAATTAAAATAAATTAAAACAAATAGTATTAGAACATCAAAATTGATAATTAATTAAAAATAATATAATGAATATAATTAAAATAAATCATTAATAAAATTAAAGAATTAAAATAATCAAAACAAATAATTAATTTAAATAATTACAATAGCAATTCAAAATAAATACATAATGTGTAAAATAAATACAATTAATATAACCATAACCCTAATAAAAATGACAATTCTTAAAAAAAGAAAGAATAATTAAAGTTCACAAATAAAATCAAAATTGACAGAATATAATAAAAAAATTAAAATTAAAATTAATAAATACTAATAATTGTTGGCTAAACATCATACACCTCTATATATATTTGAAAAATGAGATCAGTCTTTTAACAATCTTTCACATCCTGAAGATGAACCATCGTTGTTGGTTCGAAACATCGATTATAAAGAAACCTAATGCGATGAATCCAGAGGAAAGTCTACAAAATCATGAAACTCGTAGAAACCTCAAAGATAAAACAATTAAAAAGTTTGAAATTCTGGCTTCTAGGAAGACTCATCTTACTAGGGCTAATCTAGACCCAAATCCTGCCCAAGTAATTGATAATACCAACCAAATTTCAAGAAAATCCAAAAAAGAAGAAAGTTCAGTTAGTCAGACACCTTTAGTTAAAGCTAATTCGTGTCCTGATGAGTGGTTATTTTTAGAAGAACTTCCCTTTGATGTGCCATTTGAGCAATCATTATTTGAAACAAAATCTGAAAGTGCACTCAGTGAAACTGTTCTAGATCCAGAATTCATTGTAGACCTCGAAGTTGAACAGGCCAACAAATCAATTGATGAGTACATTCTGAAATCTCCACAATCATTTGTTAATACTTCCACAACCCCTGCGCTTTCTGAACAATCTTCCATTACTTTGAGTTCACCATTGTTCCCTTCAACTTCATCAATAATACCTTGTGAAGTCCATTCTTCACCACCATTTGTACCTACTCTTCCTAACCAACCTGTCATCTCCCATTCATCACCTACTAGTCCTGGTTCTTCATCCACATATTAACCCCTCCCAGCCTACAACCATGGCAAATAGATATGCTTGCCCAACTTGGTGTTATGCCAGCAGACTACCAAAGTAAAATTGTTCAATTTGATGGCACATGACATTACACTACTCAACAACATGTCAACAAGATAACAGATTACTTTGAATTGCACGAAATTGATACAGATAATGTTCAGATGAGACTCTTTGCCCAAACTTTAGCTAGTGATGTTAGGAAATGGTTTAGAGCATTGCCTGTTAATAGTATTGATAGTTTAGAAGCATTTCACCAACAGTTTTCGAACATATGGGAAAAGAAAAAGAATCCCCTACAAATCCTTTCAGAATATGAGAACATTAGAAGAGAACCTAATGAGGCTATTCAAGATTACTGCACTAGGTTCAACAGTATATATAACGCCATCCCAATTAATCTTAGACCCCCACCTGACTTAGCATTAATAAAGTTCCCTGATGGTTTTGACACAGATATGGCATACCAACTTAGGGAAAGAAACCCCCCAACATTAGAAGAAATGGAAAGTGTAGCTGTTAGTGTTGAAGCCAATTTGTTAGCTAAAAGGGCTAGAGTTAGAAATGAAAAAAGAGGAACTGCTAAAGTTGAATCTTCACCATCTGACATTAAAATAGATAGTTTAGCCAAAAGTATGGAAATACTAATGGATAGAATAGAGAACATATAAAGGAAACCCCAATGGGATAACCAACAAGCACCTCCAGTTAGAAACCTGAATTTTAGAAAAAACCAAAATTAAAACATTGGGAAAAATGGACCGGATCAGAACATTAGGCCTACTTTTCAAGAAATTATTTAGAAACATCCCATCCCAAAGACCTAGAACAAGACACACAAATAAACTTAATGGGAATAAATGATGAGGACACTGTTTTTCTTACCCAAGATGAGCAGGAACTGCATATGCTACAACAATTGCAAATCCAGTTTGGAGAGTCATTTGATTATAAACAAGGATATGATAATGCCATCTTTTAAGTGCATAAATAGTATAACCTAAGAAGCAAAAAGAACACTGATGTCCTTGACCAAACCAAGAAAACAATGCAGAGTCAGCCTAAGAAAATAAAAGAAGCCCTTGTTTCAAAGATCCTCCAAATTCTCCCTAGGCAGAACCCAAATCCTTCTGGTCCCACCATTGTAGATATAACCTTTGATTAACCTTTTGCTGATCAACCATCTGCTTCAATTCCACCTAAGGAACCAGTGGACAAAACTCAAAGCACCAGGTCTGAAAATCCACATAAGGATATCCCCAATAAAGGAAAGGAAGACAAGTCTAGTCAGATTCCTACTTCAAAAATCCAAAGCCTTCAAACTGAAAAAGTTTCTTCACCATTTAATGTGGGAGCAGAGATAATGAAACTAAAGATTTCAGTTCCTTTAACAAAACTAATCAAGAATGAAACTTACAAATCACAGATAAACCAGACCTTAAACATTGCTGAAAATGAGGATTATGTCAACTTGTTTGATGACCAACCAGAACTCATATTTGGCCTAGATGTGAATGGAAAACCATTAGAAGGAGGAGTTCCACCTTTTTACATTATCCTTATTATCCATGATAAAATTCTACACAATGCAATGTTGGATTTTGGGGCCTCTCACAACTTAATGCCCAAATCAGTGATGGAGAAATTAAACCTAGACATTACAAGGCCTTACAAAGACTTATTTTCATTTGAATCTAGTCAAGTAAAGTGTCTAGGATTGATTAAAGATTTGTGTGTTACTTTAGTCCAATATCCTGCCAAAAGCATACTTATGGATAGTGTAGTTGTTGACATCCCACCAAAGTATGGCATGCTGTTATCCAGATCATGGGGAGCCAAACTTTAGGGATCCTTACAACTAGATATGTCATATGCAACAATCTCTATTTTTGGACAACCTAAGAAACTGTACTGAGAAACGCTAATGAAATACATGGTAAGTAGCCAGGATCGGACTCAAAACTTTCCCATCTACTCCATACACTCAGACTTTGATTCTTTTATCCTGTATAATGTTGATCAAACACCAGAAGAAATTTCAGACAATATTAATACAGAACCAAAAGAAATTGCAGTTTCTACACAAAATAAAACTAACCAAACTTCAGAATTTTTCAATGAACAAGATGGGAAAACTGCTGTAAGTGATGAAAAGTTTGTTGCACCAGATAGTGAAAATTATGAGCATGAGATATTATGGCATCTTAAATTTGATGGGTCAGTCAATAAGTTTGGAGTAGAAGCAGGAGTGTGGATATACAATTTGGAAAATAATCACTTAGAAGGCCATGCATGTAGATTGAATTTTAAATGTACCAATAATATGGCCGAGTATGAGGCATTAATTTTAGGTCTTAAGTTAGTTAGGAATCTAGGAGCTAAAAGAGTTTCTATCATGGGAGACTCTGAACTAATTATAAAGCAAATAGATGTTGTATATATGACAAAGGACCCTACATTAAGTTGTTATAGAGGAACTATTGTAGAAATACTTAACACTTTCTTAGAAACAAAGCTTGCAGTGATACCTAGAAAACACAATATGCAAGCCCATAGTTTAGCAATGTTTGCCAGCACTTGCAAATTATGATTCCAACCTAACCATCAATACACTGTTGAAGTTAGGCATAGACCTGCAATTCCAGATAATTTGAAGAATTGGCAAGTGTTTTCTAATGATAAACAGATAAATAGCTTTTTAATTTCAGAAGAAGAGTTTGTAAATAACTGTTGGGTCCCTATAATACTAGTGATTACCCCATTACTATTGTAGTTATACCCCTTATTTATATTTTTGTGCCCCTATTACCCCCATGTTGTTATTTCTGTTCCCCATAGAATCCCTCTATTTTTATTTTTGTGGCTTTATATTATTATTGTTAGGTTGGCTGGATTATATTGTGACTCCTTAGACTTCTATATATAGAAAGGAGGTTTTGTCATTTGTATCATCCAAGAATTATTCATTTATGTAATGTAAAGGAGGTTGCCCCCTCGAAGAGGCTGAATTATAAGGTGTTGATCTATCTTTTCTATCTTCTCTTGAGCTGGTTTCATAACATTTGGTATCAGAGCTTTGTATTCTAGGGTTTCGCTGCTCCAAACAGGTCATCATGGAATTTTCACTATAACCTTTTTTCTGTGATGTTTCAGACGTCGCAAAAAAAACCCATTTGAGAAGAAATCGTGCTGAACCTTGGGTCCAAATTTCAGAGCTTTTCGCGCGATATTTGCGGAGATATGATCTGAGGAAGTTGGTCTTTTTGTAGACTCCTGAATTACATTCAAAACAGGCGACCTGGGGAAAATCGTCATAACTTTCTCTCTGGGGATTGGATTGAAATTTCGTAAGAAGGTACAGAAATAGGATGCACTGTAGTCTCTTGTATGTGTGTTTTAGATCCTAAGGTTGAAACAGTGACTCGTGGCACGTCGTACAAGTTCATTCTACTGAACTAGTCTAAAAGCAAGTCACTGTGGGAGATTTCACATAACTCTTCCTTGGAGAATCCAATTTGGGTCAGACTTGTGGCATTGGAAAGAGGACACAGAAGGCTACTATAGGTCGCAATTTTAGAATTGGATGATCTGAAATTACAGAGATACATCAGATTCAATATCAAGCTTCTATAAAGTGAAAAAAGGTGTGTAGTTTTTTTTTAAATTTTTGTGTAAGCTTGGCTTAACGGAATTCAAAGGGCATAGTAAAGCATTATCATCGGTAACTGATGCCTCGAGGAAAGAAAATGCAAACACCTAGTAAGGAACCTGAAAGCTCTAGCATGACTCATGAAGAAGAGGAAGAAATGCTACATGATATATCAAAATTACAAGAACAAGTGCAACAAATGTCACGCTCACAAAAGCTAACAGAAGCTAAGATAAATGGTGTGGAATCTAAGATAAATGGCGTGGAATCTAAGATAAAGGGAATGGAAGCTAAGATGGATGATTCAAAGACAGATTTGAAGAGAGACATGGCAGATTTGAAGATAGATTTGAAGACAGACATGGAAGAATTGAAGAAGTTGCTACAAGAAAGGGTCACTAATGGTGAAAGAGTAGTAAAGGAAACTCATGATGAGAACAAAAGAAATGTTAATCATGATTGCATAGACTCTAATGTTGGATTGAAGACCCACCATATTCCAAAAATCGATATGAGGAAGTTTGATGGCAAGGATCCCGCCACATGGATATTACAGATGGAGCAGTTCTTCGATCTCAATAATGTACAAAACACACAAAAGGTACGTATGGCAACTGTATATTTGGAACCAAATCAGTTTGTATGGTATCAATGGCTTTACTCTCATAAACCATTTATCACTTGGGCAATTTTTACAGAAGAATTGATAGCACATTATGAAGATACAAAAAGCAACACTTTTTTTAGCCAATTGATAAGTCTCAAACAAAAGGGTTCAGTAATGGAGCACATTGAGGAGTTCCAAAAATTGAACATAAGGGTAAGAGATATTCCAGAGGAGCATAGGATTGATGTGTTCATAGGGTCTTTAAAGGATAATATCCAACATGATGTTCGCCTTTGGGAACCTGATTCATTAGAGAAGGCATTCAGGTTAGCAAGAAAAATGGAAAGCAAAATTATGGCAACCAGGAAGCATACCACTCACAACTATAAAGACGGAAGTGTTGTTGCCCCTAGTCTTCCACAACCTATAAGGTTGACACCACAACAATTGGAAGAAAAAAGAGCAAAAGGGCTTTGTTACAGTTGTGATAGCAAATACACTAAAGGTCATAAGTGTGCTGAGAAGAAATTATTCTACATAGATTGTGAAGAGGAAGAAGAAAACTTGCAAGAAAGGTCAAAAGAAGAAGATATACTCCAGGAACAAAGCCTAGATGAAGAACAAATAAGTACGACCATATCTTGTAATGCATTGGAGGGAATTACCACTCCTCAAACCATCAAGATAGAAGGACAAATCAAGAAGAAAAAGGTAATAGTGTTGATTGATTCAGGAAGCACCCACAATTTTATTCATTGTAGGGTAGCAAAAGAATTGAATTGCTTCCTATATCCAGCACCAGAGTGTCAAGTGATGATTGCAAATGGAGGAACAATAAATTGCTCTGGAAGGTGCCATAATATCAAGCTATCCATGGGAGAATATGTATTGACTAGCCCAATGCTTTCCATTCCAATGGGAGGTGCTAATGTTGTACTAGGAGTCCAATGGCTACAATCCTTGGGCACAATAGCTTTTAATTTTCAAGAACTTTTCATCAAATTTTCTACGGAAGGAAAGGAAGTTGAATTAAGGGGTATTGCAGGAAAACCAGGAAAGATAATCAGCTCTAATGGTATGACAAAGCTTCTAAAAAAGGAGCAAAGAGGTGTAATTGCACAATTATGTTCACTAGATGTTTCCACATCGGAATCATCTATTTCTCCAGATCTCCAAAAAGTCCTGGACAATCATTCCAAGGTATTTGAGAATCCCAAAGGTCTCCCACCTATGCGTGATCATGATCATGCTATTCATCTGATTCCAGGAAGTGTTCCTCCAAACATCAGGCCGTACAGATATCCCTATGTCCAAAAAAGTGAAATTGAACGTATGGTTGCAGAAATGCTAGAGGCTGGTATAATTCAACCAAGTCAAAGTTCTTTCTCTGCTCCAGTAGTATTGGTGCACAAGAAGGATGGATCATGGCGCATGTGTCCGGATTATAGGGAGCTCAACAAGCTCACTATTAAAGATAAGTTCCCCATTCCTGTCATTGATGAATTACTGGATGAATTGCATGGTTCAATTTACTTCAGCAAGTTGGATCTTCGTTCGGGATATCATCAAATCAGAATGAAGATTGAAGACATTCCGAAAATGGCATTTAGAACTCATGAGGGTCATTATGAATTTTTGGTCATGCCTTTTTGCCTTACTAATGCACCTTCAACATTTCAAGGTTTGATGAATTCAATTTTCAAACCATTCCTTAGAAAATTTGTGTTAGTATTTTTTGATGATATACTAATCTACATCAAGTCTTGGAAGGATCATGTTGAACATGTTGACAGGGTGCTACAACTATTGGAGGAGAAAAAATTATATGCAAAAAGATCCAAATGTTTCTTTGGAGTCCAGGAGGTGGAATATTTGGGTCATATTGTATCTCATGAAGGAGTTAAGGTAGAACCTAGCAAAATTAAAGCCATTAAGGAATGGAAAATCCCCACATCCATAAAGCATCTGCGAGGATTTCTTGGGTTGATAGGATATTATCACAAGTTTGTTAATAATTATGGGAGAATAGCAGCACCTCTAACAACATTATTGAAGAAAGATGCATTTTCATGGACTCCGGAAGCAACAAAGGCCTTTGAACATATTAAAGAGGCAATGTGCCATTCTCTCACAGGACCTTTAACAAGCAAATGAACACAGCAAGATTGCGGAATTTTGAACTGGAATTTTTATTATATGGATGCAGATATTACATAAGAAAAAATCTCCTTACAAAGATTGACTGTCTACGCATTCACCGGACTTTATACCGTTCTCAAGGAACAAGTATTACCGGAAGCTCTTGGCAATAGACAGGCTCTGCCTCAGAGATTACAGACAAACTATCAGACTTTCCTAATGGTTCAGCCACTTTAGGTTCTCACCAGTGCCGAGCACACTGATGCGCAGGCTTCCAAACCAGACTCTAAGACTTACAAAACTCTTCGTGATGCAAGCAGATCAGACACAAATGTCCGCAGATGCAGAGCAGGAAAAGTTTATGACTCTAAACTCTCTCGACCCAAATGAATCTTACTTCGCAGATAGCTTTTATTTATAAGCTGGAAGGGAATAAACATTCATGAGTACGCTATTTACAGACTGATGACTCAAAAACACAAGTACTCAGACAGATCTGAGTAGATCGCCGAAAGCAAGATTCGGGCATAGGACACTATCGTCCTATGTTATCTCGTCCCTACTCTTTATCAGAGAGCCCGAGGCATGTGGGGACCGAATCTTAGTACCAACAAACTATTTACACAGAGGAAATTCATCCGTGAACCCTCGAAAGACTTAACATGTCATAAAAGATGAGATTTTCAAATCCCATGGTTTGTACAAAGTGGAGATTCCAGAGCGAGGGAATCCACGAAAGCTCGTCCGGCACCATAGTTGGCCAGAAAGACGTCACTTAATCCATAGTATAGTATTCTATTTGCGGATGTGTATAATGCTGATATCTGAATCTTTCAATCAGAGAATTATTGAAGTATTGTACTCTTATTTCTTTCTCTGATTCCCACATTTGTGAAATATTTTGGTTGGGCGGTTCCAAAAAGTTGATAGGTTGGAAAGGATTTGATGTGATATCAACCTGATGGTGGAAATCTTCATAATTAGTACTATGAGATATCATCCTTGCCTTGTACTGGTTTGTAACAAACCATCTGATGTGACCACAGCGTCGGATTGCTTGTAGAAAAGATAGATCACTGATGTCGGCAACATTTTCAACATCTTTGTATACAATTCCATTCATATGGGAAAATGGTTCACTGAAACCAGGGATTTTAAGCATATGGAGTGTATATGGTTTTATGATTAGAGCTGAAAGACCATATATCTGCCACCACTCAATGAACCATTCTGGTGTAGGATCTTCTTGTTCCAAGGCTTCTGCTGTCATGCCTTCAAATAAAAATGAGGACTGTATAGAATAAAATAAATTGGCTGAGCAATTTTGGAGATTCATAGCTGTATAGAAACATTCCTTTTGTCTGTCAGGGTCATAATTTTCTCTGTGGAGAGGATTATCAAACCTCCTCAGTGTGATGTGGCAGCTTGTCATCCGATCATCATCCTCATCATCTCTCTCAAGAGTATAGTGTATGTTGTCAATGTATTCCAGATAGTCCAGTGCATCCACTGCTTCTTGGTTCATTTCGTCTTGCATTGTTTCTGTCCATAGGTAAGGAATATCTTCTCTATGTCTAATTTCTTTGATTGGGTACCAACCTACATCATGGATAAGTACTGGAGTTTCAAGCATATAACTTACCCAGCCATTTGGTGTTTCTATTTCAACAGTGCTTTCCCTTCTCCTGATATAATTGCAATGCAGACTCAAAATTGAATGTTCTGATAGAAATTCTCTACTCAGCATATCTGCGAAATTGTTCTTATCACCTTTAACAAATTCAACATCAAAATTGTACTGGCTTAACTGCATGATCCACCTGACCATAGCAGCATCCTCAAAATCACATTTATGAATTGCAAATTTCAATGCCTGGCAGCCTGTCTTAACAGTGAATTTGGTGTAGATAACAAAATCCCTGAATTTTTCTATTCCTAAACAAACCGCTCTGAGTTCTTTCTTCAAACTTGACCAATTCAACTGATTTTTTGCCCATAATCCAGATGCATATTGGCAGATTTCAATCTCACTTTTGCTGCTGGGATTTTTCTGACATAAAACTGCTCCCCATCCTTCATAACTGGCATCTGTCATAATGATTTTCTCCCATTCTTCTCTGATAGGGGAGAGTGGTTGAATATTCCTGACCTTTTCTTTTATTGCCCTGACTGCTTGTGTGCAATCATTATTCCATGGAATTGGATTCTTTTGAAGCCTTTTGTTCAATAATTTCCTTTCTTGTGCACAATGCTTCAGAAACTTTGAAATGTAATTCAGGCTTCCCAAAAACCTTTGCAGTTGAGTTTTGTCCTTGATTTCATCAGGGAAATGATCAACAAAATTTAAACTTCTTTGGATTACAGTATAGGATCCGTACTGTATATTGTAACCCAAAAAGTCTATCATTGGCCGGAATAATTTCATCTTAGATTCTGATAATACTATACCCATTTCTTTAACCCTGCGAAGAAAGATTTTCAAATGTTTGATATGGTCAGCAATATTATCAGAATGAATTAGTAAATCATCAATATATTTCTTCAAGAAAATTTCCATTCCTTCGAAAGTTTCATCCATTATTCTCTGGAAGGCCGAAGGAGCATTAATCAGGCCAAATGGCATGATATTCCATTCATAATGCCCTTCTGGTACAGAGAACGCCGTCTTCCATTTATCATCTTCTTTAATTCCTACTTGCCAGAAACCAGATTTGAGATCAAACTTGGAAAATATCTTGGACTTTGATATCTGAGCAAGTATGGAAGATGGCTTTGGCAAAGGATATGCATCATAATCCAGAATTTTATTCAGAGGTTTATAATTCACAACTAACCTTGGTTTACCTCTGGCAACTTCAGCATGCTTATTTACATAGAATGCAAAACATGCTATGGGGCTTTTACTTTTCCTGATAAGCCCTTTCTTCAAAGATATTTAATTTCTTCTTTGCAGAGTTTCATTTGTTCTTCATTCATTGCCACTGCTTTAGACCTTCTTAATTTTCCACTGAAATCTTTCTTGAGAGGAAGTTCTACCTCTTGTTTCTTAATATGCCAAAAGGCATTTGGATCATCTGAACAACATTCTTTAAACTGGGAAGTGAGATTTCCTATCTCAGAAGCATACTTTCCGTTATCTAGATGTTCTTCTATTTTCAATACTTCTCTTTTCAATTCCATATTTGCCAAAAGATTTTCCATTCTTTCAACTCTCTTAATCCTCATTGGAGAATTAGAATTGATAAATGGGAAAAAGACTTCCTTATTATCAAAATTAATAAAATATCCATACCTCTGGGTTCTTGCATCAAATTTTGCTCCATGCATGCTGAAATTCTGAAAAAATGGTGTCCCGAGGTACATTGCACAATCCAGTCCTGGAACAACAGGACAAACCAAATGAACTCCTATTTTGTCTGTGAGCAGAACATCAATTTCTGCTTCATGCTTTGTGGGAATGTCTCCACTTGCTGTGATCACCCTTGGACATGTTGTTGGCCTTCTGTGATGCATGCCAACTACTGTATCACTTACGATGTTTAATCTGGAACCAGTGTCCATAAGTACCTTCCAGAACTCATACTGGTGTCCAACCTTTACTTTCATTTTTACACAATACATGACATCTCTATTCATGCTATTGCATCCAAAATCTGTTCTTGCTACTTCTTCTTCTTCTTCTTCTTCTTCTTCTTTGTTATACTGCTGTTGAACTGGCCTTGTATGATAGGTCCAGTTTTCTGTCTTCCCTGAAATAGGATCTTGTGATGAAGAAGCAAAAGGAGCTTGTGCATTTAACATCTTTAGGCTTAACTCATTGTGCCTTTCAACACACTATTTTCTATTCTCTTTGATTGTTTTTCTTAATTCTTTTATTGCCTGATGCACTGCAGGTAAAGTCTGTGGCAAGTCTTCTCCAAAATCTTCATTCATAAACTGTCTGGTTAAGGCTTCAACAGAAAAAAGAGTAGCAGGAGGCACATACCCTTTATTTGAAGAATTCTTTGAAGTAGAGGGTGCTTTCTTCAAATGTTCTGTCAGCAAAGATCTGTACATTTCTTTCATTTGCGGATCTGTAGCAGCCATCATTTGTGCAAAAATATTCTTACTGATTTCATCATAATCAGTCTTCATCATCCTGACTGCATTGCATGTACAAATATCAGGATCATCACAATCACAGGATTTACATTCTGTACAATGGGGATCATTACAGAATTCTTCATCATATGATTCATCTGAATCAACAAAATTAAATTCATTTTCAGATTCTGAATCAGAAGATACCAATTCATCACAGCTACTAGGAAGATAGAATGAATTTATCTTTCCTTTCCTATCTCTATACTGGACTTTCTTTTTAGAAGAGTCTTTCTTTTTATTTGGACAATTTGGAGCTGTGTGACCTTTTTTGTTACAGTTGTAACAAATTATTTCTCTATCCTTAGAAAACATTTTTGTATGCTTGTAAGGTTTTGCCTTGTAATGTTTTCTTTTTGGCTTATCTTGGGAGACCTGGGAATTCTTCTTGAAATGTCTCTTTCTCCTCTTATTCCCCTCAGAATTTCCAGCTTTACCAAGATGCCATTGTTTGCAGAGCTGTTGATATCCATGTGGCTTTTTAGGGTTGGTTGCTGCTCTTGCAATTTTCATTTGTGAGCACAATTCTACAATGATTGCTTTTACAGCTTGTCTGATTATGCCAAATTTATAGTCCCCAACCTTCCCTGGTAATTTATTGACAATAGCTGAAGAGACCCATTGGGGAAGGGATGCAACAAAAATTTCCTTCCATTTTGGCTCAAGAATGAGATCTGGAGTCAATGTATGCAGTCTGTGAAGGAATTCATTAAAATATTCATCAAAATGTTGCATATTATGCAACTTCATGGCCAGCAAAGTAATGGTTGTAATATCATTGGTTATCTGAGGAAAACCAATGAAATTGACTGTAATAGCATAAAGAAGCTTTCCTATCATATTGCTGACAGGCAAACTAGTGACAGGATCTATGTGAGTAGATCCATCTTCATTTTGGACGACTGCTTGTTCCCATCCTGCAAGGAGACTAGGATCTTTTAATGTCTCAGCTTTTAGCCAAGAATCCAATGTTCCTTCAAATCCTCCTATTATCCTCCTTGTTGCATTAATAGGTCCAATATCATCAGCAAGATAAGTCCTATAACATACAAGCATGGAATGTAAAACAGACATAATTTCAGCCTCTGTGCAATTATCAATATTCCATGAGTAGGTAGAATTTTGCAGACCAATCCTTATGGTATTCAGATTTCATAAGATCTCTTCTATCAGGAGCATGGTTCCAAGTAGTCTCCCATCTTGACCTAGATGATGTAGCATTGACTTGATCCTCATTATCAGGTTGCTCCTGGTCTTGATCTGTCAAGGATAAGTTATTGATACATGTTTCAAGCTCTTCAATTTGAGGTTCTGCTTCTATCTTGTGAAGAGTCATATCCCCGAAAGATGTTTCTGTCTTATGGAAACTTGTATCAAAACTTTCTTCTTCTTCTCTAGTGTAAGAATCTTCAGACATGAAATTAGAAGATTCTGGTTTGCTGGATCCTTCAATTTCTTTGGATTGCTTTATGGCAGGATGTGGACTAAAGAAACTGGGATTTGCAAACAGAGAATATGGATGAGAGGAAGTCGGCGGTGGAAAGGTTATAGAGTTGGGTGTTCTAATAAGGCTTTCCACAGAAGGAGTAATAGAATATGGAACAGAAGTCTTGGGTTCTGAAAATATAGTTGCAGATTTATAGGCCTCAACCCTAGGCTTCTTTTTCAAGGATTCTATTCCTTGAGTTACTTCCCATACTTGTTTTTTTACAATATCCAAAGAATTACTAATCTTTACAATTTCTTTTCCATGAGCAGTGGTAGCATCATGGGTTTTCTTATCTATTTGTCCTGTTTGTAAAGATAGTCTGTCAAGACTCTTGGCTAGAACCTTATCATTTTCTGCCAAAGTTGTAACACTGCTATTCAAACATACTGTATTGTAATCTTGTTTTCTAAGAATACTTTCCAGCATAGTCTTCATCTCAGAATTAGCAGTTTCAATATTTTCAAATTTAGAGCTGACAAATTTCTCAAGACTGGATAAAGCTAAATTTGTCCAATTAGTAGCAGCCACAGCATCTCTTGCTACTAGGTTAGAATCATCAACATGAGATGGAAGTAGTTTGTACAATTTTCCATCTTGGTTTCTTATCACAAAATTTTTCCAAGGAGGAAACTCTGTGTCTGTTTCTAAAAGGCTCCCATCAAGGAGTTCCCACTTGTGCTTATTTGGGGTCCCAGTCCGCATCATGTTTACTTGGAACTGAGAACATATTTTCCTTAGTAGTTTTTCTCCTTCTATTTGAACAGCAATCAGAGATCTGGGAATGTTTGACTTGTTTAGCATACTCTGAATCTTTGGCTGAAAAACATGTGCTTTCAAAGGAGGAGGAATTACTACTGGATTTTCTTTCAGTTTTTCTTCTACAAATTTTTCTGGATCCTTGATTTTTTTCTGTTTAGCCTGGTTCCTGAATTGCTTCATCAAGGATTGTTCTATGATATTTGCAGAAGGATAATACCATTCATAGAATGATATCCATTGATTTTCTGCCTTCATCCATTCTTTCCATTTTTCAACATTCTGTCTGTTGAAGGCAGGACGGTCATTTTTTGGAAGAAGCAATACTTCTTCAAAATACAAATGTTCTTTCTCATGTGTAAACATATCCCAATTGAACATTTTCTTTTTCCATTGATCATCAGGATCATATGGACTGATTCCTTTAAAGATTTTTAAAAAGGCAATTATCTCTGAATCAGAAGGAATTTCAACATGCCTTGGAATTTTATCAATGGGATTTCTTCTGTATTCAGGAATAGGTGAAGAATCGACATAGCCTAAACCATAGGTAGAAGAACTGGATACAGTATGTACAAGTAGCTCTTCTTGCGGATTAAAAAATACAACCTTTTTGTAATTCTCTTCAGATGAGTCAGATGAAGGAGTGAATCTGATCATGTTTATCCTATGACGGTCTGACGACTCCCCATGTGGAGTTGGCGGTTCTGAAGAAAATTGACAGAATGTCTTGGAGCAGTGTGGATGGTCACAGACTGAACTAAAAGGCTGGGATGAGCTTGGCTGTGAAAACATCCTTCTGATAGAATCATACACTGCTTGATCTATTACAAACTGTGGAGGTGCAGGAGACTGACCAGGATGTAACTGACTGATTGTAGTAGGAATTGCAGAGATAGAAGTAGAGGGTCCTTCATTCTGAACTCTGGGAAATCTTGTGGTAACTTTCCCATCTATCTCTGTTATTATAGATTGTGCAGCAGCAACAGGTTTCTTCGTGGGCTTTCCCCAATTGGTTACCCAATCATCAGGTGGACATAAATCATTTCTGGAGACATAGACTGGTGCTACTGGATTGCACGATGAATCATACTGGATAAGAGTAACTCGGCCTTCATCTTTATCAGGAGTGTGCAGAACAGCAGGGATTGTTGTGTTATAAAACCTAACACAAGTAATATAAAATATGGCCAAATTTTTTGATTTTGCTTTGAAATTTTGATACCCAGCAGTCTGGATACCTAAGGTTAGGCATTGCAGGACATTTGGGTCGTCAAGTGCAATAGAGAAATCTGGAAAAACATCATACTGTACTGGGCCTTCAGCAAGGCTTGTTTCAATGCCACCTATCATAGCCTGGGTGAATGTGGTCCATCGATTATCAAATAGGGCTGAGAACACATAAGCTTTTTGTCCTTTTCTATGTAATGCATTCAGTCCTATCCTTACCATCCCCAGATGGACATACTGGTAACCAGCTTTGAGGGCTGATTTGATATGTTTAGCTTCCAGGAGAGATATAGTTAACATAGCATTCAAAGTTAAATCTGCTTTGATGGATTTTTCTTTGATTTTGATTTGACTCATGGCACGTAAATTAAAAGAAGATAAATTTCTGTATACATCATGCGGAGATACTGGTGGAAGTTTCCAATTAACAGAGGGATCTGTTTCTTCTTGTTCTATGATAGCAGAATTACCAGAAATGGATTCAGATCGACATAACCCTTCTAATGCAGATTTTGATTTTTCTTCATCTTTCATAGTTCTAAAGTGCTTAGTTCCAAAAATAGAGTCAGAAGATTCAACTGAAGAATGTCTAGGAGCATCCATTTTAGAATAGATAAATACCTGATCAAAAGTCTTGCAGAAAATGATGAGAAGAATTGCGGTCTTCTTCTGAAGGAGAAATTGCGGCAAATTCTCGTCCAACGTCTTCAACGCTCTCCAACGCCAACACCGGCAACAACGAGCTCGAACGCTATTCAGGACTCAAGCGAATTTTTTCACTCAAACAATATCTCACAGCAAAATATCAACTCAAACAATACTTGGCTTTGATACCATCTCTCACAGGACCTTTAACAAGCAAATGAACACAGCAAGACTGCGGAATTTTGAACTGGAATTTTGAACTGGAATTTTTATTATATGGATGCAGATATTACATATAATAAAAATTCCAGTTCAAAATTCCAGTTCAAAATTCCGCAATCTTGCTGTGTTCATTTGCTTGTTAAAGGTCCTGAACTGGAATTTTGAACTGGAATTTTTATTATATGGATGCAGATATTACATAAGAAAAAATCTCCTTACAAAGATTGACTGTCTACGCATTCACCGGACTTTATACCGTTCTCAAGGAACAAGTATTACCGGAAGCTCCTGGCAATAGACAGGCTCTGCCTCAGAGATTACAGACAAACTCTCAGACTTTCCTAATGGTTCAGCCACTTTAGGTTCTCACCAGTGCCGAGCACACTGATGCGCAGGCTTCCAAACCAGACTCTAAGACTTACAAAACTCTTCGTGATGCAAGCAAATCAGACACAAATGTCCGCAGATGCAGAGCAGGAAAAGTTTATGACTCTAAACTCTCTCGACCCGAATGAATCTTACTTCGCAACTAGCTTTTATTTATAAGCTAGAAGGGAATAAACATTCATGAGTACGCTATGTACAGACTGATGACTCAAAAACACAAGTACTCAGACAGATCTGAGTAGATCACCGAAAGCAAGATTCGGGCATAGGACACTATCGTCCTATGTTATCTCGTCCCTACTCTTTATCAGAGAGCCCGAGGCATGTGGGGACCGAATCTTAGTACCAACAAACTATTTACACAGAGGAAATTCATCCGTGAACCCTCGAAAGACTTAACATGTCATAAAAGATGAGATTTTCAAATCCCATGGTTTGTACAAAGTGGAGATTCCAGAGCGAGGGAACCCACGAAAGCTCGTCCGGCACCATAGTCGGCCAGAAAGACGTCACTTAATCCATAGTATAGTATTCTATTTGCGGATGTGTATAATGCTGATATCTGAATCTTTCAATCAGAGAATTATTGAAGTATTGTACTCTTATTTCTTTCTCTGATTCCCACATTTGTGAAATATTTTGGTTGGGCAGTTCCAAAAAGTTGATAGGTTGGAAAGGATTTGATGTGAGAGATGGTATCAGAGCCAAGTATTGTTTGAGTTGATATTTTGCTGTGAGATATTGTTTGAGTGAAAAAATTCGATTGAGTCTTGAATAGCATTCGAGCTCGTTGTTGCCGGTGTTGGCGTTGGAGAGCGTGGAAGACGTTGGACGAGAATTTGCCGCAATTTCTCCTTCAGAAGAAGACCGCAATTCTTCTCATCATTTTCTGCAAGACTTTTGATCGGGTATTTATCTATTCTAAAATGGATGCTCCTAGACATTCTTCAGCTGAATCTTCTGACTCTATTTTTGGAACTAAGCACTTTAGAACTATGAAAGATGAAGAAAAATCAAAATCTGCATTAGAAGGGTTATGTCGATCTGAATCCATTTCTGGTAATTCTGCTATCATAGAACAAGAAGAAACAGATCCCTCTGTTAATTGGAAACTTCCACCAGTATCTCCGCATGATGTATACAGAAATTTATCTTCTTTTAATTTACGTGCCATGAGTCAAATCAAAATCAAAGAAAAATCCATCAAAGCAGATTTAACTTTGAATGCTATGTTAACTATATCTCTCCTGGAAGCTAAACATATCAAATCAGCCCTCAAAGCTGGTTACCAGTATGTCCATCTGGGGATGGTAAGGATAGGACTGAATGCATTACATAGAAAAGGACAAAAAGCTTATGTGTTCTCAGCCCTATTTGATAATCGATGGACCACATTCACCCAGGCTATGATAGGTGGCATTGAAACAAGCCTTGCTGAAGGCCCAGTACAGTATGATGTTTTTCCAGATTTCTCTGTTGCACTTGACGACCCAAATGTCCTGCAATGCCTAACCTTAGGTATCCAGACTGCTGGGTATCAAAATTTCAAAGCAAAATCAAAAAATTTGGCCATATTTTATATTACTTGTGTTAGGTTTTATAACACAACAATCCCTGCTGTTCTGCACACTCCTGATAAAGATGAAGGCCGAGTTACTCTTATCCAGTATGATTCATCGTGCAATCCAGTAGCACCAGTCTATGTCTCCAGAAATGATTTATGTCCACCTGATGATTGGGTAACCAATTGGGGAAAGCCCACGAAGAAACCTGTTGCTGCTGCACAATCTATAATAACAGAGATAGATGGGAAAGTTACCACAAGATTTCCCAGAGTTCAGAATGAAGGACCCTCTACTTCTATCTCTGCAATTCCTACTACAATCAGTCAGTTACATCCTGGCCAGTCTCCTGCACCTCCACAGTTTGTAATAGATAAAGCAGTGTATGATTCTATCAGAAGGATGTTTTCACACCCAAGCTCATCCCAGCCTTTTAGTTCAGTCTGTGACCATCCACACTGCTCCAAGACATTCTGTCAATTTTCTTCAGAACCGCCAACTCCACATGGGGAGTCGTCAGACCGTCATAGGATAAACATGATCAGATTCACTCCTTCATCTGACTCATCTGAAGAGAATTACAAAAAGGTTGTATTTTTTAATCCGCAAGAAGAGCTACTTGTACATACTGTATCCAGTTCTTCTACCTATGGTTTAGGCTATGTCGATTCTTCACCTATTCCTGAATACAGAAGAAATCCCATTGATAAAATTCCAAGGCATGTTGAAATTCCTTCTGATTCAGAGATAATTGCCTTTTTAAAAATATTTAAAGGAATCAGTCCATATGATCCTGATGATCAATGGAAAAAGAAAATGTTCAATTGGGATATGTTTACACATGAGAAAGAACATTTGTATTTTGAAGAAGTATTGCTTCTTCCAAAAAATGACCGTCCTGCCTTCAACAGACAGAATGTTGAAAAATGGAAAGAATGGATGAAGGCAGAAAATAAATGGATATCATTCTATGAATGGTATTATCCTTCTGTAAATATCATAGAACAATCCTTGATGAAGCAATTCAGGAACCAGGCTAAACAGAAAAAAATCAAGGATCCAGAAAAATTTGTAGAAGAAAAACTGAAAGAAAATCCAGTAGTAATTCCTCCTCCTTTGAAAGCACATGTTTTTCAGCCAAAGATTCAGAGTATGCTAAACAAGTCAAACATTCCCAGATCTCTGATTGCTGTTCAAATAGAAGGAGAAAAACTACTAAGGAAAATATGTTCTCAGTTCCAAGTAAACATGATGCGGACTGGGACCCCAAATAAGCACAAGTGGGAACTCCTTGATGGGAGCCTTTTAGAAACAGACACAGAGTTTCCTCCTTGGAAAAATTTTGTGATAAGAAACCAAGATGGAGAATTGTACAAACTACTTCCATCTCATGTTGATGATTCTAACCTAGTAGCAAGAGATGTTGTGGCTGCTACTAATTGGACAAATTTAGCTTTATCCAGTCTTGAGAAATTTGTCAGCTCTAAATTTGAAAATATTGAAACTGCTAATTCTGAGATGAAGACCATGCTGGAAAGTATTCTTAGAAAACAAGATTACAATACAGTATGTTTGAACAGCAGTGTTACAACTTTGGCAGAAAATGATAAGGCTCTAGCCAAGAGTCTTGACAGACTATCTTTACAAACAGGACAAATAGATAAGAAAACCCATGATGTTACCACTGCTCATGGAAAAGAAATTGTAAAGATTAGTAATTCTTTGGATATTGTAATAAAACAAGTATGGGAAGTAACTCAAGGAATAGAATCCTTGAAAAAGAAGCCTAGGGTTGAGGCCTATAAATCTGCAACTATATTTTCAGAACCCAAGACTTCTGTTCCATATTCTATTACTCCTTCTGTGGAAAGCCTTATTAGAACACCCAACTCTATAACCTTTCCACCGCCGACTTCCTCTCATCCATATTCTCTGTTTGCAAATCCCAGTTTATTTAGTCCACATCCTGCCATAAAGCAATCCAAAGAAATTGAAGGATCCAGCAAACCAGAATCTTCTAATTTCATGTCTGAAGATTCTTACACTAGAGAAGAAGAAGAAAGTTTTGATACAAGTTTCCATAAGACAGAAACATCTTTCGGGGATATGACTCTTCACAAGATAGAAGCAGAACCTCAAATTGAAGAGCTTGAAACATGTATCAATAACTTATCCTTGACAGATCAAGACCAGGAGCAACCTGATAATGAGGATCAAGTCAATGCTACATCATCTAGGTCAAGATGGGAGACTACTTGGAACCCTGCTCCTGATAGAAGAGATCTTATGAAATCTGAATACCATAAGGATTGGTCTGCAAAATTCTACCTACTCATGGAATATTGATAATTGCACAGAGGCTGAAATTATGTCTGTTTTACATTCCATGCTTGTATGTTATAGGACTTATCTTGCTGATGATATTGGACCTATTAATGCAACAAGGAGGATAATAGGAGGATTTGAAGGAACATTGGATTCTTGGCTAAAAGCTGAGACATTAAAAGATCCTAGTCTCCTTGCAGGATGGGAACAAGCAGTCGTCCAAAATGAAGATGGATCTACTCACATAGATCCTGTCACTAGTTTGCCTGTCAGCAATATGATAGGAAAGCTTCTTTATGCTATTACAGTCAATTTCATTGGTTTTCCTCAGATAACCAATGATATTACAACCATTACTTTGCTGGCCATGAAGTTGCATAATATGCAACATTTTGATGAATATTTTAATGAATTCCTTCACAGACTGCATACATTGACTCCAGATCTCATTCTTGAGCCAAAATGGAAGGAAATTTTTGTTGCATCCCTTCCCCAATGGGTCTCTTCAGCTATTGTCAATAAATTACCAGGGAAGGTTGGGGACTATAAATTTGGCATAATCAGACAAGCTGTAAAAGCAATCATTGTAGAATTGTGCTCACAAATGAAAATTGCAAGAGCAGCAACCAACCCTAAAAAGCCACATGGATATCAACAGCTCTGCAAACAATGGCATCTTGGTAAAGCTGGAAATTCTGAGGGGAATAAGAGGAGAAAGAGACATTTCAAGAAGAATTCCCAGATCTCCCAAGATAAGCCAAAAAGAAAACATTACAAGGCAAAACCTTACAAGCATACAAAAATGTTTTCTAAGGATAGAGAAATAATTTGTTACAACTATAACAAAAAAGGTCACACAGCTCCAAATTGTCCAAATAAAAAAAAAGACTCTTCTAAAAAGAAAGTCCAGTATAGAGATAGGAAAGGAAAGATAAATTCATTCTATCTTCCTAGTAGCTGTGATGAATTGGTATCTTCTGATTCAGAATCTGAAAATGAATTTAATTTTGTTGATTCAGATGAATCATATGATGAAGAATTCTGTAATGATCCCCATTGTACAGAATGTAAATCCTGTGATTGTGATGATCCTGATATTTGTACATGCAATGCAGTCAGGATGATGAAGACTGATTATGATGAAATCAGTAAGAATATTTTTGCACAAATGATGGCTGCTACAGATCCGCAAATGAAAGAAATGTATAGATCTTTGCTGACAGAACATTTGAAGAAAGCACCCTCTACTTCAAAGAATTCTTCAAATAAAGGGTATGTGCCTCCTGCTACTCTTTTTTCTGTTGAAGCCTTAACCAGATAGTTTAAGAATGAAGATTTTGGAGAAGACTTGCCACAGACTTTACCTGCAGTGCATCAGGCAATAAAAGAATTAAGAAAAACAATCAAAGAGAATAGAAAATTGTGTGTTGAAAGGCACAATGAGTTAAGCCTAAAGATGTTAAATGCACAAGCTCCTTTTGCTTCTTCATCACAAGATCCTATTTCAGGGAAGACAGAAAACTGGACCTATCATACAGGGCCAGTTCAACAGCAGTATAACAAAGAAGAAGAAGAAGAAGAAGAAGAAGAAGTAGCAAGAACAGATTTTGGATGCAATAGCATGAATAGAGATGTCATGTATTGTGTAAAAATGAAAGTAAAGGTTGGACACCAGTATGAGTTCTGGAAGGTACTTATGGACACTGGTTCCAGATTAAACATCGTAAGTGATACAGTAGTTGGCATGCATCACAGAAGGCCAACAACATGTCCAAGGGTGATCACAGCAAGTGGAGACATTCCCACAAAGCATGAAGCAGAAATTGATGTTCTGCTCACAAACAAAATAGGAGTTCATTTGGTTTGTCCTGTTGTTCCAGGACTGGATTGTGCAATGTACCTCGGGACACCATTTTTTCAGAATTTCAGCATGCATGGAGCAAAATTTGATGCAAGAACCCAGAGGTATGGATATTTTATTAATTTTGATAATAAGGAAGTCTTTTTCCCATTTATCAATTCTAATTCTCCAATGAGGATTAAGAGAGTTGAAAGAATGGAAAATCTTTTGGCAAAGATGGAAGTGAAAAGAGAAGTATTGAAAATAGAAGAACATCTAGATAACGGAAAGTATGCTTCTGAGATAGGAAATCTCACCTCCCAGTTTAAAGAATGTTGTTCAGATGATCCAAATGCCTTTTGGCATATTAAGAAACAAGAGGTAGAACTTCCTCTCAAGAAAGATTTCAGTGGAAAATTAAGAAGGTCTAAAGCAGTGGCAATGAATGAAGAACAAATGAAACTCTGCAAAGAAGAAATTAAATATCTTTGAAGAAAGGGCTTATCAGGAAAAGTAAAAGCCCCATAGCATGTTTTGCATTCTATGTAAATAAGCATGCTGAAGTTGCCAGAGGTAAACCAAGGTTAGTTGTGAATTATAAACCTCTGAATAAAATTCTGGATTATGATGCATATCCTTTGCCAAAGCCATCTTCCATACTTGCTCAGATATCAAAGTCCAAGATATTTTCCAAGTTTGATCTCAAATCTGGTTTCTGGCAAGTAGGAATTAAAGAAGATGATAAATGGAAGACAACGTTCTCTGTACCAGAAGGGCATTATGAATGGAATATCATGCCATTTGGCCTGATTAATGCTCCTTCGGCCTTCCAGAGAATAATGGATGAAACTTTCGAAGGAATGGAAAGTTTCTTGAAGAAATATATTGATGATTTACTAATTCATTCTGATAATATTGCTGACCATATCAAACATTTGAAAATCTTTCTTCGCAGGGTGAAATGGGTATAGTATTATCAGAATCTAAGATGAAATTATTCCGGCCAATGATAGACTTTTTGGGTTACAATATACAGTACGGATCCTATACTGTAATCCAAAGAAGTTTAAATTTTGTTGATCATTTCCCTAATGAAATCAAGGACAAAACTCAACTGCAAAGGTTTTTGGGAAGCCTGAATTACATTTCAAAGTTTCTGAAGCATTGTGCACAAGAAAGGAAATTATTGAACAAAAGGCTTCAAAAGAATCCAATTCCATGGAATAATGATTGCACACAAGCAGTCAGGGCAATAAAAGAAAAGGTCAGGAATATTCAACCACTCTCCCCTATCAGAGAAGAATGGGAGAAAATCATTATGACAGATGCCAGTTATGAAGGATGGGGAGCAGTTTTATGTCAGAAAAATCCCAGCAGCAAAAGTGAGATTGAAATCTGCCAATATGCATCTGGATTATGGGCAAAAAATCAGTTGAATTGGTCAAGTTTGAAGAAAGAACTCAGAGCAGTTTGTTTAGGAATAGAAAAATTCAGGGATTTTGTTATCTACACCAAATTCACTGTTAAGACAGACTGCCAGGCATTGAAATTTGCAATTCATAAATGTGATTTTGAGGATGCTGCTATTGTCAGGTGGATCATGCAGTTAAGCCAGTACAATTTTGATGTTGAATTTGTTAAAGGTGATAAGAACAATTTCGCAGATATGTTGAGTAGAGAATTTCTGTCAGAACATTCAATTTTGAGTCTGCATTGCAATTATATCAGGAGAAGGGAAAGCACTGTTGAAATAGAAACACCAAATGGCTGGGTAAGTTATATGCTTGAAACTCCAGTACTTATCCATGATGTAGGTTGGTACCCAATCAAAGAAATTAGACATAGAGAAGATATTCCTTACCTATGGACAGAAACAATGCAAGACGAAATGAACCAAGAAGCAGTGGATGCACTGGACTATCTGGAATACATTGACAACATACACTATACTCTTGAGAGAGATGATGAGGATGATGATCGGATGACAAGCTGCCACATCACACTGAGGAGGTTTGATAATCCTCTCCACAGAGAAAATTATGACCCTGACAGACAAAAGGAATGTTTCTATACAGCTATGAATCTCCAAAATTGCTCAGCCAATTTATTTTATTCTATACAGTCCTCATTTTTATTTGAAGGCATGACAGCAGAAGCCTTGGAACAAGAAGATCCTACACCAGAATGGTTCATTGAGTGGTGGCAGATATATGGTCTTTCAGCTCTAATCATAAAACCATATACACTCCATATGCTTAAAATCCCTGGTTTCAGTGAACCATTTTCCCATATGAATGGAATTGTATACAAAGATGTTGAAAATGTTGCCGACATCAGTGATCTATCTTTTCTACAAGCAATCCGACGCTGTGGTCACATCAGATGGTTTGTTACAAACCAGTACAAGGCAAGGATGATATCTCATAGTACTAATTATGAAGATTTCCACCATCAGGTTGAAGCACTGGTCTTAGCTACACCAGACTTCACAAAAACCTTTATTGTGGAATGTGATGCTTCAGGAAATGGAATTGGTGTTATTTTAATGCAAGATGAAAGACCCATTGCTTTTGAAAGTCATCCAATCAAGGGAATGTTTTTAAGCAAAGCTATTTATGAGAAGGAAATGTTGGCAATACTCCATGCACTTAAGAAATGGCGACCCTACCTAATGGGAAGACACTTCAAGGTAAAAATAGATCATGATAGCCTTAAATACTTTTTAGAACAAAGATTATCCTCTGAAGAGCAACAAAAGTGGGTCACAAAGATGTTGGGTTATGACTTTGAAATCATCTACAAAAAAGGGAAGCAAAATGTGGTGGCAGATGCACTCTCAAGAAAGGATGAGGATGTGGAAGCATTGTTCTGCGCCATTTCTATTATCCAACCAGATTGGATAAACGAATCAAGGGAGGAATGGAAGAATGATGAAGAAGTGTGGGCACTTATTCGAAAGCTACAACAAGATTCCAGTACGTCTGATACATTTAGCTGGCAAAATGATTCATTATGGTACAAAGATCACTTATACCTCTGTAAGAATTCCCAGCTAAAACAAAAGATTCTTATGGAATTGCACACTTCTCCCTTAGGAGGGCACTCAGGATTTTTAAGAACTTACCACAGGGTTAAGAAGGAATTTTTTTGTGATGGCCTTAAATTAGATATTCAAAATTTTGTGGTGGAATGTTTGGTTTGCCAACAAAATAAAGTTGAAACAATTAAGACACCGGGTCTATTACAACCTTTATCTATTCCAAGCCAACTTTGGGAGGAGGTTTCAATGGATTTTATCACAGGTTTACCCAAGTCTGAGGGAAAGAGTGTCATCATGGTGGTAGTTGACAGACTTACCAAGTATGCACACTTTTGTGCATTATCACATCCATTTAAAGCCAGTATAGTTTCTACTGCATTTATGGAAACAATTCAAAAGCTACATGGAAACCCAAAGATTATTGTAAGTGATAGAGATCCCATTTTCACTGGAAATTTTTGGACAAAATTATTTTCTTGTCTTGGTACTCAGTTAGCTCATAGCTCATCTTATCATCCTCAATTTGATGGGCAAACTGAGATAGTAAACAAATGTTTGGAAGGATATCTTCGTTGCTTTGTATCTGATAAACAGACACAATGGGTCAAATGGTTGCCTCTGGCTGAATGGTGGTATAACACTTCCTTCCATACAACAACAAAAATGACCCCATTTATGGCACTTTATGGGTATCAACCACCATCCATCACATCATATTTAAGAGAAAATTCTAAGGTTCAGGCAGTGGAACATCACATCGAACATCAACAACAAGTCCTCAAACTCTTAAAAGATAACCTCGTGTTGGCACAAAATAGAATGAAACAACAGGCAGATCAACATCGCAGTGAAAGAAGTTTTGATGTAGGTGATTGGGTATTCCTACGGCTACAACCATATAAGCAAATGTCCCTAAAGCAAGCTAAGAAGGATAATAAATTATCACCAAAGTATTATGGTCCGTACAAGGTGTTGCAAAAGATTGGTACTATGGCATACAAATTGGAGCTTCCTGCAGCTTCTTGATTGCACCCAATTTTCCATGTTTCATGTTTAAAGAAGGTTATAGGTGACAAGCTCCCAGTTCAAACAATATTGCCAGAACTTGATGAGGAAAGAAGAATTATATTGGAACCGAAAGCAGTCACAGAAACAAGAACTCGACAGCTACGAAATCGATCAATTTCAGAGTATCTTATCAAGTGGAAGAACTTATCTGCTGAAGATTCCACATGGGAGGATGAGAATTTTATGCTGAAGTATCCAGAACTACTCAAGCATTGAGGACAACACTTTTTTGAATGAGTGGGGCATGTTGGGTCCCTATAATACTAGTGATTACCCCATTATTATTGTAGTTATACCCCTTATTTATATTGTTGTGCCCCTATTACCCCCATGTTGTTATTTATGTGCCCCATAGAATCCCTCTATTGTTATTTTTGTGGCTTTATATTATTATTGTTAGGTCGGCTAGATTATATTGTGACTCCTTAGACTCCTATATATAGAAAGGAGGTTTTGTCATTTGTATCATCCGAGAATTGTTCATTTATGTAATGTAAAGGAGGTTTCCCCCTCAAAGAGGCTGAATTCTAAGGCGTTGATCTATCTTTTCTATCTTTTCTTGAGCTGGTTTCATAACAATAATAATATAGATACTGATACATCCATAAATCCTGACTCTAAGGATAAGTTAGCAATAAATGAGATAGAAGGTGATGAACTAGATAGATTTAACCCAACCAAATTTACTAAATTAGATATAGATAACTTAGAGAAAATTGAGATTGATGAAATAATAAGTGAAGAAACCGAAGTAATTAATCTCAAGGATAACTTCTTACCAAAGGGATTAACCCCTCTGGAATATTTATTTGATTCAAATGATGTTGCTAGGAAACCTAAAATGGAACCAGTAAGGTTTGATATAGAGGAATGTAATATAGGCACCAGTGAAAATCCTAAACTAATCAAACTTTCAAAATCATTACCTCCCATTGAAAAAGTAAAATACACTGAGTTGTTGAAATAATTTTAGGATGTTTTTTCTTGGAGTTATGAGGACCTCAAATCCTATGACACCAACATCATCTAGCACACAATTCCTATTAAAGAAAATCAAAAGCCTATCAGACAAAAACTTAGGAGGATTAATCCTGTCTTATTACCTTCAATTGAAAAAGAAATTCAGAGGACGTATGATGTGAAAATAATTGCACCAATCAAGTTTTCTAATTGGGTCTCAAACTTGGTGCCAACTAGGAAGAAAACTAGTGAGATCAGACTCTGTGTGGATCTCAGAAACCTCAACAAAGTGTCACTAAAAGACAATTACCCTCTCCCCAAAGGGTAGTTGGGGTAGTTGGATCAACCAGAATATCATTGTTGGATGGGTTTTCTGGTTACAATCAAATCTTGGTTCATCCAGATGACCAACCCAAGACTACTTTCACTACTCCTTGGGGCACGTTTATGTATGTGAAAATGCCTTTTGGGCTAATGAATGTAGGAGCCACTTTCCAGAGGGCTATGGATATAACCTTTGCAAAAGAAATTCATGATTTCCTTGTGATATATCTAAATGACATTACTGTTTTTTCAAAATCTGACAATCAACATTTGGATCATCTAAGACAAGTTTTTATTAAATGCAGGAAATTTGGAATCTCCTTAAACCCCAAGAAGTCTTTGTTTGGGTTAGAGGAAGGAAAGTTGTTAGGTCACATAATTTCGAAAGATGGTATAAGAATAGACCCTATGAGAATAGAAGCCATCTTGCAGATACAACACCCGAGGAACATTAGAGAGTTACAAGCATTTTTAGGAAAAATTGAATTTCTTAGAAGATTTATATATAATCTAGTAGAATTAATTAGATCACTTAATAATATGATGAAAAAGGATTCAACCATAAAATGGACTTTTGAGGCTAAAAAATCCTTTGAAGACATTAAACTGGCCTTAACTAAAACACTTTTGTTAATCAGTCCAAAATTTGACAGAGATTTCATCTTATTTTCCTTTGCTTCTGAGCACACAATAGCTGCAGTTCTATTGCAGAAAAATGACCAAGGCTATGAACAACCTATTGCTTTATTTAGCAAAGCCCTGAGAGATGCCCCCTTGAAATAAAATATAATGGAAAAACAAACATTAGCTTTAGTCAAAGCCATTAAGGACTTCAGGGTATACATTTTATATTCTCATATAGTGGCCTACGTTCCAAATTCAATGGTCAAAGACATCCTAACTCAGGATGGTCCTGATGGAAAGAGGGGAAAGTGGATTGCTACTATTTTAGAGTATGATATAGAAATCAAACCTACCAAGTTAATCAAGGGCCAAGGTTTAGCCAAGCTCATGGCTGAATCGAACTGTCAGACCTTGGATATAAACTTTATTGCAGCAATAGATGATGGAGAGGAGATGGTGACTCCACTAATCAGCCAGGCCTTTATTGAATCACCTTGGTATGCTGATATTATTTATGTTTTATAGAACTTAGAAGCTCCTCATGAATTATCTAGGACTAAAAGAAGGTTTTTAAAGATGAAATCCTTGAAATTTTGTATATTAGACAATGCTTTATTTTGGAGAGATCATGAAGATATTCTTCTTAACTGCTTATTAAAAGATGAATCTGACAGAGTTTTACAATAATTTCATGCAGGTGACTGTGGAGGACACCTTTACTGGAAGACCACTGCAGATAAAATCCTTAGGGCTGGTTTTTACTGGCTTACCTTGTTTTATGATGTCAAGAAATATGTGACCTCCTGTCACAAATGTCAAATTTTTGAGGGAAAGAAAAAGCTTTTACCTCTACCCCTCAAGCCAATCTCTGTTGAAATACCTTTTCAACAATGGGGTTTAGACTTCATTGGCGAAATTCAGCCACCCTCCTCTATCCAACACAAATGGGTCCTCACAGCCACAGACTATTTCAAAAAATGGATAGAGGCCATACCTTCAAGGCAAGCCATAGATACTGTTATCATAACCTTCCTTGAAATGAATATTCTATCAAGATTTGGATGTCCAACTAAGCTCATTACTGATGATGCAGCAGCCTTTAAATACAAAAGAATGATAGATTTCTGCAATAAGTATCATATCACCCTGGGCCATTCTACAGCCTATTACCCTCAAGGAAATGGACTAGAAGAATCCTCAAACAAAAGGCTGGTAAATATCATCAAGAAGTTACTAGAGGAAAATAAGAAAACTTGTAATAAAAAGCTACTCAATGCCTTATGGGTAGACAGATTGACTACTAAGAAATCAATTGGTACTTCTCCCTATCAATTAGTTTATGGGATGGAAGTTGTCTGTCCCTCCTCTTTGGGAGTACCAGTAATGAAGATACTTCAAGAATTGCGAGTTGAACCCAATATTATCCAAAGAAGAATCAACCAAAGTATTCATCTTCAACAAACTATAGGAGAGGTCTACATCAGGTCTCAAGTTGTGCAGGAAAGGGTTAAAAATATTTTTGATAAAAGAACCAAGGCTGAAGATTTCTACCTTGGTGACAAGGTGCTCAAGTGGGATTCAAGGAGGGAAGGACAAGGTAAACATGGGAAATTTGATTTCCTATGGAAAGGTCCCTATGTCATCTATGATTACAGAGGAAATAATGCTTTCTTCCTGAGAGAACTTGATGGTATAGAAGCAGAAGGTGGGCCAGTGAATGGTTGAATGATAAAACATTACTTTGAACCTAGTTTCTAATTGTCATTTCCCATTTATACATATTCTATTTTCAAAAGTTTAGTTTGGATTGGATGGTGATTTTTGAAGTTGAAGCCTGAAGAGAAGGCCCTAAGCTTTGAAAGATCTACTGTCATAAGTATCAATAAAGCAGATGCATAGAGGAACACTTTGCAAGGTAACATCAACAACAATTCAGAGGCCACTGATCTTGAAAGTTCTTGACATTTTACTAGAAACTGCCATCCCCAAGTGGAGCCACTGTTAGGTTCCTACAACAATAGGAGTCATAATTTTGAATGATTAAGGTTAAGCCTTGTAATATTGTACATACCTTTACTTTCTGCAAACTTTTTCCATATTAAAAATTAAAAAATGTAAAGAGGGTATGTCCTAAAAGAATAATCAAAGGACAAAAAGAATAAGAAAATGTCAAAAAATGAAAATATATGAACCACAAAAAACAAAAGAGACCATGAAATTGTGCAAGTCAAAATGCCACTACTATTTACTTTCATGCATAATAATGATCGTGTGTAGCTTGTTATTCATGCCACAATCCATGGTAATCACACTATTTAATCTTAATTATACCATGCTTTGAATTTTATGTTTATAGTTAGAGAATAAAATCTGACCAAACAGTTTAACCTTGGCAGATCATTAGATAGGTAGAGTAAATAAAAGGAGCTCATCAGTTCAATCTGAGCCATTGGATGATATAAGGTTAGAATTAGATAGATTACTTTGTAAAAGAAAAGGATTTGATAAGGGTTTGCTAGCCTAAATGAACCTAAATAAAATGAAGAAAAAATGGTAGGATGAGTAAATGGGTAAGTAGTAGAAAGGTTGCAGAAATATCAAGTGATTACACAAAATAACTTATGTCATATTTAAATGCATATTTCAAATGTGCATAGGCAGTAAACAAAGCAGGCACAATGGTTTTCAAATGTGTTTTAATTAACACCCCTCCACTCACTTCACCCCTTATTAATTTCCCCCATCAAGATGCTCTAGTACTTAAAAATCCTTTAAGTCAAAAAGGCTCAGAGCATTTCTCTGACTTCTAGAGGGACCGGACCCTCGGCTTAATGACTTATGGATGCAAATATTAGAATCCCCATCATAAAAATCTATTTCCCCTCATTAACCTAAGAAAATCCCTTTTCATAAGGTTTAAACACCCTTTACCTAGGAAAATTAATACCCCCATCGTATAAAATCCTTTCACACAAAAAACCCACAAAAAAGCCTTTTTTCCTAAGTATAAAGCTAAGTGTGTGAATGTTTTACCTTACCCTTGTACTAAGGAACAACCCACTTCGCCATCACATTTTCATATTAATCACTAATATTATTATAGAAATCCTATTATAAACCCTTTTCCCATATAATAATTAAGTCCCTATATAAAATACCCCAACCTTTGGTTTTAATGAAAACTAATAGAAATTACCCATACCCCGATAGTACCTTACTTAGTTTACCTAATCCTGGAAAACTTAAGTTAATCCTTTTATTAACCTCACCCGACTCCATAATCCCTCATTAAGCCCAGCTCGATCATTTTAAACCTACGATTTATCCCTAAACTAATCCCAAACCATCATGATTAAACCCTTGGGCGCCCCCATCAACTCCCGTTCAGTTCCCCCCATGCAGCTCTTCCACCTGACTACCGTTTGATCATCAGCCCCCCTCATCAAATGACGCACAACCATATCGGCCGTGCCCGATGGCTGAATGGTAACCACCCGATAAAGTGGTTTTCCCTAACCCCCTGAATGCTACGTGTCATGCTCTAAGGTACATTGGGCGACCCCTCCCAAAAACCTCCTACACCACAAAAGTGGTGCGATGGCCCTCCAAAACTACTTCCCCACTTAACCAAAAAACCATTAACTGTTCATCCAAAAGTGAACCCGCCAAAACTAATCATTTTCTCCATAAAAGGTCGTGAAGCCCTCTTTCACCCTTTTTTCACGCATTCTCTTTGTAAACTCTGTGAACCATTGCAATCCTTGCAAATGCCGAATTTACCAAACAAACTTCCAAGTCCGCTCTAGGAGACATTGTAGACAACCCAGCTGACCTCTCTGTCTGTACTAAGACGGTGCCACCACTGCAGCTACCATGAACCATGATTTTTAAAGCCAATTCACCCAATTCCAAGTATTTCACCACGAATTACCTCTTACCCCTTCAAATTTTGAAACCTTTAACCTGTGCGTTGTTTTAATTTAAAAACTGATTAAGAATACTGCCAACTTAAGAATTGCTTGCCTAAACCCTCTAAAAATCCCAAAACCTTTGATAAAACCCCCAGAGCCTAATTCAAATCCACAAGAACTAAATTATGGCTGCCCCTATCACCATGGACATTAGACCCATTACCACTCCACACTTAGACCTGAACCACCTTCCCTTGGCTGACAGGGATTTCCAAATCAAAGATACAACTTCAACAGGGCTCCTACTCAAAATTCGTTACTTAAGAAAAGACAAACACCTAAACCATACATATGATATTGGCCTATCATATTCCAATTTACCTAGATACCAGTTCCCCCAAGTCATATCTTTCTAGAAGTTGTTCATATGTGCTATGCATGCTACGTCCGCAGCCATAGAGCCATAATGTCTCATGACTAGAAGGTTCTATTCACCATCACAGCTGAGTTCATTAATGAAATGTTTCAGTTCCAACTGGGGCCAAACCTAACCCCACTCTCAATTGGAGACTTGTTGGACTAGTATCCCAAGCTAAGCCCATCAAGATTGGCCCAGTTGTTCCAAACCTTCATTGTAGATGAGAAACACATCCCTAAGGACCCCCCTCCATATGTATCAGCTTTTTTCTCTAAATGGGGCCAGTACATTGTAACCATGATATCATGTGTTCTGGGTTACACTACAAGTGAATAAATTGATGAACTTATTCTTGCCTTCATGTCCATTTATACCCTAGGGCAGCCTCCTGCAACCACATATGACTTTGCCAAATTCATAGTTGATAGGGATGCATGAGCAGTTCACAAGAATTGACAATGAGAGAGTATTCAAATACTCCTCTGTATTGCACCATCTATTTTTGTATTATCAGTCGGATAAGTTTCCTTTTACTCTTCAGAAGCTTGACACCAGGGGCCAGCCCATATGTGTCATTTTTTGGACCCCGCTTTCCATGAGTTTAGATCACCATATACATACTCAAACTTCATAGATTCTTTTGTGTTTCCAATCATGACTATGCTCACTGGAAATCATCCACCTAGGATAAGTCTAGAGATAAAAAGATTCCTCCAACTTTCCAAGCAAACCAAAGTGGGAGATTGGTACCTTTACCAAAACCACACAGAAATCAGAATATATGGTTGCCTGTTTGCACCATATAAGTTGCCAAGATACCTCCCTATGAGGTTGTTTTCCTTAGAATATTACAGAAAGATCATCAATGCAGATGAAGTCAACTTTGTCACTACCAAGAGGAAGGCCTATTTAAAAATCAAAGACCAGTTAGGTCCCTTCATATGCAATTCCAGAGAGGCAGGGAAAAAGGAAGACCTGATCCTGCAAGGCATGAAATTCCAAAGGAGTTTTGTATCGAGATATGACCCTTTATAATCCATTACCAAGAAAGGGAAAAAGGTCAAGCTAGGACCTTTTATCCACCACCCCATACCAGAAATAGAGGCATATGCCAATTAGACAGACTGGGTGGAAAATACCTTAGTAGACAGAGATAGCACAAGGGTAGATGTAGAAAATTCTCTGATTGATTTGGAAAAGCAGCTTGATTAGAGCTATTTTCTTTAGGTACCAGAAGAGAAATAAAGAGACAAGAGCACCCTTCCATTCATGTAAAATCCTCTGAACGAGGAGAAAAATCCTAAGAGAAATAGAGAGGGAGCTTCCACTTCACGAATGGACACCTCTAATCTGCAGCAGGAAACAAGTCACAACAAGAGGTAAAGGATCAATCCGGCCTCTGAACAAGAATATACAGAAGGATCAACACAGGTAACCAACACAGAGGTAGACAGAAGCAGGCCCACAACTCCATCTGAAGACATACAAGAGCCTTCCACATCACAGACTTAGATTTTGGAAAGGCAACTTAGTGTGGAAGTGTCTTCCTTCAGTAGGCCTGCTGAAAAAGATAAGGACATAAAGGACAGGTATAAAGAAATCAAAATGAGGAATGAGAAACTCAAAGCTTAGACTTATGGACAATATCTGAAACTCACTCCCACAAATCAAACAAGACTAATGTCAGCTTTTGACATCAAGGAAGGAAAAATTCAAATGTCCTTCATCAAACCTACAGTACAGCAGCCGAAGACATCTTCAGATTTTAAGAGGGTTGACTTTGAAGTATTGGCAAGGGATATTCATCCCATAGACTAGATAGAACTTCATAAATAGGCTGGAGAGATGATATACTCCACCCTAACAGGCAAAGCCATAGCATCCCATCAGTTACAAAATTCATTGAACAACATCTCGGCATAGTTTCAGTTGGAGAAGGCCTCCTCACAGGCTAAGTATATGTGGATTAAGTCTTTGGAAGAATTGGTTATTGAGTTGGGACATGATCCCAAAGATATAAAAGCTACTGAGAAGTTGATAAAGAAGAATAACGATGATATTTTTGCACTGAAGAAGCAATTGAAGATACCTCACCTGTAACATCCTCAAACACTTGAAGTCTTAGAGGGCCAAACCAGACATGAAGAGTTGATGGACTTGGTCCTAAAACTTAATGATCAACTAAGAGAGACGGAGAAACAATTCGATAGCTTGATCCAATTAAAACAAACTAACATTGCCACAACATCTACAAATGTCATTCCTACAGTATCTACTGCAGTCCCTTCCACATTGGCAGCTTCACTAGCACCTATAGTTCCACCTGCCACAACACTGCTAGTTACAACAGAGTCTACAACAGTAGGTGCATTAGGAGACAAAGCAGCAGAATTAGTTAGAGCCATGGAAGATATGTCAATTCAGGCTACATAAATGAATAGACTGAAGGAAAAGGTGGCAAGTTTAGAAATTGATTACAAGCTTGCCCAGATTATGTAGAAAGAAGAAATGTAGGAGGCCAACAAGATGAGTGAAAGAGTAAAAGCTATGGAGAAAGACTTGACACTAGAGAAACCCCTTGGGCAAGCCAAGGAACTGTTATGGGCCAATATCATTGACTTCGTCAAGGATATTTGGCCATCTATTCAAGTTATTTTTGAGCAGACATAACTGATAAAGATCGCTACAGTAGCTATTCAGAAAGTCAAGGAGGAATTGGGTGATATGCCTGAGGATGCCAATAGACTCATCCACTTCCTTAACAGCAAAAACAGATATGAGATTTAGGAGTTAAATATAGAAGACAGGACTGAAGCCATTTTGGAAATAAGGAAGGTCCTTTCCAAAAGAAACATGATGTTGAACTTAGAAGAAAAGTGGCACAACATGTAGGTGGCCATTGATAGATTCATGGCCAAATTCAAAATTTTGAGGGAGAAAGGATTGCCCAGTCCATTGGTCATTAATAATAAACTTATGACACAACTGGACTATGATAATAGAATCAGGTAGTTGGCTAAAGAACAAGCTAGCACTTCATCTATAAAAGCACTGCCAATAGGCAAAGTTTTGTATAACACCTTCGAGAACTTGTTTTTTCTCCAGCATGAGATTAAACACTTTTTCATCAGTAAGCCCAATTTTTCCAAGTATACCGAAGCTGATGAGATATATAGGCGGATGATGAATGTCAAATTACCTGATGCAGAATGGTGGGAAAAGATGACTGATTTACTGTGAGAAATTTCGAGTAAAAAGTTACTGCACAGTAAAATTAGAATAGCTAGGTAAACAAATGAAAACAAGACAACGTGGTTAAAGAGTATCAGGGTCAAAGAGTATCAGGTGAAAGATAAAAGTTGAAGAAGATTCTAGCGTAAAAGACCACAACTACAAGCCAGCATAAAGGACTACAAATCCAACCATGAAAGTCAACCGTACCACATAAAAGAGACAACATGAAACAGTTCAATAGCTGTCTCTATCTTCTTGCAAGAAGATATTTGTATTTCCTAGATTTAATCTCAAGTTAGTTTGAGATATTTTGTAATAATTTTTTTATAAATACTTCACAATTCGAAGTATGTAGGGTGGATTCTTAGACATTTCTATAGGCCCTTTTGATCAAAATACTGTAAGCTATTGTATCACTGATTGGACCATCAAGCTGGATTAATGAATAAAGACAAGACATTTCACTGGATTCATGTGTAGAGCGAAGTGTAGACAAGTATTTTCTCTTGTGTTGTTATCTTTCTTAAAAGTTTTTTCCACCATCTTTATTGTATATCTCAAATCTGAATGCTATAATATGGAATGATATCTCAAAATTTGCTTCATTTCACTCTGTTTTAACTATTATGCATTTTAATGTTTTCTGCTAATTATCTAAGTTAAGGAATTATTGATTGCTCCTTAGTTTAGTTAGTCTCCCCGTAATCTATAGCAAAGGATTCTTAATTACCCTTTGGTCATGCTTATCCTCTGTTCCTCATTTTAATCTTGGTATGAGAATTCTTAAGTGCTCTTTCACCCTGGTTAAGATCATTTCACCCATCTGGCCAAAAGACCTTCACTTTAGTCTGCTAGCTTGCCCTTTGAACACTCCCTTTAGTGAGTTAATTCCAGTTCTACTACCCTTCTTTGACCCCATAGCCCAATGGTCCAAAGACATCATTCTATCCATTTGTTTTAAGGATTCCACCATCCAACCTTCAATACAATTCAAAACCCCCTGAACCTTTAGATTTAGCCTAAAATCCCAGCAAACAAAGCTAAATCATATAGAGAGAGCCCTCTCTGAGCCATAGGTTGGCTAGAGCCTATGCTTAAAAGTTGGTTTGTGGTTACCTCGGTCCTTTCCTTCTTTTGAGAACTTCTAGGGAAATGTTCTGAGTGATCAAATATCCAAAACCTGTGAATCGAGGTATTTGTACCACCTCTAATGGATGAGTCATCCCTTGGCCATTAATACCAAGTCCTCCTCCTTTATAGCCTATCTTGGTAAGGAGTCTCATGCCAGTTCCTAAAATGGGTACCTCCACATTTCCAACAGAAATTACATCATGTGAAGGTGAAATTGAAGAACGATCAACATTGTTTATCTCAGTTGTTGATTCTGAAACAGGTGATGATGGCTTCGTTAAGCCTTTATTATGCTTCAATTTTTCCAAGGCCTCTTTCGTGGCCCATAGATGAAGCTGCAATCTTTGCTTCTCCTCTTTTTATTCTTGTAGAAGTCTCCTTAATTCAACATTCTTTGCTTGAGGCTCTGATTGCTCTCCTCATTTGAATGATGAGAAGACAATGAAGAAGATGAATTTACACAGGAGGGGGTAGATGGAGTATCATCCTCTACACTTTAATTTTCCCATTCCTCTCTTGCCATCTTCTCCTCATAATCTAATTACATTATGTCTACCATTTTTTAAATCTTGAGGAAGTCCTCGTACATATCTCTGTCATCCTCCATTTTCTTTCTTGTTGCACGTTCAATTGTTCACACTCGCAATTCACATTAGTGTGAAGACCGCTCTGATACCAAACTTAATCCAGATCTCTTCAATTACTGGAATTATCGAAGACCTTTTACCTCTGTGATGTTATTAGAATTACATGTGAAAGAACATAAAACAACCACATGTGCATGCAGGAAAGAAATAAATCATAATGGTGACCATCAAATCAAGAACACAAGCACATTGATAATGGATTTCACCCAATGTGTGTTATGTCTCTGGGTCTTGGTGTCAAGAGTGGTGAGGTTGCTTCATTGAATGCTAAAAAATGATGATGATGTACATGGTATGTTATTTGTCATTACAAGGATGAATACCCTCAACTAGAGTGGCATGTCTCTCCAAGAGACATTCTCAAGAATTCTCACTCATATGGGCAAATTCCCTCAACAAGAGTGGCATGTCTCTCAATGAGAAACTCTCCCTATAGGAACTCTTACTCAAATGGGAATTCCTTCAGCATGAAAAGCTAATAAAATCTCACATGATGTGGCATAAAAGTATCCCTCAACATAATGGTAATCAGGGAACTCAACAACAAAAACATCATCTCAACAAATCAGAAGAAAAACATGACATAACTGCATCATATACCTCTACTATTGGGGATGTCCAAAAAGTGAAAAGTTCAGTTACTGAAACAGACACTAGTTCTGAATTCGTGGCGTGAAATCGTGTTAAACGACTATAAAATTTTCCCCTTTCTGACACCATCAAATTTTGGACCCTTGGGGATCTTGAAGATTCCCTCAAAGATTCCTCCCTGGGGATGGCCGAAAAATTTGCTACTTGGATAAATATTTTGAGCACACAATTGCACTCCTTGTGAAATTCTATGAAAATGACTATAAAGTTGGCTTAATTTTGCCTCGACCAAAACTTAGCCTCTAAGGAAATCTTTTAGATTCCACGAGATTCTGCAAAGATTCCTTGCTGTTGGACACTTGAATTTCTTCTACTCAGATGGATATCCTGACTACACAGTTGGACTCCCAGTGAGAAAACGTGCAAAAATGACTATAATCTTGTCAAATTATATCACTGGCACCTCTCGCCCTCTAAGGGAATCTTTTTAGCATCTACATAGATTCCTCTACTTATGGTTCCATAGGGCCATCGACCACTCAGGGTTCCACCCCAGAGTTCTGTCTCCCACTCCTCCACTGGTCTACTCACTGGTTCCATGGAAAATGAGGTGGGGTTTTTATATTGAATGGTTGTTGAGCATATAATATACGAGCCATTGGCTCAATGGTAATTCAATGCGTTTGGTGGGAAGTGGGCCAGGTTCAAAACTTGCCCACACCAATTTTAACATGGCAATTCTTTTATTAGAGCTCGATGGTTAACCAAATATTAATGGTTCAAATGCAACAGTCAAGTTTGAACAAAAGTTGCATTTTATTAGTTGGTGTTTGGTCCTGGGGGTGGCGACCCGCCACCCTGTTTTTAACATATATTTAAAATGTTGACTGGTGGGGAGGGTAGGTGGAGAGCCCAACCTGCCCCCCTATTTTTTAATATATTTTTTTCTTTCTATAAAATTTCGGTCATTTTTAATTTTGTCGAATATAAGGGTTATTAGAAAAATTAACAGTTCGATGAATTCGCCCGTTCTGGTGGCTGGATTCCATGCATTGGTTTTCTGCCAATTTGTTGCCTCCTTAAGCATGCCACTTGACAAAGTTTAACCAGAACTTGGACCACATATAGCTAGAGCATATGAACTCGAATTTGAGTGTCGTTCACATCGTTGGAATCAGGGCGACGAGTACTACGATCTGGTTCTAGTTTCACTTCAATATGAGGAATTTGATGTTCGAGCTTTTCTATAGCCACTACTGAAATTTGAGTATGTCTGGAGCCACCTGGATCATATGTAGCACAAATTTTGAACATATATATCCTTTGAAAAGTAAATTGGGACCTTTTCCTAGTGGGGAATTGGCCCCAAGCTCCATTGAATCGATCATATACAAAAGGGGCCTCATCAACATTCTTAAAATATTTTAGTGGAATCAGACCAACATGTCAACACAACATTCTAGAGGGATGTCAAACAACTCCCCACAAATATCAATGTTCTTGGTGGGATATTTCACCACCTTCCAAGTATGTGGGCCTCTAACCCCTATCCTCCTAATTTTATGGATGGAATATAGGAGGTGGATTTGTGGGCCCGCCCTCAGGTATGTCTCAATCAACTTGTTTATGCTATCTGACATCAGAGAAAAATAGGCCTAGTAGGTGAACTAGGAGAGATTTTATCCATCTCTCATGTGATCCATGTTTGCTGGGCCCTAACATCCTCAACTGTGATACTAGCTATAGTGTCATTCCAAAGAGGGATCGACACTATACTTCGATCCTCGTCTTCACCCTACTGAGGCTCTGCAAATCATAAAGGTGAAGAGGGCCCACCATCTGTAGAAATATCATTAATAGAGATAGAAACAGTGCCTCTGACACTCCAATTGGTCTCGGAGGGAGGATCCATCAGTGGAACAAACACTCTAGTATGGCTATGTGATCTAGCCTGAGGATGTATAACAGATCTCCCAACACTCTCATGGGATGAAATTGAGGGGTGTATGGGAGATCGATCTACAAATTACATATAATACATATAAACTAATCCAAGAAAAAAATGTTGACAAGAAAACCATTTATAAAATTAAATAGAATAATCTAGGCTAAAGTCCAAAACTAAATAGATTGTCTATTTTGATAAATTATCAACCGAAGTATTGAGTTCCATGTAAACACAACTGAAAAACGTGATTGAAAATCCAAATTACACATTTTCCCATTTATAAATAATTCATTTTATCCATAGAATAGAAATATGTAAATATATGTAAAAAATTGAAATAAACCTATTTGCAAAAGTAATAAAACTTCATGCCAACTAAATACTCCATAAGACAAGTTCTTATAATGTTTGATGATGACACATGAAATGTACTAGGTGCAAGGACATGAATACAATGTTTCCAATATGACACACTACATTATGAAACAATATGGTACAAATTAGAAAAGAGTAAAAATGCTTATATATTCAATTTAAATGCACTTTTCATCATGAATTTAATGTATGTATCAATGATGCATTGTTGAAACATAAAATTATATATATGTTATAATGTTACACAATATTTTGTCACACCTCCTGCACTTTCCTGTGACATATCCTGAAGTGCCTAAAACATGACCATCATGCAGTGTACTCATTCATATGCATAGTTCAGGTCCTTCCTAAGACATTGATTGGAAAATGCCTTGAGCTTTCCCTAAAGAAATAGCTCTAAAACCCTAAATTGAGAATCATCACTCTTATTAGGCTTAAAACAATGATGGTCGTGTGTTTCACTGTACTTGAATAGCGATGGCATCTTTCTATTCCCCTGCATACCCACGATGATCCTAAAGAGGTAATTTTCCCAAAGTGGATGAGAAGCTTCATGATCTAGAAGCTTCTAGAGCGGCGAGCTAGAGGTTGTTTGGCATAGATGAGGTCAAATTCTCCCAACTTGGCCTCTTGGTATTATCCCTATGACCTACCTCCTTGAGATGAGGACCTAATCCTATCTTTTGAGAGTTCCTAACTCCCTTTCCCAGCCTAAATATTCATCCACTCCCTTTCCCAAAGGGTTAGAGGCTGGGTTGGTCTATGTCTATTTGCACCCTTATGCTAAGATTGTGCCTATATGCTACTCATTTGGCATGGAGAAGGAGTGCTTGGAGATCTGAGCTTGGAATTGGATATTCATTCAAGGAGAGCCTATCAACATCAAGGCTTGTTTGTATGCTTCCCTTTATTTTCTAATAATATACAATTGCTGGTTCATTTTCCATTGATGTGTATGCTCCTGTATCGTCTATCTTAACATTCCTTGATTAGTTAAGTAGGTTTCCTTTGAATATGTTGTATGTATTTGAATGCCTTGTTGTGTCTTGATCGCTTGTGCAGGTGCATAAATGCTGAGAGCAACAGGAATGATCCTGTGACACAAGTGATTCAAGGTATTCAACAAAGGAGACCGAGATAACATCATAATGGGGTAGGCCATCTTCTTCGTTTCTATTTTCAATTGTAACTTAGGAAAGTGTCTGGTAGATTGTCACTTTGGTTGCTAGACCCACTCATTAGGCTAGAGGGATCGTCTCTGTCCGCAGATAGGATTTACCCAGACAACAAAATGGCAACTCCACTAGGGACGCTATGATCCTTTCCATTCAATCCTTCACCTTGAATTTGTGATGAGTTTGACCAACCGTCAATTTTCTAGCTCGTTTTCTTTTCTGTAACTATTTTCACTTGCTGGTGATTGCTTAAGAAGATTGATTTTTGTCTGGTCTTGAAGTTTTTTTATTTTTTATTCATTTTTCCCTCCCATCGTGGGTTTATATCTCACAGCCATGATGGCATCACAGATGTTTGAATTACAGTTGCGATTATCGTTGTTTTGCCTATGACAGGCACGATGATCTTAGAGTATAAGAGAAAATAGGGTTTTTCTTCTTGTCTTTAGTCTTTGTGTCCTCTACCAATGCTTTTCCAGAATGTCTATGGTGTTTTTGATTGATTGTCTTGATTAATTTGCAAAATTTGTCTCATTGGCTTTGAAGTGAAATCTGATTGAATTCTAGGGATTCTAGTCAATTGGTCATCACTTGCTTCTTGTTGGTGTCATTGAGATACTTGTTTTTCTGATTGATCAAATGTTGGTTTTTGTGGAAATTATTGAAAACATCATTTTTGATTTATTTTAGCTTGTATTTCGAAATTTACTTTTCGTGAAAATGTGTTAGATTAGTTGCATTGAAAAGTTATTTTTTGAGATTCATGATTGAAAATAGATCACATTTTTTAGTGATTGAAAGCTGAAAACTACATCAGGTGCATCAAGTAATTCAAAATGGAAAGAAAATTATAATTCATATAAGTGCATCTTTGTAAAGTAAAACCATTTTGCTTTTGAAAAAGTTGCATTTAGGATAGTGAAAACTGAAAATAGTTTTTTAGTTTTGGCATTGCATTTGGAAGACAAAAGTGAAAGGAAAGTGATTTTTGTTTCTTATAGGATCACATCTTGGCATTGCATTTAGTGAAATGAAAGATTAGATTTCATTTTCACATTTTTCATTGTGAAAGTTAGTGGAAGGCATTTTGCAAGATGCATTTTGTTTGATGCATTATTGATTGAAATTTATTCCCTTGATTAGTCTAGCTTTCATTGAAACGAAAAGTTTTCCTTTTCTCATATAGTTGCATCATAGGTGTTCAGGTGACATTGTTTTGAGCCTTGAAATCGAAACATAATTTAATATTAACCTTAAAAATATGTCAATCAATCTAAGGAGCATTTGAAACATTAACGCTTCATACTTAGTGTCTAGGCTAGAGACATGTTTCGACATCTATAAAACTTAGCAGTTGTCGTTCATTTTTGCATTAGACAGTGCTAGCACAGACTTGTGCTCCTCGTACCATCGAGTATATGAATGGAGACCCTCATAGGTTGCAAACCTTTATCCATAGGAAGCCAAGTATGTCACCCTGTAAACGTGATACATTGAACACATCATTCAGGGAGATTGCCTGCACGTACGTCAAGTCCCTGGTAAATTTATTTTCTAAGGTGTATATTGCAATTCATGGTTACTTGGTACTCATTTTGCCTAGAGTTACCTGAATAGTCATTTCTATCTTTTCTCACTCCTTAAATTTGAAAATATCATCGAGCACTTGTCCTTTCAAGCTCGTTAAACCAACGAAAGCAACTAGATTCACCTTTTCATCCTTTTCTCAATTCTTAAAAACATGAAAAGGAAAAGTTTTTGTTTCAAATTCTAAAATTAATTGACCACGAAACGACATCCTTCCTGTGGAAATACTTAGTATATCTTAGATTGATACCAATGACAACATTTCCTGAGTCTACCAGTCAAAGAAACCCCTTTGATGGGAATCCTAGTCCTTTTCCTTCTTTTGGAAATATTGGTGCTCTCTATATGGCGACGTTGTCCCTTCTTATATTGACCATTGGTCTGCTAGTTTGGTTGTTTTCGACCTCGGTGGTTCTGAGTGTCCAAACTGCTTTTCAATCAAGTTCTCCTCCACTTGAACAACATCAACTTCATGTTGATCTTAAAGTTGATCCCTCAGATTCTTCGCCTATTTCTTCACCTTGTTATTCCTCTTCACCTAGTGAAAGTCTAGATTCTAGTAATCAGGAAGCTAAGAAGAAGAAGAAGAGGACGAAGAAGAAGAAGAAAAATAAGCAAGGGGGCAACCAAACAACTATTGTTACCGATGAAACTAATGAGGAAAAATCTTCCTACCAACCTTGAAAGGTAAAATTCCCTTGCATGTTATGTAAGGGTGACCACCTTCTTCAGAATTGTACTAGTATTTCTAAGGTCTTAGAAGTATGGTCTACAAGTTCACATCGACCTTTGTTATCAGCCTCTAGCGACCATGCTGGTGATGAACCCTCAACTAGTAACAATAAATCTCATGGGAAAAAGGGAAAAGTCCAATTTCCCTGTAAGTTGTGTGAAGGTAATAATATCATTCACCTTTGTCCTATTATAGATGAATCTTCCAAAGAGTTTGCAAAACCTTACAACTTCTCAACTTCGTCTTCCGACTGGGTATCGAAAGCTTTCCCCTGATCCTTCACTAGTTGATCCAGTGATTGATCAAAAGTCATCTTTGGTCAACCCCACTCTCTTTGAAAGATAGTCTCATGAGTCCGTTCTTAGCCAACCATTGGTTGAGAAACTAGTAGACTTGACTCCACCTTTAGTTAACCATACCTTTCTGGTAGAGAGTGAACCTCATATTGCTGAGGCTCTTTTGGTTTATTCAGTTTCTAATGGACTAGAGATGAATCCTCATGTTCTCGAGGTGCATGAGAGTAGTTCTCCTATTTTGATAGCACAAGAGAAAAGCTCTCACGTTCCTACGACACCCCCTCCAAGTAGTTCGGTCACTTATTTTGGTTGGGGTCAACTGGTAGGATATCACCTTCCATCTTATGTGCCTTTCGAGATTACAGTATAGGCTTACCATATGGCTGTACCTAGCACAATCATAGACGAGGGTGAATCTGTTAGAATTCTATCCTCAACTGCTTGGCAAGCTTTAGGTTCTCCTTAGCTTGTCCCCATCACCCAGAATCTATTAGCTTTTAACATAGGAACCACTCAACCGTTCTGGATCCTTCCTAAGTTGCCTATTACTTTGAGAGGGAAGACTGCCTATATATATGTGATGGTTGTCCAAGGCCCTTTATATTTTAATATTCTCCTTGGCCATGACTATGTTTATGTCATGGGAGCTATTGTCTCTTCCCTCTTTCGAGTGATGTGTTTCCCGCATGAAGGAAACATTGTGATCATTGATAATATTACATTCATTGGTCCTGAGTCAATGCCCACTCAACTATAATCCCTTAATGGTTCTTATGTGCAAGCGGTATCACCCCCACCATAGGTTAATTATGTGGCTAGCTGTTCCATGCCCACATCTACTGATGATCTAGTAGGTGATGTAGTACAACATGTACTGGGGGCATTGGAGCTTGATTTTTCATTTGGATCCCTAGACATGTATCCCTTCTAGAGTGTTGTTCTCCCATCTGATGAGAAAATCTTGGAAGCCATGGCCTCTTTTGGGTTGTGATAACAAGGGATATGGAGAAGAGTTCCTTGTCTTGTGTCAAGCTCGTTAAAAAATGAAACAAGGATTATGGAGCAAAGTTCCTTATCTTATGTCAAGCTCGTTAAAAAATGAAGCAAGGGTCATGAGGATAGTTATTTTACTTTGTTAACCTCATTAAAAAATTAAATAGGTGCTGTGAGCATCGTTCTTTAATTTGTGTCAAGCTCATTAAAAAAGGAAACAAGGTGTCATGAGCATGGTTGTTTTCCTGTGTCAAGATCGTTAAAAAATGAAACAAATCCCCTTCCAATTCGAGTCTTTGATTAGATCTCGTAAAATCCCAGTCGAGTCTTTCACTTAATCTCGTGAGTGAACCTTCATTCCATCCAGCTTTTAGTAACCAATAGTCTACTTAGGTGAATGAAGAGGAGCTTGGGGGGCATGTACCTTGAATTGAGTCATTATGCTAAGGGCATGCGAACTTATCTCAAGCATAGTTTATCTTTGTTTCAAGCTTGTGTAAAAATGAAACCAAATCCAAGCATAGTTTTTCTCATGTTTCAAGCTCTTGCAAAATGAAACCATATTCAAGTATACTCAAGCATAGTTTCCCATGGTTCAAGCTTGTGTAAAAACGAAACCATTCCCACTTTACATCTTGTGATTGTCGTTTTTATCAGCCTGTTTTTTGCTAGATGAGCCCTGGTTGTTCCATTCCATCACCACCATCTCTTTGGGCAATCGTTCACTTTCACTTGGTTGTGTTACCCTTTCTTGAGGAACATTTGCAATGAGTGGTCCTATTATCCAGTCTCTTGACCTTTACATGTTTTGAGTAGTTCCATCATCGCCAGAACCAGTTTCTATCCTTTTATACCACTCATTCCTCTAGGTGGAGTCATCTTTAAGCTCTTTTTTGACTCTCAAAAAATTAAAAGATTGTCGAGTATTTGTCTTTTAGAACTCGTTAAAGTTAAATGAATTGACCTCATCTCAGTATCTATTTATCCCTTTTTTGGGTTGAGATTGACTATTTATGAAAAAGGTACACCTTGGTCGACATGATCAAGAGGTTCTCTCGAATATTGTTTTCTACATTTTCGAGTTCGAGGGACAAATTACAAAAAGGGACATGATGTATTTTTATTTTTCATCTCTTTTTCAAACTCTCTAAATATGCAAAAGATTTTGAGTCATTCTTACATCAAACTCGTTAAAATTTTACGACGAAAGACTTGTCACCATGACAAGCTCGAGTTTCTCCTTCGTAGGGCTCGTAAAACTTACTAGGATGGATTCATTTGAAGAATGAATTTATACAACAAGCATATGGTATCCTCTTCAAGCTTGTGTAAAAATAAAGAGGTACTCGCTAGAAGTAGAGTGGAAAAATGGAGATGAAACATCCTTTGTATAGGCAGTGTGTCACTCTTGAACATGACACTGTTATGCTCTCGTGTCAGGCTTGGGATATCCTCACTTAGTCACTTGTCCTTCTGAGTTTGGGTAATGCATTTTGCCTCTCATCTGACTATTCCACTTCGTCATTATGACCCATGGTCCTATGTTGAGTGAAATGATGCTACTCTCTAGAGTCATGTCATCAATATGTTCAAGAAAAGTCCTATCTGCAGTTATTTACCTATACATTGTCTAACCCATTGTTACAGTCTTGGATCCTACTCATTTTATTCCACTTTATTCCTTGTTTCGTGTCGATGATGAGGGAATCATTATGATCCTCCTTTGATAGGTCACTTCCTATTGACTTCAACAAGTCATTATCCAGGAAGATGACTTAGGAACTCCCTTTCAATACCTTAGAGCTTGCATGCCTTAAGGTCAAGTTCTTCACATCTGATGACAGGTTTTCACTATTGGCTTTCGATCGGGTGATTTCACAAATGTTCAACTTCAGCTTCGTTATCACATTAATGGATTTTACTATCATACCTTCAGAGCCATTCTCATTATGGTTGGTTCCTCTCGAGCTTGTTAATGATCCACATTAATGGTTAGTAATTAGGTGGTTTTCTAGTATGATCGACTTTGACACATTTATTCGCATGTTAGGATTCATACTTTGTTTGGGTCAGGATGGAGCGTAAGACCCTCAGTCTTGTCTAATATTACTTAGGTTGCATGGAGTTATATGTTATTCATGATTGTACACATGTTTCTACTATACAGATTGTTGTGACCATACCGCGGGATTTTATATTTATGATGATCTTCGTTATCTGGATGGAAGCGCCCATACCATGGATCTTTTCATATATTCTTCATCATCTAAATGGCTTCACCATGTTGTAGATTCATGTCTTGATCTCATATGTGTATATGTATATGTGTCCTTGATTTGCAGGTCTCCTGACAGTGTGTGTCCTTGTCCTTGCAAAAACTCGTAAAGCATCTCAGTCATCACTCCTCATTCTGCCTTCATTCTTTAGGGGGCATCTGTTACACAGTATTTTGTCACACCTCCTGCACTTCCCTATGACATTCCCCGAAGTGCCCGAAGCACGACCTTCATGCAGTGTACTCATTCATATGCACAGTTCAGGTCCTTCCTAAGGCAATGATTGGAAAATGCCTTGAGCTTTCCCTAAAGAAATAGCTCTAAAACACTAAATTGCGAATCATCACTCTTATAATGCTTAAAACAACGATGGTCATGTGTTTCACTGTACTTGACCAGCGATGGCATTTCTATGTTCCCTTGCATACCCACGATGATCCCAAAGAGGTAATTTTCCAAAAGAGGATGAGAAGCTTCGTGATCTAGAAGCTTCCAGAGCGATGAGCTGGAGGTTGTTTGGCATAGATGAGGTCGAATTCTCCCAACTTGGCCTCTTGGTCTTATCCCTATGACCTACCTCCTTGAGATGAGGACCTACTCCTATCTTTTGAGAGATCCTAACTCCCTTTCCCAGCTTATATATTCATCCTCTCCCTTTCCTAAAGGGTTAGAGGCTAGGTTGGTCTATGTCTATTTGCATCCTTATGCTAAGATTGTGCCTATATTCTACTCATTTGGCTTGGAGAAGGAGTGCTTGGAGAGCTTGGCTTGGACTTGGATATTCATTCAAGGAGAGCCTATCAACATCAAGGCTTGGTTGTATGCTTCCCTTTATTTTCTAATAATATACAACTGTTGGTTCATTTTCCATTGATGTGTATGCTCATGTATCGTCTATCTTAACATTCCTTGATTAGTTAAGTAGGTTGCCTTTGAATATGATGTTTGTATTTGCATGCCTTGTTTTGTCTTGATCTCTTGTGCAAGTGCATAAACGCTGGGAGAAGTAGGAACAAGCCCGAAACGCAAGTGATTCAAGGTCTTCAACAAAGGAGATCGAGATAGCATCAGAACGAGGTAGGCCATCTTCTTCATTTCTCTTTTCAATTGTAACTTAGGAAAGTGTTTAGTAGATTGTCACTTTGGTTGCTAGACCCACTCATTGGGCTAGAGGGATTGTCTCTGTCTGCAAAGAGGATTTACCTAGACAACAATAGCTATGCTATGTTGTGTTATATAGTTAAATAAAAATATAGGAAGTGTAAGTTACAAAATCATTACTCACCTAATAAATTTAATAAGGGTGGGAACTAAGAGAAATATAGTTGTCATGAATCATTATATTAAATAATTCTACAAATATGAGTAATGAAAATTTTAGGGAAAATTACAATTTATATAACAACTTGAGTCTTAAAAAGTTGTTGAGCATCACCCAGCTTATGTTATTATGAAGATCACATTATGTTAAATAGTTAAGAAACTATGCTAAATGTTATATATATGTGTGTGTGTGTGTGTGTGTGATAAAGAGAGAGAAAAATGTTATAGCTATAACTATGTTATATATTGTTTTTTTTTTTTTTAGGCGTAGTTCATTGACACCTTCGGTCAACGGGTGACGCTATGTCCACTGGAAAAATCTAGGGCCGACGCCCCTCAGCCCATAACAAGACTTGACCCCAAGAGCTTTCAGGAATTGACCCTGTGACCTCCCAAATGGCGAGGCCCCGCCTTGACCAATTGAGCTAACTCTTGGGGCTATGTTATATATAGTTATATAGTTATGTTACATGCTCTCTTATGTTATATAATTATATATCTAGTTATGTTGTATATATATAATACTTATAATTATATTATACTTTACAACTTTATATATATATGTGTTAGCTGTTACATATATATATATATATATATATATATATATATATATATATATATATATATATATATATATATATATATATATATATATATTTGGTTAATAAAACTAAATAAAATTAAAAAAAATACTTTCAATTTAATTAATATTTTATTTAAGTACAATTAATTTTATAAAACAAATTACTAAATTTATTATTAAAAAATATTTAAAATATAAAATTCAAATTTAAAATAAAAAATATGAATTAAAATTTCTTAGTTGATTTAACATACGTTCACCATGAGCAACCATATTCATTATGTCAATTTAAAGTTCCTAATTTATTTATTTATTGGAGTTCTATAGTTTAATTGTTATTAGTTTTGAAATTATTTTGGGCATATTTCTAATCGAATTTGTTCGAAATTTAAAATGCATTTTTAATAACATATTTTTTTTTGAAAATTTATTTCACTAAATTCCTAAAAAGAAACTTTAAAATGTAAAATAATTAAAAATAAAGTTTACCATAGAAAATATTTATAATAAACATGCTACCATTGCAGATAATGTATACAATGAAATTAAAAATATATAATTAAAACCTAAATTATAGTTTTTTTTTTTATGTTTTTCAAGGTTTTCTTGGTGGTTTTCTAGGTTGTTTTTTGTGGTTCTCATGATTGTGTTTTGTAGTTTTTGTATGCTAGGTTTTGTTTTCAAATTAATTTATTTTGTTTTGCAGAAAAAAATTAAATAGAAGAGAAAAAAATGACAGGAAACCTACCTTGGCTTGAGCCTCTGGGTCGTTGGCGAGGTTGATGGGTAGTTGGATTGAGTTCCTCCATCTTTGTCGAGCTTAGAAATATTCTGTCGAATTCCTTTTCCTTTCGCAGTATGATAAAAATGACTTGCGCAAGTTTCCAATGGGGTATTTTAATAAGAAATAATACTTGATCGAGCTATATTTTTCGATCGAGCCATAAGCTTGATAAAAAAATATAGCTTGATCGAGCGATAACTATTGATCGAGCCGTTAACTCTAGTTAGAAAATAGCTCCATCGAAGGTTTGTTTAAATGCTCGATCGAGCTATTTTAAAGTATCTCAACAACTCGATTGAGCACTTAAAAATTGCTCGATCAAGCACTTAAAATTGCTCGATCAAGAACCTGTTTTTCAGTAAAACACGCCCTCATTTCACTAAAAATTGTAACCCAACTCCATACTTTGACCTATTGGTTTGATTTCATCTGCAAATTCAGAAATTGAAGCCACCAACAAATTTATTCTTTACAATATGGAAGCGACACAACCATGGGCCACATTATACAAACATAAGAGGTGGAAATGATACAATGACAGGAAATAATTCAAACGATTGAATGGTAGAAGTGTGCCTTATCATAATCATTTAAAAGAAAATATGCCAATGGAATGGCCTAATAGTTGGGCTGTTGATCAAGTCAGAGAGAAATACAGTGCATCTAGTCGTTGCCCGCGTGATGAAGAGGATGCACTAAACATAGGGATTGGTTGCAGCATCTCAGTAATTATAATCTCTTTCTGTACATTTTTAACTTCATATTACACCTTTGAATTGTAACATCTATATATATTTTATACTTTTAATTATGTTCAGGTCATTACAGACATGACACTATGACTTTTTCACTTTTTTTATAGGTGCATTTGTTCCCATCTATGTGGGCATATGGACATCAATTTCACACGGAGGATGTTGATGATGGATGCATGACACAAGACTATGGAGTAGAAGCCGAGTTCGGCCGATCTAGTCATGCTAGCCACTGCGATCAAAACCTAATGTAGGGGATGTTAGGTTACATTGTAAATATAGAAGAGATCATTCAAGTATACTTCTCTTGTTCCAATGTGTTATTTTAAGGTGTAAGTGGTGGGACACCTTTGAATGAAATAATGTAAAGGAAGATCACGATAGTGGGATAATATCTATCAACTCTAGAAATATGTGGCATGAAGCTAGGGAGCCTTATGTTTTCCCAAAACACCGGAACACTTATTTTTTTACCCAAATGTGTTGGATAGGGATTGGTGATTCGTATTAAGACATGACCCTAGATCAAAACATATTTTTGATAACAATAGTGTTATCATGCCAAGCAAGGAAGATAATCAAGGTGATGAAAATGGAGAGTGATATGTACTTGTGTTATTTCATCATTTATACTATTGTTGTATATTTTTGTTTTCTTTATTTCACTAATTATAGTGCTTTTTTGTTGTCTTTTTGACATTTTATATAATCGGTAAGATTCACAAACGTTTTTACACATTTGTTTGTAGTGGAAAATTTTTTACACTTAACTACTTATTTCCAATTGTGTACAATATCCATGATAATAAGGAATCAAGGTCACAATCCTTCTCAAATAGGAAAATGAGAATAATATAACCAAAATGAGAAAATAGTGAATTTAAAAAAAACATTGAAGATTTAGTCTCAATTTAAATACTTGTTGGCTTATTGATTAGTTCACATGTTTTTTCTTCTTGTTTAGTTCAAAATCAATATAAATCATGTAGCAATAACCCTATGAGGACTTTAACAATGAAAAAATTGTGCATTAATATGTAAGATTAAATTCTTTACATGAGAGATAAAGTCATGTTTACAATGTTGAAAATGAAGCAAAAAATTCTCAATTTGATTTTGCCTTGGTAAAATTGAGAAAATTCAAATTTCCATATCAACAGACAACTTGGACGCAGTTAAATTGTGTGAGATGGCTTTTGTTACATAGTTAACTCAATAAATTTGAGTTAGAGGAGTTAGAGTTTAGTTAATCATGTGTGATTTCTAATTTGTAGCAATCAAGGTCAATTATTTCAAGTTGTTTTTAGTTAAACTAGTTCTAACTATTAGAGCAACTAGTGGAAGGTTAGTTGTGTAGTGGGACTTCAATCTAACTTGGTGATTATCCATTTAATTGATCAATCAACCAAAAATAGCTAGTGCATGCACAAAATTCGAGTTCCCCAACTGTGGTGGAGACTCCAAGGCAATGTAACATCAGTTGTAGACTAGTCTTAAGTCTACAAATGTTGCATGCAGTCAAATGATCAACCTTGGGAATTGTGCAAGCATTTTGGAGGAAATTCCTAAAAAATAAGGGCCTAATTTCCTTAGGAAATTTGCAAGGAAATAGGGGCTCAAGTTTGGGTCAGAGCTTCTTAGTGAGTAGAGAGATAGGTTATTCACTTGTAGGTTGAGCTCAAATTGAGCTAGCAATTGTAATACCTCTATTCATCATATTAATGCAAGTAAGCAAAGCGGTTTTTAGTAGATTGCTTTCCCCTGAAAAATATATTGTGTGCATGTGTGTTATTTCTCCTTGCATGATTGAATTCTGCAGAGAAGTAGAGTAGGTTTTTGTCGTGATTTTGATTAAAATTTCATGAGAAGTTGCGAAGCTACACCATAATTTCTACATGGTATTAGAGCATGTTTAACATTAGAACAAGAATTTCGAAGTTGTTTCCTAGGAGGATCCAATTTGCAATTTAGTATAGTAGGATCTCTTCAGAGTTGGGAATATGACCTTCAACGAGATGAGAGTAGAGTATTACTTGGAAGGAAACCATAATTTCATTGCATGGAAGGATCGCATGGAGGAAGTGTTGGATGACAACAGATTTGAAAGAATACATCAAGACAAATGTTGCAAAAGCACAACCATCTGATGCACAAAATCTAGCCCAATGGAAGAAAGATGTAGCCAAGGTGAGGAGAATAATCTTAAATGGAGTATGAGATCACATTGTCTCAAATATCCATGGGAAAGAAAATACATTAGAAATGTGGAAAACATTGACAGAATTATTTGAGAAGAGTGGTGATCCAAGAAGATGGCACTCAAGGATAAACTTTGAAATATCAATATGTAGAAGAATGACACTATCCTGTAGTATCTGAGCAAATTTACACAAGTTCCTAATGAATTTGGTGGGGTTGATGCTATTGTTGCAAAAGATAACTTGGTAAGCCTAGCCCTTCTAGGTATTCCCAAGAGTTGGCATAACTACCAAGATTCGGTGAACAAGAGGGAGAAACTATCAAATTGGGAACGCTTATGGTGTAATTTGGTATAAGAGGAGATAAGGCGGAATAACAGATATGGAGCAACATCCATAGAAGCGGAAGATGACATTTATCTAGTTGGAAAATTATTGAAGGCCAAGGGAAATAATTTCCAAGCTAAGGTTGAATCCAACCAAGGGGGAAAGAAGAAAGACTTGTCCAAAATTAAATGTTTCTATTTTCATGAATTCAGGCACTATGCCATGAAGTGTCCACACAAAAAGTCTAGCAAGAAGGAGCATGTAGGAGGAGTAGAAGGTGAAGCCTTGGCTGAACATTTTGAGCTTGAATTCACCCTTATCGAATTCATGGCCAACACATTGATGGGGAACATGTGGTACTTGGACTTTGGTGCCTCGTTCCACATGATAGGGTGTAGAGAGTTTTTCAGTTACTTAGAGGAGAAAGATCTCCAAATGCATATTGAGTTTGGGGATGATAGAAGATACAATGCTACCAGGATTGGTACAGTCACCTTTCAAAGTGAGTTGGGATCCCTTTTCAACTCAAGGATGTCATGTTCGTTCCAGGCCTAAATAAAAATCTCATCTTTGTAGTAGTTTTGGAATACTGTGGTTATGATGTGATGTTCAACAAGGGGAAAGCATTCCTGAGGCAAACAGCCACTGGAAAAGTGAAGGAGATTAGGGTTCATGTGAAGAACCTATATAAACTTGAGTTAGAAGATGCATGTACATCCTTTAGGAGAAAGGAAAATATTAGAGATATGGTGGTTGAGAGGCAGCATGACAAACATCTCAAAATGGGGCTGCAGAAGAAGCCTCAAGAAGTTGTGGAGAAGCCACAAATTAAGAGGCAATGAGGAGGTAGAGTGGAGATATCCACTAAAGTAAAGACCTCTAGTAAGAGGAGAGTCCAATCCAAGTGGGCTGAGGGATCACATGCAGCTATACCTCCAGGAGTGAGGTGGAGTGATGTAGATCCTTATTCCAAGAGTTACATAAATTTGGGCAAAGGTCCATTGAGGTATTCTCCTCATGGATCATTACCTTGCTACGAGGGCCCACAATATTCAGTAGTAGTAGGATCAACGTCAGTCATGTTAGCACTCCATAAATTTCCCTAGGTTGAGGAGAGAAATTCCAGAGGTAACCACAAACCACTTTTAGGCTACAATCTAGCCCTTCTATCCTTGGAGAGGGATCTCTCACTTAAGGTGTTAAACTAATATGATATTAGGCCAGGTATAAAGCTCAATAAGGTATGATTTTTCAAAGGGTTTCTGGTAAGAAATGATATAGACCCATTGGGCATGGAGCCATGTCAAAGTTATTATTTGTCTAGTGATCTAATGAAGAGAGAAAGAGTTTTTCCACAGGGGCAAGGTAGGCAGTCTTGGTGATGAAAGAAAGTTAAATTGTTGTAGGAGGGTGAGTGCAAGAAAGGTGAAAATAAAACTTAAAGCATCAAAGTTGTAGATGAATTCTAGATATCACTTTAAGATGAAAACATAGACTACTTGGGAAAACTAAATCAGAGCACCACTAAGATGAATTTTGAATGAAACATCTAGTTCTTCCAAGCATGAAGACATACATTCAAGAGATGTAGAAACATAAGATAAACTTGCAATATAAAAGAAACACAACACCATCAATATCTGACACATGAATCCCTGCAAATCACCTTCTGTATTTCATTCACTGGAAAAAATATTCAGAAAATACGATGCACTCAAGGTGGCTCTTTCTCCAACTTGGCCAACCGCTCTTCTCCACTATGTTTTACATATTTATATACATCATGAGGTTCAATTTCCCACTCTATGTGGTCAAAATTATTGAAAGAAACAAAATTATAACTAGATACATCGAATTTTAGTCCATATGCTTAAAAATAGGGGTGGTTTTACTTACTACCAATCTATGCCTAAAACATCACCAACTTGGAATATTTGCAAATAATCATTAAATACACCTCCTAAGACTATACACCACCTATTCACATGATCCAAACTGCTTCTAGAAACCAAAAAATTGAAATATCAAGTGAAATGGTGTTGACTATCTAGTTTCGTAGCAAATGAGCCAGTTTCGCAGCAAATGAGCCAGTTTCGCGGCAAGTCGAAGTAGCCCTCCATGTTTTGTATGGTTGCAACCATCTTCTGACAAAATGGAGAAAATGGGTATTCTTGAAATATATCTATGATGGTACTAAAATTATGAGATAGGCTTCATAGTGCTTGTAAACCTCCTCATTGACTAACCCCACTTTCACAACAAAACTATCATTTTTGTAGCAAGTTGAGCAGTAACTTGTATTTTGTGAATATCTCCCAAACGATGAATCCGATTGAGCTGAAATTTTTATATAAGGTTAATACCATCATGATGCTTCTCCATAAAAAATTTGAGCCAAATATGACTCATGGATCTCAAGAAAAACAAAAAATGGATGTAGAAGATGGTGGCTCATTTCTCGAAAACTGTGAAGCATTTTGGGTTGAAATTAACTGAGTTAATTCCTCTCACCCCCATGCATACACTATAATAATTTCATGGAAAATGGACACAAGGCTTAATATATGGTGAAAATACATTTTTGCAACACACTTTCGTAGCAAATAGGGGAATTTCGTAGCAAGTGAGAACTAGGCTCTTTGAAGGAAAGCATGAAACATGAATCTGGCTCAGTATGTTCACTTGAGATTCACGGAGGGAATGTTTAGAACACAAGATGACTAAGTATGCAACATAAAATAAATTTTCATGCACATAGAGGGTGACAAACTGACTTTCACAACAAATGTGTAGCAACTGCCTATGCAATCATGGGTTTGTATAACTCGAGTTTTCCTCTGGTTTTCCATAGACTTTCAGACTAGTTGCGATATGAAATAAAAGTCCCCTACATCATAAAAGGTCCAACAAGAGGTGAAAAAGGTCCTTACTTGGAGGTGTGAGAGTATTTACTTATTTGCATAGCAACTGGTTCAATTTTGTAGTAGTTCTGCAACTTTCACAACAAATCCTCCTCTGAACCTGCAACCTTCTTCTTTGACTTTCGAATTGCTCCAATCTCAATGCTAGCTTCGAATGAGGGAGAATGAGAGAATTTCAAACAAATTCAAACACTTCATGCCACCAAAGCCTCCTTTTGGAATGATAATGGGCCACTTGATAATGTGAAAGATGTGATGAGAGAGGCATCTTTTGCAATGATGAGCTTGACATGACACCAGCATAACAAACTTATGATTGACCAATTCTCTCATGACATGACCACTAGACTCTTCTATAATGACAAATGACCCCTCATGATTTCCAATTCAAATCATGACTCCTTATGACCTTACAATTTGAATTATGGCAAAAATCTAGTTTTTTGACTCAAATATTTACAATGACACTTTGACAAACTTGACCTCTTTGTAAAAAAACCCCTTTAGACCATGACACTCATGAGACCAGGACTAATATTTACAAAAATGAACTCGAATGAAATAGTAAGACAAAAGTGACTCAGATTCCTATATTATAGGACACTAACAAGTATGATACTGTGGAGTGCAGAGGAGTGTTGACAACAGAGCAGGAGGCAGAGTAGTAGAGTTAGTAGCAACACATTTTTCCCAGTAGACAGTTGTAGACATAGTTGATTCAATTTTTTTTGGATGCTTCTCAGGTTCAGATGTTGTAGTAGTAGCAAAATAGTGAGAGGTGTTGCATGTAGTACATTCCATAGGTTAGGATAGGGGTGGTCAATAATCCCTTTATTTCTGAGAGGGATAGTTGAAAAATACATCAAGAAAGTCTCAATTTAATTTTACCTTGGTCAAATTGAGAAAATTCGAATTTCCACATCAACAGACAACTTGGATGCAGTTAAATTGTGTGACATGGATTTTTTCACTCAGTTAACTTAGTAAATTCGAGTTAGAGGAGTTAAAGTTCAGTTAAGCATGTGTGATTGATAATTTTTAGCAATCAAGGTTAGTTATTTCAAGCTGTTTTTAGTTACACTAGTTCTAACTACTAGAGGAACTAGTGGAAGGCTAGTTGTGCAGCGGGACTTCAGTCTAACTCAGTGATCATCTAGTTGATTGATCAATCAACCAATAATAGCTAGTGCATGAATAAAATTCGAGTTTCCCAGCTATGGTGTAGATTCTAAGGTAGTGTAACATCAGTTGTATACTAGTCGTGAGTGTACAGGTGTTGCATGCAGTCAAATGATCAACCTTGGGAATTTTGCAAGAATTTTGGAGGAAATTCCTAAATAATAGGGGCCTAATTTCCTTAGGAATTATGCAAGAAAATAGGGGCTGAAGCAGAGGCATAAATTTACTAAGTATGGTTTAGAGCTTCTTAGTGAGAAGAGAGATAGGTTATTCACTTGCAGGTTGAGCTCAAATTGAGCAAGCAATTGTAATACATCTCTATTCATCAAATTAATGCAAGCAGACAAAGATATTTTTAGCATATTTCTTTCCCTTGAAAAAAATAATGTGTGCATGTGCGTTATTTCTCATTGCATGTTTGTGATTGATGTTCTAAATTGTGAATTGAATTCCGCAAAGAAGTAGAGTAGGTTTGTGTCTTGTGATTTTCATCAAAATTTCATGAGCCATTGCAAATCTACACCATAATTTCTACATAATATACATAAATTATAGTTCTTGCAACATTATGTAAACTAAAAGGAGGTCTTATGCATGTATAAAATGTTGATTACATCGTTTTATCGACAGAGAAACAAATGGGCTTACATGGATGCATGAGAATTTTTAACTTTTCTTCATGGATAATGTAACAATTTTGATTTTTCTTTTCAATGGTAATTATAAAAGTCGAATTAATAAATATTTTATGGCTAAGAATTAAATGATAAATTTGTGATGGTGATTAAGACACATTTGTTTGACTTTCAAATAGACCTGTGATGTATTTTTCTTTTCTATTTAGATTATGTAAAATTAATATATATTTTTATGTGTTTATAAGTAAATTATTTAAAGTAGACATGTCTTTATCATTTTGAAAATTATGCAATATTAGCTAGGAGAAATGTGAAAACATGAATTTTAGTGACTATCATGATAAGTATGTGGAAAAAATAATATTTCTTGAGTTTTTCATTAAGAAATAATCAAATATATTATTTGTCAAAAGTTTAAATCTAATATAGTATGATTTTTGTATTGTTAAACTCATATTTATTTTTAGAGAATAGTTAAATTTAAACCACTACAATAGCGAATAAAGAATTAAAATAGCACAAAAATGTAATATTTTTATTACTAGAAAAAAGTTGACTTGCCTCTTTAGGGGATAACTTCTAATAGAGAAAATCCCCAACTACAAGTAACTTCACCATCATAGATCCATCTTATGTACGGATCTAACATGAGACGAGAGGGATCAAATTTATTCATGTGCAAACTTCTTTTGAGTGTAAAATACAATGTATAATCTTTCATTGTTTGAATTGTATTTTTTAATGGAGTATATATAGGACCCAGCAAAAGTTGTAACCATATTTTTTTTATGATATATAATATATACAGTTGACATTAAAATATTTTACATAACATGTACATCAAAGCATTTTATCAGGGAAAATTAAAATGGCTTTATTATTATTAATATATTTTTAAGCATATATCAATATTAGTCCATATCAAAATATTTTATTGATAAGCCACATTGAATATTTTATTATATACATCATTAAAATATTTTATTTTAACATTTTTTTTGTAGATAGATATATATGAAGTTGACATCGATATAAATTAGTTAAGATAAATATTCAAATAGTTTATGTAAGTCTCTTTGTGAAATATTTTTGAAAAGTATAAGGTTTAAACATCTTACTCACATTTTTTTTTATTATTATTTCTAAATACTTTACAACCTATTCATTTTTTTTATATTATAGCCGATATTATTTTTCTATTTATAGCTTAATTTATTTTTATTTTAAAGGGTCATGTGTCAAATCTATAGATGGACAAATAGATGGACTTACACATCCCTTCATACTGGGATGTAGAATGAACATCTCAGCTCAACAAGCCTTATTTTACATTTCTTGATCCTCATCTTTAGAGAGAGAAATTTTTAATTTAAATTGGCAAGAGTGTATAAATATTAGATTTAAATTTCTTGAAAATCTCAAAACATTAATAATAAATTAAATTTTATAAAAATATAATTTTTTAAGTTATATTAAATGTAAATTAATTATAAAAAAATATGATTTGAGTTTTTAAAATTTAACAATAGATTCAATTTTATAAACCAATATTGAATTGGTTAAATTGTATTTTTGAATAATTTATTATTATTATTATTTTATATTAAAAATTGGATGAGTTACACATTTTCATCTTATTAAGAACTAATGAAATTATTTTACCATTAATTATATTTTTCTTTAGAGTATTGAAATATTTTACTAATTAATTTAGAATCAATATGAATGAACTATCTAAGCAATAAAAAATATTTATCATAATTTTACAATCATAGTTTCAACCATACTAAACTTTGTAATTTATAAAATATCTTTGCAATTTTTTTTAAAGTAAGTTGTTTTCATGCAATTTCATATATAAAGTTTGATATAAGTTAACCAATAGATAATCTATAATAAATGTTATTTCATAGAAATAAATATCATGACGATAACCATCTAACAAACTTAAACATCATCTAAGATACACATTCAAATTCACTACCATCATCTAATTATATACACCTCTAACACATATAAACGTCATTAGCTAGCACACAAATCTAATAATCTAACAGGGCATAATCATCGTGATCACATCTAACAAAACATTAACATTGTAATCTAACATCATCACCACACACATCCTGAAATTAATATACATCTCATGTGAACTAGCTTCTATAACATACACATCTATTTGCATTCACATTAAATGAACATATCTAAACATGTCCTAACAATATAAGCATCAACACCAACATATAAATTAAGTACATAAACTTGAACCCAAAAAATGTGATATATCTATATATATATATATATATATATATATATAAGTCAAATAATTGTAATCAAATATATGATACAACATACATAATGGTGTCAGCCTGGTATGCAGCAGAAGATGATGGATGGTTAATTACTGCCTCAACGTTTTTCAAGCTCTGAGGTAGAGGAGGAGGTGGTTGGTCTGCTCTGTTAAGAGAAACATAAGGCACATCCTCTAGCTCTAACATCTAATCATTATGAGACTAAGGAGGAGGTGTACTACCAGAAGGATCACCACCACCCTAACCATGATCCAATGGGGTAGTACTACCAAAAAAATCATGATCACCACCCTCATATGATGTATATTCCACTGCATTCCATGCATCCCTCATCGCTTCTAGTAGCCTACTAGCTTTGACGATATTTCGCTTAAGAGATATCATCTCGTGCAAATAGTCCCATATAGAGATCCTCGAACCTAGGATTTGCACTGATGTTTGGAGCCCTTGTAGGGAAGACCCCCTCCTCAACCAAAACTCTAGCTAATCTGTCGCAGTAGTCCATTTGAAATCTTAGACTAGTGCTATGGACCCAAACAATCACACCCCCGCCCCCCTGAGGATGTGCTTCACCCTCTTGGGCCTCACCCATCTCCTCATCTCCTTCATCTAGTGGAGGACGAGACATGTCCCCATGGAATGTGTCGATATATACAAAATATATTAATAATAATTAGATAATTTCATTAAAGAATTTAAGAAAACAAGTTAAAGAATGTGCTAGAATAAATTTTGTTCTAATCAATTAAAACAATAAAATGAAATTAGACTAATTTAAAGAAAACACTAATATTACCTTTATCATCTGGAGGCTCAGCTGGTGTGAAGAGGATGTTGGGACAATGTCTCTAATCAATCGTTACGTATGGAAATGACAACAAGATAAACACATGGTCAAACTCACTGGCTAGTAGCGCCAGTGCCTTGGCGGAAATCTTGGCTAGATACTTTGGCAGACCCCTCTTGGCATCACCTGGCCCCACATGCGCATTTCGACTGCACTCATCAACCTAGGAGGGCGATGGTTAAATATAAGCCTCATCTCTAGAAACCTCTCAAAAAATAATTAAAAAATCTCTAAAGCGAATGGGAAGCTCAACATCCCATGTATCATCACATGACATCTATCTAAAGCCATACAAAACTACCTCAAAAAAATGGCAAACCATCTAATACATCATGGTGCCTGAATCGAAGAATCGACATAATATAAAAGAGGGGAACTAATGCGCTATCCATCACTACTAAAGTTTGCAATGGTAGTGACTAATAACAAGAGGCACCTAACCTCCTATGTAGAAAATGAGGAAATCCGTACCTATGTGCCATGCACTTGAAAATATACTCGACAGATTGCATGAGGCCCAACATATCTCTAAGAGTAGGCAAGCTGACTATCTATTATGACCTAATGGGGGACATTAGGGAATTGAGGAAAATCCTCCCCTCTCCTAGATAGGCCACTAATAAATTATATGCCCTCCTCAAAGGGCCTATACCACACCTTAGGACCGACATGGAAACCATTCTCCTAGACACTCCATTAACAGATCAGATGTGCCAATAAGACAGGGTATGCCTTCAGGGATTTAGCCTCCTCATAGTACTTGAGGAGGTTTACATTTCTTAGGAGTGCTCTATTTTCTATGCTAATAGGGTGAGGGTACAAATCCCTCTCCCTCTCTTTGGCCTCCCATGGTCAGACCATAATGTATTGGTTCACCATTTTCTCCTGCTCCCTCTACTAACATTTCTGCTACATGATTGACATATAAAATACATCATCCTAATATTTTTTTATTAAATGAAAAATGTATTTATATATATCGAAAAATAAATTTCAATTTAAAACAAAAATCCCCAGTGTGCCAAAAAAATAGTAATGCACCGTCTCAGATGCGGTATTAAACAAAACTACACAAACACCAATGCGCACATACATATGACACACCATTAGTTGAAAATGCAACAAATCCTGATTTAATTTGTCCTTGAATTGAATTAGGAATTAAATTGTAATTCCACATCTCATGACAACTTGTAATAGTTAACTAGTTTAATTTGACTTAGTTAGCTCAGTTAAATTCAAGTTGGGAGTCTAAATAGAGTCATGTAGAGTGTCTCCTAAACTTAGGACCACTAATTGAGTTTGTTTTGAGTTGTAATTATTTAATTTTGTCTGACTGAGTAAAATTCAGTTAAACTAGTTCCAACTGATGGAGGAATTAGTGGGAGATAAAAAACAATGGGGTGTAATGAGCAACAGTGGGGTGTAAACAACATCATTGGGGTGTAACTTACTGTAGTGGGGTGTGACTTACTGTAGTGGGGTGTAACCTGCAGTAGTGGGGTGTAACCTACAGTAGTGGGGTGTAACCAACATGGATCAGTAAACAAAATATTCACTCATAATTAACTGATGAGCCTCGGCATTGCAACGAGAATATTGCAACTCCCAAGGCTACCAACTTTAATTATCAACCCGAGGTTCATACAAACTTAGGAGGTATTGGCACTATATGTGCAACATACAATGTATCCTTCTTTTGCTATCATGAGAGGAAAGAACTATTGCCTATTTGCAGGAAGGAAAGATTGAATTTAAAAATGCTTGTAAAGTAACATGAAATCCCCTATCTACTTATTAACACACTTTGCTTGCAAAAGAACCCTATTTTAACCCTATTTGTCAAATGTGATGTTTTAATTAATATAAACATGAAATATGATCTTGAGAGTACTAACTGCTGTTTGCGTGTGTAAATGTAAAAGAAATCATATTTTAATCTTTTTTCTTTATAAATGCAAATGCTAATCTTTCCTTGTTCTTTGGGCTCTGAGGCTCCTGGGATGGCCAAACTAAGGAAACTTAGAGATCTATGGAGGAGAACAAGATTTAGAAGCTGAACATGACACCAATATTCATTAGTTTCATCATTACAATTACATCCCTGCAAGAAAATACAATGGAGCTGCAGAAATACGAGTTCTCTCCACAAGAAGACTAATGAAATCTCTCCCTAGAGGAAAATTCGACTTGGTACTAAAAAAAATGATTAGGAATAATTCCCCGTGAATGGAGGAAGCTTTCCCCATCAAAATCCCTTGATTAGTGGATCTGGTCTGCAATACTAGGAATCTGCATTAAATGGCAGGGAACACATTCCTAGAGTTTCTCAATCATTGGAGTTCCATAGTGTGTGCCATAATTCCAAAATATCTTGTTGATTTATTATTTAATAGTGATCCTCCTGTAGTAGGGAGAAAGTCCCTAAATTATCTACTCCTCCAAATCTTCATAATCTACCCAATATTCTCTTAATATTCCACAAAAATAAATAATATTAGGCAAAAATATGCAATTATTCATAAACCTTCCTAATGAATATATTAAAGTTAAAAATACATTATCTAACACAAAAAGAGGGGTTTAATGTGCTGAGGGATGGTCATATGCCTTAATTTATGTTTAATTTATAGACATGGGCCTTAATCTATGTCTAATTTAGAGGCCCATCATACCCCCCTGCTGAAAGTGTTGCTCATCCTCTGAGCAACTTAGTGACCTCATTGTGCCTCATTCATGGCCCTGGTGGCCTCTCTCTTGTGCATTAAGAATCTTGGCTGTAATTTCTGCAAGGACAAGCCCAAAAACATATTTGTGCAAAGAAAAATCCTTGTTTCTTGAGACCATTAGTTTGCCCTCTTCCCCTTATTCAAGATGGTTCTTAAATGTTTTTCAGTTTGGCAAGGTCTTCCACATCCTTATCAACATTTTGCTACCTTGTTCCACTATTTGTAAACCCCTAAAACCTTCAAAATGTCTTTAGATGAGAACTAGGACATCCTGTAGTAATTCTTGTCAAAACTACAGGAAACATACAGGAAACCCTGTTAAAACTACAAGAAACCATTTTTGAGCATAAATGATAGTCTGAGCCTAGGACAGGCCCTCAACTTGACTCCCATGTCTTTCTCTGATTTCCATAACATCTTTTAGGCCTTGGACAAAAGTTAGAAAGAGATTAGAGACCGTCTGGAAAGTCTCTTTTCATCACTGCAGTTTGAGTTCTATTTTGATGGTGTATACCTCCTTTCCTTTTGTTGCCTTCTTCTTCTCTCTTGTGGACTAGATGGTTGCCTAATGTTCTTGGAGTTATTTGTTTTGATTAGGTCTCTCTTAGGCACTGTCATTTTGGGTTTTAGCACAACTTTTTCTTTCTTCCTTCTTGTAGCAGCATTCTGCCTTCCTGTAGTAGTCATTCCTTCTTCCTTCAGAGTCTTCTAACTGTATGGGAGTGATGAGAAATGATGTAGGTTTGTGAAAATGGAGAGGATGCTTTGTTTGTTTTTTCAAGAAATATTTAGGGTGAGATAGGGTTTTTTCTTGAAATTATGAAATGGTATGGATGAATGATGGATAGAAAGTGAATATGAAGTGGATGGAGGGCTTGGAATGCTATGGTGACTTGGCCTGTGAAAAAATTTCTTCTTTTAACTACTATCCTCATTCCTCGAAATCATCACCCTTCATAATTTGACTTTTCAACATTGCATGAGTGAAGGAGTGAATTGAAATTAACTAGTTGAAGGTAGTTGAGACCACTGAGCCATCCTTAGCTTATAAAACCTCATCTCTTATGATTGACAACAAATTTCTCACTATAATATGCTCAAGAGAAGAGGTCAACAATATTGCATACCTGTACCTACCTGATGGTTTTCGGAGAGACATGCATGCTACTACTGAGTTGAAGTTGATATGCAGGTGTTGAGGGACCTATATCAACCTTCCCTAAAGAATTCTTGACCTTTTGACCCATTTATCCATCATATTGCCTCTTGTAGCTTCTTCTCAGCCTTCCTGTAGATTTTCAGAACTTCCTGTAGTACTACAGGAAACTCCTGTAGTAACTCAGGACAACGTCTTGTAGCAGACTTGTTTTGTCCATATCTCCCAAATGGTAGAATGGATTGACCTGAAATTTCTGACCATGTTGCCATCATCATTATGCACCTCCCCATAAAAAACATTTGGTCAATGGATGCATGGATCTCAAGAAAAACCAAAACTACCTGAAGGTGATGGAGGCCTATTTCTTGGAAACCATGCATTGGAATTTGCTGAAATTTCTTGGGCATGATACCATCATCCAAATTCATCTCCCCACGAAATAGATTTTTAAATGGATGTATAGATATCGAAAAAATGAAAAAATGGCTATAGGTGATGGAGACTGATTTCTCGAACAGTGTGCACTGGAATTTGCTGAAATTGCTTGAGCATGTTACCATCATCCATATACATCTCTCCCTGAAACAACTTGGCAAATGGATGCATGGTTTTCAAGTTATGGCAAAAACAAATTTCTGCTCTATGTATTTTTGTTTCTTGTAGTAAAACAGAGCCTTCCAGTAGGTTCTTAGGACAAAAAACAAACTGAACGGGAAAATCTTGAGAATGATGGGTGGATGGTGGAAATAGATGAGGGTGATGGATTGGCATTGCCTTGGCCTTGTTGGAGAATTTGAGCAAAGGAGGAGACAGTCAAAATTTGACTTCTTTTGATTAGGTTTGACCTATTTTTTCTTTCTTTGGTGGCAACTTGTTTTTGTTCTTTGTAGATGTTGGAGAGCACCTACATTCATCAAAGACATACATGGAGCAGGGATTTTTATTTTTTTTAATTTTTTTTTCTTCTAGGCCTACTAGTCGACTCAAGGAGGTTTTCAACTAGTAGGTCTGCCTAGGTGCCTCAAAGGAGGTTTTCACCTAGGATTTTTTTTCCCAACCCATTAACCGCTTCATGGAGGTTTTCAATCAATGAGCCAATCTAAAGCACCGCCAAAGAGGTTTTCACCTGAGACATTTTTTTCCTCTTATTTTTCATTTTTTTTCTACCCTACCCTACTTGAAGACAAAATCACTTTCAAGTATAAGAATACTTTCAATGGAGCCATGTGCATATCAAGATGACAGGCAAAATGATGTGTAGGCTTGAAATTTATGTTTTGAGATGTACCTGGATTGCAGAGACCAAATGATTTGACTTTGAAAGGATCAAGCATAGTTAAAGAAGAGAGTGATGCTCCATCTTGTTGATTTTCTGGAACCAAACCTCAATATAACTTTGATGTCCTTGGTTTTCTTTCTTATCTGGATCATTCTTCATGTCTTATTCTACCACGACCTTCAAATCTTCCTCTTTTTGCTGATTGTTCTCTTGAATACATGGAGGATTTGATGGTAACCATGAAGGAGCTCTCTCGATCTCTGATTTTGATGTTTTCTCTTCATCAAGTGCATCCCATGATTTTATGGTCTTCTCATTTGAATCTTCTTCTTCTGGATGTGGTCCTTCAATGATATCAAGATTATATCTTTTTTGCAATACTCTTCATGAGCTATGGTGAATACTGTTGATGTCAAGAGGATATGTTTGGAAGTGTTGTACCTCAACATTATAAGTGGGTTGAGCTACTTCAATGTGTGGGTTTGGAAATGGTGCTACAGGTTGTTGAGTGGGCATGGATATTTGAGATGGATCTGGTTGGTGTTGTGGTTGTGGTGGAGGTGAATGGTAAGGATAACATGGACTTGGGTATGGAGGATATTGAGGAAAATATTGAGGATATTGTGGATGGCTCCCATAAGTTCCTTGCCAACCTTGTTGCCAAGATTGGTTTTGGGGTTGAGGTGGCCAATGTTTCCAAGGAAAGGGTGTGTTCCAATTACTTTGAGGTGGATATGCATAACCTTGAAACTGTGAATTAGATCTTGCATCATACTAGGTTGACTAGGCTACCATGGTCCTCTTGGAGCTACATAACATAGCTGCATTGGCAATTGACTTGCTTAATTATCCTCTTGGTAAACTTCCTTCAACCTTGGTAATGATGTACAATGTTTAACATCATGTGATTCTACATGGACAACACAAATATCAACATATTCTTTTTCTTCATCTTGAATTCTTAACATTTCTACTTGTTTGGTTAGATTGCTAAGAATTTCTATTTTAAAATCATCAAACAAATTTCCAAGTTTAGCTTGACTTACCGATCTTGATGCTGATTTACCTACTCTTTCCCTTCCTCTTGATATGTGTTTGCATGTTTCACAAATTTATTCAAATGATAATTGGTATACATCACCTCTACTCATGAGATCAAGGAGATTAATCCATTCATCCCTAATTGTTCTAAGTAAGATGGTTTTTAGTGTGTCGGATCCTAAATGAGGTAGTTTTTCCCTCTTAACATTATACATGAACCTTTCTATTAGATCCTGTAGACTCTCATCTTCTCTTTGATTCATTCTAAACATTTCTTATTTAAGATCATGATCTTTATATTTTCTACAAATATATTTTTCATATCATTCCATGATCTTATTGAATTAGTCCCTAAACTCATAAACCATTTAAGAGCTCTATCCTTCAATGTTGCCAGAGACAATCTCAGTTTTTGAGTTTTTAATAAGTAACCATAAGATCTACAAACAATTTCAAATTAAAAGAGAAAGGTTTTCAGATCCTCTGACCTTAAACCATGAAATTTTGGAATAAAAGATGGAGGGATGTTCTTCATGTGCACATTAACATCAATATCTTGAATGGGAAATCCGAGAGGATCTTCCTCATTGTTATCTTCTCCATCCATTTCTTCTACATTCTTTGCCATATTCTTCTTCTTCTTCTACCTGCAAAAGTGGATGGTGATATGCCTCTTACTGCAACATGTGATGAAATGGGGGGGTGGGTTGGTGTTGGAGAATTTTTTGTTTTTGTTTTTATGATTGAATGAAAACTATAATGCATTGCAATTTTCTACTTTTGAAATTGAATATACCTGATGCAAATATTTTTTTGTTTTTGCAAAAAGTAAAAAGAAATGAATCAACTAGGGAAGAAAACAATGCATACTTTGACACCTCCCCGACAATGGCGCCAAAAAGTGACAAGCCTCGATATTGTAACAAGAATGCTACAACTCCCAAGGCTACCGACTTTAATTATCAACCCGAGGTTCATACAAACTTAAGAGGTATCGACACTATATGTGCAACATACAATGTGTTCTTTCTTTACTATCATGAGAGAAAAGAATTGCTGCCTATTTGTAGGAATGAAAGACTGAATTTAAAAATGCTTCTAGAGTAACATGAAATCCTCTATCTACTTATTAACACACTTTGCTTGCAAAAGAACCCTATTTTAACCCTATTTGTCACATGTGATGTTTTAACTAATCTAAACATGAAATCTGATCTAGAGAGTAATAACTGTTGTGTGCATGTGTAAAAATAAAAGAACTCATTTTTTAAATCTTTTTTCTTTATAAATGAAAATGCTAATCTGTCCTTGTTCTTTGGCAGGGGAGAAAGGTATGGAGGAAGAGGGTTAAAATGGTCTTCATGGCATGGAGGTCAAGTAGAGGCCTAATCCTAGTTTCAATGATGATTTTTCTCAATTTGGGCTCAAAACAGGTCGCTACAAGTTTTCCTACAGGATGTACTAGTTCTCCTATAGGATCCCCTAGTTCTCCTACAAGATCCCCTGTTTTACTACAGGATGCTACAAATTTACTATATGAAATTATAATTCATTGGAAGATCAAGAAAATCAAGTCCAAATTGGATGGGATGATTTTTTTTATTTACTAGGATGTCTTAGGTCCCCATTCCAGGTGGAATCACTCAAAAAGACCTCTGTTAACCCATGCTAAAACATAGCAGAAAATTACTAGTCGAAAATCTAGAAATTCGAGAACTAGTGAACTAGTAAATCTATAAAATTCCTAACCTAATGAAGTGAAAATGCAATGGGGTAATTTTTTTTATGAATTAGAATGTTTTTTTGATCTAGTGCAAGTGGAACCAACTCGATTGAAGCTCATTAGCATGCTCTAAAAAATAGCATAAATTCACTGTTCTTTGCCACAAAGGAGTTCCAGAAATCTAGATTTGGGAATAAGAAAGCTAAAAGTAGCTCAATGATTGCTATGACCTTCCAAAGATTTTCCAAGGATTAAATGATGCTTTTGATCCTGAAAAAGAATTTACATCAACCAATTAACCCAATCCTATAGCAAGAAATCATTAATACTAAATGCAAAAATGGAAAGAAATAAAAACAAGAGATGCATGTGAATAAGAAGTGAAAAGAAGGAAAGAAAATGATACAAAAGGGCTTTGAGCCTCCTGGGATGGCCAAGACCAAGGAAAATCAGAGACCTATGGAGGAGAACAAGATTCAGAAGCTGAACATGACACCAATCTTCATTATTTTCATCAATACAACTACATCCCTGCAAGAAAATACAATGACGCTGCAGAAATATGAGTTCTTTCCACAAGAAGACCAATGAAATATCTCCCTAGAGGCAAATTCGAATTGGTACTTATACAAAATGATTAGGACTCATTCCCCATGAATTGAGGAATCTTTCCCCACCAAAATCCTTTGATTAGTGGGCCTGGTCACCAATACTAGGAATCTGCATTAAATGACAAGGAACACATTCCTAGATTTTCTCAATCATTGGAGTTCCATAATTTGTGCCATATTACCATAATATACTATTGATTTATTATTTAATAGTGATCCTCTTGTAGAAGGGAGCAAGTCCCTAAATTATCTCCAAATCTTCATAATCTGCCCAATATTCTCATAATATTCCAGAAAAATAAATAATATTAGGCACAAATATGCAATTATTCATAAACCTTCCTAATGAATATATTAAAGTTAAAAATACATTATCTAATGCAAAAAGAGAGGTTTAATGTGCTGAAGGATGGTAATAGGCCTTAATTTATGTTTAATTTAGAGACATGGGCCTTAATTTATGTCTAATTTAGAAGCCCATCATTAACTCATGCATGTCAGTTCAAAGAAAGATCAATTGAGATTGGAGTTCAGGGAAAATGTACTATCAGTTGTATAATCATCCGAATTGTACATATGGTGCATGTAATCAGAGGAAGGTTTATGAAATTTGAACAATTCATAATTTTTGGATTTCCCAATTAAATATGGGCCAATTCCTAAGGGAACAACGCAAGGAAATAGGAGCTTGGTAGGTAGCATAATTGGACAAGTATTTTCTTGAGATTTCTGGGAAGTAGTGAGATAGGTAGAGATAGTGCAGAGGTTTCTCGGGCTTGAGAAAAACATTGTCATGTTCTCATATTTTCTAATTAATGAAATATACACATAGCAGGGGGTTTTAGCTATGGATTTACCTGGAAAAGCCTTGTGTTATGTGCGATTGAAATCTTTCTCTTATATGCTTCGTGATTTCATTGATCATTTATTGTTTTCGCTGATGAGTAGAATAGACTCAAGTCAATTGTTTTATCATATTACAATTTACAGTTTGAATCTACAAGGAATTTCTACACCATTGTTGGTTCAAATATTTAAATTTTCATCACAGTGTGTCTCACTTATGCTCTGGTGTGCACGTATAACTTTGTTGCACTAGAAAGGAACATTTAGGTTATCAAACACATTGAGCTATATGTTTTAATTTTATTTTTGTGGTGCATTGGGTAAATATAAATGCACCGGGCGTAGTCTAAAGTGTATTCATTAACGTAAAATTTATAGTTTTCCAAGTACATTTTTATTTACGAAACACACCACAACAATAACAGTTCATTATCTTTACACATCGAACTACGGTGCACCCTATAAATTTATAGTGTGCACCACTATCTGTGTGAACCGAACATATTGAGCGCACTGCAAAGGAATTTGTTTTTTTTTTTTAAATAATCGATTTTTTAAAGCTAATTTGCAATTCTAATCCACTAAAAAATTAAATTAGAGATAGGAATAGACATTACCTAGACATATTCTTGTTGAGGAGGCATTGTTAACACATAATTGAGAAAAACAAATTTCACCACCGTTTGAGAAAATTAGAAAGCCACGCACTGATCACAGTATGAAAGGATGGTGAGAAAGAGAAGCACCGATGTCATGGTGCTTGCAAGGGGTAGGAGTGGAACCACTCCTTCAGAGCTCTCTAACCCTATAAATGGTAAAAATGAAATCTACGGCGGGAGGCTTTTTTTAATTTAACTCTCCCCCAGTGCATTATTATAACTGCACCAATGTGTTAGGTATCCAAGAGCACTGCTTTTTTTTAAATTTAAAAACCTATAGTGGTGCTTTTGTTAAGACGCCCTAGGGAATTCTAATATAGGTACAACATTGGTGCTTTGTTGGATTATAACATTGTATTTGTTTAAAAAATTAAAAGCCACCTAGCGAGGCACTTTTGAAGATGCCCTAGGGCATTTTTATACCTTAATAGCACCAATGCTTCATTGGAATATAGCACCACATTTTTTTGAAATTTAAAAACTATAGTAGTGCTCCTTCTAGGTATGCATTGGGGAATTTTAATACAAAAGTACACTGGTGTTGTGGGTTTATATAACACCGACAATTTTAAAAGTTAACCTTTTTCAATACTATCAATTATTCAAGTACCGATGCATTTTTTATTTAGCACATCATTTTTATTTTATTTTATAAAAATAAATATTCCACGATGCACCATGTTATATTCAACGTCGATGCTTGTATGGATAGTAAATCACCTGTGCGTTTTTATATTGTAGATGCATCATTAAAAAATCATCAACTAAAACATCTTCCCACCCACCTCCGCTAATGACCTATGCTTCAAATGAATTTTTGGGTTATTTTTATAGGTCTTCTGTAAAAACCTCTGCTAGAAGGTCATTTCCTGGTAGTGATATAATTAGTGAAATAAAGAAAACTAAAACATACAACAATAGTATAAATGATGAAATAACACAAGTACATATCACTCTCCATTTTCATTGCCTTGATTATCTTCCTCGCTCGGCATGGTAACGTTGTTTTTCTCAAAAATATGTTTTGATCTAAGGTCATGTCTTAATATAAACCACAAATCCATATCCAACACATCTGGGTAAAAAAACACTTGGTTGCAGCATCTAGGGAAAACATAAGGCTCACTAGCTTCATGCCACATCTTTCTATAGTTGATAGATATCATCCCATTATCACGATCTTCCTTGACATTATTCTGATCAAAGGTTGCCCACCACTTGCACCTAAAATAACACATTGGAACAAACAAAAGTCCACTTCAATAATCTCTTGTATCTTTTTGACGTAAACTAACATCCCCTGTATTAGGTTTTAATCACAGTGGCTAGCATAACTAGATTGGTCGAACTCGACTTCCACTCCAGAGCCTTGTGTCATGCATCCATCATCTAAAAAAATCATAGTGTCATGTTCTAATAACCTGAACATAATCAAAATATAAAATATAAACATTACAATTCAAAGGTGCATTATGAAGTTAAAAATTTACAAAAAGAGAATATTACCAAGTTGTTGCACCCAATCCCTATGTTTAACGCATCCTTAACATGTGGGTAATGACCAAATGCATCATCTTTATCTCTAACTTGATAAGAAACCCAAATGTTAGGGCATGCTAATGGAATATGCTATTTTAAATGATCAGGATAAGGCATGCTTCTAAAATTCATCTGTCTGAATTTTTTTCCTATCACTATCCCATTTCCTCCTCTTCTTTTCGTATAATGTGACCCACAGCTATGTCGCATTTGAATTGTAAAGAATGGATCTTTTGATGGCTTCAATTTCTAAATTCACTAATGAAAAGAACCAACATATATATTACATATGAGATCAAAATATGCATTATGAATTTAAGTGTGAATATTTATTGCGTAGAAATTGGACAAATAATAAGTCACTTTTTATCATGAACCTTTTTCCATTCATTTGGAGAAACTCACCTTCTATTTTGTCTTCATCACTTTCATAATCCCAAATCACAACACTTGCCATGTTATCAATTGGTTGATGTACTCACTGGAATAATAGAAAGACTCATACGATATGTATCCCTCTTTCATAGACCCCTCAAGTTTTTCCCGTTGTCAAACCAAACTTTTCAATTTGTTCATGTACCTCTCTCTTGTCATTGTGACAAAAATCCTCCAAAGTTTTGTCTGTAGTTGAATTTTGGAGCCTACTATGGATATTCTGATCGGTCATTCTGTAGTCGCTTCTTAGCTGGTTGATGATTTATTAAGTCTTCAATCTCCCTTCTTTAATTGTAAGTTTCGAAGTCACCTGCTCACACATGCTTAGTATGCAACAAGTTCATGAGCGCATTCTTTTACACAAGATTGAACAGACCAAGAAAATTCCATCAAGATAGTGTCTGTGAAATTATTAACCTATGTTGACAGTCACTACATACTCTCAATTGACAATCTCTCACTTTTGTTTGCGATCGTACTTGTGTTTCAGTGAGTTTCTCCAACTGTCGCTTTTTGTGCACTTTCACCTTTGCAAGTGTCACTTCCATGTTTACGATTGTTTATTTTTCTTGATTTCACCTTCATGAGTGTCATTTTCATGTTATCTTTGCTTTGACATGTGTTTCCTTCACTCTTGTTATCATATTGCAAGTGTCATTAAAACTTATCTTCTCATATCACACTTCTCATTTATTGGCATGATAAGCATCACATATTATAAAAGCAGTTTTTGATTGTTTTAAAGGGTATTTTTCTATTAATGGGTTGTTCTTATCATACATACATGTGTCACACTCATTTCCAAAGTTTTGAGCACTCTCATACAAGTGTCATCATTGTCATCGCAAAGTGAATCTTTAGTGTTGCACTTGGAGTGAGTTGTCGCAATGTTGTCACATTGAGCAAAGTATGTTGTTCATGAATTATGAGTGTTCTTCTTCATGTCATCGAGTGATCTAAGTGTGTGATCATGCTCAATTTTTTATCCTATTCAACCTCATTTCATTGTTCCCATACTTAGTCAAAAATAGGAAAAACTCCCTGATTAAACCACCTCACATCCTTCAGCCCTCCTGGTCTGTGCATTGCGCAGTCCTAGTCCTCAAACAACAACCTTGCCTCTAGGCAATATGAAATGCATCATATCTTCCTCTAAAAACTGTGGACTACGTAATCAAAGTGCTTAAGCCCAACCCCTGAGCTCCAGCGTAATATTTCTCTCTAGCCCACCCTAAAATGCGCATTGTGAAGTCTCAGTCCTTAAGCCTCAGCCTTGAGCTCTTGAATTACACAAATGTGCAATCACTTGGCTTCCTCTCCTTCTAGAACTTCCTAGTAGGAAAAATTATTTCTCAAGCCCTCAACGCACTTCTTTGAGGCCCTCAACTTTGTAGTCACCTAGACTCGCCTCTTAGAACTACGCATTTTGAAACATCAAGGATCAAGCCCCAACCTTGAGCTCTTGAGTCCCTCAACTGCTTAATCCTTTGATCCTGGCCATCCTGAATTGTGAATTGCACAATATTAAGCCTTAGTCCTCGACCTTGGCCTGTAGAGCTATGAAATCCTTGAGTTAGTCACTTAACCACTCACCAGTTCCATCCCTAACAAGTGATTTCATGAAACATGTTAGGTTAGGGGTTTTTGGACTGATGTTGTCTTGTTATGAATGACTTTTAGTTTTAGGTATTTTATCTTATCATTCCAATATGATGATGAAGGAGATAGAGAAGGAGACCATGCTAGAAGACACCTATGGAGCTAAAGAGATAAGATGATCATTAGGTGAGAAGACGAAGGAACACTAGAATACAATAGAAAACTGAAGATGAGGACCGCATGAAGACTCCATCTAATCCACAACACTTTGTAGGGTGGATATGAAGAAAATGGCATATCTCTCATGTAGAATTATTGGATACATCACTTATTGAAGACAAAGAAGCAAGAAGAATAGCTTGGCACTACCACCTTATCATGAAGTCCATAATGTCATTATCAAGTTGTGACTTATGCAAGTGTCACCACAATGTCAAGTGTGTCCATGTGTCTTGCCACATCTGATCCAGGTGGATATTAGTGGCCACCCACCTATTCCACCTAGATCTCTAGTCGGTTTCATCAGTTTCCTTGTTTATAGCAGCATTTACTATTTTTAGTAGTTTTTCAGGTTCTGAACTTCCAGAGCAGCTTTGACCCCCTAAACAACGTTTTTTTGAGGTCCGCAACTGTCCCAATATTATGGCTATGGTCCTGTGGAAAATCATGTAATAATTAGAGAGATATTTCCAATAAGTTATCATACACACCAAATGGAGATAATATGACCAAGTTACAACCCCAGGAAGTTGGTTTCCCAACTAAACCCAACAGGGCCCGCAAAATTTTGTTGTTCCATCTCCTGGGGTTAGGGTTTTGGTTGTTTATGATTTTCCCTTGTTCGATAATAAAAATTCACTTGAGCCTCATTGTAACATAGTTCAAATGCATGTAGCCACCACATCCCTTCTCAGAGATAAGCTACCATCGCTCGAGCTAGTTTATTTCCATTTATATATGTAAGAATATTTCAGTTCTTTGATATTAATGAAATGAATTTTTTTTTTGCTCCATATTTGCTTATGTGTATATCTATATTTTTTTTGTGTTCCTACATAATTCTGAATCAATGGTATTAGAGTGACCTACTATTTCCCTTATTTTCTTTGCATGTCCCCAATGAGTTCAGGGTACAAGGAGTTAGGGTTCGAACTGGTTGAACCTTTGCAAGAAAAGCCTCGCAAACCCCGAAGGAATCCCATGGTGGAAGAAAATAAAGGCGAGGGGGTAGTATATCCTTTCAAAACGTTTCTCGAGGAATCCCTTGAGTGATAAAGGAACGCAATGATGGATAAATTTTCCTAGATCCTTCGGTGACTACCGACAAGAGACGCATCTTCAATGTTCATCCAACAACCACTCTGGAGGTGCCACTCCTTTCAAGGTACAAGTTAACTTTGACATTCCCATATTTGAAGGCCATATAGATGCAAAAATTGTAGATAGATGGTTAATTATGTTGGAAGGATATTTTTTAGTTCATGAATTTTCCAATCGGAAAAGATTACTTTTGCACTCCTTAAAGATGCCCCACATGTCAAGGACTGGTGGGAAACCTACTATGAAAAAAAGGATGAGCAACAATCCTCACTATTTTTAGCCACACCCACTTGGAATTATTTCCAAGATGCCATCAAGGAACAAGATTACCCTGTCGAGAGCTATGAAGATAAATACATAAAGTAGACCATGCTATGACACGAAAGGGCCCAAGATGTGTTGATGTTCACAAAATGTTTTCCATACACTTCGTATGAAGTTGGGTATCAAGGATTCTAAGAGGAATTTGGTACTCAATAAATGCGACTGTCTAAAAAAGTACATCCAGGATGAGATAGAGTTCCTGGACATCTCCTTGCTTGGTGTCGCCTATCAATATGATGTCAAGATCGAGTAGAAATTTATACAAAAGAAGCGAGACTTTGGATCTGCGAATCTGAAGCAAGGGAAAGGTGCCCCCAAACCACACAACCAAGTACAAAGCCAAGGTTTGGTGACCTAGGAAAACTCGTGAAGCCACAAGCAAAGAAAATAACCAATAAGACAAATAAGGTCACAAAGAAATGGTGTGAGTTCTATAAGATCCCCACTCACAACACAAGTGAGTGTCAAGCCAAGCAGTCACTAGTGGCGGAGCTGAAGGCTTCCAAATCAGATGCATGTTTTGACAAAGGGAAGAAGATTATGGATGCAGAGCCTAGTGCCACTGTTTCCACCACCAAGATGTAGAAGGATGAGTCTGAATATCCAGAGGAGGGGGAGAAACTCTTCCACTCATAGATGTGGGTGAAGGGTGCTTAGCTACAATTCATTGTCAACAATGGGAACCAAAAGAACCTCATTTCAACAGAGGTCATGAAGTAGTTGGGCCTACTAACCACACCACACCAGCAGTATTACAACATCAGGTGGCTTCACTAAGGGCAACATCTCTACCTCAGCCAATAGTGTCTCCGTCCCTACAACATCAAGCCCTTCACAGATGAGGTACTATGTGATGTTGCTCCTCTTGAAGGTTGTGATGTATTATTAGGCCAACCATACTTGTGGAAGTGACATTTTGTGCATGATTTTAGGCTTCATATTGTTATTATTACTTTGGGTAATAAGTTGTACATGATATCGGAGGTAGCACCGCCTATCGCCATTTCTTTGATAACTGTGAAGAAATGCAGTAAGATCATTTTCCATACTAGGAAATTTGTTTTCCTTATAATTCACCCTCACAACAAGAAGAAGATTGTGGCCATGAGCTCCAGAAAGGGATCCTTCACATGGAAACAACATATGGACAAGGTTGGGGAGGAATATAGGGACATATTCACGTCACCCACATGGGTACCTCTACACTATCAGGTCAAGCACTCCATCGATCTAACCCCGGGCATGCTGCTACCCAATGGACTGATCTATCGACACTTTGTTATGAAAAATGATGAAATCAAGAGGTAGGTTTAGGAGCTGTTGCAGAAAGGGCACATCAGGCCATGTTCATCACCCTTTTGGAACCCGATCATGTTGGTATAGAAGAAGGATGGGACCTGGATACTCTGTATTGACTATTGGGCATTGAACGAGATTGTTGTTCGAAATAGGTATCCAATCCTAAAGATTGGTGACCTTCTAGACCAACTCAAGGGGGTTAAATGTTTTAGCAAGATTGACTTGAAGTTCAATTATCACTAGGTACTGATCAAACCCTTTGATGTGCGGAAGACTACCTTGAAATCCAAGTAGGGCCTTTTCGAATGGTTGGTCATGCCTTTCGGGCTAACGAATGCCCCTGCAACCTTCATGAGGCTGATGGAATACATCTTGCGACCCTTCACCAAATCATTAGTGGTGGCGTATTTGGATGACATTCTAATCTTCAGCCAAAGTTGGGAGGAGAACCTCCACCATATTTGACAATTCCTCCAAACTCTACGACAACACAAGTTATGTGCCAATTTTGAGAAATGCACTTTTGGTATAACCCAAGTTCAATATCTAAGGTACATAATTGATGAGCAAGGTATGCATGTGGATCCAACCAAGATATAATTCATTCGAGATTGGATAGCCCCAACCACTCTAACAGAGCTTTGTAGCTTTCTAGGTCTTGCCAACTTCTACTGTAGGTTTGTGTTGGTTTTCTCTCATATAACTTGGCATTTGAGTCAAGTAACCAAGGGAGGAGAAAAAGAAAATTTATTTTGGTCTGGATCCCTAGATAAGGAGTTTGTCAAGTTGAAGCATCACATATGCTCTGCACCAATTATCACATTACCAGACCTGCAACAACCATTTGAGATCGAGACATATGCCTTCGAATATGGTATTGATGTAGTTCTTAGTCAGTAGGGGCATCCAATGGCATATCATAGTGAGACACTTTCAGACATAGTCCTAAAGAATCCCACCTATGACAAAGAGATGTATTTCATTGTGTCGAGTTTTCGAAAATGGAAGCATTACATTATGGGGAAGGAAACAGTCATCCACATAGACCACCAACCCTTGCAATTCATACAGACATAGGGGTAGTTGTAGAATGATTACCATTAGAAATGGTCCACATACCTGCAACAATTCCATTTAAACATTAAGTACAAGAATATAAACAACAATAATGTTGTTGACTTTCTCAGTCGACCACTAGTCATGGCACTGACCACTGTGCTTGACCCTTGTGGGCACGATATTATGGGGTGGCTGCATCTTTACAAGAGAGATCGAGAATGCAAAAACACATTCTAGATGCTCCTAGAAGACAAGTAAGTTCCAAATTTTCACCTCCATAATGCACTATTATGACACCTTGGACAGCTCTATGTTCCTTCAAGCAATTGTGCCAAGATCATTTTGGAGGCGCCCTACAGTTGAGTTGTTGGATGTTTCAAGGTAGAGAAAACAATGATAGTGCTACAGAAGTATTTTTATTGGCCGAACCTTCAACGGGATGTTGGGAAGTACATCAGATCCTGCACTTCATGCACCATTTCCAAACCCAACATAAAGAATCAAGGCCTATATACTCCTCTTCCTACTCCTAGTCGACCTTAGGAATTCATCTCCATGGATTACATGTCAGGCCTTCCTTCTACGAAGCATGGAAATGACTACATTTTCGTGGTCATTGACAATTTCTCTAATATGGCCATTCTGGCAGCTTGCAAGAAGAGTATCACAGTAGAAGGCACTACTAATATATTCTTTAAACAAGTGTGGGTACACTTTTGAATCCTAGAGCCCGTTATCTCAGATTAGGACAACAAGTTCCAAAGTACATTTTGGTCAAGTCTTTGGTCAATGTTGGATACCAAGCTCATTAATTCCATGGATTTCCACCCTAAAATTGGTGGCCAAACAAAGGTCGTCAATAGGATGATCATACACATTTTGCGCATGGACAACTCGAAGCATCCACGCACATGATGAAAGCCTCCCTTATGTCTAGCACAACTACAACAAATCTCTCCATAGATCAACTTGCCACATCCGATTTTAGGTAGGATTGGGATTCTAGCCATTATGTCTCATTAAAGTGGCCATACCATTTGCATCTACTCAAGTAGATTTGACTCATGTCTAGTCCAAAGTTGACAGGGCTAACCATGTCATTAAGTGCATTCAGCACATCTGCTAGCAGGTTGATGACATATTGGATAGAGGCAATGCTAAGTACAAGCAACGATATGATCAACATCAGGTGCCACACAAGTTCCAGGCATGTGACAAAGTTTCGCTACATCTATAGAAGGAACACCTTGCTAGCCCCCCCCCCCCATCGTAAGCTTTGCTTGCTTTGATATAAGCCATACAACATCACCAAGGCTATAGGGGACAATTACTTCGAGTTAAACATTTCACCGTTCCTTGGACCGCACCTAGTATTCAATATTGCATCCATAAAGAAGGAATTGAGGAAAGATTTTAAAATGACAAACTTGGGGTATGTTCACTACTATCTTGGTATTGAAGTAACTCAACATCCAAATTTTATATTCCTCTCTCAGAGGAAGTACATTGGAGATATGTTGAACATGTTTGGCATGACTAAGTGAAATCCTTTGACTACTCCAATGGAACAGAACTTAAATCTCACATACAATGAAGGACAATAATTTGAGGATGTAACGAAGTGTAGATAGCTTGTAGGAAGTCTCAACTACCTGACTACTACCAGACCAAACATTTCATTTGTCGTTGGAATCTTCTCCAGGTTTATGCAAAATCCTTGTGAGGGACATTGGTCTACCAAAAAAAAGAGTTCTAAAGTACTTGAAGGGAACTCAAGACTTTGGGCTTAATTATACACAGGTGGGTGACTTCAGCTTGATTGGATACTCTAATTCAGACTTTAATGGAGATAACGAAACTTGGGTATCGACTTCAAGTTATGCTATGAGTCTTGGATCAGGAGTTGTCTCCTGGAGGTCATGGAAACAATTTGTTCTAGAAGATTCCACAACAGAGGTAGAATATGTGGCATCAACTAAATCAAAAAAGAAAATTGTGTGGCTCAGGAAAATTCTAGAAGAATTGTAGGTGAAACAAGTGCATTTAACTCCACTCATGATTGACAAAACTTCTGCAATAAAGTTGGACAATAACCCAAAGTTGAAGCACATCAATACAAAATACGATATGATTCAACATCATGTTGAGGCCGAGGGAAATTATCTACGCCATTGTTCCACAAATGAGCATATTTCATACTTCTTCACCAATGTGCTTAGAAGAGAAAAGTTCAAAATATTCAAAACGATGCTTGGAGTTACCAATATCCCTTCATATTAGGGGGGGAATGTTGACACCTAATCATTGGGATTAGGTGACTATATGTAAAATAGTGTAAATAAAAAATAAGGAGAATTGGAATATAAAGGGACACTGGGAGATGAAGCCCAAGAGTCTCCCCCTCCATGTATATATCTATGATCCGCCTTAATGGAAAATCACAATTGATTTGAAGAGTTACCTCCTGGCCTGACATAAATTTATCATAACCATAGTTGCAAAAACTTGATTTTCATATCTCATACATTTTGTCAAAAACTTTACATGTAAACCTTTCTTAAAATACTTTGTATACAACCAATTAAGTAGCCTTTTTCTTGTAGACATTGTGTCAAAGATCATGTATGAAATCATATAAGAAACATTGTTTTAATTCCATATATAACTAAATGAAATATACAACTCAATCATGTAATTTTTTATTTATGTATTTGAGGTATTTTATCAAATATTTTGTATGAAAATTATAATAAAACACCTTTAACACATTCATTCAAATGTTTTGCATGAAAATATCCATAAATAAGATACAAAAATACTATCACGCAACAATGCTAACATACAAAATTACTATTCCCATCCACAAAACAACAATTTCATTGGGGAATTACATCAAAAAGTTTGTATGCAATGAATTATTAAACCATTTAGGCATTTCTTCAAATACTTTGCATGAAAATTAATATAGATACTTTCTCAGGGAATATCTTCTAAATTATAGTGGTTCAAGTTCTAAAAACTGAATTAGATTATTAGTAGGAATTCCCCTCAGTAAGGTCCAAGTTTTATTTTATCAAAGTTACGAAAACTGAATTAGATTATTATTAGGAGTTCTCCTCAGTATCATCCAAGTTTTAGCCTTTAGAACATTCCAGAGGAGATTTTATAGTAAAAATTCCAACATGACATGATTGATGCATGATTTTAGGAGCATAAAAGAAGATGAAATTCCTATAATCATATATCCTAAAATATCATGACACAAGATCTAAAAGTTGGATTATATTATTCGTGGGATTTCCCCTAAATATGGTCCAATTTTTAGCTACTAGAACGTCTTAGAAGAAAAGTTATAGAAGAAATGCCAACATGACCTATTTGATGCATGATTTTAGGATCACCCAAGAAGATTGAATTCCTCCAATCATATCTCCTAAAATATCATGATCCGAGATCTTAAATTTGGATTAGATGATCAACAAGAATTTCCCTCACTATGGTCCAAGTATTAGCTTCTGTAACCTCCCAAAAGAAAAGTTATAGAAAAATTCCATGTCCTATTTAAAGATGCATTTAAGAAGACTAACCATTATAAATTTACATAAGGGTAAATGCATGTACATTTAAATTTGTTGAAAAGAGAAATTAAGTAATCATGAATTTCACTAAACCATATGTGCCAGAAATATCATTAACAAAAAAATAAATAGTTATATATTGCAACCAAGAAAATGATGGAAACTGAAGTAGGGTGATCCACATTCCACCCCACCATAGGCTCAACTATGTTGCAAGTTTTCTCATAGATGACCACCCCCATGCCAGATCATTATGCCTTCAAGAAAAAACTAAACTCAAGGATTTAGAACACAACTTTCAGACCACATTTAATAGAAACAATGAAGCCCACTCCCCTTCACACACATGAAAAAGTGTCTCTTTCAAATAGGATATCACTCACAACTCTTAAGTAGTCACAAGGTTTGAACCTCTTTGGGTTTTTCTAGAAATTCTCTTTCCAACTTTAATTTCTAAGCGAGAGGGGAAATAATATATGAGAGAGAAATGTAATATAGAAAAACTAGAATCCTAGGAACCAGGAAGTAGAACCCCTTGATTTCCCCTCCCTCTTATTTTTATAATCACACCTTGACCCTTCATCTTCCCAATCCTTTCATAGAAGCTTCTTTGGAAGACTAACCATCACATCAAAGGGAGATATTCACCCAAGGTATATTTTTCCTCTTAAATCAAGTCCCCCTGCTCCCCAAATCATCATAATATGTTGGTTTTCCTCTTTCTTAAGCTCTATATTTTTTATTAATAAAAATAAGCATTACATCATATAATACATTTTGAAATCATAGCATTAATGTTGGCACCCTAGCATTATATATTATTAATTATATTACAAAATTTGGTGTAATGAAAGGGGTGTCATATTGTAGTATTGGTATCTTTACTACAATGAGCCTCTTTAACCAATGTAGCCACCCATTCTCATGATATCCTACCATAACATTGTGTACATCCTTCTATCTGTATCTTCATCTAATCAAAGGTTGTTTACAATGTATAAATTCAGTGAATCCCACTCTTGACCACTTGTGTGAAAAAATAAAAATTCATCAATATTAGGTACCATGGTAAAGCTTAATAATTTAGTGACAAATGACTATCATTTTATATGTAGGGAATCATATTCCATACTTCCATATTTGGGCATGAGGTGCCATTTTGTTAAAATGTATAGTTGAGACAATTTCACACACACACACACACACACACACATTTATTTATGTATGTATATACAACAACACATGGTGATTTGATATCACATATAGAGCCTAGCCTAGTCTTATGATAAAGGGTGATATTTTTTGAAATATTCTTGTCATTGATGTCAAGGAATAAGTGAGACTACTTATGTCCAAGATAAATATTGGAAAATGAATATTGTTGGAAATATTATTTTTGGACTTTTGATGCCCCAATTAGATAACCTATATTTTAAGGAATTTTTACTCCAATTACCTAGCTCAAATGGGAGCATAGTACATATGTCTGGAAAGATGATTTCAATGCCTTTCCAACAATATATGCAAGTCCCTCTAATTCTATAGTAATGAGGATATATGAAATACTTTATCAAGATGACCCAACCAAGGTATAAGCAAGACCCATTTGGACACCCTATATTTGAAGGAATCTTTACTCCAACTACATAGCTCAAATGGGAGCATAGGATATGGTTAGAAATATTATTTTGATACCTTTTCAATGGTATATGGAAGTCCTTCTAATTTCATATGAATGAGGAGATATGAAGTATTTTGTAAAGATGACCCAACAAAAATACAAGCAGGTTGACTCAACAAGTCTTACAATTCATATGCATAAGTGAATGTACAAACACTATAAATAAAGGGAATATGACTTCATGTTAACATTGATTCATCAAATAATATATTTGAGGTCATAAGAGAAGTTGAGGAATAAATTTTGTTGTTATTATTGGAAATGTGGAAGCAAAGATGTGATTTATGGAGTGAATGAGCCATGTTGGAATTTCCACTATATCTTCTCATCCATGATGTTTTAGACCATGAAAATGGGAGGAGATATAGAAAAGATTTTCATGTACCCATGTTTTAAATTTTAGACCTTGATTCACTACAATTTTAGAGATATGGCTTAAGGAAGTTAGGATTCCTCAATGCTCCTAAAATATTCTTCAAATAGGTTAGATGGGAATTGTTTTTATAACGTTTGTTCTGGGATGTTTTAGATCATGAAAAATGGAGGATACATATATAATAACTTTATGTACCTCTATTTAAAGTTTTGTAACTTGATTCACTATAATTTTTGATACATGGCTAAAGGAATTCATGCTTGGTAAGTGCTCCTAAAATATTCTTCAAACATGTCAGCTGGGAATTTCTGTTAGAACTTTTTCTCTTTGATGTTTTAGACCATGAAACTTGGAGGATAGAGAAAAAATATGTTCATGTAACCATGGTTTTATTTTTATTCCTTGATTCACTATAATTTTATAGATATGTTTGAAGAATGTGAGGCTTCTCAAATGCTCCTAAAATCTTCTTCAAACATGTCAGCTTGGTATTTTTTCTATATATTTCTTTCTATGATGTTTTGAAATTTAAAATTTTGAGGAGAAAGAGGAGAGATATCAAGGAACCTATGGTAGAAATTTTAGAACATATTTTCAAAATTAGATACATGACATGTTTTGAAAATTCATTCTTGAGAAGAAGCCAAAAGAAACAAGTTTTGGGAGAAGTAGACTTGTTGAAGGAAGAAGAAACAAGTAGACCTAGTGAAGGTAGAGGAAACTAACAGAGCTAGTGAAGATAGAAGAAATAGGTAGATTTGGTGAAAGTAGAAGCAGCTCATAAAAAATATGAATAAGAAAGAAAATCAGTTTGTGCCTACAAATATTTACAGCATAGGGGATTGGTGTCTCCTATAGATTGGTGCCTACAAAGTAGTAGAGGGGATTGATGTCTCTTGTAGGTCGGTGCCTAAAAGAAACATAGGGATTGGCGTCTCTTGTGGTTTGGTGCCTACAAAGAGATAGAGGGGATTGGTGTCTCCTATAAGTTAGTTCCTATAAAGTAGTAGAAGGGATTGATGTAATAATAAGTTGGTGCCTACAAATTGATGTAACAATAGGTTGGTGCCTACAAGATCTTTCATATAAAGAGGTTTTGTAGTTTTCGCCCATAAATGTTTCTACGTATATATTTTGTTACTTATTCAATTTCTGAGATTGATGCTTTATAATGTTTTACTATATTTAAGTAAGTAATAATTGACATTATACTGATTCACCCCCTCTTCATATAATTGTGAACTCCAACAAATTGTATTAGAGTGGGCTTTGTCAGAAGTAGTTTATCCACCAGGAGGTATATCTCAAAAGGACCATGGATAGTCAGGATGGATCTTATAAAATTAGAGTTCCAGTATTGGATGGATAAACTTATGATTTATGGAAAATAAAAATGACGACACATCTAATGTCTCTTGGTGTTGATGATTGGTGTTCAATGATAAAAGGCTATAAATTTCTAGAAATTCCTCCAACATATGCAGATGACAAGAACACTTATGTAAATAATTCTAGAGCAACAAATTCTATTTTGAATGGTATTGATAAATTGATATTTTTAAAGGTAATGCATTAGGACTCTACTAGAGAAGTTTGGGACAAGATTTGAAGCATCTATGGAGGAGACGATAAGGCAAAAAGGGCTAAACTTCAAACTCATATAATACAATTTGAAACCTTAAAGATGAATGGAGAAGAAGATATTTAAGATTTTTTCCTTTGAGTAAATGAAGATGTAAACATTATTAAAGGATTTGGTGAAAATATTGAAGAATCAACTATTGTTCAAAGAATATTGAGAGCTGTTCCATTGAGGTTTAATCCAATGGCTTCAATGACTGAAGAAATGAAATATCTAAAAAACTTGAAGATAGATGAACTACATGGAATACTCACTACATATGAGATGAGAATAGGAAAATAGAAGTTTGTACTAAAGGAAGTAGCCTTCAAAGCATTAAAGAAAATAAAATGACACATTGACCTTGATCACTTTATCCCTGAATCAAATGAAGAATAAGATAAATTTATGAGAAAGATGAAAAGAGGATCAAGAAAATATAAATTAAGCTACCATTCAAATGTTTTTTTTTGGTATAATAGGTCATTATGCCTCAAAATATCCATATAGAAAATGAAAAGATAGTGATGATGGAAAAGGACAAAAATATAGGAAAAAATTATAAATAGGGAAGATATCTCAAGAAGAAAAGTTTCTATTTCATGAAAGATAGAAACTCATCAGAATATAGTGATGAATATGCATTTGATGATGATCAAGAAAAATGCCTACTCATGGCCTTGGGAAATTATAAAGAAAAACAAAATGTAGTGTAATCTATCTCAAAAGAATCTAGCAAAGGCAAGGGTAATCTTTCGCTTTGTTTCATTTGTGGTAATTATGGTCAATTTTCTTCTTGATGTCCATATGAAAAATATGAAGGAATTGATGTTGAAATTTATTTTCTATTGATGAAATCTTAATCTATTAATTAATAAAACAAATATAGCCAAGGAAGAAAGACACATGCAGAGGATGAAATTGAAGCTAAGAAAGATTTTCAAGGTGAGCTCCTTGCCCCCTTAGAAGAGATAAAGAGACTCACAATAATAAACAAGATTTGAAAGGATCTATTACAAGCGTATGTAGATAAGGATCATGATCTTATTGTAATGGAGAAAAATATTTTTATTCTTAAAACTTAATTAGAATAATCAAGGAGAATGAAGTGGTGACAAGTTAATTGGTAGAAAAAGAAATACATTGTGGGAGACTAGAAGCTGAGATTATTTCCTTGAGAAATGATCTTGGAAAGGAAAATGATTTGTTGAGGTTTGGCATAATTGATGATATCTTTGATAATTCACTCAATAGCAATACATCCTCATTTATTAAAATAGTCATTGACTATCATGAATTTGTAAAGAAAGAATCAAGTGCAAACACATCAAAGACAAAAGAACCTAATAGGTATGTAAGTGTAGTTAAAGGAACCAACAACCAATCAAACATATTAAGAAATAAAGCCAAAGATCAACAAAATATTTTTGAACCAAAAAAATAAACAAAAGGGAAGAATGTGAGGATAAGTTAAAGAAAAATTAGATCAATGGAGCAACCCCTGGTTAAAAGTTCATGTAATAGAAGTTAATAAAGGAAAAATAAGACCACATTTAAGGGAAACTTATTCCAAGCTGAATGTTGGGAAAATATATCCTAGTGGGCATCAATAGATGTGTTTATGGCTAAGGGAAATTGGAAAAGGAAATGGAAAAGGCATTAAAAAGGAAAAAATGTATTTTTGCACATTTATTTATGAAAATAAAGGGAAATAGGAGAAAAGGAAGGTGAAAGGTCACAAGTTACATGTGAGGAGTAAATTAAAGGAAAATAATGGAAAATGAAGAAAATAGATGCCTCATTGATAAAAAGGATTATGAGGACTAGTTCATGGCTTTTTGGTCAGTTCAGTTTTGGAGCTCCCTCATTATTCTCTCTCTCTCACTCGTGAACACTTAGAGTTTTCTTGGAGCATTCCAGATTTGGAGCAAGGAAGGGAAAAGAAAGCAAAGGAAGAAAAAGGAAAGTAAAGGAAAGAAAAGATCGAGCAAGGAGGAGTAGGATCAAGCAACTTCAATAGGAATACTTGCAGGTAACATATAGCATACGTGATTTCCTAGCTAGTTTTTACATGCATGGCTTTTCATGTTGGTATATGGTTCTCTTACTGTCAGTGGCATGGTTTTTCTGGGTTATGACAGTGGTTTTAAGCTTTTCCTTGCATTCTTCCGGATAGGTATGGTGTGATGGGATTGTTTTCTTGGTTTTGAGCTTTGAAATTTCGGGATGGTTTTGAAATACAGGGCAGAGGTGGTCTCGGGAAGATTCTGAAAGGCCTAGGAATCCCTTGATCGGTTTTGGCAGGATACACAGTAAATCCTGAGGGTGGTGTCTCAGGTTAGGGCCTATTGATCCAGTGTGGATTGTGGTAAAGCCTAAGAGACAAGGAGACAAAAAATTCCTCAAGGACAATGATGGAGTCCGGAGGCATTCCAAGATCGGTTTGGTTTTGTGATCTCAGTTTCAGTTTTGGTGAGATCATAGTTTGCTGAGGGTGGAGGTGGTTTAACCTCTGGATTCCCTTGGTTGCTTTTGGATTGGTTTATCCATGAGATACCACATTCATGCTTGGAATATGGTACGAGGGTGACCAGATGAAAGAAAGGTTTGGTTCATCCATGTCTAGGGTCAGGTGGTACGTAGAAGTCGCGAACCTGGTTGACTCTTACCTATGTTTAATACAACTAAGTTCTCTTGCTTTTGTACTTGTTATTATGTAGCCTTAATAGATGTTATCTCATTGTTATTTACATGGTTTGATCCTGGTTATAAGCATGGTTATGTGACTGGTTATAGTCATGGTTATTTCATGTATTTATTTGTAACTGAAAGGATAATGGATGCAAGACCTAATTGATGTCAAAAAGTTAAGGGAAGAGGGTGGTGATCCTTCTTGTCAAGTCTCATATGAATTATAAGTCATTTATGCTATGTATTGTATTCATTTTCCTTTGATTGCATTGTTGCCAAGTGTTTGATAGAACGTCAGTCCGAGTTGGGGATGGTCAGGCCTAGTCCTAGAGTTAATTTTTGATTTGTAAAACTTGTCATTATGTAAATTATGGATTTTGAAACCTACAAGGGTTTATGGGAAGTGACGTAGATTCTGGGTTTGAAAAGTGGCACAAATCCCGAAGTCGCATGCACAGGTCTAAGGGGAAAAGTTTCCAGATGCACCCATGCCTTGCTATGCAAGCATCTGAAGCCTCCCAGGCACACCCTTGTCCATATCAAGGGAGCGTCCATGGGTTTGATGGTCTAAAACTCAGTGGGACCCAAGGAATGGTCATGGGGATGGATTAGAAGGCTTATGGGAGTCATGTAGCATGTATAGAAGGTCTGTGTTGTGGGTTTCTATCAATTCCACTTCGTTAACGGACACATAGGGAGTTGAATCATATCATAGTAACTTCTCGTTACATGTTTACCCAGCTTGACTGGTTACTTGGGTAGATGTGGGAGGAGGGTGTTACAAAGTAGTATGAGAGCATGGTTCAACCCTCAAACTGGATGGGTTGTGTGTTGGTCATGCATTCATATCGGTGGCATATGTGTTTCTTGTGTTGTAAGATCATGTGCTTGTTGTATTTGTATGGTATGGGTTATCATTGCAATGAGATCACCATGGGAAGTTGATGGTGTTGTTATGGTGTGTGTCATCACAAGCATATGGTTGATTATGCATTGTTATGCATGTTAGTATTCACATGTGGTCAAGTGTACAATGATGTGGTGGTCGTTTTCATGCATGAGGTCATGGTATGTGTAGTTGATATGGTCATGCATTGATGACTGGACCCTAGGTAGAATGATGGTTATATGGTTATATGCTTATGTGTTATATTTCTATATGATGTCATGATTATGTTATAAATGTATTATGCTTATTTGTTGATCTTGCAGACGAGGTATCCTCCATGGATTATGCTAAGGTACATTGGTTCATTTTGATTTGGTTTAGTTGACATGATATACCTTGCAGGAAGAATATCAAAGATGAATAGCAAGATGGTAGACTATAGTTTATGAGGCTCTCCCTATGGATCAGATGAGAAACGTGGTGTTGGGAACTCTTCTAATTTGGCAGACACAATGAGAATCCTAAAGGAAAAAATAAGGAGTTGTAAGGTAGACAACGACAAAATCATATAGGCATAGGAGAAACAAGTAGAGGTAAATGCAGTGATACTTCAGAGTTTGTCAGAATTGCAGCGACAAGGACCACTTCAGATCAGCCCTGAGAAGGAGAAAATAACTAATGGGGCATATGGCAGCAGGTCTCATGGTGAGTACAAGTCAGATACAGAGGACACGATCAAAGATGGTAGGTTATTGGACATTGGATTGGATGGGTGATAGACATAGGTACTATTCTAGTTCTGGTCCAGACAAGAATTATGATCTTCATCATTATCATCCTTACAGGAGGAGTGACAAGGGCTATTTTCCGGATGAGTTTAATAATGTCAAGCTGCCTACATTCAATGGAGAGATGAAGAATTCAGAAGATGTTGAAACATGGTTGCATGGGTTGAACAAATTCTTCTGAATGCATAGCTATGCAGAGAACATGAAAGAAAAGATAGCCACTTTTAGTCTTAAACAGAAAGCAACTATCTAGTGGGAGGATGTGAAGAATGTTAAAGGTATTTGAGAGGATGACTTGTCTTGGAATGAGTTTGAGAGGCTCTTCAAGAAGAGGTATTTGTAGGAAAGGTAGTATGATGATAGAGTTAAGGAGTTTTATGAGTTGTAGATGGGTTCCATGACAAATGATGAGTATACTAGCAGGTTCTTGGAGTTGTTGAGATATGTGCCTTACCTCAAGGAGGAGAAGGCTAATATTCAACTATTCATTAGTGGACTTCCACTAGCATACAGAGATTGGATTGAGATCGATGAGCCTAGATCATTGGAGGAGGCTATCTGAAAGCTAAAGCATTGTTATGAGCAGTCGAAGAGCAAAGTTGAGCCTAAGCATGACTTGAAATGAAATGAGAAAGTTAAAGGAAAATGGCCACCAAAGTGGGGAAGACCTCAAGATGCAAGAGAGAAAGAAAATGTGGTCCCTTACAAGAAGTTAAATCCATATGGGAAGGGACATGGAGAGCAATAGAGGCAATGGTAGAACATCATTATAGTGTTGGATATGTGGAAAATATCATCGTAAAAGGGATTTCCTTCAGTATCAAGGTGATATACCCCATATCTATAATGTTCATAAGGCACATATAGTTGGGGATGTTGATCATAGCATTCCTCAGATTTATGCATTCCTATACACTATGTTGCTTCATATCTTCCTCATCCTTCCAAGAAATATTAAAGCTCTTTGATTTATTATTTATTTTCCAAATGATCATATAAAAACTTGAAATCTCAAACCTAGCATGTCAAAAGAACTTGTAAAATGTCAATAAATCTAAATCTTATAATTCTCTGGTTAGATCTTGACCTTTAATTCTATATAATGTATTTCAAACTCTATCTCACATCGATCAACACTATTTATAACATGTATAAATAGCTATGTAAGTGTATATTATATAATTTGATCAAATATATATTTGGGATTCAAATCTAAGATATTACAAATACGAACATTGGAATGCCTATCGTTATTTGGAATGGTTTCAAGAATTCATATCCATATCATTTTTCACTCAATTAACAAGCATTTTTCATTTGTGAAACTTGAATCAGAGTACTTTGGAGTGCTTTTCAGTCTAACATAGACATGGTCTCATGTGTGACTATTCGGGATAGACTTGGCATAGAAGAGAAGATTTGGTATAATATTCCTAACCTGAAGAAGAATATTCAAAAATATTTGAATTGTTAAAACCAAATGCTTGACCTTAATGAAGAATAAATATTATAATAACAATTAGACCCGATTTAAAGGTATTTAAATAGGTATCATTTGGATTATATTTATATGTATGGTTATTTAATATAAAGAGGTGTTAAGTATTATATCAGTGTAATTGGTTATATAAGGAGATAACCTTCCTGAAATCGTCAAGGAGGTTTTACCCTAAAGTGGCATAATTTTCTTGTTAACATGATCATTACATATGTTTGGTATATATTTTTGGTGATTTGGATATATTATTCATTTCTATGGTTACGTTCCTAATAACTAATATCACAATTTTTAATTTTAGGTATTACTTTATTAGAAATATTTAACAAAAACGAGTGCCTAATGAATTTATGAGTCATATTTTCTAATCAAAGGTTGAATATGTTTCATATGATTCAGTCATTAACCACTCTACATCACAGATACCAATTATGATGAATTAAGGAATAAACCCATTGATATTAATGACAAGATAAATAGAGTGCTACCATGAAAAAAGAGAATCTAAGGGAAATCCTATAGGTAGTACTTAAATAGTGGAGTGGAATTGCAACAATAGCAAGGGGATGGATAGAGAAGATCATGATGAGTGTAAATTGTGACAGAGGGTGAAGGAAACATTGCGTTGAACTAGAGAGACTAAGACAAATATGGTGCCTACTCTCATTGATGAGAATGATAGGACATATCTCCCATAAAAATCATATAAAGTATAGATATTCTCAAGCTCATGAAAAATTATATAATTATTATAAGTTAGAACCATTGTAAACAAATTGTGATATATTAAATATAAATGGAACACCATATTGGAAGGATATCAATGGTCACACTGTCAATGGAATTTCTCATATGGTAGCATGGTACTTTATACGCACAAGCCTTGCCAATGCATATCATAGATAGTAGGTTACCCAATCTATTTATCCCACTATCACACACAAGCAAAGAAAGGAATGAAACAAAGCAAGTGTTTATATAGTGCACCTTTCAATGGAGAGGTGGATGCTTGGTGTAGTTAGCAAGAGGGGCTCCATAAGTCCTTACTCCTAAGTTCTCTACGTCAATTTCATACACACAAACAACAACTCACAAGACCCATTTTCCTACAACACTTGTTAGGATTAGCATGATAATCCAAATTAGAATACATCAATCAATAAAGAGAAATGATTTGTTGGGGGGAACTTAAATTATTTGTATTATACCACAGTGTTATAAAAGTCACTCATCCATAGTGCTTGGTCCACGGTCCTCCTCTCACCACAACTCACTATCAAGGCTCACTTTATCTACAAATTATTACAACGAAGCCCACAATTCTATATTCCAGCTAAACACTTCATTATAATAGACTTCTCTCTCCTTGTTCCATGGAAGGAATTGCTTTTATAGATAGTGATGAGCCCCAAAAATGGATAATTATATGGGCTTATTCAGCCTCATAATTCGACTTAATCCACCATTCTAATTAGTTTATTGCATGTTTTTGATTATATTTATGCTAATAGAGTGAATTGGGTTAGTCATTATGCCAACAAGTCTAATGGGTGCTTTGTGCAGTTTTTTTGGTCAATTTTGAGACAAAATCAAAGGTTTTAATGAGCACTTGACAGCCAAATTCGTGGGAGAACAAGGGAGAGGATTTGTAGGAAGGTGTCCCCTTCATTTATGGGCCCTTACCTCAAATTCTCCACCATCAGCTCGGAGTTCAAGGGCCACCAAATCGATTATCACAAGGGCAGCCGAGCAAGGGCTAGTAAAGTGGCTATTAACTACAAGTTTTGGCAACCGAGTTCCTAAAGTTTAGGAGGGCTGTTGGGGTCCTCAATTTGTATAAATAAGAAGGCTTAGGGCCTCATTTCAGTTAGTCATTTTGTAGGCAGAAGTTAGCTAGTCTTTAGTTCGATTTTAGTCAATTTTAGGCAGTAGATTAGCTCTGCATTTCAGCGCACTTTCAAGCTTTCCCTTGTGGACAGTTTTTGATGTAACTATTATTTCTTGCTCAATAAAGATGAAGCCAGCTTTTCACCAGCTCTAAATCTCTCTTAGGAGGCTGTAGCTCTTGGGGTTGGGCCCATCTCAAGTGCCTAGTACCTCCTTTGTTTACTTTTATGTGTCTTTGCTGCATTCTTAGAATAAAATCTGCTATTTAGATTTAGATCTTGTTTTGTTGTTTAGGTTGCTTTTGATGATTAAAAATTATTTTCATGTTCAGATTTATTTGATAGGTTAATAACAGGGAAGATCTTCAGAAAAAGGGCCATCAAGCACCTCTGATTTCACCTCTCCCTCAGTGGGATCAGGAGCTGGGATCAAGGTGACCTTGCTGCCACCAAAAATACTGACTTTGCTTCACCATGCAACCATTAGTGTTTGATTTTTATTTGCAGAAGTTGGTTACATGTTCAGATTCTTGATTGCTTTGTTGCATAGTTATTTCACATGGTTTCATTGCAAATAGACTTCTGTTCCATTTCTTTGCTGTTATCTAGGTCAGATTAGGTCAAAGTAAATAGCTTCTTGATTTTCCAAGTCTTCATTTGTCTAATTCGAAAGATAACTTGCAGAGCACTTGTAATACCTCTCCATCTACCTGTACTCCATCAATCCCATATGCTCCATCCCCTAACGTAGATTCTTGCCTCACGTTTGTCATTTGCTCACTTTGCCCTAATTCCCCATATCCTTGTGCAATATTGCTCCACTGCTTCTTGAAAAATCAACACCATCCTTGCCACTCCTCAGCTCCATTCCCCAAGTCCTGGACCTCTTCACACCCCTAGCTCACCTCCATACTCACTCCTTCATCTTTCTTCCTCCATCCATCCTCCAAAATCCCATTTCTGAACATCCTGTAGAAAATTACAGACATCCTGTAGAAATTCTAGAACATCTTGTAGAACCCCTGCAGACTTCCTGTAGAAGCTCACGAATGAGGTTTCTTGATATCCAAACTATGTGAAACTCTCTGGAAGGGTGTTAGGGACCCCTTGGGCCCTCTCCAAACCTTGCCGACCTCCTCCAAGCATTTCCTCTCACCAATCCACCTCTGCACAGTCAAAACAGTCAAAGCACATGCATGATAATTCTGACAACTTATTCAAAAATACAAAAAGATGTTTTTTTTCAGATGTTACTTTAGAAGTAGCTTACACACATGCATTTTACCTTCCTAGAAGTCAATGGCATCTCTTTTAGTAGCTTGCATCCTCTTTCTTGCATCAGTAGGGCTAGCTGGTAAAATTAGGGTTTGCTAGGGTTTGTGTTTTCTTTCAGCCTTTCAGTTTCTTTCCGCAAGAAGATTAGCTTCCTTTGAGTTAGCTTCCATCCATCAGCTAAAAAGCTTCTTCTTAGAGCTCATAGAAGTTGGCTTAAGCTCCTAGCAGACTTGTGCTAGCTAACCAAGTGACAGCTACGGCAAGAGCTAGTACTTGTGCATATAGCACCGTCGCTTCCAAGTTTGTTACGAACTACTGGGTTGATAAAATTAAAGAAGGGAGTCCCAGGAGTTGCAGCATTATTGCTGCAATACTAGGGCCCACCACCTTTTTGGCGCCATTTCTGGGGAAGCGTCAGAGTATTGGTGATTGTTGCTTTTCTTCTATTTTCTACTACAACCTTCTGCTAAGTACTTTATTTCATTTCCATTCTGCAATTTCATTTCCGCAAATGTAGATTAGACATTTCCTGCTTTCATAGATTAGCATTTCAATTCCGCAATTTCAATTTTGCAATCGTAGATTAGCATTTCAATTCCGCAATTTCAATTCTGTAAACATAGACTAGCATTTCATTCCTGCAATTTCATTTGAGCAAAATAGATTAGTCCTTTCCTGCTTTCATTTCAATTCCGCATTTTCCTTTCAGCAAGATAGTTAGTTGCAGTTCAATCTATTTCAGTATTGCAGGTACAAGCAGAAAAAAGCAAAAATCAACCAAAAAGATTTCCTTTCATGCCTTGTAGGAGTAGAGATAATTTAGAAAAATGATTGCACAACACCCCCATTGCTTCACACAGCCAACCTTCTCTCTTATTCAATGGCTGTGATTAAAGAACCCTTAGGTGGACAGCAAGACATATTTGAAGAACCTCAAGGGAAGAAGAAGAAAACATTCCTCTCGCACAAATGGCTGCAAACAGAAATGTTGGGAGTAGTACCTTATCCAAAAACGAATTTTCAAATCAGATGGAAGATTTCAAGAGCGAGATGAGGCAATTTATTGCCACGTAACTAGATACCTTGCAGATCCAAAGGAAGCAAAAGGAAGCCAAGAGGGCTTTGGACATCTTTTGTCTTAGATGCACTAGGAAGCATCCTAGGAACAAATGTCCAATGCACTCCCTAGAAGTGTGTTTCGTCTGTGAAGAATACCATTCTACGAATCAATGCCCTTCCTTGCCTGGACTTAAAGCTGCATATCAGAGAGCCAAAGGAGCCATTGAATCACTCTATTATATGAACCAAAGGAGGCCACATGGACCCATACCCTACCAACAGGGAATACAAGGGACATCCCAAACCTATTACGACCCCTATCAAGCCACTTCCATGCCTTCTTGGGGTCCCCCTGCTCATCCTTCCTGGTCCACACCCCCTCCTTGGTCGTATCCTCCTCAATACCACGCTTCTCCAATTGCTCGTTCATTTCACTCTTATGCTTAGCCACAGCCTCAGTGGAATGCACCTCATCAGGGGTGGAGGCCCTAGTACAACTCTCATCCCGCTCATTTGCCTCCACCACCTGCCCAACCACAACCCCATTCACATCCATCTCAAATATACACCCCCACTCAACTACCCATACCACCATTTCCAAACCCGCACATTGGAATAGCTCAACCCAATTGCAAAGCTGAGGCATAACATGTCCAAATGACTCCTCTTGAGCTTGATGATCTTCACCATAGCTCAGGAAGAGTATTGCAAAACAGAGATTATATTGACAACATTGAAGGACCAAATGAAAAAGAAGATTCAAAAGAAAAGATCAAAGAACCATGGGCTACACTTGATGAAGAGAAGGCATCAAAATCAGAGATCGAGAGAGTTCCCTCATGGTTACCATCAAATCTTCCATGTATTCAAGAGAAAGATCAGCAAAAAGAGGAAGATGAGAAAGTCATGGTAGAAGGTGACATGAAACATGATCCAGATCAGCATAAGGACCAAGGATATCAGAGCTATATTGAGATATGGTTTCAAATGGTCACTAAGTTGCAGCGGTACTCTCTTCCTCAACTATGTTTGATCCCTTCAAAGTTAGATCATTTGGTCTCTGAAATCTGGATAGCTGTCAAAGCATGCATTTCAAGCCGCCACATCATTTTGTCTCTAATATCAATGTGCACATGGCTCCATTGGAAGTATTCTTATACTTGAAAATGATTTTGTTTTTCAAGTAGGGTAGGGTAGAAAAAAAAAAAAAAGAGAGAAAAAAGCTTAAAAAAAATGAAAATAAGAGAGAAATAAAAATCTAAGGTGAAAACCTCCTCAGAGGCACCTTAAATTAGCTCATTGATTGAAAACCTCCATGAGGCGCTCAATGGGTTGGAAAACAAAGAGAAAAGAGAATAAGATCTTTGGGTGAAAACCTCCCTTGGAGGCACCGAGGGTAGGCAATTAGGGTGAAAACCTCCATGAGGCGCCCTAGCTGTCTTAAAAAAAAAAAAAAGAGAAAAAAAATAAACCTAATTTCTATTGAGTAATTGCGGGTTGCAAGAATGACATTGCAAGTTAGGAGGATCGCTCAAGACAATGACAAAGGAAGTTCCGTGCCTTCTACAGGAAGTTCTGTGTCTTCTACAGGAAGCCTACAAACAAGCCAAAATCGATCTCCTAAGATGACCAGAAGGCTAGGAATATGTCCATGAGGCTTGCAAGCATCCATGTTTCCATCCCTCACCCTTCTCCATCATTTTTTCCATCTCATTGTGCTTCTTTCCTAAAAACCGCATGTTCTACAGGAAGTTCCTGTAGAAATTACAGGATTTCTATAGGAAGCTAGAAATGGATTTCAAAAAGGTAGTTTGGTGAACATGATAGCTTCCTCAAGGGTTCAGAAGTCCTCCTACAATCTTCAAACTCCTCCTCCATCATCTCCATGCCTGCATCACAGCCCAAGCTCATTTTTTCTTTCTATGCAAAAACTTGCAGAATGCTTTGAAGCAAAAATACATAGAACATAATTTGTTTTTTCCCTCATGTGAAAACCATGCATCCATTTACAAAACCGTTTTACAGGGAGTTGTATAGGGATGATGGCAACATGCCCGAGTAGTTTCAGCTAATTCTAGTGCACGATTTTCAAGAAACCAACCTCCATCACCTTCAGCTATTTTTACATTTTCTCCATATCCATGCATCCGTTTCAAAACATGTTTCATGGGGAGATGCATATGGGTGATTGTAGCCTACCCAAGCAGTTTCGGCTGATTCTGATGCACGGTTTCCGAGAAATTGATCTCTGTAATCTTCAGCCATTTTCCATTTTTCTCGAAATCTGTGCATCCATTGATCGTAATTTTGTTATGGGAGGTGCATAATGATGATAGGAACATGCTCAGAATGTTTCAGATCGATCTGGTCTATCGTTTAGGAGCAATGGCGAAAACAAGTTTTTGTCCTGTGGAAATTCAACATCAGCAGCTTGAGGGTACAAATCTGAACATGGAAACAAATTCTTGCAGCGTGGATCCGATCGGAGGACACCTGCACAAGGAAAACAGCCATGAATCAGAAACCAAGCCATCATGCAACCACAGAAAACAATGCATGCAGCAAATGAAAGGCCACAGCACCTCACAACAACCATTCGACTTCCAGGTACGTGACTAAAACTCATTCCTCTGATTGCATGAATGTAATTTGAAAACTGCGTGAGCAATGAGATGGTTGTGATTAAAAAATCGGTGGCCAGCTAACTGGCCACCCTCATCCAGTTCAAACAGCGCTCGGTGGGTCAATACGACACGTGTGCTCAGCCAGCTCAGGAGGAAATCTGGAAACAGGTAGTGGTGACTGTTTAGCCTTCAACGTGATTGATGGGAGTGATCACAGGTAGGAAACATGATGTTTTGTGACAGCACTGCCGTTTGCATGGGTGAACGCACATTTTTGCCACCTCACCACGAATCACGTAGCAATTAAAGAATGCTCGACTGAAACTCACAAACTGCTGTTCATTGGCACTTGCAACGTCCTCAACTGAAGTATGCATCCTCCACTTCCACAAAGTGATTAACCCGTTGTCCTCCACTGAGCTTTTCATCTTGGTTCAAAATTCTCCAACGTATCAGGCTCACTCAGAGGCGCAAGGGCATTCTACAGGAAATGGGGGGGTCTTCTACAAGAAGTATGGCACAACCTTCTGGAACAGAGAAACCTGAGCTTTCCTTCGTCAAATTTGGAGTTCCGAGAAAGGTAGACTCAAAAAGACTCTTCCATGCATGATATACTTTGAAAGGTGGTGAATTGAACTATCTGGAGTAGGAGAATTAGAGACAAGTCTGCCTATAAGTCAAAAATAGCAGTGTGATTGTGTTGCACGGAATTTCTCAGTTTTTCTACATCAAAATTCCTCTCCACGTTTCTGGTCTAAAATTATCTTATAAGGAAGGCATATGCAGCTGTGAGATCCAACCTATGGATGAAAATGTTAAAATTTTCATATCTGAATGTGTCTTGAGAAGAAAACTTAGTCTCTGTCCTCTGGCTGTAGAAGCAAAACCCTTCCTCTCATAACCAAATAGCTGAAGAATTTTCAATGTCCTTGAGATCTCTTTCTACCAAAAAAGAAAAGAACAAAAGAACAAACTTGGTCAGGGTCTTTTGCAGGCATGGACATAATTGTTAAGACATAGTAAGGTGACATATCAGAATTTGATGCAGGTGATCCAGGATTGTAAAGGGATGGAAATCTTAAAGTTGGTGGGGGACTTGGAGGATGGAATTAGAGTCTCACATCAAAGGAGAGACATGAATATTCTGTCACAGATCCAAGCTAGTTTGGAACTGTCTAAATCGAGAACAGGGGAACAATACTTTGAGAGTGCTTCTAAAAGTGATCAGGCTGGGAATGCAAAATTTGTTTACTGTGACGGATCAGGCTTGGCAGCTAACAACCGGCTACAGCTAGAAGGCTTAATTGAAGGTGACCAAATTTGTACAAATGAAGGTTTAGCAAACATTGATGTGACTTAAAATTGACCATAAGACTAATGAGATGAAATAAGTGTAAGGTGGAAATCAGTCGTAGGATTGGACCATTCAAGGCATGTAATTAACCGACTAGGAACAGTAAGTTTGTGTCTTGTCATAGTACAGTCATACAATGAACTGGTGGGATCTTTTACATGATCAATAGAAATACAAGGAGCCAAATAAAAGAGAGAGGGGGAGGACAAGGCTGGATACTCAAAGAACTAATGTTGATGAGTTAGTGGAAGTGCTGAAGAAAAATAAAGGATGGCAAGGAAGAAGAACACATTGAAAAAGATGAGAAAACCAATGATGAAGAAATGCAAGAAATTCAGGCAAGGCAAGAATAGAGAGGAAAAGGAGAAAAGGCCAAATTGCTGAAGCCTAAAATTGTGGAGGAACAATGGCACAAACACCCCGGAAAAAGTGATTGCAGAGCAGGGCAGAGAGGACTGAAAAAGTCCAAACAAGTGAAGACACAAGCAAGGAAACCACACCACAATTAAAAGGAAAGACACCCCCAACCAAGCAGACTGAAACAGTGAAGATAGGTTCTACAGGAAGCCAGAAGACAGTTTCTACAGGAAGCCAGAAAGCAGTTTCTATAGGAAGACAAAAAACAGTCGACACAGGACTTTCTACAGGAAGTATGGAAACAGAGGAACAAAAAGGAGAAATCACCTGAGATTTTAGCCAGGTAGGTAGCAGCTGTGCTGGCTACCCTTAGTACATCTCCAAAGCAAAAGGGCAGTGAAAGAGGGAGCCTTCCATGTATTTTAAGGCAAGAAGGAGCATGCAGATAAAAACTGGCAGACCCCAACCATAGTCAAAAGAGCCAATCACGATTTTAAACACCCCAGCTACACAAAAGGAGAGGTCTCCCTCAAAGGCATCCATCACCTATGAACAGGGAAGCCCGAAGACATCCACCTGGAGAGAAATAATGAAAATTTTGGACACAAAGGCCTCTCTACAGGATGCTGAGACAGTTCTACAGGAAGCTGAGAATTCTCTAGGAAAAGGAGCATAGGCAGTGGGAAGAAGCAGAGAGAAAAGCATCGTTTCATGACCGAGAAGAGGACGTCACTTCAGAAGCTTGGCATGGCAGGGAGGCCACCAGGGCCATCAGAGATGAAGAGATAGATTAGTTGCTCAGAGGATGAACAACACTTTCAGTAGGGGGGTGATGATGAGCCCCAAAAATGGATAATTATATGGGCTCATTCAGCCTCCTAATTCGACTTAATCCACCATTCTCATTAGTTTATTGCATGTTTTTGATTATCTTTATGGTAATAGGGTGAATTGGGTTAGTCATTATGCCAACAAGTCTAATGGGTGCTTTGTGCAATTTTTTTGGTCAATTTTGAGACAAAATGAAAGGTTTTAATGAGCACTTGGAAGCCAAATTCGTGGGAGAAAAAGGGAGAGGATTTGTAGGAAGGTGTCCCCTTCATTTATGGGCCATTACCTCGAATTCTCCACCATCAACTCAGATTTCAAGGGCCACCAAATCGATTATCACAAGGGCAGCCGAGCAAGGGCTAGTAAAGTCGCTGTTAACTACAAGTTTTGGCAGCCGAGTTCCTAAAGTTTAGGAGGGCTGTTGGGGTCCTCAATTTGTATAAATAAGAAGGCTTAGGGACTCATTTCAGTTAGTCACTTTGTAGGCAGAAGTTAGCTAGTCTGTAGTTCGATTTTAGTCATTTTTTAGGCAGTAGATTAGCTCTGCATTTCAGCACACTTTCAAGCTTTCCCTTGTGGACAGTTTTTGATGTAACTATTATTTCTTGTTCAATAAAGATGAATCCAACTTTTTGCACCAGCTCTAAATCTCTCTTAGGAGGCTGTAGCTCTTGGGGTTTGGCCCATCTCAAGTGCCCAGTACCTCCTTTGTTTACTTTTATGTGTCTTTGCTGCATTCTTAGAATAAAATCTGCTATTTAGATTTAAATATTGTTTTGTTGTTTAGGTTGTTTTGATGATTAAAAATGATTTTCATGTTCAGATTTAGTTGATAGGTTAATAACAGGGAAGATCTTCAGAAAAAGGGCTATCAAGCACCTCTGATTTCACCTCTCCCTCAGTGGGATCAGGAGTTGGGATCAACGTGACCTTGCTGCCACCAAAAATACTGACTTTTCTTCACCATGAAATCATTAGTGTTCGATTTTTATTTGCAGAAGTTGGTTACATGTTCAGATTCTTGATTGCTTCGTTGCATAGTTATTTCACATGGTTTCATTGCAAATAGACTTCTATTCCATTTCTTTGTTGTTATCTAGGTCAGATTAGGTCAAAGTGATTAGCTTCTTGATTTTCCAAGTCTTCATTTGTCTAATTCGAAAGATAACTTGCAGAGCGCCTGTAATACCTCTCCATCTACCTGTACTCCATCAATCCCATCTGCTCCATCCCCTAACGTGGATTCTTGCCTCACGTTTGCCATTTGCTCACTTTTCCCTAATTCCCCATATCCTTGTGCAACATTGCTCCACTGCTTCTTGAACAAATCCCACCATCCTTGCCACTCCTCAGCTCCATTCCCCAAGTCCTGGACCTCTTCACACCCCTAGCTCACCTCCATACTCACTCCTTCATCTTTCTTCCTCCATCCATCCTCCAAAATCCCATTTCTGAACATCCTGTAGAAAATTACAGACATCCTGTAGAAATTCCAGAACATCATGTAGAACCCCTGCAGACTTCCTGTAGAAGCTCACGAATGAGGTTTCTTGATAGCCAAACTTTGTGAAACTCTTTGTAAGGGTGTCAGGGACCCCTTAGGCCCTCTCCGAACCTTCCCGACCTCCTCCAAGAATTTCCTCTCGCCAATCCACCTCTGCACAGTCAAAACAATCAAAGCACATGCATGATAATTCTGACAACTTATTCAAAAATACAAAATGATGTTTTTTTTCAGATGTTACTATAGAAGTAGCTTAGACACATGCATTTTACCTTCCTAGAATCCAATGTCATCTCTTCCATTAGCTTGCATACTCTTTCTTGCATCAGTAGGGCTAGCTGGTAAAATTAGGTTTTGCTAGGGTTTGCGTTTTCTTTCAGCCTTTCAGTTTCTTTCTGCAAGCAAGTTAGCTTCCTTTGAGTTAGACTCCATCCATCAGTTAAAAAGCTTCTTCTCAGAGATCATAGAAGTTGGCTTAAGCTCCTAGCAGACTTGTGCCATCTGACCAAGTGATAGTTGCGGCAAGAGCTAGTACTTGTGCATACAGCACCGTCGCTTCCAAGTTTGTTACGATCTACCGGGTTGATAAAATTAAAGAAGGGAGTCCCAGGAGTTGTAGAATTATTGCTGCAACACTGGGGCCCACCAGATAGCTTGGAGGAGTGATCACATTGGATCTAGACACTTTGTTGACCATGTTTGATATGGACCTCACATCCTTATCCTCAAAACGTGATCAACGTTGACCATGTTTTCTCTTATCCATTTGCACTATCACTTCAACTCTCTTTTGGAGAGTAACTAGAGAGTTTTTGAGTCCTTCAACTCTCCCTATCAAGTCATATATAGCATTGTTAGGCCTAACAACATTGTATGGTAGTGCCTCAGGAGCATTGGAGCTGAAAATAATATTTTTTATGAAGCTTCCATGGACCAATTTCTACGTTCCGATTTATAATATAATATCTTCCCTAATGAATCTAAGAAGGTGACATTTTGAGCTATAACAGATGCCCCATAATGTATGAGGCTAGAAGAGAAACTAATGATTGAAATACATTACAATAATCTTAGTGAGCTAGGCGAAGGGAGGGAACCACAAATCTAGGGTCTATAGAGGCTGTAAAAATCATAGTCATATACTAATAAAACATATCCCCAATGTAGGAATACCCATACTTGGTATTGAAAGAATAGATCATGGCCACCCACAAAACATACTATGGACTCATGTCATCAAGTAATAGTCATGAGACAATGTAATCCTATGTCACAATAGATACCACTAAGCTTGCAAACACCAAAAGGAGTGCCCAAGTGATGGCCCTAAAAGGACATAATACATTCTCCAACATAGCTTGGGGGAAGCATTGTGCTTGAGTGAGATAGGCCCATGTCCCAAGGTTTTCGACTTGTCTCGATGGTACAAATCAACTACATTGAAATGAATGAGTTTATGTTGAGCATGCAGGGAGACTGTTTGATTACTAGACAATGAGGGAGCCCGTTAATATATGTGATGGAAACCACCAATGATGAAAATGGATCCCAAGTTACCTAGCACAATCTAGCAAGTTTGAATGAATGAGCTAATGTCGAGCACACATAGAATCATTCAACGTGGCCCAATGAGGAAATACCACTATCAACCACAAGGCTTGTAACTGAGGACTATAGGCTCTAAGGTGCTAGAGTATTTCTAGATATATATAAAATTTTGGTGTTGATGTGAAGAGATTCATCGAGGTTGGGTTGTGATATATCCCCCATCATTTGATAAGAAACGAGCATCAAGATGAGGCTTATGATTTTAGTCATTGAATAACTAATTCACAAATGACAAAGGGATGGTTGACATGAAAGGTAAGATGATATTGCAGATGGTCGAATCTGGCTAGGGATTTCCTTTAACATATAACAGAAAAACATGAATTTGAACTTGGTATCTTGGACTGAATAATACCATACAAACACAATGGTAACACAGGAGGTATCACCACAACCCATAGATTGGAAGGGTAACCAATTGAGTGATATACTAACTCAATAGTAAAGAGACTTGACACATGTTGATGGTGTGGCTATAAAGCCAAGAAAATACTAAATATAAGAGAGTGACCCAAATAAGTGACATGTTCAAGGGTGAATGATAATTGCCATGATAAAACATAGGACAAAAGAATATTCCTCCCTTTCCATTTTTGTATGGATGATCCCGTCAATGGTTTAACGAGAATGAAAGAGAAGCAAGTGAGCTTGATAGTGTCTTTCTATTTCATTTTTAATGAGCCTGAAAATGAGCTAAAAGAATACTTGGATCAATGTATTTTTCATGAATTTTATAACGAGGCTTAAAAATAGATAAAAGTAGACCCATGTCTTTCTCATGGTTTAACAAGAATGAGAATAGATAATGGATTGCTCGCTAGTTTGCATCTTAACTAACAAGCAGAAAATATTGGAAATAACTCAACATTTTCAAATAGTTTAACGAGGGTGAAAAGATGGCAAAATAATCTTGGGATTTTCATTATATACTTAGCATGAAAAGAAGGCTGAAACAAAACTTGTTTCAGAGAGAAGTGGTATAATGGTATGCAAGTTATTCCGAGGCTAACAAAATTGACCTAAGGAAAGTAGAATGTAGTGGCACAGAGTCTAGAAATGGAAATCCACTCAATGTACCAGCCTCTTTGAAAGGATGAGAGGGATTGCAAGATGGAGGTAAGGTTGATGTAAAGGTGGGAGGTCAAGCATAGTGGAAATATTGGTAAGAGGAATGAAGGAAAACATAGTTATGAAAGAATCTAGGAAGGCATTGAAGACCATAAGCATAGGTAACCAAAATGCAATGATAAAAAGGGTGGGGACCCCCTAAAAGGGAAATGATGGCCGAATATAAAAAGAGAGGCATGAGGCATGATTTTGATGTCATGGTGGGAAATTAAGAGGATGCTTAGGGCTACAAGTGAACACAACATGGGCATCAAAATAAAAATCAGGTGTTATTCTAGGGTTCCCATGAAAGATAAGCTTTATCGCATAAGTTACAATGTGAAAAACACATGGTTAATGTCACAACTTGACAGGGAGAGCCTTAAGGCATAATGAAATAGTATGGGAAAGGTAAAAGATGTAGTGGAAAAATTGATGTGTATCCTAACCCTATATGCCAGTTCTAATAGTATATATCAAGGTGGAAATAAATGTTGTGAGAGCTCCATGGTCCTGTGCAAAATATATTCAAAAGGTCCTTAATAAATCATTAGTAGTGTTGTAGCTCATTTTTCACTATGTCTTTACATTGTATTAAAAGAAAACATATATATTTCAAAAAATAGGAAAAGAAAAAAACAAAAGATTTGGATTATATTAAGGGTGGATCGATATTATTATTGAGAGTGATGCAGTGGCGGGACCCGATCAGAGTTATTTCATTTTAAAAATATATGTAAATGCCCATGTAGTTAAGTGTTGGGCATCTACATTGGGCAGAGTTAAATACTGTGTCGGGTCCCCGTGATGGCCCCAACTCTCGACAACATAACATGCTCGAATGTTATACCAGTTTTGGTTCTATAAGTGAAGTCAATGTTCATGATTGACTTGAGATTGATGGCAGATATGAGTTGCGGGACCACCCCGAGCAGGATTCCCCCGTTCTGGTGGGTGCCCCATAACTCTGTAGCAAGTGAGTGTATTCGACAGTTTATTCCTCCACTTCAACATTACATCACTCCCACATCACCCGATTATATCGTCATTTCCCATCTTCCACTTCATCCATCCCATACGCGTCATGTCACATTAATCCCATTTTTCCCTCCATTTTTCTGTTTCCCCATAAACCCTGTTTATTCTCATTCTCCCCTTTTCATCATTTTCAGTTCTCCATACCCCTATGCAGTTGTTGTCCAGCCTGAAATTCAAAATTATCATCACCAATCATCATCAGTCATCTATGAACTAGGTAATTATAAATCATCTCCACTTGTTAAAGTCTTCCAAATGTCAAAGAAAGTTGTGTTGTCAGGTTCTTCTACCCACATTCCTCTCATGGACACCAAGAGGGATGTTTTTGATCCAATTTTTTCTTTAAATCTAATGGAACTTCATCAACATATTCTAGTCAATCAAAAGGAGTCCCCTGTGTATACTACAGTCATAAAATCTAGTCTTTTTGCTGCAATAATTCCCCAAACCTATGTTTTCCCAGAATTATCTACTGGTTAGTTTCTTCTCTCTATCCTCAAAAGTGCTTTGTGATGAATGCATTAGGTGAAAATATTTTTCAGGTGTCTTCCATTTTCTTGGACTTTCCACCTTCAAATATTTATACCTCATTTGAAGAAGAAACTTTGTTGTCTTCTTTTCAAAACTTGTCTGGGAAGGATTATGCCTAGATGAATTTCTTCTTAATGCCTATAGGATAACAATTCCCATGGAATCTACTCAAATTTCTCTTGAAACTTTTGCTGAAGATGTAAAACCAATTCTACAAATAATTGCCAAAGTTCTGGGAAGGGAAAATATTATTGTCATTGATCGAACCATTTTTGGGATGTTTAATTTAATGTTACAACCTGAGATTGTACTTGATATACCTACCTATTGGGAGAAACTAGTTAATTCTTAGTTGTCAAACCTTGCTCTTACTCCTTGTTTTAGATTTTCATCATTAGAGACTTATCTTTTCCTATACACTCATGTGGATAAATTTATGCATTTGGGTCTTAATATAATGGATATTCATAAAAAGAAGCAGTCAGTGGTGAATTGGACAGATACCATAAGAAGTCAAGCCAATTATGAAGGGTTTGTATATTTCACTACTTCTTTCTTGTCAATTTCTTACTCCATTATAAATAGTTCTCCTCCACCTTACATTTTTCCAAAGGCTCAATCTCTTCTGCAGCTTAGCAAAGATGTAAAAGTGGGTGATTTGTTTCAGTTTGAAGATTATACTGAGATTAGATTGTATGGAGCAGAGGTTTTCCCTTATAGACTTCCCACATTTTTTCCTATGAGGTTGTTTTCTATATAGTTTATCAGACAATTTAAATGTGGATCAGGTTCATTTTGTCCCAGCAAAGAAGGGGCACTTATTCAAATTTCTAAAAACAATTGGGCCTTTTATTGTGAACAACAGGTAGGCCATGGAAGAAGTGGAAAATATTCTTGAAGGCATGCAATTACAGCTGGGTGAAAAATGGTCATATGATCCCCATCATATTATCTCTAATAGAAGAGTCGAAAATTCATATGCTCCTTATACACATGAACCTCAACCAGATATGGAAAAATTAGCAAATGGTGGTCAAATAAGAGCTCAAGGAGGAATAGAGATTGAGACTCCACACCCCACTTAAAAGAGGCAGTGGAGACATAATTGATTTGAAAAGTGAATGAGGATAGAGTTCAAAAGGGCCAAGGTTGTCTGAGATTGAAAAGGAGCTTGAATCTTTGGCTGGAAGCTCCTAAGTTGCAATGGGTTTTCAGTTGAAATCGAGAGATAATACTTGTATACCTTCTTCCCCAGTACCTAAAGAAGCTTCTCAAAGTGTTGTTCTTGTTATAAAGAAATTTTATAGTCAAATAGAAGAAAGAAATAGGAGGATAAAAGAAAGTATTGAATCTCAACTTGAAGCACAATCAATTTCTGAGTATCACACCAGACTATTATCTTCCATGGATCTTGAGAGAAATCAATTGAATTTGTCTTTCTCTCATCCTTCTACTTTGTGTGTTTCATCATCATCAGGTTTTAAAATTGTTAATTGAACTGTAGATGCAAGAGAAATCCCACTGCCTGACAAGATTAATTTGCACAGGAAAACTAGGGAATTGATCTACAGTGATTTAAGAAAAACATCCTTGGCTACTAGAAAAGTTGAAGCTTTATTAGCAAAAGTAGTTAATCAATTAAAATTGGAAAAGGAAAATTCCAGAGCCTTGTTCACCCAAAATGAGGAGTTAAAGAAATTAATTGTAAAAATTGGTGTGAATCCTGAAGACAAGAGTTCTATATAGAAACTTTGCAGGGGGTAGAGACTGAAATTCAGGGCCTAAGGAAAAAAGATAAATTTACCTTCTGTGGAGAATATCATAGCCCCAGAAATAACTCAAGTGGAAAAGGAAAAAGAAATTCTAACAAATGATCTTTTGCAAAGAAACCCTGAAATTTTTGCACTCAAGGAAATGAATTCTACTTTGAAACAGAAACTGGATTCACATGCTTGTACCATTTTAGTGCAACCTGATTTTGATGATCCTGCAAAGAAGCTAACTAGTGTGATGACAGAATTATAAATACGATGACATGAAGAAGATGCAGAGAAATCAGATTATTAAAATGACACAACCTCAAAATATCAAAATGATTATCAGATTTCTTCTCATGAAATTAAATAATTGAAGGAGAAGGTGAAAGGTAACATGTCCCACATTCAAGCCAGGGAGATTATTTGGAATGACATTATTCATATAGTGAATAATGTTTGGGAATTTTTGTCATTTGTAGTAGAGGAGAAAACTATTGTTAGAGACCTATAAAGCATAATTATTGTTAGTAAAACAAATCTCCAGTAACAAGCACAATTTTCCAAAAGAATGATTGATTTCCTTAACTCTAAGTCATCACAAGAGTTAATAGAGACACATATTGAAGACATAACATAATTGGTGTTGGAGATAAACAAAATGGTTTTAAAAAAATTGTACAGGAAATCAATTAAGACAAAGTTGGAAAAAATCAAAGAGTCAGTTTTAAACTTTAACACCAACTTTGACAAAAGGACGAGAGTAAGACTACCTTTGTGCTGGGATCAACTAGGAAATTTTCTTCCCTGCGAGACTGATGAAACCTTACTGGTAGAAGCCAAAAGTAAGATTATCATTTATAATGAGAAAACAACAGTCCTGGAAGGGGCAGCAATTGTAAATTATTTACACAAGGACTTTAATCTATTATGGTTGATTAGAACACTTTTTACCAAGAAGCCAACTTATAGCAAGATCACCAAATTCAAAATAGCTCACACAAGACTTGTGAAATGTTAAAGCTCAGATGTGACAGTTTGGAAGAAATTAAAAGAGTGGATGTCTCCCACGACAACAACAACAGAAGCTGGACCTTCTACTACATCAGAATCTCATATTACTCAATAAGAAGAAGCCACCTATTACTTCATCAATATTTTTTTTTTGTAAAATGATATAATTTTGTTTTAATTTATCATGAATGTAGTCCTTCAAAGGAAAAAATAGTTTGAAACAATTTAAGTAGTTACCAGTTTTGGCAGTTGACAATTTCATAACCATCCTCATTATAAGTATCATACAAAAGGAAATTTTGAGGAACGAAGAAGGGTGCCAAGTTTTTGGACTTTGGAAGAAAAAAAAAAATTTGCGTAACCTTTAGATCTTCTTGGTATTTTAATAAAACTTTTGAAGTGATTCCAGACATATGTTAAATGTGTTATGTGTTTCCTTATATCTGTGCATTTAATTTTATTCTTCTATAGAAGAGGCTAATGAAGATATTGGTATTTGATATTGCAGTTTCACTGAGATTATGGTATCTATAAGTTAAATTCAAACAACCTTAATATGCGCTCCCTTTTTCTGTATTTCATTTCATCTTTCTTCCATAATTCTTCTAAAGTTTAAAAGAAGAGATTTTTCTACAAGTAGCATGCTATTTAAAAAACTTTCCCTGAATCTTTTCATCCATTGTACTACAACTTAAAATCATATTCATCATTAGAAGGCCACTTTGAAATGGTGTTTGATTCCGAGAAGAATTTATATTTTTTATCTGTAAAACAAATACTTCTGGAGTTTAACAATGAAACAACAAAATTGTAAATTCGTCATTCTGAATAAATGTCTTAGGCACTAACCTCTACTAAGCCTGGGGTTTTTTCCCAAGGTACAACAAATAGCATGATAATATTGTAAATTCATCATTCTGAATAAATGTCTTAGGCACTAACCTCTACTAAGCCTGGGGTTTTTTCCTAAGGTACAACAAATAGCATGATAATTGATAAAAAGACATGAAAAGGGCCCCAAAGAATGAAATTTTTAAGACAAGGAGGTACGGCCAATGTGAAAGGATACATTTTGGACCCACTTTACCCATAGAAAAGAGGAAATTGTTTAATGTTGTGTTCATTTGTGACCCATAAGGAGACAATTTTGGAGAAAACTTCTTGTAATAAAAAAATGTTTTTCATATTCCAGGAAGATTAGGCCAAAAATTAAGATTCCGTCAACACTAGGTTAGTGCCCTTAACCTCTTCTTTTAATTGATGTAAGTTTCATGGTGTTTTTCCCTGAAAATATTGTGCAAGGGATACTCGACCCAAGTTGAGTGCATTCCAATGCACTAAAATAGGGAAATAGTAATGTTGTTAGTGTTATAGACATTTTTGTGCCTTACAGCATTGAGCATGAAATGTCCATAATCTAAGGGATCCAAAGTCCCTAAACATGTTGTTCCTACCCCTAGAGGAACAAGGCTAACAAACCACAGCAATTCACAGAAGTTCTCCACCTGAAAACTGCTAAAAAACAAGTCAATTCAGGATCATTTCAGTGGCTACACTAGCTGATTGCACTGAATGTCAAAGCCAACACTGGCTACCTGCGTTGAATGTGAACTGGAACACTGGCTACCTGCGCTGAATGAGAGTGGACAAGTGGCAGGCTCATTTCTCAAGGTGTCAAAACCCAGGAAGCTTCCAAAATGACACTTGCCTCAGGGAATTCGACTGGTGATGAGTAAGAGGTTCCAAATCTCCAAGTGGAAGCAAGAACCTCCAAGTGGACTCAAGAACTGACAGAGGGAGAGGAGACTAGTCAGATATCAAGCTGACTCATCCTCTCTCCAAACATCTATATATGGATCTCTCCTCCATGAGATCTAGAGGCTGGAAATTTTTTATTGCAAAGAATTGCTGTTGGTTTGAGATTGGAATCATTGGGTGCTTAATGCTTTGAAGGGGGCGAAGATAGGAATTCCATTTGCTGGGAAGGAGATGCTGGATTGGAGCCCTCTGGGTTGTATCTCTTCCTGAACCTTGTTATTCATTAATAAAGCTATCTTGGTTTCTCCTATATGCTGGTTTATTTTGATGTATGAATGCATTAGTATGTTTAGTTTATTTCTAATCCTAAACTAGTTATGAATATGAATCCATGTCTTGTGTAGTGTTCTCTTCTTGTGATCTTGCAAAAACGTCTTGAAGCTGGGCGAGCGAGAAGGCAAGTAGCTGGGAATCCTCCAAGAGAAGAGAGACTGGATCGAGGGACAAACGGAAGACACCGGTTAGTCCATCTATCTCTCTTTATTCTCAATTCATAAAGGAAGAAATATTAGAATAGCTGTCTCTGTTTGTTGCTAAGGCACTGTCACACCTTAGGTGGATAGGATCGTCCTGCATAGGCATTTTTCCCCACAACAAATTGGCGACTCCACTGAGGAAATCTGTTTAGTCATTTTATTTGTGTTTCTATCATTGTTTGTTTCATAGACTTGACAGCAACAATCGAACTGCATCTGCTATTCCCGGATGCAAAGTAGACAGTTGCTGCCTTGATCCAATCACTGGACTTGTCTATGATCTGAACTATGGACTCACAAATGACTTGATGATCCTTTGTGATAGATCTTAGTACCCTCTCAAAGCATCCCTTTGATTACACCTTGCTTGTTGCTTTTATTTGGCCTAAAACAGTGAATTAAATAGCAATCTGTGACCCAGAACCTGTGGGAAACGAGAGTTTCTCCTTCAGCACAAACCCAGTGAAGGGATTCTGCATTTCAACGCAGGTCCCGTGAAGGCTACCTGCACTGAATGTAAAAACCCCTGTGTTGAGGTTGCGCTAAACCAGTTTTTCCTAGTGCAGCTGGGGTTCTCTGCTCTGTTTTGCCTTGTTTTGGTCTCTAATTTTTGCAGCCTGTAACCAGTATAGGTACCAGTCTGATAACTCCTTTTCTTTGCTTAGATTCCGCCTCCTTTTGTACAAAAAGAATGTGAGTGTTTTTATGTGTTTGTGGCGTCATTTATAGTCTTCCTTTGCATGAGTGAAGTAATCATCCTGTAGCCCTTGATTCAGATATGTTGATTGTGATCTTAGGAGAGAGTTCATTGGCTGTTTGCAGTTGATTATACATTTGCTTTTGCTTATTGGTTTGAGTTTGTCTCTTTTAAAGTGTCGAAACAAAAGTTTATTTCGAAAATCGTTAAGTGTTGTAATCTCTTCTACCCTTTCTGATTTCGAAAAAGTAAACTTGTTTTATTTGTCATTTAAAAGCAAATTCAAAGTTGTGCAAAAAAGCTTTCTTTTGTAGGCATCAACACTAAGAAAGCGGAAAACGAACACCTACATTGTGCATTTGCATTTTTATAGTTTGCATGTTGGATTTAGGAAAAGTGCATTAGAGTGTGCTGATTGCTCTTTGAGAAAAGATGGTGTCTTTCTTTTCCCTTAGTAGCTAGGATTTTCAAAGTTGAAAAGATATAAAGCTTGCTTATCATCTTTAGACTGCATTTAGGAATTTGTATCATACATCTCGTGGTGAACCTTAAAAGGCAAACTTTAAAAAGATCAACCTAAAATAAATTGAATGAACTTAACAACGCTTTGTAACATAACGCACAACATAGAGGTCTAGGCTAGAGACGTGTTCCGGCATCGTTAAGCCTGGTGACTGTCGATCTCGTGGATGGTGGGTGATTCCTCCTGAGGGACGATAGCGCCAGTACGGATTGTGCTCCCACGTACCGTCGTGTATATATTGGGAGACCCCTATAGGCATAAAACCTTTATCCTTTGGAAGCCGTGTCGGTCGCCCTATTGATCGCAATGCACTGAACACAGCATTCAGGAAGATTGACTGCCCGTACCCTAAAAATTATTCTGCGGTTTTGCGAAAAGTTTGGCACACCCTCTGCCTAGAACTCCAGAGCAATTTCTTTTGGCCTTTTTCAGACTCTATAACAGAAAAAGTCCATCCGAGCATTTGTCACTTCGGGCTCGTTAAAACATCGAAGGAGACTAGAGTCATATTTAGCTTTTTCTTGACTCTTTAAAACTGAAAAAGCAAGTTGTGTCTAAAAGCGTCTAAAAAATTCATTTAATTCGGAAACACACTTTCCCCTTTTGTATTTTGGTTGATCGAGTAATCTGCAATCGTGGAAGAAAGTCAATTGAAACCCCGTCGTTCGCGGAGGCTTACGAGTCAACCGTCTTTGTCTCCGGAATCGAAAACAGTACGGACAAAGTGAACTCGTTTAACCGGTTCGAAATCTCCTATCAAAGTTAGAACAAGTGTTCCAACAACATCTGAGATTTCGGTTACTCCAAACATTTCTGGAAACCCTGCCTCTGTAGAAGAAGTTCAACAGCCACAGAGGGACAGTAACACTGATCCTAGTCTGGGGGCAAATACTTGCCTTACTGAACCAGTCCCATCTGTGACCAGTTCGGAGAGTCTTGCTCCTCAAACAACTGTCGCTGTCGATTCAACCCCTTCTTCGGCACCAGAAATATTTTACGGACCTGACGGTCTTCCCCTTCCACCTGGTTTGATTGCGATAGAGGAAATTGTAGAGGATCCGCAAGCAAGTACTCCAACCCATTTTGGAGTAGGGGTCACTCTATTTCCTTCTACATCAGAAGTTAGTCTACCACAAGTGGAAGTTCCTGTAGAATCGCTAGGCAATCTATTGGATAGACTCAAAATGTCTGAACAACCGTCAACATCTAGGACTGTGTCGAATGACACAGCGACAGCAGAAGCCCCTGCCGTCACTCCGAAAATGTTTGCCGGCATACCATCTGTCCCGACTAGCTCACAACCGCTAGAAGGAGTCCACCAAGAGACTATTTCGACAGTGTGGTCTGTTCCAGTTTGTTCATCCGGAATAATATCTGGCAACTCTTATGTTGAGACTCGCCAGATTGATCCATTTGGAGGTCAATTTGGGCAATCCAGTCCCTAAGGACAAACAATCCCCTTGAGTTCCGGATTGCTACCGTATGGGGGGCAGTATGCCCTTTCATTACCCCCTCCGGGAGGGTATCCATACGGGAGTTCACAACAGTATTCAGGTTATATTGGAATTACATCTAGAGGTTGGGTACCTATGCTACCTCAACAACCAAGGGTTGTATATTCTATGCAACAGTGTGTACCTATGTCGAACATCCCGACCACACCGGTGATTGTGACAGTGTCGCAAGTTCAAACGTTGCCTGTTGTATGTCAACCTCAGATTTCTCAGGTTGTCATGCAACAGCCCCTTGACCCTGTAACACAACCACAATCGCCAACTGGTGGGGCGACACAGGTCCAAACGAGTACAATTACCCCACACCTTGGTCCAACGGTTAGTATAGCACAGCAGAAAATGGCTTCACAACCATGGCTGGTGCAATACCAACAACCACAATTCCATCAAGTGTACCAAGGTTCTGAGCAGCAGATCTTTGCGAACAGTGGACAACCGTATATTCAAAACGGTCAAAACCAACCGCTTTACAGTGGTCAAGTCCACCAACCGTATCAGTCATACCAACATCAATTACATTATGCTGGTATGCAAAGGCCCACTGCTCAAGCGATTCCATCGTACCCTGGATACGCTTCACCTAACCTGAATCAACAGTTACCATTCGTGGCAACTTTAAAGTTACCCGATTTACACCGGTTAACAAACGATCCGATTGCTTACGCCCCTTGGTGGCCAGCGATTCCTCACAAACTTCCATCTGACATTCCTAAATTTAATGGAAATCCAGGTGAAGACCCATCGAATCACGTGATGACTTTTCATCTGTGGTGTTCATCAAACACCCTAAATGATGATTCGATAAGGCTTCACCTTTTCCAGAGGACGTTAATGGGTCCAGCGGCAAAATGGTATATTGAATTACCTAGAGCCTCGTTCGACAATTTCAGCTCCCTAGCCACGACTTTCTTAACCCACTTTCAATTACCGATAAGGTATGAAACGGGAACGGAAATATTAACCAACTTCAAGCAGACAACTGCCACTCATATATCCGATCATATACATGAGTGGCGTCGTTGTCGTAGGATGGTGAAAACGTACATTACCGATCAGCTGTTAGCTGAATGGTTTATAAAGTCGTTACTTCCTGCCATAACAGAAGATGTGGCCAAGGGGGGAGTCGTAACGGAGGAGCAAGTTATTGCTTGTGCACAATATCTAGACTTAGTCTACACTCAGTCTGGCAGGCTCTACGACAAAATACCTGATGCCCCTAGACCGGAATTCTCAATTCCTCCTCCTCCTAAATCAAATAGTGACTCTCACGCCGGCGATGGCGTGATTGGCATGACAAACGTGAAATCGACAAAGGCTTCGTCTAAGAAAGCCCGTAAGAATTCAGATCAAAATGCAAAAGAAGAAATTCTTGCTTCGGAAGTAAATGCCATATCAGCAGATAAAGGCAAAGAAACCAATCAACCAGGAAGCAAGAAGAAACAAAACAAAGGGAAGAAGAAGAAACAGGGTGAGTCATCCCCTGGAAAAACTTCTCCAAACCCTCCTAGGAAAGGGAAACCAAAAAGTCCATGCATGATATGTGACGAGGATCATTGGACAGCCGATTGTCCATACAACGCTGAGCTTAAAAGGTTCTTCAAAAGTTCGCAAACCTCAGCTGTATTAATTGATATGTTTCCCAATCCAGGTCAAAATCTGGTTGATAGTGGAAATGCTTCCCCGTCGCAAGTGCTTATGTTGTCGGTTTGAAAACAGCAGAATGATGCTTTGATTTCGAAAAGGAACAAAGATTACGGGAATCCGCAGCTGTCGAACGACAAAGGTAAAGATCAACCAAGTAGTTCGACAACAACTTCGACAGAAGTTGTACCGCCCATCATTCCTGAATTAACAATAAAACCGCCAAAGGGAGTAGTACACAAGTCGACATTTAATCCTCACGCCATAGCGGCACAGCATTATAACATAGTGGAAGATTTGGCCCAATCGCCATCCGCTATGTCGACTCTTGAAGTACTACAAAATTGCCCATCCCAAAGGCAGGCTTTGTTATCGGCTATTGGTGGGGTTGATCCCAAGGATTCCAAGCTTCTATCCTTTGATCACAAAGGATACGATCCTCAGTTACCAGCTCAACTAGCTTTCCTTATTCAAGTGAAAGCCCTCAACAAAACTATTCACCGAACAATTATTGATGAGGGGGCATCTACATGTACTATGTCGATGAGTTGCTGGAAAACTTTAGGATCTCCAACCTTGTCGAGATCTTCGACGACATTAAAAGCATTCGACAGAAGGACATATACCCCGTGTGGTATCCTTAATAACTTGAAAGTTGAACTGGGAGGAAAAATAGTAGAAACTGATGTTGAAGTCATCGATGGGAATCTTGACTACAACATCCTACTAGGAAGACCATGGATATATGCCATGGCAGCTGTAGTGTCGACTTATTTTAGGAAGATCGCATTCCCTTTTGTAGGAGGGATTACGATCGTCGACCAACAAGACTTCCTCCCTAATGGTTCACAAGTTACAGGAAGCATTCCCATGATCCATGGAAGCAACCATTCGCTTCAAGACATCGGAGTAGGCCTACTGAAAGACCCCACATTAATGGGAACCTTTGCACTTCCACCTCCATTCTATATAGGGGAAGTAGCATTGGTAAGAGCCTGCAACATGATATCTTCCACAAAGATCTCAGAAGACGATATCGACATGGATCATGCAATGGTTTTGCCCCCAAGCCCTCTAGAAATATTGTAGCAATCAATGTTTCGGGCATGGGAGGCGAACCCAAATCAACGCTCGTCAAGCATTTGGGTAGATAGGTCTAGAGAATATGGTACCCCATTAGATCCTTGGTCGAAAGTACATGGGACTGACGAAGGAATTCTACAATCAATGTTGATTGAGGGGGCACCATGGAATGATTGCCACCATCGTTCCCTTCTTCCGGAATATGAAGAAGATACTCAACATGACCTCTATCACCCTTCAGTTTTTGAATTCCTATCAAATACTGTAAATACGGTGGATTCCGAGTGAAACTTATCCAATATTGAAGAGACTATAGCCATAAATATCTCGACTAAAACGAATGTTGTAGAGAATATTTATGTCGGCAAAGGTTATTCTCCTTCAGAACTGGAAATATATAACGCTCTTTTTCACGAGTTCAGAGATGTCTTTGCTTGGTCATATGATGAAATGCCAGGCATTGACTCGAGTATCGTTGAACATGAAATTAAGATGTATCCTGATGTCAAACCAGTAAGACAACGGCTTCGGCAGGTGCACCCCAAGAAAGCCACTGCCATTAAAGCAGAAGTTGAAAAGCTCCTCCATGTTGGTTTCATCTACCCGGTTCCTCTAACCGATTGGGTATCGAATATTGTCCCTGTTATGAAAAAACAAGGGACAATTAGAGTGTGTGTCGATTATAGGGATGTAAACCAAGCTTGTCCGAAGGACAACTACCCTACACCCTTCATCGACCAAATAATTGATGAATGCGCCGGATGGGAAATCTTTTCATTTATGGATGGATTTTTTGGGTATAATCAAATAAATATCCGCCCACAGGACCAGTCAAAGACTGCATTCATCTGTCCATTGGACACATTCGCTTATCGAAAATTACCCTTTGGTTTAAAGAACGCAGGGGCGACGTTTCAGAGGGCGATGAATTATGCCTTCCATGACATCAAGAACATCGTTCAACTTATCTCGACGACCTTCCGGCTCATTCGCGAAAGCGGACTGATCATCCGCAGCATTTAAGAGCGATATTTCTACGTTTATGACACTACAAGATAAGACTCAATCCGCACAAATGTGTGTTTTGCGTCGGTTCTGGTCGTTTACTTGGCTTTGTGGTCTCTAAGGATGGGATTCGTCTCGACCCTTGTAAGGTTCAGGCAATCATTAATTTGCCTCCACCTTCAAGTTTGCTTCAGATTCAGAAACTCCAAGGGAAAGCAAACTTTATGAGGAGGTTCATTCCAAATTACGCAGAACTTGCTAAAGGTTATACTCGTCTTTTGAAAAAGGATGTACCTTTCGTCTGGGACCAGGTGGCGCAAGCTTCCTTTGATGCTCTGAAAGATTCTCTAGTAAAAGCATCATTAATGTATGCCCCAGACTATCAAAGAGATTTTAACCTGTATCTGGCTGCAGCAGATACGACCATTGCGATGGTTTTAGTTCAAGAAGTCGATGGAATTGAACATCCTATATATTATTTAAGTAAATACTTGAATGATACAGAAAGCAAATATTCTTATGTTGAAAAGCTAGCACTCGCTGCTGTTCAAGCGATACAAAGATTTCGACATTATGTCCTCTTTCGGAAAACTACCATTCTATCAGATTGTAACCCCATGACTTATATATTGCCGCGACAGTTGCTGGGGGGAAAATATTCAAAATGGATAGCAATCCTTCAAGAGTTTGATCTGGAATTTGTAAAATCCAAATCAAAGAAAGCTTTAGTTTTCGCAGAATTATTGTGCGATCTCCCATCGTCGTCCAACGATGAAACATCAGAAGAGTCAATCGTGGACGAAAGTTTGTTCTTGATATCTACAAGCAATGAGTGGTATGGAGATATAATCATTTATCTCCAAACCCAAAAGTTCAGGCCTGACACCTCTCACTCAGAACAGAAATGTATATGATACCAAGCAAAAGACTACATGATCGTCGGTGATACGCTTTACCGTCGTGGTATCGATACAGTTCTGAGGAGGTGCCTCACCCATGAAGAGGCCGAAAAAGCCCTGAATGAGTGTCATTCAGGCGCGTGTGGGGGGCATCAATCTGGATATGCTACAGCACAAAAAATCTTATGAGCAGGATACTTCTGGCCAACCATGTTCAAAGATTGCATAACTGCAGTCAGAAGTTGCCATGCTTGTCAAATTTTTGATGGCAAAACTAGAAGACCACCTGCACCTTTACAGCCAATAGTTGCTGTTGGGCCTTTCGCCAAATGGGGCATCGATTTCATGCAATGTAACCCCACCTCGACCTGGGGGCATGGGTATATTATAGTCGCCATTGACTATTTTACCAAATGGGCCGAGGCGATGCCTACATTAGATAACACTGGTGAAACAGTTGCCCTTTTCTTTTTCAATCATGTAGTCGCCAGGTTCGGCGTACCACAGGCTATAGTTACAGATCATGGGTCGCATTTTCACAATCACATGATGGTTGAATTAACTACCAAGCTAGGGCTATCTCACGACAGCTCTACCCCGTATTATCCGCAAGCCAACGGACAAGCTGAAGCAATCAACAAGGTCCTAAAGCGTATGTTGCAAAGGATGATCGGGGTTCACAAAAGAAGGTGGCACCTAATCCTGTACTCAGCCTTGTGGGCTTACCGAACATCGGTAAAGAACGCGACCGGGTTCACACCTTTCCAACTGGTGTATGGCCTGGAAGCAGTCTTGCCAATCCAGTGTGAAATCTCGTCTCTTAAACTCGCAATTGATCTCCTCCCCAGAACTTCAGAAGAAGAGGTTCGTTTCTTGGAATTAATCTAATTGGATGAAACCCGTCATGATGCCGCTTTGGCTAACGAAGCCCATAAGAAACGAGTCAAGGCGCAGTTCGACAAAAATGTCAAACCCCGTGTCTTCTCAGAAGGTGACTTGGTCTTGCTTTATGACCAAGAATCCGATAAATTGAGAGCAGGTAAATTTAATTCATTATGGATGGGCCCCTATATTGTTAAACGAGTGTTAGCAAAAGGAGCCTACAAGTTAATGGATTATGACGGAATTCCACTGGCGCAACCCCGTAATGGGTTGTACCTCAAGCGTTACTATGCTTAAATAGTAACCTGTATGCTTTTGTTGTATTTTGTTTTCGCTAAAGTGTTTGTTTTGGTCGAGTAATCCACATTTTCACATTTATTGCAGATGTCAAACCTTCTGGAGACATGTGTTGGATATGCCGACGGAGCGAGTCGTAGTTCGCGGAACCTATCCTCCGCAGCCTGGGCCATTTTTGATCCAAGCGACGAGTTAGTAAGTTTCAGAGGTGTATGTATTGGGCAATCAACGATAACATCGCTGAGTATAGCGCGTTGATAGAACTACTCTTTGATGCCATCACCCATGGTATACGCCGACTAATTGTCAGGCTAGACTCACAACTCGTAATACTACAACTCAATGGTATATATTCCGTTCGCAATCCAGCTATTTATCGCATGTTCCTAAGGGTTAAGATTTTGGAAAGACAATTTAATTCAATTCAATACCAGCATATTTCCAGAAACTTAAACACATTAACCGACTCACTAGCAAACTATGTGTTAGATAGACATTTGCGACATTTATAAAAAGAGACACATCATCAATGTTGTACATATGGATCATATAACTCAACCAAAATAAACCCCGAAAATCAAAATATATATATATATATATATATATTTATATATAAGCTGTTTATCGTTCATACATAATGTTCTGTAACCAAGACAAAAATCGGTCATATGACCTAAAAACTCAAAAATGCTAGGGGGCACCCTAGTCTAGTGATGCTCATGATAGCACGTCACGGCCTGTGCAATCATGCGCAAGAGACGAGTCCATCGTCTAGGCACACCAGTAGTATGCCACTGCAACTGTAAAGGTAACTCATCAATCCTCACATCGGGAATGCCGAGAGTAAGGCTCTCAACCTGCTCCTGCACAGCTGTAAGGGTCTCGGCTACGTCAAGGTCGCGGAGAATAACTCTCCCAGCAGTCTCCCCTGCTAGGGCAGCAACTGGCGCTCTCGGGCGAACTGCTGGACGAACAGGACCAACATCTGCATGCACACATGAGTTTGATTAAAGTCTTGATAGAATAAAGCACAAGGACATCATGAATAAGAACAGTAAACAGTAATATGGTCAAAGATTTTACCCATAGCGCCCCACTGTTCGCCGTCCGACAATACCAAGTCCGGATCACCTTGGAAATCCATACCAACATATGGATACTCGGGATAGACCATCTCCTGACGCTCGAACCACCTGAAGAAGGTATCAGTGAAAGAAATATGAGATTGACCAGCATTCCTAGACATGTGATCAACCCATCTCTGCATGCGTGGCTCGGTAGGAGAAGGCAAGTCGAGTGAAATATACTGAGGCTGCATCAGTGGAATTTTCTCCAAGGCAAAGGCAGTCAGAATAGAACCAAATCCAAAGTTCTTCAGCTTCCCGTCCTTTACCTTGTTCAACTGACTTTTCATCTGAAGAAGTACTGCATCACACCAGTTGAATACTTTCGGTTGGAGACACTCCAAGGCGTGCTGCACATAAGACCTGTTGGCAACATGAAGAGATGCGCTACCGGCCATCCTACCAATAGTATACAGAATAGACCTGAGAGACCTGTCAGTAATCTCACGGATAACAACCTTGCCGTCTCTACTCGGCTGGGACCCCTCCCTGCAATACTGGCGGACATAATCTCTCACGGAGTCATTCCCTCGGGCCGAACCGGACAAAGAAATGGGGGCACCCCGCCTCGACAAACCAGTCAAGAAATAAATGTCTACCACGGTCAAAGGGATGGATTTGCTCCTGATCTGAAATACTTGGTTGATAGGATCCCAAGCATCAAGCATATACTGCAGTAAAGAAATCTGTGCTCTCATGCTAGAGATACGGAAGAACTTCAGCAGGCCACAGTTCCGCAGCGCGTTCACCGTGACAAGGTCATGGAGGGAAATCATGTCCTCTTCTTCGTGTTCTCGTTCTCGCCATGTGAGGGTCATTTTGCTCAAAAGTCCCTGCAAAACAAACAAGAGAAAGAGTAAGATCCTAGATTTGATGAGAAACTGGCAAAATTTCATCAAAAACTGTGCATAGAACTGTTTTTCTATGATCAACGCAACTGGCTAGTGTCCTACCTGTGTTGAAGGTCAAAATGCCTTCATGCAGCTTGACATTCAACATGGGTTTCGAATGGACTGTCTGCGCTGATGGCAGAGTGCCCTAGCAAAACCCCAGGGGCTCATGGGAACAGGAAAACAGGCACAGAATGGAAAAAGGAAACCATGAAAAGAAAGAGCTAGAGTTTAGCTCCTACCTGGTCCAGACGGTGCCGAAAATCGTCCACAGAATCTCCCGGAATCAGCTGGTGAAAATCAAGGGGAAGAGGCACCTCCAAAGCTCCAACAAACCAAGTTCAAATGAAATGGTAAAATGAGAGGTAAAAACATCTTTTAATTGCTTTTTACGTAGTTCAAAGCGAAATATTAGGGTTCTAATCTCATTTTCATGCAAATGTTATTCATTTCTAACTAGTTTGATGCAGCAATTGAGGATACAGTACTATCTTTGAAAAGGGCAAAGCTAGTGATGGTAAAAATAAAAAATTTGACCATATAATATCGAGCAGTTTTAGCACAAAGTTCATGCTCGTTAAAAAATAAATGCAAGATCCGAGCAGTTTTAGCACATAGTTCATGCTCGTTAAAAAATAAACATAAGATCGAGCAAATGTTTCCACCCGCGTTTAAGCTCGTTAAAAAATGAACTATCCCGGTAAATAACCACTGTGAATGTTATATCATCAGCCATTAAAGCCTTGGTCGTGTTTGCACCGTCACCTCCACTTTTCATTTGGCCGATCGTTCACCTCCATATGATTGTTTACCCATTTTGAGGAACAGCTGCGAAGAGTGATTTCACCTAGCCATCCTTGTGACACTGCCGTGATTGGAAAATTCCAACCTGTACCTGGAATCAGCTGCTAACCCTGTTTATCACTCGTTCCTCAAAAGACGAGTCTTCTTTAAGCTCTTTTCATCTGACTCGTAAAATATGAAAAGATTGCCGAGTTTTGGCCTTCCAGCTCGTTAAAGCGACAGGAAAAGCTATCCCTCCTCTAGATTTTAATCTTTTTGGACCCGAGGGATTATTGCACAAAAATATCGAGCGCTTGTTTTATTCGACTCGTTAAAACTATCGAAAACTCATCCCTTCTGTATTGTTTTATATTTTTTCAGACTTAAGGGATTAGATGACGAAAAAGGACTTTTGGAGTTAACTTTATGTACCTTTTCAGAAAACTAAAAATGAAAAGGACCGAGTTATCCTTGTCGTTAGACTCGTTAAAATCATTAAATAGCGACAAACTTGTCTTTAGACGAGAACGAGTTTCACTATCGCTAGGCTCGTTAAAACATAGCGATGGGCTTGCCCGAAGGGCAGGTTATAGAACAAGCATATGTTATCCTCCTCAAGCTTGACAAAAATAAAGAGGTACTGGTCACCAATGACTGGGGAAAAATTGGGAGAAACTAAAGAAAACTTTGATGGTAGCAAGTCGCTCTTGAACATGACACTTTTCCTCCGTACCACAATCGGGTTGGGTTGTTTCATTCACCGGTCACATCCATGGTCTCGCCATACCATCCATATTTGGGGTAATGCTACCAATCCATCGCATCAGTGTCGCCATATGTTCAAGAGAAGTCGTTCAGAAGAGTCAAACGTGTCCCATCCACTGCCATACATCATCCTTCATCCTTTCATGACCGCCACCCTGAATCATGTGTCACAGATCGTTTTCACCTCCATTAACATCATTAGCTCCGTTCCGTGTCACTGATGTGGGATTCATTAAGGCCCTCCTTTGACGGATCGCTTCTTGTCGACATCAGCTCATTATCCAAGAAGTTGATCTAGGAACAACCCCTTTAGTACTTTGAAGCTGGCATGCCTCAATGGCAAGTTTCTCACTTCTGGCGACAGGTATACATCAATGACCTTCGACCGAAAGATTTTGCATGGTGTTCGACGCCAAGTCTTTTATTCACACCACGTGAATTGTACTGCAGTACCTTGAGGGTCATTATCATTATCGGTGATTCCTCTCGTGCTTGTTAACGGTTTACATCATTGACCAGTAATCAAGCGATGTCTTTCCATGTTCGACTTCAGAACAATTCTCACATGGATCAACTTGTACTTAGAGTGAAGATCGAACGAGTTTGAAGACCCCAGATCTAGTTTCATCCATCCGGGCTGCGATATATATTCAGGAAAGATAAAGACATTGACATGTACATCATTGCAGCAGATAATCATCCTACTCAAAGGATGATAATTTCATCAAAATTATCAGTCTACCATCAGACGATTGTTTGCTCTATGTACAGAAAAATGAATTTATAAAGATGAGCATGGGAATGCCCGCCTCAGCTAGATCATGAAAGCAGTATGAAAAATAATGTATTGTATTGTATTGTATTACAGGTCTCCTCCCAGCATTGGATGAACTTCGGATCCCCCTGATAAAGCATTTCGCCCGATAAACAACCTCATACTTTAGGGGGCAACTGTTATAGGCATTTTTGTGCCTTATAGCATTGAGCATGAAATGTCCATAATCTAAGGGATCCAAAGTCCCTAAACATGTTGTTCCTACCCCTAGAGGAACAAGGCTAACAAACCACAGCAATTCATAGAAGTTCTCCACCTGAAAACTGCTCAAAAACAAGTCAATTCAGGATCATTTTAGTGGCTACACTAGCTGATTGCACTGAATGTCAAAGCCAACACTAGCTACCTGCGTTGAATGTCAACTGGAACACTGGCTACCTGCGCTGAATGAGAGTGGACAAGTGGCAGGCTCATTTCTCAAGGTGTCAAAACCCAGGAAGCTTCCAAAATGACACTTGCCTCAGGGAATTCATCTGGTGATGAATAAGAGGTTCCAAATCTCCAAGTGGAAGCAAGAACCTCCAAGTGGACTCAAGAACTGACAGAGGGAGAGGACACTAGTCAGATCTCAAGCTGACTCATCCTCTCTCCAAACATCTATATATGGATCTCTCCTCCATGAGATCTAGAGGCTGGAATTTTGTTATTGCAAAGAATTGCTGTTGGTTTGAGATTGGAATCATTGGGTGCTTAATGCTTTGAAGGGGGTGAAGATAGGAATTCCATTTGCTGGGAAGGAGATGCTGGATTGGAGCCCTCTGGGTTGTATCTCTTCCTGAACCTTGTTATTCATCAATAAAGCTATCTTGGTTTCTCTTATATGCTGGTGTATTTTGATGTATGAATGCATTAGTATGTTTAGTTTATTTCTAATCCTAAACTAGTTATGAATATGAATCCATGTCTTGTGTAGTGTTCTCTTCTTGTGATCTTGCAGAAACCTCTTGAAGCTGGGCGAGCGAGAAGGCAAGTAGCTGGGAATCCTCCAAGAGAAGAGAGACCGGATCGAGGGACAAACGGAAGACACCGGTTAGTCCATCTATCTCTCTTTATTCTCAATTCATAAAGGAAGAAATATTAGAATAGCTGTCTCTGTTTGTTGCTAAGGCACTGTCACACCTTAGGTGGATAGGATCGTCCTGCATAGGCATTTTTCCCCACAACAGTTAGGCCCCTAAAAGCCCCACTATGAGGTAGATAAGTAATTGTTAGGCCCTTCAGCTTCCCCTTTGATTAGTGGAAGAGCATTGAAGCTAGTATTTTTAGATCTAGGAGAGGGTAAGCTTGTGTTGGACCCTTTTTCTGTAAATGGATGTGGTTTAATGTTTTCTATGATGGGTGTGTAGGGATTTCAGGATGTTGGAGTGGAGGGAAAAATAACATGAAGCTAATGATGAAGTTGCATTGGCTGACCCTGAGAAAATATCAACCTTACATAACTATGGTCTTTTAAAGTTCTTCAAAACCTAAAACATGATAGGGAAACTTGGACTATTGGAGCGATCATTCAGCAGTGGGATCCTATAGAGTATAAATTTGAAGTATAGATATAGTTGGTAAAGATATTGATGGAGGATTTATTCTTACTCATGTGTCTATCGAGGCGAGGGGCCCCTATCAATGTATTCAAAGGCAGATTAGTGGGAGAGAGGATTGTGGAGGATGTGATGGTAAAGAACTATACTCCAACTATGAGGAACGCAAGAAGGAAAAATGCAAATCAAAGATATATTGGACCTCCCTATGTGTACTGTCTTGTTTACCATGGCTCGAGTGGCAGCGTAGCAACCTCCCTTATAGAGCGTTAAGATTCTAGAGCTGAGGAAGGTATTACCTATTAGACCAAAACATCAAGGTTAGTTATGAATATGGTATTAGCAAAAAAAATTGTTTTTCAATTATATGGAAATTAGATTATGATACCACCATCATTACCAACTAATCAAGAGATGTTTTATGATATAAAGTTTATCTCAAGTTGAGTTTCAATTTAAAATTTATACCCATTCAAAGTTTGGCCTGTAAATAGAGGCTATATCATCCCATTGTCCATGTGGCATCCACATGGCCTCCACTAGACTTGAGTGATCTTGACATGTCACCATTGTAGCAGCCATCATGCTAGACCCATGTCATACCAGCATGAACACTCATTCAAGTTCATGGCCATGGTAACGTAACGAAATACCAAGACCAAGTGGTGGTTGGTATCCTAACACCATGGTTCCATAATCATAACCATAACCAAATTATCCTATTTTCCATCAACATCACTTAGATTAGAAGTTAACTGTTCAAGGAAGGTTGAGCGATGAGAGGTGAGTAGTGGCAGGGTTTCACACTAGAACCATGATGTGCTAATTCCCTCTCAATCATTGCTTGAGGTGGAGCTTTTTGATCCATGTCATCTCTATGCCTTGGCATCAAGGGTTTCCTCCTCACCTCCCTTGACAAATTCCTTTGCTAAAAGTGCCAAGTCTCATGAGACTGAAGTGTGGTAGAACTAACGCATGAACCACCTCAACCAAAACCATTGGTAGTGTGGGCCTTGACAATGGTATTTTTTAATTTGGGGAAGGGTGGCCCCTCAATTAATCTGAGTCATAAATCAAAGAATAGAATGTTTGCACTAAACCCAATCGTGTCCCTTACTTGTTAAGCACTGATCATGATGGGCCCCCCTCAATCAATCTCTACTTTCGATCTCTAGGCCAACTCTCCACTTAGTTCATTTGAAAATATGATGTCCTAGAGACATGCACACTCGGTAGGGTCCACCCCCAAGAAAAATCATTCTAAACCATGTCATAAACCCAATCCATTGTCACCCCAAGCCACATCATATTGGTGTCTCAACATCGTGGTTCTTTTCCTCCCTGTATTCTAACCCCAACTTGAAAATGTCAAAGTCCAAAGTCGGAGTTCCAAGAACCATGCTTTTACTTCATTATACTATGTGCTTGAGGTGAAGCCCACTAATAACATTACCTTGGGATCAAGTTCTTGTCCTTCCTCCTCATGATATTAGGTCAGTCCTGAATAACTCCAAATTTTTCCTTTAAAACATGACATGTTTTTCATGTTGTAGGCCATCCTATGATGGACCACTTCCTATCGAATTCAACTCATTATCTAGGAAGTTGATCTAGAAATCTCCCTTGCTACCTTCAAGCCTGGATGCCTCAATGGCTAGCTTCTCGCTTTCGATGACATGTTCTCATAATTGTACTTTGATTGAATGATTTTATGGTGTTTGACACTTAAAACATTTATTCACACCTTATAGATTGTACTTGAGTACCTTAAGAACCATTGTCATTAGTGGTGGTTTATCTTGCATCTGCTGTTATGCAACCAACTAAAAAAATGATAGATCAACGACTTGAAAAGTATCCTCTTTGGGGGGAAACCTCAATTACATTACATAAATGAATAATTCTTGGATGATACAAATGACAAGACCTCCTTTTTATATCTAGGAGTCTAAAGGGTCACAATATAATTAAAGCCTACATAAAATGTAAGGGCACAACAATCACAATAGTGGGCTTCTATGGGACATCACAATAACAATATAGGGGCTACATGGGCACAACAACAATAATAAGGGGATACACTAACAATAACAATAAGGGGGATGCACTAACAATAATAATAATAAGGGGGATACACTAGTATTATAGGGACCTTACATGCCCCTCTCCTTCAAAAGAGTGTTGTCCTCAATGCTCGAGTAGTTCTGGAAGCTTCTATATAAAATTCTCATCCTCCCATGTGGAATCTTCAACAGGTAAGTTCTTCCACTTAATGAGATACTCTGAAATTTATCAATTATGTAGTTGTTGGGTTCTTTTTTTCTGTGACTACTTTAGGCTCAAATATGATTTTTCCTTCTTCTTCAAGTTCTGGCAACACTGTTTGAACTCGAAGCTTGTCATCGATAACCTTCTTTAAGCATGAAACATGGAAAACTATCTGTACTCGGGAAGATGCAAATAGCTCCAATTGGTATGCCATAGTACCAATCATTTGCAAAACCTTGTAAGGACCGTAGTACTTGGGTGATAATTTATTATCCTTCTTAGCTTTATTGATAGACATTTGTTTGTATGGTTGTAGCCGTAAAAATACACAGTCACCTACACCAAAACATCTTTCACTGTGATGTTGATCTCCTTGTTGTTTCATTCATTTATGCGCCATAATGAGGATATACTTTAAGAGTTGGAGAACTTGTTGTTGATGCTCGATTTGATCTTCTACTGCTTGAACCTTAGAATTTTCTCTTAAATATGATGTGATTGATGATGGATGATATCCATAAAGGGCCTTAATTGGGGTCATTTTTGCTGCAGTATGGAAGGAAGTGTTATACCATAATTTAGCTAGAGGTAACCACTTGTCCCATTGTTTTTTTTTATCAGATACAAATCAATGAAGATATCCTTCCAAACATTTATTCACTATCACACTTTTCCCATTAGATTGAGGATGATAAGATGATGTATGAGCTAATTGAGTACCAAGACAAGAAAATAATTCCATCCAAAAATTTCTTGTTTGGGTTTCTGTTATAGCTCCAAATCTCACTCTTATGGTTTGTGATGCTGCACTTATGGCCTAGGGCAACCCCTCCTTCCAGACCTGGTCCAAAAATTTAAAAAACAGTGTTTTATTCCCTGTACGCGACTTTGCCCTGTGTTAAACGCGTGTACACGCGGGTCTGTCATACCCAACCCGCGTGTATCTATTAAAACACTTAAAAAAATATAATTTCCTCTTTTTCGGGCGGTGATCGCGGGTTTACCTGCTGGATCACCTGTTAGTGCCCGTGGCCCAACTGTTCCCAACCAACTCCTAACTAAAAAACTACTTTGGAGAGGGTATAAAAAGACATCAAAGGGAAGGCCAAGGAGAGAGAGAAAGGAGAGCAAGATTATTATGCTGAGATTTTTCCCTTAGACCAGGTCTGAAGTCCTTGGTGCATCCTGCGCTTCCCCCATTTTGCATAGGAAACCCTTGTTTCCATGTGTATTGGTGATCATTCATCCTTGACACCATCATTGAGTAAGACTTGGAAGGAGCTCTTGTTGAAGGCTGGAGGCTGGAACGAATCCGGGAGGAAGCTTGCTTGGAGCCTGCTGAAGGTGTTCAGGTGATATCTTTCCGATATATGTACTTTATTTGCCTTTATATATAAAGAAACACGTCTTTGTTCCCGAATAATCTTTCTTTATGCTTATGAGATTCTTGTGTTGAATACTTATGAAAGTAGTTACTTAAAGATTATTTATAACTAACTTTATAGCATAAAGATGATTTATACATAAACTTCTATACATGTACTGTTGATTTCTTTGATTTGTTTGTCTTGCAGGTCAGAGAAAGAAGAAGGGAACTCCAAGAAGGGTTTGCACCCTAACGGTCTTCTCGGACGTAGGACCTTAGGTATGTACCCTAAAACATTAGGATTTGCTTAAAAGTAAAAAAGATGGCTGTGTGTGAGTGTTTCTTTGTATAAGCAATTTTCAGTCTGGTAGAGTCTCAGCCCAAAGGACTCTAGGGGTACTTTCCCTTCAACCAGAATTAATTCTGGTTGAAGGGAAAGTACCCCTAGAGTCCTTTGGGCTGAGACTCTACCAGACTGAAAATTGCTTATACAAAGAAACACTCACACACAGCCATCTTTTTTACTTTTAAGCAAATCCTAATGTTTTAGGGTACATACCTAAGGTCCTACGTCCGAGAAGACCGTTAGGGTGCAAACCCTTCTTGGAGTTCCCTTCTTCTTTCTCTGACCTGCAAGACAAACAAATCAAAGAAATCAACAGTACATGTATAGAAGTTTATGTATAAATCATCTTTATGCTATAAAGTTAGTTATAAATAATCTTTAAGTAACTACTTTCATAAGTATTCAACACAAGAATCTCATAAGCATAAAGAAAGATTATTCGGGAACAAAGACGTGTTTCTTTATATATAAAGGCAAATAAAGTACATATATCGGAAAGATATCACCTGAACACCTTCAGCAGGCTCCAAGCAAGCTTCCTCCCGGATTCGTTCCAGCCTCCAGCCTTCAACAAGAGCTCCTTCCAAGTCTTACTCAATGATGGTGTCAAGGATGAATGATCACCAATACACATGGAAACAAGGGTTTCCTATGCAAAATGGGGGAAGTGCAGGATGCACCAAGGACTTCAGACCTGGTCTAAGGGAAAAATCTCAGCATAATAATCTTGCTCTCCTTTCTCTCTCTCCTTGGCCTTCCCTTTGATGTCTTTTTATACCCTCTCCAAAGTAGTTTTTTAGTTAGGAGTTGGTTGGGAACAGTTGGGCCACGGGCACTAACAGGTGATCCAGCAGGTAAACCCGCGATCACCGCCCGAAAAAGAGGAAATTATATTTTTTTAAGTGTTTTAATAGATACACGCGGGTTGGGTATGACAGACCCGCGTGTACACGCGTTTAACACAGGGCAAAGTCGCGTACAGGGAATAAAACACTGTTTTTTAAATTTTTGGACCAGGTCTGGAAGGAGGGGTTGCCCTAGGCCATAAGTGCAGCATCACAAACCATAAGAGTGAGATTTGGAGCTATAACAGATGCCCCCTAATGTATGAGGTCAGAAGGGGAACATGATGGCCGAAATACATTAAGTAAGTACAAGGAAAGGAACTCTGCCGAAAAACCGAGGAGGACTTCACCAGAATTCAGCCTGCCAAGCCACCGAAAGGAGATCAGAAAGAAACACTGTCTGAGGCGGGCATACCCATGCTCAGGAAAAGTAAAGCATGTCCGCATATCAAGTACAAGCGGATCCACTAAGTATACAAGTATAAATGACTGTAAAAATACATAATGGATCATCTGATCATAATGAGTAAGTACATGTCTGAATATCACATATAAAACTGTCAATGATGCTGAAAGATGCAACGGATCACTGAAATCAAAGACTGATCCCATAAGGTACCAACTGAACATGATGGAATAGGATGGTACTACACTGCAAACTCAGGTGCCAGCATATAGAATGTCGCCATGACTGACTGCAACATATAAGGTGGAATGGTATCAACTAGCAGCAACAGGAGCAACTGTCAAGTGAACCAATGAATGCTGATACAACCTGAGGTCTTCACCGACCGCCGTGGTACATTTCTACACCATGGGAATAAATGATCTGAAGTCGACCATGTGAGAAATCGTTTGATTACCGGTCATTGATGTATACCGTTAACAAACGCGAGACTACTCACCGATAATGATAATGAGCGTCAAGGTACCCAGTACAATCTAACAAGTGTGAATAAATGAGCTGAAGTCGAACACCTGTAAGAATCTATCAATCAGGAGACAATGATGGTTTCCCACTGTCGATAGCGAGGAATCTGCCACTAATGACTGCAAACCCCAAGGTACTGCCAAATGGACTCTAGATCTTTGCCCCAGAGCAATGAGTCGTAGTCGATAGGGAAAGATCCGCTAGAAGGAAGGCATTAAGGCATCCTCCATCAATCTAGCGCGAGTGTAACCCGTAGGCCAATAATGTGGAAGGAATCGGACGAAAAAGATGTAGTAACCCAACCGAAGTACGTTTCCGGCGTACACAAGATGTGGCTAGCGCACGGCAGAAACCCTCTGAACCAACCAATAATGAAAGCTGACACAGAGGCGAGGTATCCACCAATAGGGTCAAATGGAAACCAAGGTACTGCACGAATCCCAATGTGTGATAATGTATGCTGATGTCGAACACAAGGGAAACCACTCAGTCAAAGACCCATGACACTGATCGATGCTGAGCACAAGGTGACCTATCAATAATGAAAATAGGGCCAGGGTGCGGTCTCTAGGTCTGCCCTCAGAGCAATGTGTCGTCGTCGATAAGGACAAGACCCGCCAGCAAGAAGTCAATGGGGACCTTCTCAAACCGGCACGAGTGAAGGACCAATATAACGGATGTGATGATAGACATGACACTGACAACCAGGGATGGCCGACTGAAAAATGAGTCAAGAGACACCGCAGAAAGGCCGACTCAGGCTAACTTCCCTTGAACAAAAGCACGACTCAATGTGACTATGTGGCAGCATATAATGAATCTGTATAAGTTCGTCATGCAGGAGGCACGAACGAACCCTCCATATGATTGGAAGAGATAACCAATCGGGGGAGGACTGACTCGATAACAAGGTTATGGCTTACCTAAGTCAAACTAAATCCCACCCATGCGGAGGAGACTTTGTTTTGAGTGCTTTGTTCAAGGGCGACACGACTGACTCTAGCTGCCAACAATAAATGGAAATAATGTCCCTGTTTCCGCTCTTTTTGGAATATTTAATTTTTTTTGTCTTTTTCTGATAAGCCGGAAAAAGAATAAAAGAATGCTATGGTACAGTGGAAAGAACGAGTGTCGGTGAAACAGATGATCTAGTTCCTGGGAAAGGAACGTTCCTATGCTCAATGCAGGGAGGTGAAAAACTGGTCAGTGACACTCAGAGGTATGTTCCTTCCACGGATCTGGGTATGTCAAGCTGCAGAGGTCAAGGGTATGCAAGGTTGATTTTGCAGACGCCATGGTCAAAAGTGGGCTTAAACACGAGTCCAAGTGAAGCCGGCTCTAGGCCAAAAGGTACAAATGGTCAACATGCAATGCAGAAGTACAACTCAACACACATAGGAGCCTCTAGGGTATAAGGCCAGAACGAGGCGAGGGAGCAAAGAGGAATGAGTCTTCAACGCACAAGTCATGGCGGGACTACAGAGGACTCCCGAGCCTAGTGACTAAAAATCAGCATGAGTGCCAAGTGACAATCAGGTACTAACTAGGGCACCCATGATAAGGTAGGCTCTACCACACAAGTCATGATACTTCTAAGCAATGAGAAGGTTCCGCATCATAACTTGGTGGGGTCGATCCTAAGGCCAAAATGGAAAAGGAAACTGATAAATGCACAATGCAGGCGGAAAAACCTAACTTATATGCCATATTCGAGAACCAATACCTGTCAGAACGGACCAACCATAAACTTCCAAAGGAGAAATCTTCCAAGTTCTGTAGACATAAATAGGAACACTAGACACGAAGTTAATACATCCCACATATAAACTTCATATAAGATCTTTGTGTTATAGAATACAAAACTTGAAAATGCGTACCTCATATATACAATATGGTACAGGGAACCACGCAGCCTTGCGGCTTACGCATAATAGTTCTGCTGAACAAACCCCTTGCAGGGCTCAGGCCAAGGGCTCCTTTGGTAGTCATAACTCATGGCTTCAAAGAGTTCCTCCTGTGAAGGCAAAACAAGTTCTAAGAAATCATGAGAACTACAAGGATCAAAAGAGGGAATTAAAGGGTCCCATGTCCTTATAGGAAGAATCTCTCGGTCAACTGCCGGGACCAAGTCCCAAGAAGGAAAATAATAAGTCAAAGGATCCTTCTTAGAAGCGATTGAACATTGAGGCTTCAATGCCACATAATTGACCCGTGGCGGGGTAGAGTCTACTTGAACACTTGGAACAAACCAAGGGGCAATCTGCAGTAAAGTCGAATTAGGGTGGTGATTATCAGATGCAAGCTGATCAACAGTGACAATATTCCCATTATGAGGAAAGCACATTACTCGAAAGAGTGAAGACACCACAGCATTCATAGCATAGACATAATCACGCCCAAGTAGCATATTAAAGTCTAAAGGGCTATCAACCACCATCATATCGATTAAGACAGTCTTCCCACCTAAAGTGATAGGCAATTGAGGAAGAACACCCATAGATTCACCAGGCCTTCTATCATAGGCTAACAACTGACTCTGAGCTGTCAACAACTTTGGGGAACCCAAAGCTTTCCAAGTCAAAGAGGATATAATACTCGTAGAGGATCCTTCATCCACCATACATCGATAGACATTTGTGGAATTAACCCTGACCTTTATTTGAAAAGGTGCAGCGGAAGGAAGACGAGGCTCAACAAGACTATCCCAATCAAAGGAAACACTCTTAGAACTTGGAGGGGGAACATTCGAAGAAACCGGAATGCCCCCTATACTAGAAGACTCTGTACTAGAGATCAAACAGACTCTTTTGTTAGGAACTTCACCCCCCAAAAGAGGAGTGTAATCGGCCAGCGATTGCACTGGCTTTACCACATTCTCAACCGATGGTTGATGGGATTGATGAGAAACCATATCAAGTGTAGGAGTAGAAGTACTTTCAGACTCGGACCATATCCTTTGAACCTCTGGAATACCAGGGCATAAATGAGCAAGATGGTCTCCCTTGCATATCTTACAAGGGAACTTAGGTTTAAAACTTCTACGTCCAGGTTTCTTATCAACCTCCATTCCGCCAACATGACTAGCAGTGGTTTGCGGAGAGTCCTGAACATGACTTGCAGAGGTCGGTGACCCTTTGCTAGTATGACTCGCAGTGACCAGACTCGTGCCCCCAGCATGACTTGCAGCGGCTGAAGACTCATCTTCAACATGACTCGCAGAGGTTGATGATGAAGTGTTAGTATGACTTGCAGTGACTAGACTCGTGCCCCCAGCATAACTAGCAGCGGCTGAAGACTCATCTCCAACATGACTCGCAGAGGTTGAAGATGAAAGGATAGAATTATTCTTCTTCTTTGACTTCCTTTTTCTCCTCTTTTTAGATTTCTTGTTACAAGAAGGAGGGGAAGAAGGAATCCCAGATTTCTCTTTGAGAGAAGATGAACAATTAGCACCCATAAGATGCCCCTGAAATAAAGCATTCAACTGAGAAGCTTCAAGAGCATTCGGAATATTCGGAGTGGACCACAGCCAAACGGGTAGTCCAACATTCAACCCAGGAATATTCAAAGTGGCCATCAAGGGAGTACCAACGTTTCCAAAGAAAGGAAAAGCACAAGGATCCCCTTTTGGAAGGGTACCTTGGTTGGTTTCCACAGGAATATTAGCCATATCTAAGTAATCCAAAGACCCTTTCCCTTGCGGGAATATAGAAATAACTCTTCAAAGAATATGGATAAGAAATCAAAACCTTTGCCCTTGAGGAGGCAACTCCACAACTTCTGAAAGAACAACCAAAAGCCTTTCAAGATCGGTAGAGTGGCAAGCCAGTCACTCAGAACACAAAGTCCAAACGTGACTAGACAAAAATACCTAAAGCCAACTATATACAAGGAGCAAAGAGCACTCACTATAAAGTCCCTAAAGAAACAGCCAGTCAAACAACTTTCAAGTATTTCCGCTCCGGGTGTTGAGGACCGGACACCAAAATACAAGAAAGCGGAGTCAGGGGCCTTCCGAAGATAGTCTGGGATAATGACGGCCCAGTCCTATCAGCGAAGGTATCAGAGGAAGTTACGCTGACCTCCTAACAACAGCCTGCGCCGGTGCAAGCCCCCAAGCTTCGCAAGGGTGCCCTCCAGAAGTACTGTCGAGAGTGATACAACGTCGACCTCAGGTGCCACGGGATTCCCCTCCGCAGCCACCTATGCAGATCCCTAGGAGAGGCAACTATGGGTACCAACGCGTCGCAGAAGCCAGGCGGAACAGTCGTGAGGTAAGTTCGGACAAGTAGGAGAGGGGGTATCTCTCTTCCCTGTCTTCACAGACCCTCGTGCTTAACTCCCAGATCCGGAGCTTTCCTGGTCTTCCTAACGCTGTTGGATTTACTCTCTTTAATCAGACTCTTATGTTTGACGTTTTGTGTGGCCTTGGAGAGTTAACTCTCCACTCGCCTAATCCAAGGCCCTAAAATCCTAAACTTGTTGGTGTAATAACTAAAACAAAAAGTTCTAGTGGATTTTAATTAAGCGCTTGATTTTATTAGGCTGTTCTTTAAGTCAAAGGTAACGGAAGTGAAACTTGTGGTGTTTTTAGGACGCAAAAAGAAACTATCCTAACTACATGCACATGCACTTTTTCGTTTCAATGAAGACCAATTTCTATGAGGTTCAGATGTACTTCAAATTAAACAAAGTTTTTTGCTTTCTTTTCAAACTCCACACTCACAAAAGCTAACAAAACTATGCATGCCTAAAAGAGGATGCAAAGCTATGCTAATGCAAGAACTATATGTGAATGCAAGATTTTAAGACTACTCTGCAAACAAAGAAGGAAAGTTGCTGCTTTACCAAATTTTGTCTTGCCACTAAAATGCTTAGATAGAAGATGATGTGTTACCAATCATTTCGTCCAAACAATAAAAACAAGTTTTAAGATAAAAAACAAAGCACTTTCACTTCGCAAAAAGGAAATCAAATGAAAAACAAGTTTAAGAAAGCGAAACTCAAAAACTTTCAAAAGATTTTCTTTCAATCAAACCAAAAAGTCTTTTTCAAAGGAAAGCTCTCAAAAATACTGACACTAATGATTGATAAACAAGCCACCAAACACTTTTGTGAATTGACACCTTGCAAATGATGAAAACTCAACAAAAATAAAATGTGTTCGAAAACGCTTTTGACAATCAAAAGCAGCAATGAAAGTCCAAGAAATCAAAAGACAAGTTTCAAGGAAATGGTAACAAACAACTTTCCCGAAACGAAGGAGCAAATGGTCATAAAAATGATTTCGTTAAGCAAACACAAATGTCATGAAAACAAAATGGACCCAAAGATTTTAAGACAATCTTCCCACTCTGCCGAAACAGAGCAATCAAGATTCTTAAACAGAAACCTTGTGTGTCAAAAATCAATGACGCTTGCAATCAACGAAAAACAAGACTAGCACTCCTAGAGAGAGTCCGAAACAAGATGCCCCCTGTTAAACAGAGAACTGTCACTGGAAATTGACTGCTTTAAACTGACCCAAACCACCAGACAGACATTCAGCCAAAAGAAAAATTATAAATCTTGAAAATTATGTGATATACGCGCCTGCAATTATTTGCAGAATGCGTGTACACGCGACTGTAACTAAGGAAACCTGCGTATACGCGGGTTTACTTAGTGCAACTTGCGTATATACGCTTCTGTAATCCAGAAAAAGTGCGTATATGAAGTGTTTCAAGAAAAATAAAAAACACAAACTGAAAAACTGGAACAGCTTGGAGTTCAAGAAAATATCAAACAGTCAGAACCAACAAACAGAGGCACTGAGCCTAGATTGGCTTGAGGACTACCCAAACTAGGAACAACAAGAATGTTGTCCCCAGCGGAGTCGCCAATTCTGGTTGAAGGGAAAGTACCCCTAGAGTCCTTTGGGCTGAGACTCTACCAGACTGAAAATTGCTTATACAAAGAAACACTCACACACAGCCATCTTTTTTACTTTTAAGCAAATCCTAATGTTTTAGGGTACATACCTAAGGTCCTACGTCCGAGAAGACCGTTAGGGTGCAAACCCTTCTTGGAGTTCCCTTCTTCTTTCTCTGACCTGCAAGACAAACAAATCAAAGAAATCAACAGTACATGTATAGAAGTTTATGTATAAATCATCTTTATGCTATAAAGTTAGTTATAAATAATCTTTAAGTAACTACTTTCATAAGTATTCAACACAAGAATCTCATAAGCATAAAGAAAGATTATTCGGGAACAAAGACGTGTTTCTTTATATATAAAGGCAAATAAAGTACATATATCGGAAAGATATCACCTGAACACCTTCAGCAGGCTCCAAGCAAGCTTCCTCCCGGATTCGTTCCAGCCTCCAGCCCTCAACAAGAGCTCCTTCCAAGTCTTACTCAATGATGGTGTCAAGGATGAATGATCACCAATACACATGGAAACAAGGGTTTCCTATGCAAAATGGGGGAAGTGCAGGATGCACCAAGGACTTCAGACCTGGTCTAAGGGAAAAATCTCAGCATAATAATCTTGCTCTCCTTTCTCTCTCTCCTTGGCCTTCCCTTTGATGTCTTTTTATACCCTCTCCAAAGTAGTTTTTTAGTTAGGAGTTGGTTGGGAACAGTTGGGCCACGGGCACTAACAGGTGATCCAGCAGGTAAACCCGCGATCACCGCCCGAAAAAGAGGAAATTATATTTTTTTAAGTGTTTTAATAGATACACGCGGGTTGGGTATGACAGACCCGCGTGTACACGCGTTTAACACAGGGCAAAGTCGCGTACAGGGAATAAAACACTGTTTTTTAAATTTTTGGACCAGGTCTGGAAGGAGGGGTTGCCCTAGGCCATAAGTGCAGCATCACAAACCATAAGAGTGAGATTTGGAGCTATAACAGTTTCCATGAAGCTTTTGAATTGTTTCGATAAATGAATTAGCAATTGTACTGGATTTAAAAGGATGGGATAATACAAAAAAGTGTGCATACTTGGTAAGTCTATCAACTAACACCATGATGACACTCTTTCTTTTAGACTTGGGTAAACTTGTGATAAAATCCATTGAGACCTCCTCCCAACGCTGACTTGGAATGGCTCACGAATGGCTAAAGGTTGTAACAAAACTAGGGTCTTAATTGTCTCAAATTTATTTTGTTGGAAAACCAAAGATTTTGCTAGAAACCTCTGAATATTAGATTTAGGTCCATCGAAAAAAATTCCTTCTTGACCCTATGGTAAGTTTTTAAAAATCCTGAGTGCCCTACTAAGGGAGAGGTGTGCAATTCCAAAAGAATCTTTTGTTTGAGTTGTGAATTATTACAAAGATATAAGCGATCTTTATACCACAATGAATTATTTTTCCAGCTAAATATTTCAAATGTAATGGGATCTTTTTGCAGCTTTTGAATATATGACCAAATTTCCTTATCATTCTTCCATTCATCCCTTGAATTGGTTATCCACTCAGGTTGGATAATATAAACAGAAGAAAGAAATGATTCCACATCCTCATCCTTTACTTAGAGTGCATCTGTAACAACATTTTGCTCCCTTTTTTTGTAGATGATTTCAAAGTCATAACCCAACATTTTCGTCACCCATTTTTGCTGCTCTTCTAAAGATAATGTTTGTTCCAAAAAGTATTTAAGGCTATCATGATCTATTTTAACCTTGAAGTGTCTTCCCATTAGGTAAGGTTGCCATTTCTTTAGTGCATGTAGTCTTGCCAACATTTTCCTCTTATAAATAGGTTTGTGCAAATACTTTCCTTTTATTGGATGATGAATTTAAAAAGTAACAGGTCTTCCTTATTGCATTAAAATAACACCAATTCCATTTCCTAAGTCATCACTTTCCAATTTTTTTTTTTTTGAAGTCTGGCATAGCTAAGATCGATGCTTGGCACATAGCCTCTTTAAGATGTTCAAAGGCCTTTGTTGCTTCTGGAGTCTAAGAGAATGCATATTTTTCAGTAATGATGTTATAGGTGGCGCTATTCTCCCATAATTCTTAACAAACTTGCGATAATACCTTGTCAATATGAGAAATCCTCATAGATGATTTATGGTTGTGGGGATTTTCCATTCCTTAATGGCTTTAAATCTGTTAGGGTCTACCTTAACACCCTCATGAGATACAATATGACGCAAATATTCCACCTCCTATACTCCAAAGAAACATTTGGAGGTTTTTTCATATAGTTTTTTCTCCTCCAATAGTTTGAGCACCATGTTAAAATGTTGAACATGGTCCTTCCAAGACTTTTGTAGATTAGTATATCATCAAAAAATACTAACAAAAATTTTCTAAGGAAGGGTTTGAAAATGGAATTCATTAAACATTGAAATGTGCAAGGTGCATTAGTAAGGCCAAAAGGCATGACCAAAAATTCATAATGACCCTCATGAGTCCTGAATGTTGTTTTCATAATGTCTTCAATATTCTTTCTAATTTGATGATATCCTTACTGAATATCCAACTTGGTGAAGTAAATTTCTCCATATAATTCATCCAAAAATTCATCAATGATAGGAATGGGAAATTTACCTTTAATAGTGAGCTTTTTGAGATCCCTATAATATAGAAACATATGCCATGATCTATCCTTCTTGTCCACCAATACTACTGGAGCAGAGAAAGAACTTTGACTAGGTTGAATTATACCAACCTCTAGAATTTTTGTAACCAGATGTTCAATTTTAGTCTTTTGGACATAAAGATATTTGTAAGGCATGATGTTTAGAGGAACACTTCATGGAATTAAATAAATAGAATGATCATGATCATGAATAGGAAGGAGAGCTTTGGGAGTCTCAAACACCGTGGAATGATTGTCTTAGACTTTTTGGAAATATGGAGAAATAGATGATTTCAATGTTTGAATCTCTAGTGAGCATAATTATGAAATTACGCCCCGTTGTTATTTCTTTAGAAGATTTTTCATGGCATTAGAGCTGATTATATTTCATGGTTTCCTTGTGATACCCCTTAATTCAACTTCTTTTCCTTCCCAAAAAAGATTCAATAAAAGTTCTTGAAAATTGAATGCTATCATCCCCAAAGATTGTAACCATTGGACTCCTAGTAAAACATCAGCACCACCCATTGGAATGGAAATCATTGGACTATTCAATACATATTCACCCATGGTTAGCTTGATATTATAGAACTTTCCAGAGAAATTTATAGTTCCTCCATTTGCAACCATCACTTGACACTCTAGTGCTAGATATAGGAAGCAATTGAATTCCTTGCCTATCTTAAAATGAATAAAATTATGGGTACTACCTGAATCAATCAACACTATTACCTTTTTCTTCTTGATATATCCTTCTATTTTAAGAGTTTAAGGAGTGGTAATTCTTACCAATGTATTACAATATATGGTTGGATTCATTTATTCTTTCACTGGGGTTGGTCCCTGGTGTATATCCTCCTCTTCTGATGTTTTTTTTTCCTTTTCCTCCTCCTCTTCACAAGCAACATAAAATAATTTCTTCTTAGCACACTTATGACCTTTAGTGCATTTTATATCACCACTGTAACAAATCCATTTTACTCTTTTTCCTCCAATTGTTGTGGTGTCAACCTTGTAGGTTGTGGAAAACTAGGAGCAACAAAACTTCCCACTTTATAGTTGTGAGTGGTAGACTTCCTTGTTGCCATAATTTTTCTTTAAGTTTTTCTTGCCACCCTCAATGCCTTCTCCAATGAATCATGTTCCCAAAGGAAAACATCATGTTGGATGTTATCTTCTAAAGTACCTATGGAGACATCAATCCTATGTTTTTTTGGAATATTGGTTACCCTAATATTCAATTTTTGGAAGTCTTCAATGTGCTATGCCATTGAACCCTTTTGTTTGAGATTTATCATTTGGCTAAAGAAGGTGTTGCTCTTTGTATCTTCATTATGTGTTGTCATTTACTCCCTAAAAATTGAGTAGGTGACAAGTGGTTTATGAGAACAAATCCATATATTCCATACAAATTTATTGGGTTCTAAATATAGAGATTCAATACGTACCTTTTTTTAGGGTTGCATGTCTTGTAGATCAAACTATTGCTCCATCTGTAGTATCCATGTTACCAGATCCTTGCCATCAAACTTCCTCATATCTATATTTGGAATGTGGTGGTTATTAAACCCCACATTGGAGTCTCTAAAATCATAATTCATATTCGTTTTGTCCTCATCATGATTTTCATGGATTACCTTGTCACCACTTGGAAGCCTTTCTTGCAACAACTTTGTCAATCCTTCCATCTTGACATTCATCATTGTTTCCATGTATCATTTTAAACCATTCATGTCGCATTTTATTTTTATTTTTAAACCATCCATGTCACATTTTAATCCATCCATGTCCCCTTTTAAGCCATCCATGTCATGTTTGGTTTCTCTTTGTGAGAGCGAAATTTGTTGCACTTGGTCTTGTAATTTTGATATATCATGCTACAATTTTTCCTCTTCATGCATCATAATAGATATTTGTGAGGGCTTAATGGGTGTAGAATTATTTTTTTTGGAAGAATTTTAGAACCAAATGCTAATATCTATGCTTTAATATGCCCTTTGAATCACTTCAAACTGTTTTTTCAAACAAACGTTATGCAAAATTTGAAAAATACACACATTTTTTTTGCTTTTTAGGAGATTAATATTGAAATTGTTACATCTCTATAATTTCAGATTTCCAAGGTCTAAAATTATTCTCTTTGGTATCCCTATGGATCTTGTTTCTAATGCCACAATTCAAACCAATATTTGATTCTTCAATATATAATTATGCCAAATCTTCCACGATGACCTGATTATGGACTAGTTCAGTAGAGAAAAGTTGTAAGGGATGCAACGTGTCATTATTTCAACCTTCGAACATGAAATTTATACAAGAAAAATTATAGTCCATGTAATTTCAGCCACGTTTTAGAAAATTCAAATTTGATTCCTAAAACGAAAGTTATGACTATTTTCCCTAGGTCACCTGTTTGAGACTAAATTATGGAGCTTGCAAAAACCCTAACTTCTTCGGACCATGTCTTAGAAAATATAGTGAACTAAGATCTGAAATTATGGCACAAAGTTCAACAAGATATTATTAACTCTTCCAAAAATTTTAATAATAATAAAAATAATAGTAATTTATTAAAACAAAATAATATTAAATTATATAAAATTAATTAATTAATATTACAGCCGACAGTGTGTTGTTCTTAAAATTCATCCTCATCACTATTTATTCTTTCTTAGTTGCTCTTCTTTTATCATCATTCTCATATCCTGATGATGGATCCCATTTGGGATTTGAAACGTTGGTATAAAAATGTTCAAACTGTGGATTCTCCGGTCAATGATTCAAAAGATTTTATCTCCACGTGGTCATAATTTCATCTTTTGAAGCATCATATAAAAAAATTTATAGTGAAAATTCCACGATGACTTATTTGAAGCAACGAAACCCTAGGTACCAAAGTCTCTCATACGAAATGTTATGCAACAAGCTAAAAAAATGATAGATAAACGACTTAAAAAGTATCCTCTTCAAGGGGGAAACCTCCTTTACATTACATAAATGAACAATTCTTGGATGATACAAATGACAAGACCTCATTTGTATATATAGGAGTCTAAGGGGTCACAATATAATTAGAGCCTACATAAAAATAATAATGTAAGGGCGCAACAATAACAATAGTGGGATTCTATGTGGAACTACAATAAAAATATGGGGGCTACATGGTCACAACAATAAAAATAAGGGGTCTACACTAATAATAACAATAAGGGGGCTACACTAGTATTACAGGGACCTAACACCCGTTAACGGTCTTAATCGTCCGCTAATAATTAGATGGTCTCTTCTATGTTTGACTTCAAGACATTTATTCACATGGTCATATTTGTACTTTGGATGGATTGATAGAATATGAAGACCCAAGATCTTGTCTTTATGTCCAGGTTGTGAAGATTTCTAAATATTCATGATTGTAAAATGGATCAATGTTTGATAGTCACATCCATACTAAGTCTGTTATTGACATGGATCTTTGTAAATTTCTGTACTTATTATTTGAGATGATTTTACTCTTATGGGAATGCCTATCTTAGTGATGATAATGATTTTTCACTATAATCCCTTTGATTCTTGATTTTTAGGTCTCCAAATAATGATTCCTTGATCCTTTCCTTTGTATGTTAAAGCACTTCAATCATCATACCAATTCAGACTTTGTACTTTAGGGGGTAATATTTTACACTTTAATTTATTACTCTCATGCAAATGATACCAAATCTAAGCCTTACACAATCTGAAGAACTATGATAATAAGTCCCCTTTAAAGATAAAATAAGTTCCTTTCAACGATGTATAATATTTTTGGATTAAATATCTAAACAACCCTAATTATGGACGACATCACAAGCACTCATTTTACAAGTTGCAATGACGCATGATTGCACAATATATACAAAGCGATGTCATCGCACATTTTCCTATGTTAAGGTCATGATGATGTTCTTACTAAGGTAAAAAATAAAAAGTAAATGAAGCTTCCTTTTCTATAAGCCTCGTGGTTGGCATCTAATCCAAATTGGTTGAGATTGAGCTCAAGGTCCCCATATCCTGGACCTCCATCATCCGACTTCCACTCATCCTTATAAGTACAATGCTTGCAAAGAGAGTTGGGTTTCCATTTCAAACCTCTAAACTTACCTAAATGCTCCTCAATTTTGCATTGGAGTCCTTTTCATTTTAAAGGCTTGGGTTGAGGATCATTGTAAGGAGACTCCAACATCAAGGAACTTGGTTGTAAATCTCTTGCTCTTTATCATCAATATAAATATTTTTATTTTTCTGATATGCATGTGTTATAATTTTTATTGTAAGGCTCCTTGATCTATTACATGGTTTATGATTGAATATTTGATACATGTTATGCTTTGATCTCTTGCTTGTTTTCTCTTTGCAGGTCTCCTCTTAGAGCATCAAGGGAGAAATTCTAAAAGCTACAAAGGACAACAACAATGGTCATCAATGAGAATTTTGTGGAACGGAATGTGCTTTTGCATATTCTTATATATGTGATTCAATCATAAATTAGGGAATGTTTACGCTTATTTGTTTGTTTGTTTCTAGGATTGGTTTCCAAGTCTAGGGAGTTCTTGTTCGGTCTGAAAAATGAAATTTGTTCCCCTAACAAATTGGCGACCATATTGGGGAGTGAGATTCTCTTCAGTTTCTTGTGATTTTTAAAAAGTTGAGCTACATCCTAAGTCTTTTGTTCAACCTTTATTAATTTTGGAATTTTAAAATTGTTTGATATTTAGCGAATTTTTAAAATTTTCTAGGTTTTTGTGCACATCGTGAGTTGTATTGAGTAATTGTTCTTTGGCATCACGTTTTTACTATAATAGTCATGACCATCACTCAAGTGTCAGTGGTTGACTCATGATGATATTTGAAAAACTGTAATTCCTATATTTTCTCTACCTGAACCTCAGTTAGAGATGTGGTTTGGTTCCTAAATGCATTATCAATCTATTGTAAATGAAATTGTTTGTTTTGATTTCATTTGACTATTTTGTCTAGAATTTTCCATTATTACATTATTTTGGACTGGTTACTTAATTGAATTATTGAAGGAAATAGTCATTATTGTGAATGATCAGGTTTGTTGCATATTTTTTTCTATCTACAGTAATCATTTTCAAAACCATTTTACTTGTGTTTTTGGAAAGTTTCATTACATTATATGAAAATATTTTTTTCACAAAAATAAGAAAATCATGCTTGCATTGAATTGACATTGATTACATCATTTTGAAAATTCATGCATATTGAGAGTTTGTTTTGTTTTCTCTTAAGAATTGATTTATTGTGTTACAAAAATTCTAGAGTTTATTTTGAAAGAGTGCTTTTGGAATCATTTTAGTTTGTTGGTGAAATGAAATTTGTTGAAGATAGGATTTTTTCATTATTGAAAAGTGAATGAAGCCTTCTCTTTTTCATAAATATGATTCATCGAATTGAAAAGGTTATAATTTCATGTTAGCTACATTAGTTTAAGTTGAGTTATCACACTGGTTGGTTATCATACATATTTGACTACTTTAATAAAAAGAAAAACAATAAAATCAATTAAAACATACAAAGGCATTAATTAATCACATCACATTTAGTGGGTCTAGGTTGGAAGATGTGTTCCAACGTCTATAAATGTAGGAGATTTCGTTAATTGTTTGTGTTAGATTTTGTGGGTGTTCATTATTCAAAGTATGACAAATATATCAAAATGCTTCCCATCACATAAGATGTGTTAGATAACACTAACATAGACTAGGCTGCCACGTACTCTCTGGTATATCAAAAGACCCCCTCTAGGTTACAAACCTGCCATAGGTAACTGAGTCAACCACCTTGTTATTTGTGAAACACCAAACAAAACATTCAAGGATATATCCTGCACATAATGAACAATATATTGAAGTTTAGAGCACCATGGTAACCTTTTATACCTAGTATCTATTTTATTTATTTTGTTTATTTTGATTGGTAAAATTGTAAAATTGATCATCATACATTGGTAATATTTATTCATTAAAAATTCACTACGGCGGATCAACCTCGATGCTCTCATAGAATGTAAAATTTACCCCTTGAAATTACAACTGAATCATCCAATACTATGAGAACTACAATAATTCAAGGTAATGAAATAACCAAAGTTGTAGAACCAGAAGTAATTCAAGGTGAACCTTAAGTACCTAAGACTATAGAACTAGTAATAAGTGAGTTTGTACCTGAAGAGTGGTTCACCAAACTAATAACTCTAGAAACTCACGTTTCATATTCACCTAGTCCAATTTCTACTCCATCTATTACATTGCAAGAATTTGTAACTTTAGATATTGAAGCAAAAAATTTAGCACCTCATATTTAACTTAAGTATTGATCAAACTACTCAAGCACCTACTATAGTTGATCATATTCTTCTTTTAGAAGATCTTGTAGTAGTTCAAATTCCATCTCCTTTTTAACCAGATCCTTGGTATACAAATCCTTTATCGTACTTACCTAGGGGAACTCTAGGTTTACAAACTTATTTACCTTTCTCACTAAGGCGAACCATGATGGAATCCTCAACTGTAAGTGTTGGCTTAGTGGGTCCTGACCCAGGTTCAGAGTTAAGTTTGCCAAACAAATCCCTACACTATTGGCCCTTTCAGCATCAACCCGCGGAGCGCGGACTGAAGTCTCACCCGAAGCAGTATGGGGGAATGATTCCAAGTTTTCGCACCTAGAGATGAGTGTGATGTCGTTTTATGCCTTAAACCTGCCTTCACGCATGTTGATAAGCCTTCAAGGCTTATCGATATAACTTCTTCTTACAAGGCTCTAGACCTTCATGAAGGTCTACGACTGTCTTTCGCGGACCCTAAATAGGTAAATCAGCCGCTTACGTGCCTCTGTGATTACTTCTAACTCTGTTATTACCCAAATCAGCTTAAGTTTTTGATATCCTTAACATGCAACAATATATTGTTCACGTAAACAATTATTATTACTTGCATTCATATAACAATTCCAATCATGCAGAATCGTGCCTCAATACAGTATTAATTCATAAACCCATTATACATCATATCATAATCACATTCGTTCATAACATAAGTAAATAGACAAAACACAGATATTTCTAGAATAATATCTTTATTGATACTTTAGTTCTCCTTACAGACTCTAGACTACCCCGCACAATCATTTGTAGGGGTCCGCACACTCAGCTGTGGAATCTACTCTAGGTCTCTGCACACTCAGCTGCATAGCCTCTCTTCTACTCTAAGACTCTTTGCTTTTCACTTCTACTCACCCATTACCTTTGTCTTCATCCATATCATGAATTGAACTTCCTTAGATTCTTTAAGACTCTCCTTTTTATACAATCCCATGGTTCGTGGACCATGGGTAGATCTACTAAAGCTGACACAACTTACATAAAAGAAGGGAAAAACCCTTATGACACTTTACTATCTACATGCTCCACGACCACAACTTGTAGAGACTTTACACTTTACATAAAAAAAACTTGGGGTTTCTACCCCAAAATTGACCGCTGGGGAGCTTGTCCCAATAGGCCCCCAACACAAATATCGTCACTCATCCTCGAGTCACTCTACTGGCGTGGAGATCTTACTGTAGAGACCTCCCAACTCAGCTTGCACCACTACTAGCTTAGTCGCGCTCTGCGTGGTTGCCTGCTTGATCTGATGCACTCGCTGCTCTGTTACTGGTCCTAGCTGTCTTCCTGAATCTTTTGTTGTGTCCTCTGTAGGCTTGCCAACTTATCCCCAATGGTGGTGGAGATAACGCAGGCTTCATCTAGCCAAGGCCCCAATCTGGCCTTGAGGACTACCTCTTTCCATTGTGTTGCTTCCACCTGTTCGAGCAATTGCTTTGCCTCCTACAGCTTTGCCAAGCTTTGCACTATAGCGATGATGTGCGTCGTCACTCTTGCTTCATCATATTTCTATTGAAACTCCCAGGCCTATGTGTTTAACCTCTGCAGGTTAGGATCTTCCTGTAGAGTCATAAGTACCTCCATAGATTGCTCGAAGAGCGTAGTGCATTCCACCATCGCGGCATCTACTGTGGCGACTCCATCCTTCACAGTGGCTTCATGCTATGCTCTGACCTCTAGTGGAGTTGAAGGTTGTGACTTTAACTCAAGATCTATGATTTTAAGGTTCAGTTCAAACTGAACCTTGGCTACTTCTATCTTTGCATCATGCACACCTGTAACCAACTTTCTAATCTTGGCTTCCAATGATGCTTCTTCTGGTATATGTAGTTCTGGAACTGTTCTACATGCATCGGCTACCATGGATATAGCGCTCTCGTTCTGCTCCTGAAACTTCTTCCATGCTTCTAGCGTTGCCATCTTCTCAATGAACATTTGTTGGTTGTTGAGCTTATACTCATTGATCATGCTTAGCACGCGCTGCTCTCGAGCCTAAATCTCTATAATCACACCTGCTTACAGTGTGTGAAGGAATTTGCTGGGGAGCGCAGCCAAGTTCAGACCAATATTCTGCAAAGCGCTGACAGTAGCCTTGTCAGCATCTTCCTCCATGCTTAGAGCTCCATCAGGCAGCGTGACTGCCTGGAGATCCAAGGATTGAACTAACTTTGCTGCATGAGTTGTCCCTGACGCCAAACTAGTTGATGCAGCGCTACCCTTTCTTGCACCTGCCTGGAGTCTAGTTGTTTGGATCTGCTGCTTGCGCAAACCCTTCTGTATGGCGCTTAGTGCTTGCTTCTGTTGTTGCTCAAACTGCCACAAAAGTTTTTTTTTCATATCCCTTACCTTATCTCCAATATCATCCAAGTTGCCCTCCATCAAGGTGATTAGATATAGCAACGTATTGGAGGTTTTGGTCTTCTTTTGTTGTCCCTCCTTTTCCTGATCCCTATGTCACTTGACATGGAAGGGAGTGATCTCCTGATTTCCGCCACCCTGTCTTGACCGCTCTTCTTCCTCCTTTTGGGGTGATGGATATTTATGACTTCTGTCAGAGTCACGCTCTTCCTACTCAGTTTGTTCCTATGCGGCATGCTGGGCTTCTTCTCGGGCCTTCTCCTTAGTCTCCTTCTTCCTCTTTTTTGCCAACTCATGAACCTTCAGTCGAGCCACTTCCTTTTTCTGCTTTTCAGTTGACTTGCTAGTCCCGGCAACCAAATCTGATGCTGTGTGCCAATCTGCTGGCCATCGCTTGAGAACCTCTATAATGACATCATTCGTAGCCAAGTATGGGAGATCATACGACTTCTGATCCGAATCCTTCCATGCTTGGATGTAAACGCAATGGAAGTCCACTTTGAACTCCACATACCTAGATAGCTACTCAAAGATGGTTGGTGACAACTATGACTTTCGATTGATGGCAGTGTGAATGCACACCTCCATCAGTACCCAAAACACTTTGCTTTCCATGACTTGGTTAGTGTCCTTGGTGGCCCATAAAGACACAAAATTTGCAGCTTCAGGAAAATCTGACTCGATCGGAGGAAATTGCCTATCCTCCAGCAATTCTCACGCGACCAGCACAATTGAGAGTAATAGACATGAATAATGAAACATCTTGTTGTGGTCTTGTCCCTCTCTGTAGTTTGTGAGGAAATCGCTACACAAGTAGTGCCCCTAGTTGAATTGTACACCCTCCATGCACTGAGCTGCTAATGAAACTACTGGTGCCGACACCTCATCTGCAACTCCCTTCGTGCTTCTGTTGGTACTGTGACATCCTCCTGTTTCGCATAGACCCCTGATCGTTCAGCTCTACAACCTGGGCAATGTAGTTTATAGTCCCATGCCTCCTTGCAGCTACTTGGAGCGCTAAGACTGTGCTACCATCATATAGTCATCTGGACGGATCCTCGGTGTATGGATTCAATTGACTTCCATTTACCTTTCTAGAAAATGGATATCCATTCAATTTCACAAGTTGAATTGCTCCACCATCAGTCATCGCCTTGATAACATATGGCCCCAGCCAATGCGTCTGAAATTTTCCTGGAAATTTATCAAACTTTCTGTCATATAATAAAACTAAATCATTTACCTTGAAGGTGCACAGTTTGATGTGCCAATCGTGCCATGCCTTTTCACGTTCCTTCTATACCTGCTAATGGAATCTAGCCAAAAATATGTCTTCCTTGAGCTCTATCACTTGTCGAGCCTTTCTTCTAAGGCCCTGTGATCCACTATACCTATGAACATCATTATGCATAGACTAGGCATAATGTATTCCATTGGCATCACAACTTCTATGCCATAGACCAGCCTGAAAGGTGTCTGTCCAGTCAGCTTCTTACAAGTAGTTCTATAAGTCCATAGCACCACTGGTATGCGCACGTCCCAATAATTCCTCTGCACATTGCAAACCTTTGTTAGCGCGTTCTCCAAAATATTATTAAACTCTTCAACCATCCCATTGGCCTGAGGATGATATGGCATACTCTTTTGACGATAGACTTGGAATTCTTTCGTCAGTGCGCTGATTGTTTCATTAAGGAAATGCGTACCGCAATCACTCATCAAAATCCTCAGGAAATCAAACCTGGTCAGCACATATTCAAATAGGAACTTCGTTGTTGTTGCCCCTATACAGTTCTTTATGGGTTGCACCTCCTTCCATTTGGTCAAATACTCAGTTGCAGTGATGATATACAGTGCACTTGTCTTCTTTCCTGGATGTTGAATTGGTCCTACAAAATCAATTTCCCACTTTTCAAATGGCTTCAATGACACTTGTAGATTTAGAGGCAGCTCATCCCTCGACGATGGCCTACCCGTCCTTTGACATGCATCGCATGCCCTACAATATGCTTTAGAATCCTTATGCAATGTTGGCCACCACAACCCAGTGCGTAAAATATTCTACGTTGTTGCTTTTGTTGCATAATGGCTTCTCACAGCTCCTCCATGAGCTTCAGCTAGGACGCTGCTTCATTCAAAATCAGGCACATAGAGGCGCAGTATTTCATCTGATTCCATCTTATATAAGTGGCCTGTAATGACAGAAAAGTCTGCCATGCATACCACTAATTCCTTCTTGTATTGACTAGTGTACCCCTATGGAGCCATTCCTATAGTTAGGAAGTGGATAATGTCTGCAAAATGATTGTCTGCTACGTGCACCGCAAAGAGCTGCATGTCAAGCAGTGCTTCCTCCAAATTAGTAGGATCCTCTCCTGTTTCAATGCGTGACAGATGATCTGGTCTTGCATTCAATCTCCCTAGCTTCAAAATTACCTCGAAATCATACTCCTGAAACAACAACATCCATCTGCATATTTTCACTGCCAACAAAGGCTTGTTACCAAGTACTTTAATGCAGAATGGTCTGTATACATCTTAAAGTGTCCGCCTAGCAAGTAATTTCTGAACTTTTAGAGCGTGTACACCATAGCAAACCCTTCACGCTCTATCGTCGAGTAATTATTTTCATCCTTAGACAACTTCCTATTTGCAAACGCTATAGGGTGATCCAACTCTCCTTCACCAGCCTATGTGAGTACTGCTCCCAGCGCAATACATGATGCATCCACATGCACATGAAACTCCTTCTTCCAGTTCGAGAAGGCAAGGATTCACATGGTGACCATTTTTTCCTTTAATATATCCAAACTTCACTAACATTCTTCCTCCCAACAGAATGTAGCATCCTTCTATAATAGCTTTTACATTGGCACGGTAATTTGGGCATAACTCTTGATGAACTTCCGATAGTACCCTGTGTGACCCAGCGTTGTGCGCAACTGTTGAACACTCCTTGGTGCCTCCAAATTGATTATAACTGTGATCTTAGCAGGGTCCACCACTAATCCTTGTCGACGCACTACATGACCCAAAAATATTAAAAAAGGGACCTAAAACAAATACTTCTTCAAGTTTAATGTGATCTGATACCTCCGGCTCATATCCAACATCGAGCACAAACTAGCTACATGGCATTTTACGAGCCAAAACACTGCCTAATCATCAAAGTATACCTCCAAAAACTTGTGAATGAACTCTTTGAACACTGCAATGACTACGCGCAAAAATATTTCCGTTGCATTCTTAAGTCCAAAAGGCATTACAGTATACTAAAAACATCCCCACTAGATCGCGAAGGTTGTCTTACTTCTATCTTCCAGTGCGATCTTTATCTGACGATATCTAGAGAACCCATCAATGATTGAATAGACCTCCTGTCGGCCAACATTATCCAGCACTTCAACAGTGAATAGGGTTGGAAAAGGATCGTGAACACAAGCATCATTCAGCTTCTTGTGATGTACACATATCCTTATTTCATTGTTCTGCTTCTTTTCCTAGACTACCATGGGACTTACCCAGTCAAATTCCTCCACTGGTTCAATGATAACTGCTGCAAGCATCTTGTCCAACTCCAAGCGGACCTTTTTCCTTATTGATACAGGTGGATATTTGTGGCCACCCACCTATCCCACTTAGACCCCCACAACTGTCTCTTTCATTTTTCAGTTTCCTTAATTGTAGCACAATTTACTATAGCAGTTTTTCAGGTCCTGAACTTCCGAAGCCGTTTTAGGGACCTAAACGACATTTTTTGGGAAATATAGGAGCAACATGGGTCCATGGACTGATGTTGCTCTTCCCAAAGTTGTAGTTCTCAGATCTATCTTTCTATTGAGCTATTGTACGTGTAAAACGGAGTTCGGGTGCCAAAGTTATGACCCTGGGAAGTTGAAGTACCAATTTACCCAAAACGGGGCCCACAATTTGGCGTTTCATCTCCTAGGGTTAGGTTTTTAGATGTTTAGGGTTTTTCATTGTTTCTCAAGAAGAAATAGGCCTTCGAGCCTCATTGTAACATAATTCAGAGGCATGTAGCCGCCACATCTCTTCTCAGAGATAAAGCTACCATCGCCCTAACTAGTTTATTTCCATTTCTGTTTGTAAGCATATTTCAGTGTTTTACATTAAAGAAATGAAGTATTATTTCCACTGCATCTCTGTATTTATGGTTATTTCTGTAATTTTTTGCATTCTTGTTTAAATCTGGATCAGTGGTATCAGAGGGATCTACTCTTTTTTTGTTTTTCTTTAGATGTCCCCAACGAGGTCGGGATATAAGGAGTTAGGGCTTGAACTGGTTGAACCTTTGCAAGACCAGCCTCGCAAATCCTGATGGCTTCCCATGGCAGATGAAAAGAAAGACGAGGGGGCAGGAGATCCTATCAAAATCTTGCTCAAAGAAGCCCTCAAGTGACAAAGGAACACGATGATGGACAGTTTTTCCCAGATCCTTCAACAGCTAACCAGAGGCGACGCAATGGCTTCCAATAGCTACTATGGAAACGCCACACCCTTTAAGGTACAAGTTAATTTCAAAATCTTGATATTCGAGGGTCAGATAGACACAGATGCCATAGATAAATGGTTAAATATACTAGAAAGGTATTTTTCCGTTCATAATTTTTCCAGTGAGGAAAATATTATCTTCGCTCTTCTTAAAGCAGGCCCCCACGTCAAGGACTAGTGGGAAACCTACTACGAGCAGAAGGATGAAAGTACAAGCTCACTATTTTCAGCCACACCCACTTGGAATTCATTCTAGGATGCCATCAAGGAGCAGTACTACCCTATCAAAAGCCATGAGGACATATACATAAAGTGGACCATGCTGCGGTAGGGAAGGGACCAAGATGTGCTAGAGTTCACAAACATCCCTTCGCACACAGTTGGGTATCAATGATTCTGAGCTACATTTGGTACTCAAATACCACGGCTTCCTACACAGGTACATCTAGGATGAGATGGAGTTCCTGAACATCTCTTCACTTGGCACGGCCTACCGATACGCTGTCAAAATTGAGCAGAAGTTTAAACAGAAGAAGCGAGACTTTGGATCTGTGAATCTGAAGACCAAAGGAAAAAGCCAAGGCGGGGTGACCAAAGACAACCCATCGAAGCTGCAAGAAAATAACAACACCACGAAGTCAAAGAAGGACACAAGAAAGTGGTGCGAGTTCCATAAGAGCCCCACTCACAACACAAGTGAGTGTCAGGCCAAGCAGTCGCTAGTGGTCGAGTTGAAGGCTTCCGAATCAGATGCATGTTCCGACCTTGAGTCAGAACCCGACAAGGGGAATGGCAAAGGGAAGTAGATCATTGATGCAGATCCCAATGCCACTATTACCACCACTAAGATCTAGAAGAATGATACCAAAGATACAGAGGAGGGGGAGCGTCTTTTACAACTCACAGATGTGGGTGAAGGGTTTGCCACTACAATTCATTGTCGATAGTGGAAGCCAAAAGAACCTCATTTTAGTAAAGGTCTTGAAGCGGTTGGGCCTACTGACTACACCACACCTACAGCTGTACAATATCAGGTGGCTTCACCAAGGATGAGATCTTTGAGTTCGTCAGCAGTGCTGCCTTCCCTACATCATCAAACCCTTCATAGATGAGGTATTGTGTGATGTTGCACCTCTGGATGTTTGTGATGTATTATTAGGCCATCCATACTTGTGGAGGTGACATGCTATGTACGAGTCAAGGCCTCGCGCTATCATTATTTCTTTTTGTAATTCATTATATAGGATACCGGAGGTAGCCCCATCTACCACCACCTCTTTGATCACTGCTAAGAAATGCAACAAGCTCATCTCCCAGACTAGGAAATTCATTTTCTATCTGCTTTTCTCCCAAAGTAAGGGGAAGATTGTCACCACATCCATGACCCCCACGAAGGGTTCCTCCACACAGCAACAACAACAGTAGAAAAGGGATACGGTCATGATAAAACACAGGAACAACTTCTCCTCACCCAGAGGGGTACCACACAAGTTTTAGGCAGGCGACAAAGTTTGGTTACATCTGCAGAAAGACTGCCTTACAAGAGCCTATTAGAAGCTCAGACTACTCTAACATGGTCTTTACAGCATTACCAAGGCTGTGGGAAACAATGCTTTGCAGCAAAACATTCCTCCATTCCTTCACTTTCACAGAGTGTTCAATGTGGAACGCCCTCTACCATGCTTCCCACTATTATTGGACATGTCAGAGATTATAGAACAACTCACCAAGGACCAAGTTCAGCAGATAGAGGAACTCAATGCAATGGGGACCATTACTTCCTATTGGGGGAGGAATGGTCTAGGTGGATATTGGTGGCCACCCACCTATCCCACTTGGACCACCACAATTGTCTCTTTCAATTTTTCAGTTTCCTTAATTGTAGCACAATTTACTATTTTTACCAGTTTTTCTAGTCCTGAACATCCAGAGTTGTTTTGAGGCCCTAATGATGTTTTTTGGGAAATTTGGGAGCAACATGGGTCCATGGTCCTATGTTTCTCTTCCCAAAGTTGTAGTTCTTGGATAGATATTTCTAACAAGCTATTGTATGCATCAAACAAAGATCAGGTGCCAAAGTTATGACCCCAAGAAGTTGATGTACCAATTTACCTAAAATGGGGCCCACAATTTGGTGTTTCATCTCATAGGGTTAGGTTTTTGGATGTTAGGGTTTTTCATTGTTTTTCAACAATAAATAGGCCTTCGAGCCTCATTGTAACATAGTTCAGAGGCATGTAGCCGCCACATCTCTGTTGGGTTGTGTTATATTCTTCCATGACTAGCCAATGTAGTTAACCGGGGGGTTAGAAGGGGGGTAGAGCCCCCGATTCATTGTGCCGATTGTGTAGCAGGTGGGGGGGGGTCATAGGAGGTTTGAGGGGTGTAGGGAACCCCACTCTATGGGGTCTGGGGTAGCGCCCCGGAAAATTTTGGTTTTGGACCCTATGTTAGATTGGGCGGACCTACCTATGGTTTTGTGCATGATTTTTGCACATGGTTTTGGACACGATGGTTTTTGGTCCATGGTTTTGGACACGATGGTTTTTGGTCCATGGTTTTGGACATGATGGTTTTCAGTCCATGGTATTGGATGCTTCAACATGTATAAATATGTATTATAACATTGAAAGGAACATAATGAAAAATCAAGCTGGTAGTCCCGGTTTTGGGATCCAGGGGAAAATCTCTGTGTATATTTGTTTTATGTGTTATGCTCTCGCATTGTTTATTTTTTGTGTTTTAGAATTTGTATGCATGTAATTTCTGTACGAGGTTAAAACCTACATTTGGTATCGAAGCTGTTTTGGCTTCAAGGGGATGCCTTTGCTACTGAGGGGTTTCGCTCAGGCCTGTGGTAGACCCTGTTCAATGAGAGATCTACGAGATCAATTCTAGTGATGAAAGAAGATGCCAAGCAGTGGAAAGATACAGATCGAGAAATTTAATGGTCAGAGTTTTGTGTTGTGGAAACTCAAGATGGAGGATCTGTTGGTGGATAAAGATCAGTGGATCGCTGTAGATCTGGGTACTAAACCAACGGGAGTGTCTGATGAAGAATCGAAGAAGTTAGATCAAAAGGCAAAGAGCACAATACGATTATGTGTCTCAGATTCAGTATTGCTGAATGTATCAGGGGAAGCTACGGTTAAGGCTTTGTGGGACAAGTTACGGAATTTGTACTAATCTAAGTCTCCGGTGAAGAAACTGTTCCTACGGAAAAAGCTGTATAACCTAAGGATGAAAGATGGAGACTCGGTGACAGAGCATCTAAATGCATTTAATACCATGGTAAGTCAGTTATCGTCTGTTGATATCAAAATTTCAGATGAAGATAAGTGCATTAGTTTGTTGTGTTCTCTACCAGATTTGTGGTATAGTCTGGTTATTGCAATAGGTAGCAATGCAACTGCCTTGTAGTTTGATGAAATAGTCTCATCCTTGTTGACGGAGGAGATGAGATGGAAAAATATGGAGAGCCAGAATGGTGATGCCTTTTCTGTACGAGGACGGTCCCAGAACATAAACAAAAATAATTCATCGAGTGGGAGATCTAATTCTAGAGGGAGATCTAAATCTCCAGGAAAACCTGTAAAGGTGGTGTGCTGGAAATGCGGAAAGGAAGGGCACTACAAAAGGGATTGTAAATCTAAAGCTCATGACAAAGGAAAGGGATCTAATGACACTCCTTTTGTAGAGGCGAAAACCACCTCAGATGAAGGTGGGGATGTGTACTTGGCTTCTTCAAGTACACATGTAGATCATGAGGCATGGTTGATTGACTCAGGTGTATCCTTTCACTTCACTCCCCATAGAGAGTGGTTCTGTGGGTATGAGAAATACGATGGTGGTGATGTCTTCTTAGGGGATGATAGTGCTAGAATTGTTGGTCGCGGAAAAGTAAAGTTGAAGTTGCAAGGTGGGAGGGTTAGAATACTTCCGGGTGTTCTACATATTCCTGCATTAGCCAGAAATCTGATTTCTGTAACCAAGCTGGATGATGCAGGTGTAAAAATAGTGTTTGAGAAGGATACCTGCAAGATGGTTCGGGGAGCACTGGTATTGATGCGGGGAGTTGGCATTGGAACTCCGTACAAGCTGCATGGTAGCACTGTGGCATCAAAGGCTAAAACAGTCATCAAGAATGTGGTATCAGAAATTTGATACATTTATACGGGGACTTGGCTTCACCAGAAGCAAAGCAGATCACTGTTTGTATTTTAAATTAATTTGTGACCGTGTTATTTATTTGGTCTTGTATGTGGATGATATGTTTCTGGTTGGAAATGACAAAGAAATTATCCAGGATATGAAGACCCATTTGTCCTCCAAATTTGACATGAAAGATCTTGGTGCTGCAAACTATATTTTGGGCATGGAAATTAAAAGAGATCAGACAAAGAGGAAGCTTTGGTTACACTAGAGGAAGTATGTCGAGACAATATTGTAGAGGTTTAATATGTAGGATAGTAAACTGGTGAAGTTTCCTATTCTTGTAGGTGTAAAGTTATCTGCTGAACAGTGTCCCAAGACATAAGAAGAGGAAGAGGAAGAGGACATGTCCCTTGTTCCATATGCAAGTGCAGTCAATAGCCTGATGTATGCGATGGTCTATACTAGACCAGACATTGCACATGCAATGGGAGTATTGAGCAGATTTATGTCAAAACCAGGGAAGGAGCACTAGACAATAGTGAAGCAGGTTTTCAAGTATTTGCGTGGCACTAGTGATTATGGTTTGCGTTACCAAGGAAGACTAGGATTAGACAGAGTGTTGGATATTCATGGCTTTGTTGATGCAGACTGGGCTGGAGATCTTGATCAGAGAAGATCTACAAGTGGGTATTTGTTTAACTTATCTGGAGGTGTAGTCAGTTGGATGAGTAAGAAACAATCTGTAGTGTCACTATCAACTACAGAGGCAGAATACATGGCAACCACTCATGCAATCAAGGAAACAATTTGGTTGCAGAGTTTGTGTTCAAGTATGGGGTTAGTACAGGGAGCTATAAGGATATATTGTGATAGCCAAAGTGCAATTTTCTTGGCAAAGAACCTTGCATATCATTCAAAGACAAAGCACATTGATGTTCAGTATCACTTTGTGAGGGATATGATAGAAGACAAAAAGGTGTTGCTGGTAAAGGTGGACACTTTGAAGAATACTACAGATGCATTAACAAAATCTACAAGCTCTGAGAAGTTCTCTTGGTGTAGAGAAACAATGGGCATTGCAGGGCTGGATAAATGACTAAGCTCTCTTGTGGCCCCCTATGGAAAGAAAACAACAAGTGGGAGAATGTTGCGTTGTGTTATATTCTTTCAACGACTAGCCAACGTAGTTAACTGGCGGGTTAGAAGGGGGGCAGAGCCTCTCCTTTGTTGTGGCGATTGTGTAGTTGGGGGGGGGGGGTTCACAGGGGGTTTGAGGGGCGCAGGTAACCCCACTCTATGGGTTTCAGGGCAGCACCCCGAAAATTTTTGGTTTTGGACCCTATGTTAGGTTGGGCGAACCTACCTATGGTTTTGTGCATGATTTTTGCACATGGTTTTGGACGCGATGGTTTTTGGGCCATGGTTTTGGATGCGATGGTTTTTGGGCCATGGTTTTGGACGCGATGGTTTTTGGGCCATGGTTTTGGACGCGATGGTTTTTAGTCCATGGTATTGGATGCTTCGACATGTATAAATATGTATTGTAAAATTGAAAGGAACATAATGAAAAATCAAGCTGGTAGTCCCAGTTTTGGGATCCAAGGGAAAATCTTTGTGTATATGTGTTTTACGTGTTATGCTATCTCATTGTTTATTTTTAGTGTTTTATAATTCATATGCAGGTAATTTTTGTACAGGGTTAAAAATCTCTTCTCAGAGATAAAGCTACCATCGCCCTAGCTGGTTTATTTCCATTTCTGTTTGTAAGCATATTTCAGTATTTTACATTAAGGAAATGAAGTATTATTTTTGCTGCATCTCTGTATTTATGGTTATTTCTATAATTTGTTTCGTTCCTGTTTAAATCCGGATCACTTGTACTTAGGGTTAAGGTGATATGGCTTTTGCTTCATAGGCTTCACATCTAGTTTCAACGTTATTTTCATCACTCCTAAATCACCTATTATCCCCTTCAAGTTTGAAAACTTTGTAGGGAACAAATCCCGGTACTCATGGAGCAACTCAGTGACCTTATCCAATGTAGCATCATCCTAGTAGTCCCCTATCTTTGCAAACTTCAGCTCTGCCTTTATTCCAGTGTTCACTTGTCTAGTTTTTAGTGGCGTGGTGATATCTGGATTCTCTATCTGCGGCCCCTCAACTTCGTGGTGACCTTCTACCTCTGGGATATTAATTTTCCTTGGATCCTCCTCTTCTTCTTCAGCAGTCACATTATAGCACTCTAGTGCATGGTGCAGCTAGGTGGTCCAATATGGTTGAATCAAATCCAAGGGATCCTGCAGGATTCTGAATATCACTACTTTGACCTCCTGCAATGCTTCATCAATGCACTCAAATCCATCCTCAAAGCTAAATTTCATCACGAATCCCTGTCTCAAAATATCCCATTCGTCCATGCCATGGCAGAGCTCTATTTCTAGGTACCAATTCATTGGTATTACGTATAAAGTATGACAGAACAAATGCACCCACTCCGATTGCAATTCTACTCCATAAGCATGAGTCCATTTTGCTAAGTGATCACGCGGGTCACTCCTCCCATCACATTTCTCTATCAATCATACTTTTCGGCGACCAAACTGCACCTTCATCATCCTTTTGTATTCGCAACATCCATCAAAATTATCTTTATGTATACCCCACCATCTTGCAGGCATAGTATGCAGTGCCAAGTCCAAGGCTTGGAAATGATGCTTCTCTGGTAGTTCCCTTTCAAATGCATCCAAAAATTTATCAACATCAATTAAACCATCATAATAAGGAAAACTCCTTACCTTCGATGATATACATCGCAACTATTTAGTCATCATGTTACAACACAATGTAGATACTTCGTGCAACCATTTCTGCCAGCGTTCCAACTCCTCATCTGAATCCAATGTACAGGAAATTTCACGGTCCCATGTAATCCATCCATGTGCTGTCAGATTCACCTAATCTTAGTCTCATACTATTATTTTGTAGATTTGGTCCACATCATCGTCACTTTCATAATCGCGGGCTAGTTCAGTATAGCGCGGTCCTTCTGCAAGGTCCAAAGGTACTACTACGCAGAGTGATTTCCTGTCAAATGAAATTGTTTGCTTCTTCAAATTGATCACCCCATTCATGTCAATAGCCCAGTCGATCCTAAGGAGTGTAGGGTAGGGATTTTTACAATCGACAATCTCTATCACCTAAAAATCAGCCAACGCGCTCGTGCCTTCAATATCTACTATCACTCCCTGCAATCTTCCCATGGGGATAATCTTTTGCTGATTCACCATCCTCAATTGAATCAGAGACCAGTGCAGCGCAGGTTTCCCCATTCTCTCCCATGTTTGTTTAGGAAAAACATTCGCATCTGACCCAAGATCTAGAATAATTTGGTCCATTTCATACTCTCCTATTTGCACGGTGAGCCTCATCTTGTGCCATCTTCTTGCCTTATGCTTACCTATTTTCCTGACCACACGCGGTCCCTCAAGAGAATTTTCTTTACTGGCACATTTATTTATAAACTCATGTAATCCTTTCATGGCCTTGCTATCACATAGCAGCTTCATACATGTCTCCAAAAAGGTAGTAAGCATGGATGGGTCCATTTCTTCAGACTTCTTATCCTGACTTCTTGAGGTAGAAGCCTCAGCGAAGCTTTTCTTCGCTTCCATGAAGGTTTCTTTCACATGCTCTAAATCAAAGCCAACCTCCTTTTCTGGAGCTTTGCAAACCCATTCACTTTCTTCAAGCTACTTTCCCTTATCCTCGCCAGTCATCATTCCACTATGTAGCATAATATTCACATTAGGATCCTCTTCACGAGGTTCAGCCCTCATCATTTGTAGGTTTTGGGTAGGCTACTGAGGTTGCGTCCCCTTTTCCCACATATTAGCTACTAATATAGGGAAGTCTTCTGTCGCATAGTCAAACTGAGTATAGTATTAGCATGATGGGTGCATTGGGTTCATACAGTCTCGTACATAGTGTCCTGACCCTCCACAATTGTAGAAAATAACTTGTCCCTGACCTCTTGTAGGTCCTCCTCCACCTCGGCCTTGTCTGCGCCCCTGATATCCTCCTTCCGTTTCCCCAGCGACTTGATCTGGAGGCCGAGTTTCTGTCTGCATCTGATGCGTGGGCATTCTCTCCATCGTTAGCTCATAGCTATGGGAGTTGTTCTCATCGTGACCAATCGATTTACAAAAGTTGCAGAAGAGCTGTTGCGGTGTCTGTACAAATTTTTGCAACAACTGACAATTGTTTGTCACATGTTTTCTAGCTACCTAACATATAACACACCATAGCGTGGGCCCTGTACTTGGCCCTGCTTGAGCTTCCAGCCTTAGAGGCATTAGCCCTCCTCCTGCAACGTAATTCGCAAAGACAGGGCAATGATCTTTATCATGCCCCTGACTCTTACATTTCAGACACCAAACTTCTTTGCACACCTCTCGACGAGCTGCTCTATCCTTCTTCAAACTTTGAAATTCTAGGCAAAGATTCTACAACTCTGCATGAATTTGTTGAACTCCCAAATAAGCATCTTGAATCGGCGTCTCATGTACTGTCATCGCAATCTCTAGCGCTTCTGTCTGGGTCCTAATCTTTTTCTGTGATAAAGCAACCCTTAAATGAGGCAAGAGAGAAGCCACGGACCACTCGCGGTGTTGCCCATCTATAAGATTCATGTTAGCTTCGCGGATCTTTCATTTTAGTCCCTGATCCAGCTCCTAGGGTGTCTCACCAGGCTTCATCATGATTTCATTGAATCCAATGATTGATTATGCTTAAGACTTGGGCCTACTGAATTCCTTATTCAATGCAGTCTGAATGTCTACCAACGCAGCCATCGAGTTATTGGTGCAGTATTTAATGTACCACGTTAGCACACGATCCTGTAAAGTAGTAACCAATGTTTCTTTCTTCATCTTATCATATGTAATATTCTGGGCTATCTATACAGCCTTCAAAATGAACCAAAACTAGTCCTGGTCCTCATTTACCAAGCCCTTGAAAACGGTCAACTTCATTGCATTCACCATATTGAACGGTGGCGGAGGTGGTGGCGGTGTGGGCAAAGGTGTATGTTGTGGAGGTGATGATGGAGGTGGTGTAGTCAGATGGGTTATTCGCGGGAACCCTTTCCTTATTAACTGGACTGCGCTTTGTGAAGAAGCCCGTGTTGTTCCTTTGTCATCACTTAGAGGAGGCTCAATCAGTGGGCTATATTTAGGACTTGTTCTCCTTTTATCCCTGAATAGATTTCCACTTCGCGTAGCTCCAAACATCAAGGTAATTGCATAACCCACTTTTCACACAAGAGGATTTTAATCCAAGTATTCAAGGATCTTAAATACTTACCTCGCGGTCCCTTGAAGAAGTTCCAGTCTGCTTCGCTGTAGATGGCCAAGGTATTGACCATGAACTCTGTCACGAATCCTTCTATGACACGATCAAGCTAGTGATCGACAATACGCGTGATCTTATATTCAGAGGCTTCCAATCTTCGCACTAACTACGGGGTCCACACTATTGGACCATCAAGTCTCCACCTTCCTTGGTCATCTGCCAATTTAGTGATCCACTCATATAATTTGACCGAGAAGGAACAGAAGAAAATTTCATGTATCTTTGTGTACATATACCTGTCCAACCACTATTCTTTCATCAATCATGGATTTCTATTTTCTTGCGCCACAAATTCGTGGATGTTTCTATCCAACCAATCTTCAATTTCCTTCTTAGTTGGATTCGAGTGATGTGACATCACACATCTCTTTATGCAGACCCGAGTCCCAGCAACGAAACTATTTATTGGCTTATTGGGTCTTGACCGAGGTTCAGAGTTAAGTTTTCCAAACAAATCCCTACACTACTGGCCCTTTCAGCATCAACCCATGGAGCACAAACTAAAGTCTCACTCAAAGCAGTATGGTGGGATATTGGAACCAAGTTTCTGCACCCAGAGATGAGCGTGATGTCATTTTATGCCCTAAACTCGCCTTTATGCAGGTCGATAATCCTTTAAGGCTTATCGATATAAATTCTTCTTACCAGCCTCTAGACCTTTGTGAAGGTCTACGATTGCCTTTCACAGACCCTAAACAAGTAAATCAATCACTTATGCACCTCTGTGATTACTCCTAACTCTGTTATTACCAGATCGGCTTAAGTGTTTGATATCCTTAACATGCAACAAGATATTCCTTATGTAAACAATTATTACTTGCGTTCATATAACAATGTAAATCATGCAGAATCGCACATCAATACAGTATTAAATCATAAACCTGTCATTCATCATATCATAATTGCATTCATTCATAATAGAAGTAAATAGGAAAAACACAAATATTTTTGGAATAATCTCTTTATTGATACTTTAGTTTTGCTTACAGACTCAAGACTACCCTGTGCACTCAACTGCAGGGGTCCGCGCACTCAGCTGCAGAATCTACTCTAGGCCTATGCGCACTCAGTTGCAAAGCCTCTCTTCTACTCTAAGAATCTTCACTTTTCACTTCTATTGACCCATTACCTCTATCTTCATCAATATCATGAATTGAACTACCTTAGACTCTCTAAGACTCTCCTTCTTATACAATCCCATGGTCTACAGACCATGGGTAGATCTACTAAAGCCCACATAACTTAGATAAAATAAGGGAAAAACCCTTTATGAAACTTTACTATCTACACACTCCACAACCACAAATTACGGAGAATTTACACTTTACATAAAAAAACTTGGGCTTTTGCCCCAAAATTGACCGTAGGGGACCCTGTCCTAACAATAAGTTAACCTTCATTCATGAAAGTGGATCCATTCAAGTAATTATACTTCCATGCTTACATGATGTTTGGAATCCTTTATGTATGGTTGACCCTCTTTACCATCTAGGTATCATTCACACAATGGAACCTTTTCAAGAGTTGCACTTGACCATCCTTCTTCTCATATATCCACTTGGTCTTCGAGAACCCCATTTGGTTTATCTCAGTTAATGTAGAATCTACTGCCCAAACTATGAAATTTCCACAAATTCCTGTGCTTGAAGTGTCATTGGCATTTTACTAGGAAGTAAATATATTATCTAGTGGTGGAGGTACCCCTCAACAAACCCCAGCTAGATATTACTTTCTAGCTGGGGGGAAATCATCCTATAGAAAATATTTTCCTGCAAGAGAGAAACATCTTAAAGGAACTTATCATTCATATATAGGACCATTTTTTGGTGGAAATTATCCAACCTCTGGTCAAATACCTCAGGTAGACCCGAGTCAACTTGTTCTAACTCAACCCTTCATTTCTTCCCCATTCCCAAGAATGATAGGTATTATTTGGAACCCTACTTTTGGTGGTGTACCCCGATTATCTTCTGGTCAAACTATTTAGGTTAATCCTCAAGTGTTTTTTTATCAACTTGTCTAAACCAATGGTCTAACTACACCTCAGACTCTTTTTTAGCAACCAAGTACACTTCAAACACCTATTCAACAACCCATTCCAACTACACCTAAAACACTTGTACAAACTATTCAACCTCAGATATCGGTTCAACAACCCGTGTAGGCTTTACCTTAAGAAACCGTGTTTCAACTTGGTCCAATTATACCTTAAATCCCTATAGGTCAAACAATCTAGGCTACTCTGCATATGCCTTCTTCTCAAACTATCCCAGGTGTGCCCAAAATTCTATATCAAGCTCAACCTTATTCAGGTCAATCTTACTCTAGTCAATCTTATCCTGATCAACCTGTCTAGGGTCATCCTCTACAAGGTCAGTCTCAAATAGGTTTTCAGGATCAACCCTTTATAAGTTAGCCTTTACAAGGCCAGCATATTCAAGGTCAACCTTTTCAAGGCCAACCCTTTCAAGATCAACCCTTTCAGGGATAACATCTTCAAGGGTATCCATTTATAGGTCAACCTGGTATGATTTACCTTGACTATTTTGGTGTAATACAAATTAGAACTTGTCCTCAAGGTTATCAACGTTCTCAACATGACTTTAACCAGAAGTCAACTTTTATTGCAACTCTTAATTTACCTTATTTATCCTGGCTCACTAATGACCCAATTTGTCATTATCCTTTTGGGCTGGTGATTCCTGCTAAGCTATCAAGCAATATCCCTAAGTTTGATGGCAAGCATGGTGAAGACCGGTTGAATCATGTTATGGCTTATCATTTATGGTGTTCCTCCAACTCATTGAATGATGATTTTATTTGTTTATGTGTTTTCCAAAGAACTCTAATGGGTTCTGCAGCAAAATGGTACATTGAGTTACTATGTATGTCTTTCCATATATTCAATGCCTTAGCAACAAAATTTTTAACACAATTTCAGTTACCAATTCAGTATGAAATTGGTAGTGAGATTTTAACCTTTATGAAGCAATTAGACTCTACTCACATTTTTTATCACATACATGAGTGAATACACTTTCGTCAATTAGTAAAATATTATATTCCAGATCAAATATTAGATGAGTGGTTTATCAAATATTTATTTCCCACTCTTATGAAATATTTTTCTAAAGGAGGTGTTGTTGCTGAAGTGAAAGTTATTTCTCATGATCAGTACTTAGATTTGGTTTATTCATAGTCTCGCAAGTTGCATGAAAAAATTCTAAATGATCCTCATCCATTGAACACAGTCCCATCAACCTCTATAGGATCACATGTCACCGATGGTGTGGTTGCTTCTGTTAGTCAAGTTCCTAAGTAAACCCTCTGGTCACTCTAATATGAAGTCTACTCATATTTTTTCTAGTCAAAAATTCACTTTCTCCTGCTACTACTCATGTTCATTCCGAGATTAACACATTCCAATCCATAAAGACTGGCAAGTCTTAGGTAATTGGGAAGTAAAAATAATGGAAAAGGTAAATGAAAGTAAGATGCCCAACAATAGGATAAACAAAAAATTAAACCTCCTGAGGAAAAGTGTAAACCATAATATCCTTGTCTTATCTGTGATGAGGAACATTATACCAAGGAATGTCCACGCTGTGCAAAAGTAAACCATTTCCTAAAAGGTACACCTAATGCACTAGTTGTTTTAAAAGATCCTTTTCCCTCTCAGGAAACTAAAATGGTTTCCCAACATCTGTTTTATTCTTCCTAGAACTCCGCTAATATCATGATGATGTCTACTCAGTCTGCTCAAGTTATGGTAGCAACAAGGCCCAAATATTATGGTTCTCAAAATCCTTCGAATGGAAGCACTACAAATCAACCTTCTACATTGGTCCTGCCTACTTCTGATCCTCTACAGATTGAGTTATTGGTTCCTGAAACAATAATTCACTCTCCTCCTAAATGTGTTAATTGAAAGTCGTCTTTTAATCTACATTCTTGAGCAACTCAAAATTACAATATTGTTGAATACTTGGCTCAAGCTCCTTCAACAATGTTAGCTCTTGAAGTAGTTCAAACATGACCAATACAACAAAAGTTATTGTTATCAGCCATTGGTGGAATTGATCCATGATATTCTAACCCAAAAGTATTTGTTATTGAAAATCATGTACCTAAAATACCACATCAACTGGAATTCCAAATTCCAGTTTTTGTTTAAAAAAAATGAGTATTTTGTACTATAATTAATGAGGAAGATTCTACATGTGTCATGTTTATTACTTGCTGAAAAGCTTTAGGCTCTCCAATACTCAATCAATCGCCTACCACTATGAAAGAATTCGATGAAAGAGGATTCAGACCCTATGGAATTTTGAATGAATTACCTATGGAATTAGAAGGTAAATCAATTGTTGTCAAGGTAGAGGTCGTTGATCCTCAACTTGACTACAACCTTTTACTAGGGTAGAGATAGAATTATGCCACATTTGCAGTAGTATATTCACTATTTCGAATGAACTATTTCCCCACCAATGGAGCATAGTTAAAGTAGACCAGCTGGCTTTTTACACTTCTGATCCAAATATCACTGTTAGTGTACCCTTTGTGGGAAAAAAGCCTAGTTATTATGAGAATGTTGGAGTGGGTCTACTTAAAGATTCATCACTAATGGGACCTTTTGCACTCCCTCCACTCGATATTTCTATTACCGTCACACAAGTAAACATGATATCATCTTGTATCAATTCTTATGATCCATGGATAGTACCTATTGAGTATGATTATCCGATTTATGGTGATAAAATGAATTTTGCTCCAATTGAGTCTGCTTATGAAGCAATCCAATTGGCTTCTATGGTAATACCTACACTAGAAGACCGAGTGAACCCAATAGTTGATGAATATTCTCAACATTCCTGGTCAATTTCTATCTCTAACCCTGATCCTTTTTATGGTTTTTTCTTTATAGATGAAAGCATCATGGAGATAATGTATTCATATGAGAAACCATGGGATGATAATCATCATCATTCCTCTTTTCTACCAAAATTAGAAGCAATTGTGATCTAAATTTAAAGAGGAGCGCAAAAAATTACAGGTATAACCATAAACACAAAGATGTAGCAGAAATAAAACTTCATTTCATTAATATCAAAGAACTGAAATATGCTTACTACATAATGGAAATAAACTAGCTCGGGTGATGGTAGCTTATCTCTAAGAAGAGATGTGGTGGCTACATGCCTCTGAACTATGTTACAATGAGGTTTGAAGGCCTATTTGTTATTGAGAAACAATGGAAAACCCTAAAACATCCAAAAACGTAACCCTAGGAGATGAAACAACAAACTATGGGCCCCGTTGGGCTAAATTGGTGCATAAACTTCCCAGGGTTGTAACTTTGGCATACAATCTTCGTTTGATCCACACGATATGTTGTTAGAAAGATCAATCCAAGGACTACAACTGCTAACATTGAATATCATGTTTAGATATCATGTTCACCACTGGTCATTTTCCAAAAAAATTTCGTTTAGGGCCTCAAAATGGCTCCAGAAGTTCACGACCCGAAAAGCTACCAAAAATAGTAAATTGTGCTACAATTAAGGAAATTGAAAAACTGAAAGAAGAAATGGAGGCAGTCCAAGTGGAATGGGTGAGTGGCCACCAATATCCACCTGGATCAAATTGAGAATAATTTTGATTAGTTCTTTTTACATGAGATAGTTGGAAATCCCCAAAGTCTTGTTCCTATTTATGAAGCAAGTTCTGAAAGGAATTTAGGGAGTATATCTACTACCATTTTGATTGACATCTCAGTGAAACTAGGAATTATTGAGAAAGTTCACATAGGAGCCTCTTGTTTTATCGAAGAAATTCAAACTTATAAGGCCCTATTTCAAAAATTTTGAGATATCTTCGCTTGGACATATGGGGAAGTGCTTGGAATCAACCAAAGTATTGCTTTCCATGAAATCAAAACTTATCTATAGGTTAATCGTGTTCGATGAAGGTTATGTCTATTACATCTGTAGAAAGTTGTTGCTATCAAAGCTAAAGTTGAAAAACTTCTAAAAGTTTGTTTTATATATCTTGTTCCATTAACTGACTAGGTGTCGAATATCATCCCAATTAAAGAAAACAAGGTACCATTAGAGTGTGTGTTGATTATAAAAATATAAATAGGTTTGTCCATAAGACAATTATCCAACTCCTTTCATTAATTAGATTGTAAATGATTGTGCCAGAATGAAAATTTTCATTTATGGATAGTTTTTCTAGATATAATGAAATAAAAATACTCCCTTCTAACCAACATAAAACCACTTTTATCTACCTGTAGGGAACTTTTGCCTATTGAAAGCTTCTTTTTGATCTTAAAAACACTGGTGAAACTTTCCAAAGAGCAATGTCCTATACCTTTCATGACATCAAACATATCATTCAACTTTATGTTTATGACTTACCTTCTCACTCTAAGAAACGTCAAGATCATCTTATGCATATGCGAGCCATATTTCTACGATGCAAGCATTAAAATATACACTTGAACCCACATAAATGTAATTTTTGTGTGGAATCGGGTCAACACTTAGGTTTCATTGTATCCAAGGAAGGGATTCACATTGAGCCATTGAAGACTCAGGCCATACTTAATCTACTTTCTCCTCTAACCTACGTCAACTCCAAAGTTTGCATGGGAAGGAAATTTTTTACATCGCTTTGTACCTAATTATGCCAAGGTTACAAAAGGATTTACACAACTGTTGAAAAAAGGGGGTCCCTTTCTTTGGGATGACATATTCCAAAACGATTTTGATGCTTTGAAGGACGTGTTGAATCACACACCTTTGTTACACCCCCTCATTATCATTGGGATTATCTTTTATACTTAGCTACCTCAGACACTACTATTTCTATGGTGCTTTTCCAAGAAGAGGATGCAAACAATGAACATGTGATTTACTACCTGAGTAGAAATCTTACTAGCACAGAGATAAAGTACTCACATGTGGAGAAATTAAGCTTTGGTAGTCATGCAAGCTATCCAATGGTTCTGTCACTATATATTACTTTGAAAAACTATAATGGTTTTTTATTGCAACCCTATGATTTTTATCCTTACTCGTTAATTGTTCGGGGGAAATACTCAAAGTGTATTATTATTCTGCAAGAGTTCGATTTAGAGTTCATAATATCTAAATCTAATAAATCCTTAGTTTGTGATAAATTAATCTATGACCTTCCCTATGCTAAAACATAAATCATGGTAGAGGATTATATTCCCAGTCAATCTTTGTTTCTTATCAGTTCACTAGATCCTTTGTATGGAGATATAATTATTTATCTCCAAACTCAAAATTTTAGAATTAAATTGTCTCGTACTAAATGTCATCGTATTTGGTACCAATCTCAATAATATAATATTATTGGTGATACAATTTATCATCATGGTGTTGATTCAATTTTGTATCAATGTTTAATGCATGAGGAATCCTAAAAATATTTGAATGATTGTCACTCTGGAGCATGTGGCGGACATATGTCAGGGTATGCCACTACCCAAAAAATCTTGCGTGTTGGATATTTTTGGCCTTCTATGCTTCAATATTGTATTCTTACGATCCAAAAATGTCATGTGTGTCAAATATACAACAAAAAAATGTGTGCCCCTCCTACTCCTCTTCATCTAGTAGTTTCCATCAATCCCTTTTCCAAATGGGGCGTCAATTTCATTACATATAACCCTCACTCAGCCGGGGCATGGGTGTATTATTCTTGTAGTGGATTATTTTTCAAAATGGTTTGAGATGCTGCCTACATATATAGACAATGGTTAAATTTCTTCCCTATTCATATTCAATAATGTGATTACTAGGTTCGGTGTCCCATAAGCCATTGTCACTGACCATGGAACATAGAAATGGGTTATACTTGAAAATGTACTATGCCTAGAAATGGGTTATACTTGAAAATGTACTATGCCTAGATTCCTGCTTGAGTACTTTGTACATATGTTATTTTAGTTTTTGGTGTGGTGTGTGTTATTTTGTGAACAATTTTTTATCTCCACTACATATCTAGTGTTTCACTTGTTTTGCAGATGTCGTAGTATTCTTCGCCTTATATCAGCTTTTCTAATGGTGCTAGCCATAGTACTTGGGATCTCTCATCTATTTCTTGGGCAATTTTCATGCTTAATGATGAATTACTGAGTTTAGATGGGATATTTTTGGGTCATACAACTAACAACATCATAAAATATAGCATAATAATCGAGCTACTATATGATGCCATCTATTTTGGTATTCATAAGTTGGTTGTTAGGCTTGATTCTCAACTCATAGTTCTATAACTAAGTAGGGTTCATCCAATCGGAAGTTCATTAGTGTTAACAATGTTTTCAAGAGTCTGTCTCTTGGAAATAATTTTTTATTATATTGAATATCAACACATTCCAAGACATTTAAATACGTTGACAAATACATTAGCAAATCATGTTTTAGATATACATTTTCAAGTATAACCCATTTCAAGTATAACCCATTTCAAGTATAACTCCATACACTCAACAGAATACTACATCTAATATTTCGAACCCACATGAATAGCTATGCTCCCAAACACTCAAGGCATAGTAAACAAGATGGTTTTCAAAGAAAGGTTTGTTAATATTTGATCTCAATATTTCCACTACTTTCTTTATGATATCCTTAGATGTAATGTTGAGAAATATAATAATCAGTGGTTTCACCACCACTACAATGGCCATTTAACTAAATCCTAGCCCCTCTCATGGACAATCTGGTTAAAATGTAGATGTCTTCTACTTCAAATGAAACATAATGGGAACCAATTTGAAATCATTGTTCATTGGAATCTCATGCCATTACCAAGAACTCTAAGAGATATGGCTAAGCTCTCATGCCAAAGCTTAAGAAGAATTTGGCAAGACCCCACCGATGTAGGGTCAAAATCATATTTGGATCATTTTTTGCTATGAGCTTGTTTGTTTCATGTTCTCTTTCTCTCCATTCAATGGCCATGGTGAATGTAAACCACGTTAAAAGTAAAAAATGAAAACATTAGATCACAAAGAAACCAATTTTTTAGTATATTCCACGAGAAAATTTAAAATTTTGATGTGTTTTCTAGTCATCACGCCTGTGTTTTTTAGCAGAGCGATGTCATCATACTTTGAGGAAACCTACTGTGATTCCTAAAACCAACCTAGGCCACTTTAAAATATTGAAACTAGGATTTTCACGATCAAAAATGAAAAATTGAACCGTAAAAGTGAAGAGAAAGGAGAGAGTTATTACATCAAAGAAACGACATCGAAAATCATTGATTGGATTGGTCACAACTCTAGAAGTTTGAAGCTAAAAATGAGTTTTTAGCTCTAGAATTGGTAAAATGAAATGGTTAAAATAAAATGACTTTTTGGGATTTTATAAAAAATTAAATTATTTTTAATTACTAATTTTTCCTATTTTTGCCTAAAGTAGTCAAAATTAAACCTTTTTATCACATTTTTTAGTATATTTTATGATTTTTTGGTTTCAGTGTGTAGTAGATAGGTCAAAATGTTGAAATATAACATAATGGCATGAGTATACTTTTGTCACTTTTTCGATCTCGTTAAAACTAAACAAAAAAGTGACCCCCCTGGAGTCTTTTTTAAGTCCTTTTTAGACTCTCAAAACATAGAAATATTGTCGAGTATACTTTTTTCTTTTGTAATCATATAAGTGTATAAATAAATGTCTACCTAGTATAAGTTTACCCCTTTTACAAACTACGTAGACTATTTACAAAAAAGGTACACTTTGACAAATGGTCAAAAGAGTTATCCCTTGTATTATTTTACACTTTTTTGCGCTCAAGGGAATAAATTCATGAAAAATAAACTTATGGAGTTTCCTTTTTTGTGTCTTTTCAAACTATCTTAATATGAAAATGACATCAAGTTACCTTTGTATTTGACTCATAAAACTATAAACAATATAGGTTTTGTCAATCATGATGAGATAGAACCAATACTTCCTAGGTTTTGTTAAAAACACTTCGAAGGACTTATCCAAAGGATAAGCTTACACTAGAAGCCCATGTTATCCTCCTCAAGATTGTGTAAAAATAAAGAGGTTCTTTCTAGTAATGGTGGGTGAAAAGAGGAAAGGAAGATTTATCTTTTGTATTTTTTAAAGGCAATATATCGCTCTTGAACATGACACCATCACTTTTCCTGTCAGGGGTGGGAAATTAATTTGCCTGTTAGTTAATCATACCTCATTGAAAGCATCTATATTGGTCTTTGGTCATATTTTGAGTCAAATTATTCCACGTCAAAATGTTGAGTCACTAGAATGTTCAAGAGAAGTCCAACTACAGTCAAAATTACTTTTAATCTTTGCCTTCAATTCTGTCGGTCTTCGCTAAGTCAGTCCTAAATTTCAAAGGCTTGGGTTAAGGATTATTGCAAGGAGACTCCAACATCAAGGAACTTGGTTGTAAATCTACTTCTCTTTATCATTAATAAAATTGTTTATCTCTTTCCCATATGCATGTGTTATAATTTTTATTGTAAGGCTCCTTGATCTCTTACATGGTTTATGATTGAATATTTGATATATGTTATGCTTTGATCTCTTGTTTGGTTTTGTCTTTGTAGGTCTCCTCTTGGATCATCAAGTGAGAAAGGATGGAAGCTACAAAGGACAATAGTGAGGGTCATCAATGAGGATTTCATGGAATAATATGTGTTTTGAATCTTCTTATATATGTGATTCAATCATAAATTAGGGAATGATTGCACTTATTTGTCTATTTGTTTCTAGGCTTGGTTTCCAAGTATAGGGAGATTTTGTTATGTCTGCAGAATAATATTTGTCCACCAAACACTCATTGTATTACCAAAAACATAGAAAGTACTAGTTTCTTATTTTCTTGACATTCAAACATTTACATTATTTCGAGAGTTAAAATATAACATCCAAGAACCAATTTTAGTTAAGGAAACTCCCTTCTTAAGGAATTTTCACATTTGTAACATCACTATCTAGCTGGATCATATCACTCTAGTTAAGCCCCTGTGACTAGTCCTCTATTTACACTTTCCCTCCAATGCAGTTATACAAGGTAGACTTCCAAGTTCATCAAGAAACTCATCACATGAATAAAAATAAATTTGATCAAACATACAAATAATGTTTTTGAAATTTTTATTAGGCTTACAACCAAAATGTATTTATTGTAATAACTATGGGGTCCATTTCTCTTTTCTCTCCTCTGAATATCATCTATCTACACACACCTCATTTGTTATTTGGTTAATTAATTCATGAGCTATAACATCTCCATTTCATAACCAATTCAATCTTCTTGAATTCTTGAGTTAAACATGTCAATTGTATATTAGACATTTGTAAAAAATCAAACCTTTTATATTTACTTCAAAAAGAGTATTTAACATACTATCACATAAAAAAATTTAATTAGAGCCTTTCCTAAGGTTTGTACCAACATTAATATCCCAAAAATATTTCTAAGTAATTGAAAAGGATCCCCTCCAATTGCATTCCTATGCAAGTATATTATCTTAGTTATACAACATTAGTTAGTAAATCTTATAATAAATACCATGGACATTTCAATATATTAGAGAGATTTTGGAATTCCCCCTCATCTCTCTTCATCTCATCACCAAAGGTAGGTAGCTCAACCTTCTTCAGTCCTCCAGGTACAAGTCAACTTGTAATGGGATATATTGCCACTACCATGGATTCTTCCTTCTATATTTCCAATGTTGTACCTACCCCTAACATACTGTTACGTTCTTTGTTAGTTGAGGTAGTCTCTTGGACATCGAAATTTTCCCTCCCCAAGCTACTTATAAGGGAAGTAATGAAAAAGGTGTTTCCTTTTGAAACCCCAACATTTGGAGGTCTTCCTCTTGGAGTTACTTCCTTTTTCATTGTTGGTTGTTGGTTCATGTATCTAAAGTTTACATGGCTATCCTTTTTTCTTTTGTGAGAGCATTCACTGATAAAGTTTTCTCCTCCACAACCACAAAAATTCAATGAAATTTCCTTCTTCCTAACCTTATGAAGTTTTTCCCTGATATTTTCATTATGACACCCTTCCATATCTCTAGTGATTGGTCCATTTTTCAACAACCTTTAGATGTATGCAATTTTTTGTAGTAGCATTATGTTTATCCTTTCTTGTTATTCTTGTTCTTTAATGAGTCTTCTATTCTCTGCTTTGTTACTCCTCCACTCACTAATGAGCTCTGGTTTTGCAACAAGAATGTGCAACTTCTAGGGCTACCAACTTTAATTTATCAACCCGGGGTTCATACAAACTTAAGAGGTGGCAGTGTTTTAATGCATAGTAAGCTAAGTTATACTCAAGTTTCTTTGAGGAAGTGAACCACACAAAGGTAAGAGAGACCATTGAATCTAGATTTTGTAAGAATGAAACGATATTGCATAAAAGAAATCTATAATCTAATTGCAAGGATGGATATTTTAATATATTTGCATATGGAAATGGTACTATACTTGTAGAATTGTAAAGGATACTCTACTCGTAGAAATGTAAAGGCTACTCTACTTTCATAAATGTAAAGGCTACTCTGCTTGTACAAATGTAAAGGTTACTCTACTTTCAAAAATGTAAAGGTTACTCTACTTATAGAATGTAAATGTTACATCAAAGGAAAGCATAGTGTATTTATAAGAATTAACAATGCTTGAAATGGAAACCCTATCTTAGGAAACACAAAATAGAGAAGGAAAACCTAATCTATCTTGCATCCATTAAAAAGCATGAAATCAACCCGCAATCACTGCATTGAAAAGAGACTATATCCTAATAACAAGGTTCATTGAGTGCTTCATAAAGTATCATGTAAATCATCATTGTACCATTTAATTCATGAACTTGTTCACTAACCTTAATTTAATATATGTATTGCAATGGTGAAGAGACAATTCCTACGTGGTCTCTAATATTCCTCAATCTTAGTTTCACAAGGCACTATGAAGGGATAGGAGGTAAAAATAAAGCTTTAAGGGTTTTTTTTTTCAAGTTTGGAGAGTTTTTACACGGTGCTACAAGATGCTACATTATTGCTATAGGATGAGATAGCATTGCCTTGCTTTGCTACATGATTGAATCCATGAACATTCTAAGCCTGAAAATGTGTTTTGAAGGTGAGGAAGGGTAGTGGAAGGTGTAGGAAAGTTTTATCAGGTCCTTGCCAATATTAATACACCTTAGTGTGCCATCTTTCACAAGGAAAAATGCTCACAATGGCCTTTAACAAACCAAGAATAAAATCTCAATGAAAAAAAAAATTTGAAGTAGTTTTTGAGCGAGAAAGGAAGGAGTTGGTGGTGTGATGACAAATTTAAGTCAAAGTGCTATACCATACAATCTAAAAATTACTTAATCTTGTAAAACATCTAGGGCATGCAAACGATATCAATTGTAGAAAATTAAACTAAAAGGAAAGGATGAGTTGAATTTTATTCAAGATCTTCCTACTTCATGAAAATGAAACCCATATTTTTATGCTTTCCAACACAAGGCTCACAACCACACTTTCCAATAAGGATGATTAGTAACATTGCACAAGAAACTTTTTCATATAAACAAAACTTGCAAAAAGAAATATTGCTAATTCTAAGTACATAAAAGGAAGATGAAGAATAAATTGTATAAATAAGAGAGGCTAGAGTTCCTGGGTTGGGCCCTAACCTAAGGGAGCTCATCCCTCTAAAACACACTCATTTTCAAGGAAAAAAAAGACTTCTCATTGATCTTAAAAAGTGTTCAACTACATGGAAATGAAAATGACAAGTAAAATCTCTTAGACCTAGCTGTAACTATTATTCTCTACAAAATTGAACCCTATTGAGCCCTTGGGATTATTTATTTGTATAGAAATGGTTGAGGTGTAGCCTCTTTTAAAGGAGGGTTGCTTCCCTCCAAAATCCCTAAAAAGTTGGATCTAGCTCCCTGAGATCCTTGCAATCTTTAAGTGCATCAACTGTTAGTAGATCCTCGAACTGTAGGTGAGTAAATACAGGGAGAAAGTTGAGTTGTAGGTGAGTAAATGCAACGGGTAAGCTTCCTACATATCCTTCAACTACCTCCAATATAATTTTGCATAGTAAATTCACTATTTTCTTGCACATTAATCATGTTATGTCATAAGATATGATAAACATCCTTTAATCTTCCTGATAAATACATTATAAAAAAAAGGTGTTATCAAATGCGAGGAGAGAAGTTAATGTATGTTGAAGGATGATCAAATGGTCATTCTTATATAACTATTAGCAAGGCCCATCATCAAACCCTATTATGCAACAAACTCATTAAATAGAAGGAAATATAGATCAAAAACTTAAAAATTAGCCTCTTCGAGGGGGAAACCTCCTTTACATTAATAAATGAACAATTCTTGAATGATACAAATGATAAGACCTCCTTCATATATATAGCAGTCTAAGGGGTCACAATATAATCAGAGCCTACATAAAATTAATAATGTAAGGGCACAACAATAACAACATGGGGGATACATTGGCACAAAAATAACAATTGGGGGCTACACTAACAATAAAAATAAGGGGAATACACTAGTATTATATGGACATAAAATGCCCCTCTCCTTCAAAAACGTATTGTCCTGAATGATTGAGTAGTTATGGATGCTTCTGCATAAAATTTTCATCCTCCCACGTGGAATCTTCAATTGGTAAGTTCTTCCACTTAATGAGATACTATGAAATTAATCAATTCATAACTCTTGGGTTCTTGTTTCTGTGACCACTTAAGGCTCAAATATGATTTTTCCTTCTTTGTCAAGTTCTAGCAACACTGTTTGAACTGGTATCTTTTCACTGATAACCTTGTTTAAGCATGAAACATGGAAAAATGTGTGTACTCAGGAAGATGCAGGCAACTCCAATTTGTATGCCATAGTCCCAATATTTTGCAACACCTTGTAAGGACCATAGTACTTGGGTGATAATTTATTATCCTTCTTAGTTTGCTTGAGGGACATTTGTCTATATGATTGTAGCCTTAGAAATACCCAATCGCCTACAAAAAAACTTCTTTCACTATGATGTTGATCTGCCTATTGTTTCATTTGATTCTATGCCAAAGTGAGATTATCCTTTAAGAGTTGGAGAACTTGTTGTTGATGCTCAAACTGATCTTCCACTACTTGAACCTTAGAATTTTCTCTTAAATATGATGTGATGTATGGTGGATGATATCCATAAAGTGCCATAAATAGGGTCATTTTTGCTGCAATATGGAAGGAAGTGTTATACCATCATTCAGCTAGAGGTAACCACTTGACCCATTGTGTTTGTTTATCAGATACAAAGCAATGAAGATATCCTTCCAAACATTTATTCACTATCTCAATTTTCACTTTAGATTGTGGATGGTAAGATGAGATATTATCTAATTGAGTACTAAGACAACAAAATAATTCCGTGTAAAAAATTCTAGTGAAAATGGGATCTATGTCACAATAATATTTGGGTTTCCATGTAGCTTTTGAATTGTTTCCATAAATGTAGTAGCAGTTGTATTTGCTTTAAAATGATGAGATAATGCACAAAAGTGTGCATACTTGGTAATTATATCAACTACCACAATGATGACACTCTTTCCTTCAGACTAAGGTAAACCTATGATAAAATCCATTGAGACCTCCTCCCAATGCTGAATTGGAATGGATAAAGGTTGTAATAGACTCAAGGTCTTAATTGTCTCAACTTTATTTTTTTGGAAAACCAAACATTCAGCCACAAACTTTTGAATATCATATTTAAAGGCATCCCAAAAAAAACCCTTCTTGACGATGTGGTAAGTTTTTAAAAATCTGGAGTTCCCTCCTAAGGGGGAGGTGTGCAATTCCAAAAGAATATTTTACTTGAGTTTGGAATTCTTACAAAGATATAAGAAATCTTTGTACCATAATGAATCATTTTTCCAACTAAATGTATCAGATGTATTGGGATATTACTGCAACTTTTGAATGAGGGTCCACACCTCTTTTTCATTCTTCCATTCATCCCTTTCTTCGGTTATCAAATCAAGTTGTATAATAGAAATGGAACAAAGCAATGCTTCCACATCCTCATCCTTTGTTGACAGTTCATTTGCAACAACATTTTGTTTCCTTTTTTTGTATACGATTTAAAAGTCATAACCCAACCTCATTGTGACCCATTTTTGCTTCTCTTCTGAAGATAATATTTGTTCCAAAAAGTATTTAAGACTATCATGATCTGTTTTAACCTTGAAGTGTCTTCCCATTAGGTAAGATCTCCATTGTTTTAGTGCATGTAGTATTGCCAACATTTCCTTCTCATAAATAGGTTTATGTAAATACTTTCCTTTTATTGGATGACTTTCACAAGTAATGGGTCTTCCTTATTGCATTAAAACAACACCAATTCCATTTGCTGAGGCATCACATTCCACAATAAAGGTTTATGTGAAGTATGGCATAGCTAAGACTGGTGCTTGGTACATTTCCTCTTTAAGATGTTCAAAGGCCTTAGTTGCTTCTAGAGTCTAAGAAAATGCATCTTTCTTTAGTAATGTTGTTAGAGGTGATGCTATTCTCCCATAATTATTAATGAATGTTAGATAATGCCATGTCAATCTGGGAAATCCTCGAAGATGCTTTATGGTTGTGGATATTTCCATTCCTTAATGGCTTTAATTTTGTTAGGGTCTACCTTAACACCCTCATGAGATACAATATGACCCAAAAATTCAATCTCTTCTACTCCGAATAAACATTTGGAGGTTTTTGCATATAATTGTTTCTCCTACAAAAGTGTGAGCACCCTGTCAACATGTTGAACATGATCATTCCAAGACTTGCTATAGATTAGTGTATCATCAAAAAATACTAACATTAATTTTCTAAGGATGGGTTTGAAAATGGAATTCATCAAACCTTGAAATGTGGAAGTTTAATTAATAAGGCTAAAAGGCATGACCAAAAATCATAATGACCCTCATGAGTTTTGAATGTTGTTTTCATAATGTCTTTAGTCTTCATTCTAATTTGATGATATCCTGAATGGATATTTAATTTGGTGAAGTAAATTTCTCCATCTAATTCATCCAACAATTCATCAATGGTGGGAATGGGAATTTTATCTTTAATAGTGAGCTTTTTTAGGTCCCTATAATCCAAATATATACACAATGATCCATCCTTCTTTGACACCAATACTAGAAGAACATAGAAAGAACTTTGACTAGGATGAATTATACCAGCCTCTAGCATTCTGCAACCATACGTTCAATTTCACTCTTTTGGGCATAGGGATATCTGTAAGGTTGATGTTTGGAGGCACACTTCCTGGAGTCAAATGAATATCATGATAATGATAATGAATAGGTAGGAGGGCTTTGGGAGTCTAAAATACCTTGGAATGATTGTCCAAGACTTTTGGAGATATTGAGAAATAGATGATTTTTATTTTTGAACCTCTAGTGATCATAATTGTGCAATTACGCCCATTTTTTATTTCTTCATAAAATTTGTCATGCCATTAGAGTTTGTTATCTTTCCTCATTTCGCCGTGATACTCCTTAATTCAACTTCCTCTCCTTCCCAAAAAAATTTCAAAAAAAGTTCTTGAAAATTAAAAGCTATCGTCCCCAAAGATTGTAACCATTGGACTCCTAATACAACATCAACACCACCCATTGGAATGGAAAGCATTGGACTATCAATACATATCCCCCCATAGTTAGCTTGATATTATGGAACTTTCAAGAGTAATTTATAGTTCCTCCACTTGCAACCATCACTTGACACTCTGGTGCCGAATATAGGAATAAATTCAATTCATTGGCCATCTTACAATGTATAAAATTATGGGTACTACTCGAATCAATCAACACTATTACCTTTTTCTTCTTGATATATCCTTCCATATTGAGAGCATGAGGAGTGGCAATTCCTCCCAATGCATTAAAAGGCATGGTCAGATTCATTTCTTCTTTCTCTAGGGTTGGTTCTGGTGTATATCCTCCTCTTTCGATGTTTGTTGTTCATTTTCTTCCTCCTCTTCACAATCTATGTAGCATAGTTTCTTCTCAGCACACATATGACCTTTAGTGTATTTGTTATCACAACTATAACAAATCCCTTTTTCTCGTTCTTATTCCAATTTTTGTGGTGTCAAGATTGTAGGTTGTGGAAGGCTAGGAGCAACAACACTTCCATTTTTGTAGTTGTGAGTGGTAGACTTCCTTGTTTCCATAATTTTTCTTTCAAATTTTCTTTCCACCTTGTTGAAATATGGCAACAAGAATATCCCAATTTAATTTGTCCGTGAATTAAATTGTGAATTAAAATCAAATTTAGTCTTAACAGCTACTTGGAAATAATTAATTATTTATTTTAAATTAATTAGTCGGAGAAATTCAAGTTAGAAGTATTTCTGAAGTCATGCAAGATTTATCCCTTAAATTAAGGAGATAATACTGAGTTATATTTGAGTTGTAATTAGTTAACTCAGTTTACTAAGTTAAGTCTGTTATTACTCATATTTTCCTTAGAAGTTATTGGAAAGAAGTAAAGGATCCAAGGTAACTACAAACCAATATTTTAGACTCGGGTTCTAGCCAACCTAAGTCCAGAGAGGGCTCTCTCTTTATGATTTAGCTTTGTTTGTTGGTATATTAGGCTAGTTTTGAAAGTTTGAGGGTGTTTTGATTTTGATTGGGTGGTGGAATTCTAGGAACAGATGGGCAGAGCAAGCCTTCAGTCCATTGGGCTATGGAGTCAAACAAAGAGTAGCTTAATCGAATCAGATCAATTGCTAAAGGAGGAATTCACAGGGCAAGCTAGTACAACAGAAAGAAAATATGTGGGTTGAAATGGATGAGGTAATCCTAGTCAAGGTAGAAGGGCAATGAAGAATCCTTAAACTAGGATCAGGATGAGGAAAAGAGGGAGGTCAATGGTAAAAGGAAATTAAGAATCCTTCACTTCTGACCTAAGGGAAAAATTACGGAAGTAGGGGAGCAACTAAGATTTCCCAAACCAAGGTAATTCAGTAGAAAATAGTGAGAATGTAAACATGTCAAAACATAGAGCTTAAAGCTAATTCTGAAATAATTTTCTTTGTTTACTATTCAGATTTTATAAAGAAAACATGTGAATATTTATAACATGGTGAGAAAACAATAATAACATCAAGAGATAATACTTATTTGGTTTCCATCGTGCATAAGCATCCTATGAAATGTCTTTAACTTTATTTCATGATCCAGCAGCCAACCCAGAGTTGATTACAACAGCTCATAAGCTTGATATGAAATGTATACAGAAATGTCTTTGAATCCACCCTAATGACTTCAATTTATGAAGTATTTATACAAAAATTACACCAAAATATCTCATAACCATATGATATTTATTATAGGAAACACAAAATATCTTTTACATAAAGACAAAGACAGATGGAAAATAGATTGTTGATATCCATTTATTTATGAACGAGCAGGATGTTGGAACTTGGATTTCCCTCTTGCAGCTTCTTTTGTAATTGTGTGCTGGATCTTCTTCCTACTTTCACCTGCTAATACTCTTTACCTGTGTTTTGATACTCTTTACCTGTGTTACCAAACCTTACCTTAGTAAATATTTTATACTGTACAGATTTACTACAGTAACTTATAGTATCTCTGTCATATTAGTCCACCATTCATCCTTTGGTATTTTTGTTTTGATCAATTTCCTATACACTTCGTCAGCTTCAGTGTACTTAGAAAAATTGGGCTGGACCATGAACAGGTGTTTCACTTCATGTTCAATATAAAAAATATTTTCTAAACCATCATAAAGCACCTTTCCTGTAGGTAGTGCTTTTGCTGTAGAAGAGCTGGCTTGACTTCTGGCTTGTTTGTACAGTTTCTCAATGTAATCGTCATGAGTCATTAACTTGTCATTTATGACCAGTGGGCTTGGAAGGCCTTTGTCTCTTAGAATGCCATATTTTAACATAAAATCATCTATGTCCTCCTGAATACTTTGACATCTTTTTTCCAAATTAAGCATCAAGTTCTTTTTAATAAGAACTTTCTTAATTTCCAGGATGGTGGCAGTTTTATCCTCAATTTCCAATTGCTCCAGCTGGTGCCTATTTTTGCTATTCAAAAAGTTAATCAATTGGGTTGCCTCTTCAGGTTTCTCTCCCAATTCTTCTCTAGTTTTTTGTATGGCCTCCATAGCTATTTTAACTAGCTTAGTCTGTTCAAAAATGATTTGGATAGAAGGCTAAATATCATTGATGGAATCAATGATATTGGTCCATAAGATATCTTTAATATCTCTCAAAGGTTTTTCTAATGTTAAGTCCTTTTCTAGGATTTTGATTCTTTCTTCCAACCTTCTATTTTTCCTTTCTTCTTCTTTGTTCTGAATCTGTGTAAGCTCATAATTGGTTTCTAAGTTTGACATTTGTTATTTAAGTGTTTTTAACTCTGTTTCCTAGATACTCATTTGCTCCATGGCTTTGATCATTTCATCTATCTTTTCTAATGTTGACTCTGTGCTGGCTGGTGTACCTGTAGTAGAAGTGGTCCCTGTTACTAGAAATGTTGTGACTGGTCGAAGTGTTGGTGCCAAGGCAGTTGCCAGAGTGGAAGGCACAACTATAGAAACTATGGAAATAACAGTATGAGAAGTGGTCGACTCAGTTTGCGTAGACTGTATTGCTTTTTCCAATTCATCCTCAATTTCCTTTAGCTGGTCATTTAGTCTTAGGACTAGGTCCATATGTTTTTCCTCCTTTTTCATTTCTATAATTTCTGTAGTTTGGGGATGATGGAGTGGGGAGATATTAAGCTACTTTTTCAAGGAAACAATGTCATCATTCTTCTTTTTAATTAACTGTTCAGCTGCCTTCACATCTTTGGGATCATGTCCTAATTCTATTATCAGATCTTCTAAAGCTTTTATTCTGGTGTCCTTAGCTTGAGAGGAAATTTTTTCTAATTGCAACTATGCAGAGGTGTTATGCAATGAATTTTGTAGTTGATGGGCTACAAGGGCTTTGCTAGTTAAAGTAGAATAAACCATTTCCTAGTCGGCTTATGCAGTTCTATTTGGTCAATAGGATGAATATCCTTTGCCAATACTCCAAAATTAGTTTTAAAGTAATCTGCCATGGATTTTGGCTGCTATATAGTGGGATTGAGGAAACTCATCTACATTTTTCCTTCCTTTATGTCAAAATCTAACATAATTCTGGTTTGGTTGGTTGGGGCCATTTTGAGGTAATGGGCATAAGTTTGTGCTTTCAATTTCTCATTCCTTGCTTTTATTTCTTTATACTTACCCTTGATATCCAGGCTCTGTTCAGAGGAAGCCCTAAAGGATGACACCTCTATGCTCTGCTGTCTTTCCAATACTAGCATATGTGAAGTAGATGGGGCCCTAGCTATTGGGATAGTTTGCATGCTCTCTGTCCTTTCTGCCACTGTGTTGCCTGTGGTCTCCTCAATGAAATCTTCTTCTGCATAGGGATTCAACCTTTGCCTTTTAGCAAAGGTTTGATCAGTAGGCCTACTGGAAGGAGTGGCCTCTTCTGGGTCTCTTTTAGGATTCCTTTCCTCATTGAGCAGAGTTTGTAAAATTGGAGGGTTGCTCATGATTTTCTAAGGTTGAGTTAACTCCTCTGAAATTTCGGGATGCTTTGACTCTTCTTGTTGTCCTGAATTTTCTACTTGGTCTGATGTATCTTGATTCTCTGATGGTTGAGCATTGGTTCTTGTGACTGTTTTGGTGATGAAGTCTCTCCTGGCACCTGTACAAAGGAATTTTCATCAATATTTCTTTCCACATCTACCCATACATTGTCAACTTCAACTTGTGTGCTATCCCGGTCTATTAGAGTTCCTTCCACCCATTCAGACTGATTTTCATATTCCTCAATCTCTTGGATCCTATGGTCGAATAGGGGGATAGCTGGTTCTTTTGCTTCTGTCACAGATGAAGCTATGAGGTTATATGGCCAGATGAAACTCTTTTTCAATCTCATCTCTCAAGATTTCCTCTCTCTTGCTTGCTCTTCTGTTTTTGCAATAAATGGCCTAGGTGATCCTTTTATCCTTAACTAAGCTTTCTTCTTAG